>JALGRB010000018.1:1645000-2245000 GCA_023091065.1 Dianthus caryophyllus
TGGCTAGGATGAGGGAAAGGCTGTCCAAATGAGTTTGAGTAAAGGGATGGCTATTTTACTTGACTCTCCTACAAAACACCACCTTATGAGCCACCCATGAAAGCCAAAATTGTTGAACCCACCCCAAATCCTACACCACCAGCCCTAGACACGTGGAAGGGGGCTGACCTTAGCCATAAAACAACCATCTCCCTTATGAAATGTTGTCAATGTCAAGGATACGGTCACAATGCCAAAGAATGTCCCACAAAAAAGACCTTGAACTCGTGTGAGGAAGTTCATTGGGGAAGAGAAGACACTCTTGATTGTGAGGATGAAAAGAATGAGGTCCTTGCTAATGAGGATGAAGAGGATGTGAAGCAAGATCGAAATGAAATCGAGATGGAGGTGAGGCTATGTGATTTGGTCATGGATGGAGGAAACTCTATCAAGGTGGCTCCTAACACTCAAATTGAGGAGTTAGCCTTACCTTCACAAGAACATCCTAATCCTTACAAGTTTGGGTGGTCAACCAATGGAGCCGAGAAGAGTAATTTTGGTGACAAGGTTTTGAATGATGTACTTGAGAAGGGTACTTGTCATCCCCTCCTTGATGAGCCTTGTGACCCATGGGACTATGAAGGCGATTTAGTCCATGGTGGGAAAGATAGCAACTACATCTTTATGGTTGGATGGGAGGAGGTAGAAGCAAATCAAGGGTTCAATGTTGTTGAGAGTGCACCCATCAAATTTGCAAATGGTGATCCGAAAATTCAAGAGGAGAGCATGGGATACAATCTCAAGGATGAGGATGAGCTTGATCCTATGAGATGTTTAGCTAATGTCAAGAAGAAGATGCTCATGTGGAATGGAAAGCTTGGTACAAGCAAGAGGTCAAGAGGGTTCTTGAAATGGAAATTCAAATGGGGAGCTTAGTCAAGAACAACCCTAAGACACTAGGTAGGAATCAAGAAGAGGAGCTCAAACAAATGTTAAGAACCCCAAAGTTTGAGGACAAACTTTTTGAAGAAGAGGAGATTGCACAAAAATGGTTAAGCTCATTTTTGCTCGATTTGAGGCTTGGGCTAACTTGGGTCCTATGGCTTGAGCCATGGCTTAATTTGTGATCATTAGGATCAAACCAAGTGAAATGTACAAGGAGGAACAAAGGAAATCAGCCCACACATGGAAAACAACAACCTAGGCCATGAACCATGAAGCTTATCTTGACATGTCGGTAGAGATTGTAACATAACTCCCAATCTACTCATCCAATTGAGGTGAGACCAATTGCATATGAAAGCTAGCTCAAAGAGCTTTCATTTGACATATGGTTGGCTATCTGGGTCAAAGGGAGCTGAGAGTTATGGCCTCTACAAGTCAGGGGTCAGATTGTGAAACTTCAGTCCAAAGGAGGATTCGACATGTCCGTACTAAAAGTTGCATATCTTGAGCTCTAGGCAATATTTTTGGGTGATTCTTTTTGCATTGGATAGCCAACTCAAATACCTTTCCAATGACATATCGTGGGCCTTCTAATTCAACGTGAGCATAAAATGGTGAAGCGTACAAGTCACTGTCAGATTATGAAATCCGGTTAGAAACTGTTTTGGGGTTAATCAGCAATGCACTTGTCCTACCTTCTCCTCCTTGGGTGAGCTCACTTGGGGACCAATTTTAAGTCTTCCCATGAGCCTAGGGCTCACATGGGACGTGCCAAATGCAAAGAGGGCCAAGGAGATCAGCTGAAATTCAAACAACAAGTCACACATTATCTTGTGAAAGATGTCCCTTTCAATTGTATTCTTTTATCTTTATGTCCTTTTCCACTTTATATTGTTGTTGTTTGTATGCTAAAATCAGATTAGAAGGGCCTTGAACCAAGTACACCTTGCTCTCCAAGATTTAAATCTTGACCTTTGGATCTCTACCTAATGCAGGGTGTAGATGGCGCCAGTGTCATTACTGTCTACTTTATCTTTAGTTGTTAAGTTGTGATCAGATTTTGTAAGGCTTATAAGGGCCGAAATTCTTTAGGGTTTTAGGGACACTTGTGACCATTAGATCATGAAGAGATGTAGGGCTTAGATGAGAGCATTGGTATTATATAAACCAAGCTCACAACCTTGTAAAATCAGATTTTGATGAATGAAAAAAACCCTAGTGTTTATTTGAGTGTTCTTCATTTTTCTCATTGCTTTGTGCTTGAGTTTAGTGACTAATTAGTTAGTGGCTTTGTGCTTAACTAATTAAAACCCTAAGTCTATTACTTTGTGTGTAGATTTAGTACTATCTTTTATTGTTTTCTTTTATGTTACAAAATTTCAGAAAAATATCCCACAAAAACATACACTTGGCCGAGATTTTCAAGGGTATTTCAAGATCGATTTGTGTTCATCCTTTGAGTGAAACTTAGCCCACTTAGTTTCACTCCAAATTGGTTATCAAAGCTTTGGTTCAAGAGCACAAGATCCACCCTTGTGTTAGTTTTTGTTTCGGTTCAAGCAAAGGTATAAACTTTATCTCAAAATCAGTTTTTGTTTTTGAGTTACAATGGATCTATCTTTCCGATTTGGTTCTCCATCATTTTCTTATGGTACTTCATGTGAAACCCCTTGTGTTGAGACCATTTTCGAGTCTATGGAGAGGGCTAGAAAAGAGTTAGAAGCCAAGTTGGCTAGGATGAGGGGAAAGGCTGTCCAAATGAGTTTGAGTAAAGGGATGGCTATTTTACTTGACTCTCCTACAAAAACACCACCTTATGAGCCACCCATGAAAGCCAAAATTGTTGAACCCACCCCAAATCCTACACCACCAGCCCTAGACACGTGGAAGGGGGCTGACCTTAGCCATAAAACAACCATCTCCCTTATGAAATGTTGTCAATGTCAAGGATACGGTCACAATGCCAAAGAATGTCCCACAAAAAAGACCTTGAACTCGTGTGAGGAAGTTCATTGGGGAAGAGAAGACACTCTTGATTGTGAGGATGAAAAGAATGAGGTCCTTGCTAATGAGGATGAAGAGGATGTGAAGCAAGATCGAAATGAAATCGAGATGGAGGTGAGGCTATGTGATTTGGTCATGGATGGAGGAAACTCTATCAAGGTGGCTCCTAACACTCAAATTGAGGAGTTAGCCTTACCTTCACAAGAACATCCTAATCCTTACAAGTTTGGGTGGTCAACCAATGGAGCGAGAAGAGTAATTTTGGTGACAAGGTTTTGAATGATGTACTTGAGAAGGGTACTTGTCATCCCTCCTTGATGAGCCTTGTGACCCATGGGACTATGAAGGCGATTTAGTCCATGGTGGGAAAGATAGCAACTACATCTTTATGGTTGGATGGGAGGAGGTAGAAGCAAATCAAGGGTTCAATGTTGTTGAGAGTGCACCCATCAAATTTGCAAATGGTGATCCGAAAATTCAAGAGGAGAGCATGGGATACAATCTCAAGGATGAGGATGAGCTTGATCCTATGAGATGCTTAGCTAATGTCAAGAAGAAGATGCTCATGTGGAATGGAAAGCTTGAGTACAAGCAAGAGGTCAAGAGGGTTCTTGAAATGGAAATTCAAATGGGGAGCTTAGTCAAGAACAACCCTAAGACACTAGGTAGGAATCAAGAAGAGGAGCTCAAACAAATGTTAAGAACCCCAAAGTTTGAGGACAAACTTTTTTGAAGAAGAGGAGATTGCACAAAAATGGTTAAGCTCATTTTTGCTCGATTTGAGGCTTGGGCTAACTTGGGTCCTATGGCTTGAGCCATGGCTTAATTTGTGATCATTAGGATCAAACCAAGTGAAATGTACAAGGAGGAACAAAGGAAATCAGCCCACACATGGAAAACAACAACCTAGGCCATGAACCATGAAGCTTATCTTGACATGTCGGTAGAGATTGTAACATAACTCCCAATCTACTCATCCAATTGAGGTGAGACCAATTGCATATGAAAGCTAGCTCAAAGAGCTTTCATTTGACATATGGTTGGCTATCTGGGTCAAAGGGAGCTGAGAGTTATGGCCTCTACAAGTCAGGGGTCAGATTGTGAAACTTCAGTCCAAAGGAGGATTCGACATGTCCGTACTAAAAGTTGCATATCTTGAGCTCTAGGCAATATTTTTGGGTGATTCTTTTTGCATTGGATAGCCAACTCAAATACCTTTCCAATGACATATCGTGGGCCTTCTAATTCAACGTGAGCATAAAATGGTGAAGCGTACAAGTCACTGTCAGATTATGAAATCCGGTTAGAAACTGTTTTGGGGTTAATCAGCAATGCACTTGTCCTACCTTCTCCTCCTTGGGTGAGCTCACTTGGGGACCAATTGTAAGTCTTCCCATGAGCCTAGGGCTCACATGGGACGTGCCAAATGCAAAGAGGGCCAAGGAGATCAGCTGAAATTCAAACAACAAGTCACACATTATCTTGTGAAGACGTCCCTTTCAATCAGACATTTACGCTTATGTCCTTTTCCACTTTATATTGTTGTTGTTTGTATGCTAAAATCAGATTAGAAGGGGCCTTGAACCAAGTACACCTTGCTCTCCAAGATTTAAATCTTGACCTTTGGATCTCTACCTAATGCAAGGGTGTAGATGGCCTCAAGTGTCATTGTCTACTTTATACTTTAGTTGTTAAGTTGTGATCAGATTTTGTATGGCTTATAAGGGCCGAAATTCTTTAGGGTTTTAGGGACACTTGTGACCATTAGATCATGAAGAGATGTAGGGCTTAGATGAGAGCATTGGTATTATATAAACCAAGCTCACAACCTTGTAAAAATCAGATTTTGATGAATGAAAAAAACCCTAGTGTTTATTTGAGTGTTCTTCATTTTTCTCATTGCTTTGTGCTTGAGTTTAGTGACTAATTAGTTAGTGGCTTTGTGCTTAACTAATTAAAACCCTAAGTCTATTACTTTGTGTGTAGATTTAGTACTATCTTTTATTGTTTTCTTTTATGTTACAAAATTTCAGAAAAATATCCCACAAAAACATACACTTGGCCGAGATTTTCAAGGGTATTTCAAGATCGATTTGTGTTCATCCTTTGAGTGAAACTTAGCCCACTTAGTTTCACTCCAGGAAGTTGTACTAATGTGGCTTCCAAAATGCTTGTGGAGAAGCTACAATTACCCACTTTGGAGCACCCGAGTCCCTACAAACTAAGGTGGCTCAACAAGGGAGCCTAAGTGAAAGTCAACAAACAATGCAAGGTGCCATTTTCGATTGGTCAAGATTACAAGGATGAGGTCACTTGTGAAATTCTCGACATGGATGCATGTCACTTGTTGCTTGGGAGGCCATGGGAGTATGAGAGGAACTCCTCTCAACATGGAAGGAGCAATACTTACTCCTTCAAATACATGGAGAAACTCATTGTGCTCACACCACTACCTCCTATGATGGGATGCAAGACTAACTCATGCTTGTTTGAATCAATCAATGAAGAGAACTCGAGCAAAGAGATGAATGTGGAGCCGAGTATGAGCATGGGAGAAGAAATAGGGGGCCTACAACTTGAGGGAAACCCTAGAGCAACAAGGAGGATTCTAGGAGAGGAGCAAGAGAAGGGCAAATCAATCAATCAACCATGAGATGAACACAACCAACTACAATGAGAATGAGATCAAGGAGAGAGCTAAAATCGATGGCATGGAAAGATCAAGTGGATCTTTGAGATGGAGGATCATAGATGGGCTCGATCATGAGCAAGAGTGGATGGAAGGAATGCCTACAAACCGTGGGCTCAAGGGAGTGCTCGAGCAAGAATGCATAGACAAGGAGACCGTGAGCAAAGAAGAGAACTCGGCCATTCACACGAGCCAAGCCAAGGGGGTCCAACCTCTTCTCCGAACTTTGATCAAGTGGTGTCCTTGGAAGTCTAGGGTCGTGGGGCCCAAGGTTAGCCGAGGTTTGAGTCGAGAATCGAGCAAGAAATCTAGCCAAGAAGGAAGTAAGAGGATCTCCAAGGATTTGAGGGCAATTCCTTTCCAAGGAGAGGAGATTGAACCAAGAATGGTCAAGTCGATCAAGGATGGGATGGAGCTAGACCATGGGTTGGGTCCATGGACTCAAACCCTAGCCTAGGCCTTGGACCTAGGGTCCACTAAGTGCTAAGTCAAGTTAATCCAATGGTCAATTTAGCCAAACTTAGTGGGTCAAAGGAAGTCAAGGGAAAGTCAAGAAGGAGAGCAACCAAAAAGTCAACAAATTAGCTTTTTGAATGTGATCACTTTGGGTGCACCTATGTGGGTTAATCCTCCAATAAACAAGACTCACATGGCTCACAAAAAGTCAGCTCAAGGAGGTCAAAGGGGCCGCTTCAACAAATGCTCACAAGTCATCCATTATTTTGTGCAACAAGTCTCTTTCATTAGATGTCGTTTCTTACTTTATGCTTTACGCTTTATTGTATGTAGACAATGTAATCCTTGTAATAGTCACATGGACCGTCCCACCTTGACCCCCAAGGCTCTATCATGGCCCTTGGATGATCACCTAAAAGCGAGGAGAGGATTGAGTCCCTAGTCACTATCAAACTTTATCTTTTGTAGTTGTTTGTTTGCTTTTAAATTTTCAGCTTTGGTGAGGCTCATTGAGCCGTTTTTGGTTGCATTTGGGGAGCTCTTTGAGCCCTTGGATCAACTTTAATTTGTAGGGTTGAGATTAGAGATTAAGTATTATATAAACCCTCTCTCTTGCATTGTAATTTTCAGATTTGCTTTGATAAAAAAACCCTAAGTTTGAGTTCATACTCTTCCTTATTTTCATTGCTTTGTGCTTGAATGAATATCGGGTTAATTAGTGGCTTCTTGCTAATTACTCAACCCTAAATCTTTGGCTTTGTGCTTAGATTTAACCTATCCTTTTATGTTTACATTTAACTTACAAAAATCAGAAAAATCAAACACAATTTATAGTCATTTGGCCGAGATTTTTAAGACATTCACAAATCAATTTTAGTTGTTCTCTTGAGTGAAATCTAACCCCTTAGGTTTCATTCCAAATTAGTCATCAAAGCCTAGGTTTGTTCTTTGTTTTTCTTCTTTGTTTTTTCTGTTTGTTCTTTGTGTTTTCTCTTTTATTTTTTCGTTTTTCTTTTTCCTTGTTTCTTCCACAAAACTTCCACAAAATTCTCACAAAATTTTCTCAAAATGGATGAGGATAAGAGAATTTCGGATTTAGAAGAAAAGATGAAACAACTCGCCGGTAATTGCAATACGACGATGAACGCTCTAAACACCCTCTTGGATCTCAACCTTCATGAACCAAGACCACCACCAAGGGGTGGAGGAAGAGGCCGTGGTGTTGGTGGCGAGGGAGGGGCAACCGCCTCCTAACATGGGTGGTTATCACTCGGACTCGGAGGAATCCATTGAGGTCCAACCAAGGGAGCAGGACCGAGACATCAAGGTAGATATTCCCGATTTCTATGGTAGTCTTAACCCCGAAGACTTACTAGATTGGCTTAGGTCAATTGAAAGAGTCTTTGAATTTAAGGAATACTCGGATAGGAAATGTTTTAAGGTTGCCATCATGAAATTCAAAGGGTGCTTCACTTTGGTATGAGAACCTTAAAAACCAACGAAATCGAGAGGGAAAGGAACCCATTAGGTCGTGGCTCAAACTCAAGGAGAAGCTCAAGGATAAGTTTGTTCCCAAGGATTATACACAAGATATGTTTCTTAGGTTGGCCCAACTTAAGCAAGAAACACAACCCATCGAATCCTATCTTAGGGACTTTGAACAACTCACCCTTCAATGTGAGATGAGTGAAAAACCCGAGCAAAAGATCGCGAGATTCGTCGAGGGCCTAAACCCTAGAATAGCAAACCGGGTAAAGATGCAAAATTTATGGTCATTCGATGAGGCCGTCACTATGGCCGTGAGAGTTGAGAGGTTAGAGAAGGGGAGGGGAGACTCGGCCAAGCACACCACCAAGGCCAACCCTACCACGAGCCTAGGAGGGGCAAAGATAGTCGAGCCTAGCCCTACTACAAAGCCATCAAGCGTTGACAAAGGGAAAGGAATCGACTTTGGCCCTAAAAGAACGATTCCTCTCAAGAAGTGCTACCAATGTCAAGGATATGGTCATTTTGCTAAGGAGTGCCCTAGCAAGAGGGCCTTGAACACGTGTGAGGTGGTGCATTGGGGAGACGATGAGGTCTTAGTTTGTGAGGAAGAAAAAAAAGAGGGAGTAGTGGAAGTGAAAGAAGCCGAGACTTTGGTGCCCCCGGACTCGGGGTTGAGTTTAGTCATATGGCGCGTAATGCACACTCAAGAGTCAAGCGAGTGCATGGACCAAAGGCAACAAATTTTTCGGTCCAAATGCACCATTATGGGGAGAGTGTGTAATCTCATCATTGATGGAGGAAGTTGTACTAATGTGGCTTCCAAAATGCTTGTGGAGAAGCTACAATTACCCACTTTGGAGCACCCGAGTCCCTACAAACTAAGGTGGCTCAACAAGGGAGCCGAAGTGAAAGTCAACAAACAATGCAAGGTGCCATTTTCGATTGGTCAAGATTACAAGGATGAGGTCACTTGTGAAATTCTCGACATGGATGCATGTCACTTGTTGCTTGGGAGGCCATGGGAGTATGAGAGGGACTCCTCTCATCATGGAAGGAGCAATACTTACTCCTTCAAATACATGGAGAAACTCATTGTGCTCACACCACTACCTCCTATGATGGGATGCAAGACTAACTCTTGCTTGTTTGAATCAATCAATGAAGAGAACTCGAGCAAAGAGATGAATGTGGAGCCGAGTATGAGCATGGGAGAAGAAATGGGGAGCCTAGAACTTGAGGGAAACCCTAGAGCAACAAGGAGGATTCTAGGAGAGGAGCAAGAGAAGGGCAAATCAATCAACCATGAGATGAACACAACCAACTACAATGAGAATGAGATCAAGAAGAGAGCTAAAATCGATGGCATGGAAAGATCAAGTGGATCTTTGAGATGGAGGATCATAGATGGGCTCGATCATGAGCAAGAGTGGATGGAAGGTGGAGCGATTCGAAGCGGGCCTCGTTGTACATTGTAACCACATCACCCTAAACTCGGTTCACTCATGAACACTCACTCAAAATACACGGTTTAGGGGCTGTTTTGTTGTGGATTTGATTTCGGTTGTTATTTGCAAAACATAAAAATAAAAGTAAATGGATATGAATTAGACTAAGCACAAAGCCACTAGCCTAAGACTAAGGTTCCGATCAATCATCGCACTAAGCTATGACCTTCACCCATGGAATCTCGAATCTCCAAGCACAAAGCTAAGGAGGTTAGAAGAGAAAACCCTCTCTAAAACTCATCTTTTTTTATAAACTCAAATCTGCAAAATACAAGAGGGAAAGCTTGGTTTATATAAGACCAAGGCTTTCATCCTAGCCATACATTTAGGACAAGATCTAAGGGCCATGAGGGCCTTCAAAAACAGCCGAAAAAAAGGGTCACAAGATGTTACAAAATCTGATTACAAAAGACAACAACAACTAAAGTAGAAAGCGACTTGTTGTAGCATCTTCGCCCTTCATTGTTGTTCTTCATCCAAGGGTCTTGATTGGTCCTTGGAGAGCAAGAAATATCGGCCCACACTAACATTCCAAGCTGATTTTTATGCTACCATACAATATACAAAACGGTGACAAAGACATAAAGCATTAAAGCAAACTTTATTGAAAGGGAATTGAATTTGAATTGAGTGTATCATCTTGGACTTGATAATCAGCCGAGATTATGGCCTTATTTGGCTGAAAATTCGTGACCATGAGTCCAAGGACCATGGTTCGATCGTAGACCAAAAATCGGGACCAAATCGTCAAGCCGTTTCGTTCCAACTCTCCCCTTCTTCAAAAAAAGTTTGTCCTCAAACTTTGGCCAAATAAAAATGGTATCCAAAAAGATGAATTTTCAGAAAATAAAACGATTTTGAAAGAAAGTAAAGTTGGATGTAAAAGAGGGAAACAACAAGAGCAAATCCTATGAAAAACACATAGCAAATTCATCGAATCCTCTTGTTAGCCAACTCGACTCAAACACCTACAAAGTGTGCTCGAATCAAGTCGACACTCACAAATCAAGCCACGCCCAGATTTGTAAGGCTACACTCGAAAACACCAAGACCCAACTTATCCCAAGATCGTCTCGGTTTAAGAAAACTCAAGAGCCGAAGCTCTGATACCAATTGGAGCGATTCGAAGCGGGCCTCTTTGTACATTGTAACCACATCACCCTAAACTCGGTTCACTCATGAACACTCACTCAAAATACACGGTTTAGGGGCTGTTTTGTTGTGGATTTGATTTCGGTTGTTATTTGCAAAACATAAAAATAAAAGTAAATGGATATGAATTAGACTAAGCACAAAGCCACTAGCCTAAGACTAAGGTTCCGATCAATCATCGCACTAAGCTATGACCTTCACCCATGGAAACTCGAATCTCCAAGCACAAAGCTAAGGAGGTTTGAAGAGAAAACCCTCTCTAAAACTCATCTTTTTTTATAAACTCAAATCTGCAAAATACAAGAGGGAAAGCTTGGTTTATATAAGACCAAGGCTTTCATCCTAGCCATACATTTAGGACAAGATCTAAGGGCCATGAGGGCCTTCAAAAACAGCCGAAAAAAAGGGTCACAAGATGTTACAAAATCTGATTACAAAAGACAACAACAACTAAAGTAGAAAGCGACTTGTTGTAGCATCTTCGCCCTTCATTGTTGTTCTTCATCCAAGGGTCTTGATTGGTCCTTGGAGAGCAAGAAATCTCGGCCCACACTAACATTCCAAGCTGATTTTTATGCTACCATACAATATACAAAAAGGTGACAAAAACATAAAGCATTAAAGCAAACTTTATTGAAAGGGACTTGAATTTGAATTACAATGTATCACTTGGAAGACTAATTCAGCCGAGATTTTGGCCTAAATCAGCTGAAATTTCGTGACCATGGGTCCAAGGACCATGGTTAGGTCGTAGGCCAAAGATCGGGACCAAATCGTCAAGCTGTTTCGTTCCAACTCTCCCCTTTTTCGAAAAAAAAAGTTTGTCCTCAAACTTTGGCCAAATAAAAATGGTATCCAAAAAGATGAAATTTTCAGAAAATAAAAACGATTTTTGAAAGAATGAAGTTTTGATAAAAAAAACGAGGGAAACAACTAGAGCTAATCCAATGAAAAGCACATAGCAAATTCATCGAATCCCCTTGTTAGCCAACTCGACTCAAACACCCACAAGGTGTGCTCGAATCAAGTCGACACTCACAAATCAAGCCTCGCCCAGATTTGTAAGGTGACACCCGAAAACACCAAGACCCAACTCATCCCAAGATCGTCTCGGTTTAAGAAAACTCAAGAGCCGAAGCTCTGATACCAATTGGAGCGATTCGAAGCGGGCCTCTTTGTACATTGTAACCACATCACCCTAAACTCGGTTCACTCATGAACACTCACTCAAAATACACGGTTTAGGGGCTGTTTTGTTGTGGATTTGATTTCGGTTGTTATTTGCAAAACATAAAAATAAAAGTAAATGGATATGAATTAGACTAAGCACAAAGCCACTAGCCTAAGACTAAGGTTCCGATCAATCATCGCACTAAGCTATGACCTTCACCCATGGAAACTCGAATCTCCAAGCACAAAGCTAAGGAGGTTTGAAGAGAAAACCCTCTAAAACTCATCTTTTTATAAACTCAAATCACCAAAAATACAAGAGGGAAAGCTTGGTTTATATAAGACCAAGACTTTCATCCTAGCCATACATTTAGGACAAGATCTAAGGGCCATGAGGGCCTTCAAAAACAGCCGAAAAAAAGGGTCACAAGATGTTACAAAATCTGATTACAAAAGACAACAACAACTAAAGTAGAAAGCGACTTGTTGTAGCATCTTCACCCTTCATTGTTGTTCTTCATCCAAGGGTCTTGATTGGTCCTTGGAGAGCAAGAAATCTCGGCCCACACTAACATTCCAAGCTGATTTTTATGCTACCATACAATATACAAAAAGGTGACAAAGACATAAAGCATTAAAGCAAACTTTATTGAAAGGGACTTGAATTTGAATTGAGTGTATCATCTTGGACTTGATAATCAGCCGAGATTATGGCCTTATTTGGCTGAAAATTCGTGACCATGAGTCCAAGGACCATGGTTCGATCGTAGACCAAAAATCGGGACCAAATCGTCAAGCCGTTTCGTTCCAACTCTCCCCTTCTTCAAAAAAAGTTTGTCCTCAAACTTTGGCCAAATAAAAATGGTATCCAAAAAGATGAATTTTCAGAAAATAAAACGATTTTGAAAGAAAGTAAAGTTGGATGTAAAAGAGGGAAACAACAAGAGCAAATCCTATGAAAAGCACATAGCAAATTCATCGAATCCTCTTGTTAGCCAACTCGACTCAAACACCTACAAAGTGTGCTCGAATCAAGTCGACACTCACAAATCAAGCCACGCCCAGATTTGTAAGGCTACACTCGAAAACACCAAGACCCAACTCATCCCAAGATCGTCTCGGTTTAAGAAAACTCAAGAGCCGAAGCTCTGATACCAATTGGAGCGATTCGAAGCGGGCCTCTTTGTACATTGTAACCACATCACCCTAAACTCGGTTCACTCATGAACACTCACTCAAAATACAGTTTAGGGGCTGTTTTGTTGTGGATTTGATTTCATTGTTATTTGCAAAACATAAAAATAAAAGTAAATGGATATGAATTAGACTAAGCACAAAGCCACTAGCCTAAGACTAAGGTTCCGATCAATCATCGCACTAAGCTATGACCTTCACCCATGGAAACTCGAATCTCCAAGCACAAAGCTAAGGAGGTTTGAAGAGAAAACCCTCTCTAAAACTCATCTTTTTTTATAAACTCAAATCTGCAAAATACAAGAGGGAAAGCTTGGTTTATATAAGACCAAGGCTTTCATCCTAGCCATACATTTAGGACAAGATCTAAGGGCCATGAGGGCCTTCAAAAACAGCCGAAAAAAAGGGTCACAAGATGTTACAAAATCTGATTACAAAAGACAACAACAACTAAAGTAGAAAGCGACTTGTTGTAGCATCTTCACCCTTCATTGTTGTTCTTCATCCAAGGGTCTTGATTGGTCCTTGGAGAGCAAGAAATCTCGGCCCACACTGACATTCCAAGCTGATTTTTATGCTACCATACAATATACAAAAAGGTGACAAAGACATAAAGCATTAAAGCAAACTTTATTGAAAGGGACTTGAATTTGAATTGAGTGTATCATCTTGGACTTGATAATCAGCCGAGATTATGGCCTTATTTGGCTGAAAATTCGTGACCATGAGTCCAAGGACCATGGTTCGATCGTAGACCAAAAATCGGGACCAAATCGTCAAGCCGTTTCGTTCCAGAAGGAATGCCTACAAACCGTGGGCTCAAGGGAGTGCTCGAGCAAGAATGCATAGATAAGGAGACCGTGAGCAAAGAAGAGAACTCGGCCATTCACACGAGCCTAGCCAAGGGGGTCCAACCTCTTCTCCGAACTTTGATCAAGTGGTGTCCTTGGAAGTCTAGGGTCGTGGGGCCCAAGGTTAGCCGAGGGTTGAGTCGAGAATCGAGCAAGAAATCTAGCCAAGAAGGAAGTAAGAGGATCTCCAAGGATTTGAGGGCAAATCCTTTCCAAGGAGAGGAGATTGAACCAAGAATGGTCAAGTCGATCAAGGATGGGATGGAGCTAGACCATGGGTTGGGTCCATGGACTCAAACCCTAGCCTAGGCCTTGGACCTAGGGTCCACTAAGTGCTAAGTCAAGTTAATCCAATGGTCAATTTAGCCAAACTTAGTGGGTCAAAGGAAGTCAAGGGAAAGTCAAGAAGGAGAGCAACCAAAAAAGTCAACAAATTAGCTTTTTTGAATGTGATCACTTTGGGTGCACCTATGTGGGTTAATCCTCCAATAAACAAGACTCACATGGCTCACAAAAAGTCAGCTCAAGGAGGTCAAAGGGGCCGGCTTCAACAAATGCTCACAAGTCATCCATTATTTTGTGCAACAAGTCTCTTTCATTAGATGTCGTTTTCTTAGTTTATGCTTTATGCTTTATTTTATGTAGACAATGTAATCCTTGTAATAGTCACATGGACCGTCCCACCTTGACCCCCAAGGCTCTATCATGGCCCTTGGATGATCACCTAAAAGCAAGGAAAGGATTGAGTCCTTAGTCACTATCAAACTTTATGCTTTTGTAGTTGTTTGTTTGCTTTTAAATTTTCAGCTTTGGTGAGGCTCATTGAGCCGTTTTTTTGGTTGCATTTGGGGAGCTCTTTGAGCCCTTGGATCAACTTTAATTTGTAGGGTTGAGATTAGAGATTAAGTATTATATAAACCCTCTCTCTTGCATTGTAATTTTCAGATTTGCTTTGATAAAAAAAACCCTAAGTTTGAGTTCATACTCTTCCTTATTTTCATTGCTTTGTGCTTGAATGATTATCGAGTTAATTAGTGGCTTACTGCTTAATTACTCAACCCTAAATCTTTGGCTTTGTGCTTAGATTTAACCTATCCTTTTATGTTTACATTTAACTTACAAAAATCAGAAAAATCAAACACAATTTATAGTCATTTGGCCGAGATTTTTAAGACATTCACAAATCAATTTTAGTTGTTCTCTTGAGTGAAATCTAACCCCTTAGGTTTCATTCCAAATTGGTCATCAAAGCCTAGGTTTGTTCTTTGTTTTTTCTTCTTTGTTTTTCTGTTTGTTCTTTGTGTTTTCTCTTTTATTTTTCGTTTTTCTTTTTCCTTGTTTCTTCCACAAAACTTCCACAAAATTCTCACAAAATTTTCTCAAAATGGATGAGGATAAGAGAATTTCGGATTTAGAAGAAAAGATGAAACAACTCGCCGGTAATTGCAATACGACGATGAACGCTCTAAACACCCTCTTGGATCTCAACCTTCATGAACCAAGACCACCACCAAGAGGTGGAGGAAGAGGCCGTGGTGTTGGTGGCCGAGGGAGGGGGCAACCGCCTCCTAACATGGGTGGTTATCACTCGGACTCGGAGGAATCCATTGAGGTCCAACCAAGGGAGCAGGACCGAGACATCAAGGTAGATATTCCCGATTTCTATGGTAGTCTTAACCCCGAAGACTTACTAGATTGGCTTAGGTCAATTGAAAGAGTCTTTGAATTTAAGGAATACTCGGATAGGAAATGTTTTAAGGTTGCCATCATGAAATTCAAAGGGTATGCTTCACTTTGGTATGAGAACCTTAGAAACCAACGAAATCGAGAGGGAAAGGTACCCATTAGGTCGTGGCTCAAACTCAAGGAGAAGCTCAAGGATAAGTTTGTTCCCAAGGATTATACACAAGATATGTTTCTTAGGTTGGCCCAACTTAAGCAAGAAACACAACCCATCGAATCCTATCTTAGGGACTTTGAACAACTCACCCTTCAATGTGAGATGAGTGAAAAACCCGAGCAAAAGATCGCGAGATTCGTCGAGGGCCTAAACCCTAGAATAGCAAACCTGTAAAGATGCAAAATTTATGGTCATTCGATGAGGCCGTCACTATGGCCATGAGAGTTGAGAGGTTAGAGAAGGGGAGGGGAGACTCGGCCAAGCACACCACCAAGGACAATCCTACCACGAGCCTAGGAGGGGTAAAGATAGTCGAGCCTAGCCCTACTACAAAGCCATCAAGCGTCGACAAAGGGAAAGGAATCGACTTTGGCCCTAAAAGAACGATTCCTCTCAAGAAGTGCTACCAATGTCAAGGATATGGTCATTTTGCTAAGGAGTGCCCTAGCAAGAGGGCCTTGAACACGTGTGAGGTGGTGCATTGGGGAGACGATGAGGTCTTAGTTTGTGAGGAAGAAAAAAAAGGGGGAGTAGTGGAAGTGAAAGAAGCCGAGACTTTGGTGCCCCGGACTCGGGGTTGAGTTTAGTCATATGGCGCGTAATGCACACTCAGAGTCACGCGAGTGCATGGACCAAAGACAACAAATTTTCAGGTTCAAGTGCACCATTAAGGGGATGGTGTGTAATTTGATCATTGATGGAGGGAGTTGCACCAATGTGGCTTCCAAAATGCCTGTGGAGAAGCTACAACTACCCACTTTGGAGCACCCAGTCCCTACAATCTAAGGTGGCACAACAAGGGAGCCGAAGTGAAAGTCAACAAACAATGCAAGGTGCCATTTTCGATTGGTCAAGATTACAAGGATGAGGTCACTTGTGAAATTCTCGACATGGATGCATGTCACTTGTTGCTTGGGAGGCCATGGGAGTATGAGAGGGACTCCTCTCATCATGGAAGGAGCAATACTTACTCCTTCAAATACATGGAGAAACTCATTGTGCTCACACTACAACCTCCTATGATGGGATGCAAGACTAACTCATGCTTGTTTGAATCAATCAATGAAGAGAACTCGAGCAAAGAGATGAATGTGGAGCCGAGTATGAGCATGGGAGAAGAAATGGGGAGCCTAGAACTTGAGGGAAACCCTTGAGCAACAAGGAGGATTCTAGGAGAGGAGCAAGAGAAGGGCAAATCAATCAACCATGAGATGAACACAACCAACTACAATGAGAATGAGATCAAGGAGAGAGCTAAAATCGATGGCATGGAAAGATCAAGTGGATCTTCGAGATGGAGGATCATAGATGGGCTCGATCATGAGCAAGAGTGGATGGAAGGAATGCCTACAAACCGTGGGCTCAAGGGAGTGCTCGAGCAAGAATGCATAGACAAGGAGACCGTGAGCAAAGAAGAGAACTCGGCCATTCACACGAGCCAAGCCAAGGGGGTCCAACCTCTTCTCCGAACTTTGATCAAGTGGTGTCCTTGGAAGTCTAGGGTCATGGGGCCCAAGGTTAGCCGAGGTTTGAGTCGAGAATCGAGCAAGAAATCTAGCCAAGAAGGAAGTAAGAGGATCTCCAAGGATTTGAGGGCAAATCCTTTCCAAGGAGAGGAGATTGAACCAAGAATGGTCAAGTCGATCAAGGATGGGATGGAGCTAGACCATGGGTTGGGTCCGTGGACTCAAACCCTAGCCTAGGCCTTGGACCTAGGGTCCACTAAGTGCTAAGTCAAGTTAATCCAATGGTCAATTTAGCCAAACTTAGTGGGTCAAAGGAAGTCAAGGGAAAGTCAAGAAGGAGAGCAACCAAAAAAGTCAACAAATTAGCTTTTTTGAATGTGATCACTTTGGGTGCACCTATGTGGGTTAATACTCCAATAAACAAGACTCACATGGCTCACAAAAAGTCAGCTCAAGGAGGTCAAAGGGGCCGGCTTCAACAAATGCTCACAAGTCATCCATTATTTTGTGCAACAAGTCTCTTTCATTAGATGTCGTTTTCTTACTTTATGCTTTATGCTTTATTGTATGTAGACAATGTAATCCTTGTAATAGTCACATGGACCGTCCCACCTTGACCCCCAAGGCTCTATCATGGCCCTTGGATGATCACCTAAAAGCAAGGAGAGGATTGAGTCCTTAGTCACTATCAAACTTTATGCTTTTGTAGTTGTTTGTTTGCTTTTAAATTTTCAGCTTTGGTGAGGCTCATTGACCCGTTTTTTTGGTTGCATTTGGGGAGCTCTTTTGCACTGAAACGGCTTGACGATTTGGACCCGATTTTTGGTCTACGTTTTAACCATGGTCCTTGGACCCATGGTCACGTTTTTTCAGCTCAAAAGGAGGCCAAACTCGGCTGGTCTATTGTTGTTCAAGTCATACATTTTAATTCATACATGTCCCTTTCGATTAAAGTTGCTTTAAACTTTATGTCTTTGTCACCTTTTGATCTTTTGTATTCAAACAACAAAATCAGCTAAGGACCCTCAAGTTGGACGTGTATGAGTGCTCTCCAAGGAGCAAATGAAGGCCTTAGATGAAGAACAACAATGAAGGGAGAGGATGCATTCATGGGTCACTATCAACCTTTATGCTTTAGTTGTTGTATTTTGTTTGTTGTAATCAGATTTTTGTAAGGTCTTTAGGACCCTTTTTGGCTGATTTGTAAGGCCCCTCATAACCCTTAGATTAGATATTAGATGTAGGGTTTAGATGATAGCATGGGTCTTATATAAACCCACCTATCTCCTTGTAATTTTTCAGATTTGAAGTTTATAAGAAAATGAGTTTTAAAAGTGAGTTTTTCTCTTGGAGACCACCTTGGCTTAGTGCTTGGTGTTTCGAGTATCCTTGGGGGATGATCATAGCTTAGTGCGATGATTGATCGGAACCTTAGCCTTAGGCCCTCGCTTAGTGCTCGGTCTAATTCATATCCTAGGCTTAAACTTGTTTAAGTCATATCTTTTATTTTAGTTTTTATGTGTGTTCAAATAAATTTCAGAAACTTAAACCACAACAAAACAGCCCTCAAAAACCGTGAGAATTGAGTGACTTTAATCGTGGTTACCTTGAGTCTTGAATGAACCACAAACCGTGGTTACTTATAACCATGAGATTTGTGCAACTTCAGACCATGGTTACCTGATTTTCGTGAGTGAACTTTGGGTCCCCTTGAAGTTTCACTCCAAATAAGTCGTTTAGGGTGAGTGTGGTTACAAGGTACAAAGAGGCCCGCCCCGAATCGCTCCATCTTTGAGCCCTTGGATCAACTTTAATTTGTAGGGTTGAGATTAGAGATTAAGTATTATATAAACCCTCTCTCTTGCATTGTAATTTTCAGATTTGCTTTGATAAAAAAAACCCTAAGTTTGAGTTCATACTCTTCCTTATTTTCATTGCTTTGTGCTTGAATGATTATCGAGTTAATTAGTGGCTTACTGCTTAATTACTCAACCCTAAATCTTTGGCTTTGTGCTTAGATTTAACCTATCCTTTTATGTTTACATTTAACTTACAAAAATCAGAAAAATCAAACACAATTTATAGTCATTTGGCCGAGATTTTTAAGACATTCACAAATCAATTTTAGTTGTTCTCTTGAGTGAAATCTAACCCCTTAGGTTTCATTCCAAATTGGTCATCAAAGCCTAGGTTTGTTCTTTGTTTTTTCTTCTTTGTTTTTTCGGTTTGTTCTTTGTGTTTTCTCTTTTATTTTTTCGTTTTTCTTTTTCCTTGTTTCTTCCACAAAACTTCCACAAAATTCTCACAAAATTTTCTCAAAATGGATGAGGATAAGAGAATTTCGGATTTAGAAGAAAAGATGAAACAACTCGCCGGTAATTGCAATACGACGATGAACGCTCTAAACACCCTCTTGGATCTCAACCTTCATGAACCAAGACCACCACCAAGGGGTGGAGGAAGAGGCCGTGGTGTTGGTGGCCGAGGGAGGGGGCAACCGCCTCCTAACATGGGTGGTTATCACTCGGACTCGGAGGAATCCATTGAGGTCCAACCAAGGGAGCAGGACCGAGACATCAAGGTAGATATTCCCGATTTCTATGGTAGTCTTAACCCCGAAGACTTACTAGATTGGCTTAGGTCAATTGAAAGAGTCTTTGAATTTAAGGAATACTCGGATAGGAAATGTTTTAAGGTTGCCATCATGAAATTCAAAGGGTATGCTTCACTTTGGTATGAGAACCTTAAAAACCAACGAAATCGAGAGGGAAAGGAACCCATTAGGTCGTGGCTCAAACTCAAGGAGAAGCTCAAGGATAAGTTTGTTCCCAAGGATTATACACAAGATATGTTTCTTAGGTTGGCCCAACTTAAGCAAGAAACACAACCCATCGAATCCTATCTTAGGGACTTTGAACAACTCACCCTTCAATGTGAGATGAGTGAAAAACCCGAGCAAAAGATCGCGAGATTCGTCGAGGGCCTAAACCCTAGAATAGCAAACCGGGTAAAGATGCAAAATTTATGGTCATTCGATGAGGCCGTCACTATGGCCATGAGAGTTGAGAGGTTAGAGAAGGGGAGGGGAGACTCGGCCAAGCACACCACCAAGGACAATCCTACCACGAGCCTAGGAGGGGTAAAGATAGTCGAGCCTAGCCCTACTACAAAGCCATCAAGCGTCGACAAAGGGAAAGGAATCGACTTTGGCCCTAAAAGAACGATTCCTCTCAAGAAGTGCTACCAATGTCAAGGATATGGTCATTTTGCTAAGGAGTGCCCTAGCAAGAGGGCCTTGAACACGTGTGGTGGTGCATTGGGGAGACGATGAGGTCTTAGTTTGTGAGGAAGAAAAAAAAGAGGGAGTAGTGGAAGTGAAAGAAGCCGAGACTTTGGTGCCCCCGGACTCGGGGTTGAGTTTAGTCATATGGCGCGTAATGCACACTCAGGAGTCAAGCGAGTGCATGGACCAAAGGCAACAAATTTTTCGGTCCAAATGCACCATTATGGGGAGAGTGTGTAATCTCATCATTGATGGAGGAAGTTGTACTAATGTGGCTTCCAAAATGCTTGTGGAGAAGCTACAATTACCCACTTTGGAGCACCCGAGTCCCTACAAACTAAGGTGGCTCAACAAGGGAGCCGAAGTGAAAGTCAACAAACAATGCAAGGTGCCATTTTCGATTGGTCAAGATTACAAGGATGAGGTCACTTGTGAAATTCTCGACATGGATGCATGTCACTTGTTGCTTGGGAGGCCATGGGAGTATGAGAGGGACTCCTCTCATCATGGAAGGAGCAATACTTACTCCTTCAAATACATGGAGAAACTCATTGTGCTCACACTACAACCTCCTATGATGGGATGCAAGACTAACTCATGCTTGTTTGAATCAATCAATGAAGAGAACTCGAGCAAAGAGATGAATGTGGAGCCGAGTATGAGCATGGGAGAAGAAATGGGGAGCCTAGAACTTGAGGGAAACCCTTGAGCAACAAGGAGGATTCTAGGAGAGGAGCAAGAGAAGGGCAAATCAATCAACCATGAGATGAACACAACCAACTACAATGAGAATGAGATCAAGGAGAGAGCTAAAATCGATGGCATGGAAAGATCAAGTGGATCTTCGAGATGGAGGATCATAGATGGGCTCGATCATGAGCAAGAGTGGATGGAAGGAATGCCTACAAACCGTGGGCTCAAGGGAGTGCTCGAGCAAGAATGCATAGACAAGGAGACCGTGAGCAAAGAAGAGAACTCGGCCATTCACACGAGCCAAGCCAAGGGGGTCCAACCTCTTCTCCGAACTTTGATCAAGTGGTGTCCTTGGAAGTCTAGGGTCGTGGGGCCCAAGGTTAGCCGAGGTTTGTGGAGTGAAACTAGGAGGATCAAGTTTCACTCAAGAGATGAACACAAATCGATCCTTGAAACCCTTGAAAATCTCGGCCCTTTTGTGTATTTTTTTGTGAAGTATTTTCTGAAATTTTGTAAACAAGGAAAATAAAAAGGATAGTAACTAAATCTACACACTAAGTAATAGATTTAGGTTGTGATTAGTTTAAGCACAAAGCCACTAAACTAATCTTTCACTAAACTCACACACAAAGTAATGAGAAAAGGAAGAACACTCAAATGAAACTAGGGTTTTCTTTTCAATCTCAAAAATCTGAAAATTATGTTGTGTAAGGTTGGGTTTATATACTACCCAAGGCCTCATCTCAACCATTCATTACAAGATGATCTAAGGGCTCTCAAAGACCCCAAATACTACTAAAAAAAAACGGCCCCTAAGCTCACATGTGAGCTGAAAAATTCAAAAGAAAACAACAAACAATAAAGCATAAAGGTGATAGTAATGGCAGAGTTAAATCCTCTCCCCTTTGTTGATGATCATCCAAAGGGCCCTTGTGAGAGCCTTGGGGTGGGTTTGGACGGTCCAAGTGACCAACTTTCAAGGGATTATATTGTCTCTTACATTAAAGCGTAAAGTAAAAGTAAAGCGGCGTGTATGAAAATGACATGAAATATAAAAACAATGTGATGATCTTTGGTGACTTGATTTAGACCGGCCCCTTGGCCTCCATGAGCTAGCTTGATGAACCATGTGAGCCCATTTTATTGGAGGGTTGACTCACATGGGTGTACCATAGTTGACCACATCTCAAAAATAGCATAATCTTGACTTTTTGTTGCTCTCCGACTTTGACTTCCTCTTGACCTTGCTTGATCACTAAGGTTGGCTTGATTTGACCATAGAGTTGACTTTATTTAGCCCTTAGTGACCCTCTTGACCACGGCCTAAGCTTGGGTTCGAGCCCATGGGTCCAACCCATGGTCTCCCTCGACTTCACCCTTGACCACCTTGGCCAATTTTGGTCCAGTTTGAGTCGAGAATCGAGCAAGAAATCTAGCCAAGAAGGAAGTAAGAGGATCTCCAAGGATTTGAGGGCAAATCCTTTCCAAGGAGAGGAGATTGAACCAAGAATGGTCAAGTCGATCAAGGATGGGATGGAGCTAGACCATGGGTTGGGTCCATGGACTCACACCCTAGCCAAGGCCTTGGACGTAGGGTCCACTAAGTGCTAAGTCAAGTTAATCCAATGGTCAATTTAGCCAAACTTAGTGGGTCAAAGGAAGTCAAGGGAAAGACAAGAAGGAGAGCAACCAAAAAGTCAACAAATTAGCTTTTTGAATGTGATCACTTTGGGTGCACCTATGTGGGTTAATCCTCCAATAAACAAGACTCACATGGCTCACAAAAAGTCAGCTCAAGGAGGTCAAAGGGGCCGGCTTCATCAAATGCTCACAAGTCATCCATTATTTTGTGCAACAAGTCTCTTTCATTAGATGTCGTTTTCTTACTTTATGCTTTATGCTTTATTGTATGTAGACAATGTAATCCTTGTAATAGTCACATGGACCGTCCCACCTTGACCCCCAAGGCTCTATCATGGCCCTTGGATGATCACCTAAAAGCAAGGAGAGGATTGAGTCCTTAGTCACTATCAAATTTTATGCTTTTGTAGTTGTTTGTTTGCTTTTAAATTTTCAGCTTTGGTGAGGCTCATTGAGCCGTTTTTTTGGTTGCATTTGGGGAGCTCTTTGAGCCCTTGGATCAACTTTAATTTGTAGGGTTGAGATTAGAGATTAAGTATTATATAAACCCTCTCTCTTGCATTGTAATTTTCAGATTTGCTTTGATAAAAAAAAACCCTAAGTTTGAGTTCATACTCTTCCTTATTTTCATTGCTTTGTGCTTGAATGATTATCGAGTTAATTAGTGGCTTACTGCTTAATTACTCAACCCTAAATCTTTGGCTTTGTGCTTAGATTTAACCTATCCTTTTATGTTTACATTTAACTTACAAAAATCAGAAAAATCAAACACAATTTATAGTCATTTGGCCGAGATTTTTAAGACATTCACAAATCAATTTTAGTTGTTCTCTTGAGTGAAATCTAACCCCTTAGGTTTCATTCCAAATTGGTCATCAAAGCTTAGGTTTGTTCTTTGTTTTTTCTTCTTTGTTTTTTCGGTTTGTTCTTTGTGTTTTCTCTTTTATTTTTTCGTTTTTCTTTTTCCTTGTTTCTACCACAAAACTTCCACAAAATTCTCACAAAAGTTTCTCAAAATGGATGAGGATAAGAGAATTTCGGATTTAGAAGAAAAGATGAAACAACTCGCCGGTAATTGCAATACGACGATGAACGCTCTAAACACCCTCTTGGATCTCAACCTTCATGAACCAAGACCACCACCAAGGGGTGGAGGAAGAGGCCGTGGTGTTGCTGGCCTAGGGAGGGGGCAACCGCCTCCTAACATGGGTGGTTATCACTCGGACTCGGAGGAATCCATTGAGGTCCAACCAAGGGAGCAGGACCGAGACATCAAGGTAGATATTCCCGATTTCTATGGTAGTCTTAACCCCGAAGACTTACTAGATTGGCTTAGGTCAATTGAAAGAGTCTTTGAATTTAAGGAATACTCGGATAGGAAATGTTTTAAGGTTGCCATCATGAAATTCAAAGGGTATGCTTCACTTTGGTATGAGAACCTTAAAAACCAACGAAATCGAGAGGGAAAGGAACCCATTAGGTCGTGGCTCAAACTCAAGGAGAAGCTCAAGGATAAGTTTGTTCCCAAGGATTATACACAAGATATGTTTCTTAGGTTGGCCCAACTTAAGCAAGAAACACAACCCATCGAATCCTATCTTAGGGACTTTGAACAACTCACCCTTCAATGTGAGATGAGTGAAAAACCCGAGCAAAAGATCGCGAGATTCGTCGAGGGCCTAAACCCTAGAATAGCAAACCGGGTAAAGATGCAAAATTTATGGTCATTCGATGAGGCCGTCACTATGGCCATGAGAGTTGAGAGGTTAGAGAAGGGGAGGGGAGACTCGGCCAAGCACACCACCAAGGACAATCCTACCACGAGCCTAGGAGGGGTAAAGATAGTCGAGCCTAGCCCTACTACAAAGCCATCAAGCGTCGACAAAGGGAAAGGAATCGACTTTGGCCCTAAAAGAACGATTCCTCTCAAGAAGTGCTACCAATGTCAAGGATATGGTCATTTTGCTAAGGAGTGCCCTAGCAAGAGGGCCTTGAACACGTGTGAGGTGGTGCATTGGGGAGACGATGAGGTCTTAGTTTGTGAGGAAGAAAAAAAAGAGGGAGTAGTGGAAGTGAAAGAAGCCGAGACTTTGGTGCCCCCGGACTCGGGGTTGAGTTTAGTCATATGGCGCGTAATGCACACTCAGGAGTCAAGCGAGTGCATGGACCAAAGGCAACAAATTTTTCGGTCCAAATGCACCATTATGGGGAGAGTGTGTAATCTCATCATTGATGGAGGAAGTTGTACTAATTTGGCCTCCAAAATGCTTGTGGAGAAGCTACAATTACCCACTTTGGAGCACCCGAGTCCCTACAAACTAAGGTGGCTCAACAAGGGAGCCGAAGTGAAAGTCAACAAACAATGCAAGGTGCCATTTTCGATTGGTCAAGATTACAAGGATGAGGTCACTTGTGAAATTCTCGACATGGATGCATGTCACTTGTTGCTTGGGAGGCCATGGGAGTATGAGAGGGACTCCTCTCATCATGGAAGGAGCAATACTTACTCCTTCAAATACATGGAGAAACTCATTGTGCTCACACTACTACCTCCTATGATGGGAAGCAAGACTAACTCATGCTTGTTTGAATCAATCAATGAAGAGAACTCGAGCAAAGAGATGAATGTGGAGCCGAGTATGAGCATGGGAGAAGAAATGGGGAGCTTAGAACTTGAGGGAAACCCTAGAGCAACAAGGAGGATTCTAGGAGAGGAGCAAGAGAAGGGCAAATCAATCAACCATGAGATGAACACAACCAACTACAATGAGAATGAGATCAAGGAGAGAGCTAAAATCGATGGCATGGAAAGATCAAGTGGATCTTCGAGATGGAGGATCATAGATGGGCTCGATCATGAGCAAGAGTGGATGGAAGGAATGCCTACAAACCGTGGGCTCAAGGGAGTGCTCGAGCAAGAATGCATAGACAAGGAGGCCGTGAGCAAAGAAGAGAACTCGGCCATTCACACGAGCCAAGCCAAGGGGGTCCAACCTCTTCTCCGAACTTTGATCAAGTGGTGTCCTTGGAAGTCTAGGGTCGTGGGGCCCAAGGTTAGCCGAGGTTTGAGTCGAGAATCGAGCAAGAAATCTAGCCAAGAAGGAAGTAAGAGGATCTCCAAGGATTTGAGGGCAAATCCTTTCCAAGGAG
Source organism: Dianthus caryophyllus (assembly GCA_023091065.1). Classification (NCBI taxonomy): domain Eukaryota; kingdom Viridiplantae; phylum Streptophyta; class Magnoliopsida; order Caryophyllales; family Caryophyllaceae; genus Dianthus; species Dianthus caryophyllus. The sequence goes on from JALGRB010000018.1 coordinate 1,670,567, forward strand.
AGGAGATTGAACCAAGAATGGTCAAGTCGATCAAGGATGGGATGGAGCTAGACCATGGGTTGGGTCCATGGACTCAAACCCTAGCCTAGGCCTTGGACCTAGGGTCCACTACGTGCTAAGTCAAGTTAATCCAATGGTCAATTTAGCCAAACTTAGTGGGTCAAAGGAAGTCAAGGGAAAGTCAAGAAGGAGAGCAACCAAAAAAGTCAACAAATTAGCTTTTTTGAATGTGATCACTTTGGGTGCACCTATGTGGGTTAATCCTCCAATAAACAAGACTCACATGGCTCACAAAAAGTCAGCTCAAGGAGGTCAAAGGGGCCGGCTTCATCAAATGCTCACAAGTCATCCATTATTTTGTGCAACAAGTCTCTTTCATTAGATGTCGTTTTCTTACTTTATGCTTTATGCTTTATTGTATGTAGACAATGTAATCCTTGTAATAGTCACATGGACCGTCCCACCTTGACCCCCAAGGCTCTATCATGGCCCTTGGATGATCACCTAAAAGCAAGGAGAGGATTGAGTCCTTAGTCACTATCAAACTTTATGCTTTTGTAGTTGTTTGTTTGCTTTTAAATTTTCAGCTTTGGTGAGGCTCATTGAGCCGTTTTTTTGGTTGCATTTGGGGAGCTCTTTGAGCCCTTGGATCAACTTTAATTTGTAGGGTTGAGATTAGAGATTAAGTATTATATAAACCCTCTCTCTTGCATTGTAATTTTCAGATTTGCTTTGATAAAAAAAAACCCTAAGTTTGAGTTCATACTCTTCCTTATTTTCATTGCTTTGTGCTTGAATGATTATCGAGTTAATTAGTGGCTTACTGCTTAATTGCTCAACCCTAAATCTTTGGCTTTGTGCTTAGATTTAACCTATCCTTTTATGTTTACATTTAACTTACAAAAATCAGAAAAATCAAACACAATTTATAGTCATTTGGCCGAGATTTTTAAGACATTCACAAATCAATTTTAGTTGTTCTCTTGAGTGAAATCTAACCCCTTAGGTTTCATTCCAAATTGGTCATCAAAGCCTAGGTTTGTTCTTTGTTTTTTCTTCTTTGTTTTTTCGGTTTGTTCTTTGTGTTTTCTCTTTTATTTTTTCGTTTTTCTTTTTCCTTGTTTCTTCCACAAAACTTCCACAAAATTCTCACAAAATTTTCTCAAAATGGATGAGGATAAGAGAATTTCGGATTTAGAAGAAAAGATGAAACAACTCACTGGGTAATTGCAATACGACGATGAATGCTCTAAACACCCTCTTGGATCTCAACCTTCATGAACCAAGACCACCACCAAGGGGTGGAGGAAGAGGCCGTGGTGTTGGTGGCCGAGGGAGGGGGCAACCGCCTCCTAACATGGGTGGTTATCACTCGGACTCGGAGGAATCCATTGAGGTCCAACCAAGGGAGCAGGACCGAGACATCAAGGTAGATATTCCCGATTTCTATGGTAGTCTTAACCCCGAAGACTTACTAGATTGGCTTAGGTCAATTGAAAGAGTCTTTGAATTTAAGGAATACTCGGATAGGAAATGTTTTAAGGTTGCCATCATGAAATTCAAAGGGTATGCTTCACTTTGGTATGAGAACCTTAAAAACCAACGAAATCGAGAGGGAAAGGAACCCATTAGGTCGTGGCTCAAACTCAAGGAGAAGCTCAAGGATAAGTTTGTTCCCAAGGATTATACACAAGATATGTTTCTTAGGTTGGCCCAACTTAAGCAAGAAACACAACCCATCGAATCCTATCTTAGGGACTTTGAACAACTCACCCTTCAATGTGAGATGAGTGAAAAACCCGAGCAAAAGATCGCGAGATTCGTCGAGGGCCTAAACCCTAGAATAGCAAACCGGGTAAAGATGCAAAATTTATGGTCATTCGATGAGGCGTCACTATGGCCATGAGAGTTGAGAGGTTAGAGAAGGGGAGGAGACTCGGCCAAGCACACCACCAAGGACAATCCTACCACGAGCCTAGGAGGGTAAAGATAGTCGAGCCTAGCCCTACTACAAAGCCATCAAGCGTCGACAAAGGGAAAGGAATCGACTTTGGCCCTAAAAGAACGATTCCTCTCAAGAAGTGCTACCAATGTCAAGGATATGGTCATTTTGCTAAGGAGTGCCCTAGCAAGAGGGCCTTGAACACGTGTGAGGTGGTGCATTGGGGAGACGATGAGGTCTTAGTTTGTGAGGAAGAAAAAAAAGAGGGAGTAGTGGAAGTGAAAGAAGCCGAGACTTTGGTGCCCCCGGACTCGGGGTTGAGTTTAGTCATATGGCGCGTAATGCACACTCAGAGTCAAGCGAGTGCATGGACCAAAGGCAACAAATTTTTCGGTCCAAATGCACCATTATGGGGAGAGTGTGTAATCTCATCATTGATGGAGGAAGTTGTACTAATGTGGCTTCCAAAATGCTTGTGGAGAAGCTACAATTACCCACTTTGGAGCACCCAGTCCCTACAAACTAAGGTGGCTCAACAAGGGAGCCGAAGTGAAAGTCAACAAACAATGCAAGGTGCCATTTTCGATTGGTCAAGATTACAAGGATGAGGTCACTTGTGAAATTCTCGACATGGATGCATGTCACTTGTTGCTTGGGAGGCCATGGGAGTATGAGAGGGACTCCTCTCATCATGGAAGGAGCAATACTTACTCCTTCAAATACATGGAGAAACTCATTGTGCTCACACTACAACCTCCTATGATGGGATGCAAGACTAACTCATGCTTGTTTGAATCAATCAATGAAGAGAACTCGAGCAAAGAGATGAATGTGGAGCCGAGTATGAGCATGGGAGAAGAAATGGGGAGCCTAGAACTTGAGGGAAACCCTTGAGCAACAAGGAGGATTCTAGGAGAGGAGCAAGAGAAGGGCAAATCAATCAACCATGAGATGAACACAACCAACTACAATGAGAATGAGATCAAGGAGAGAGCTAAAATCGATGGTATGGAAAGATCAAGTGGATCTTCGAGATGGAGGATCATAGATGGGCTCGATCATGAGCAAGAGTGGATGGAAGGAATGCCTACAAACCGTGGGCTCAAGGGAGTGCTCGAGCAAGAATGCATAGACAAGGAGACCGTGAGCAAAGAAGAGAACTCGGCCATTCACACGAGCCAAGCCAAGGGGGTCCAACCTCTTCTCCGAACTTTGATCAAGTGGTGTCCTTGGAAGTCTAGGGTCGTGGGGCCCAAGGTTAGCCGAGGTTTGTGGAGTGAAACTAGGAGGATCAAGTTTCACTCAAGAGATGAACACAAATCGATCCTTGAAACCCTTGAAAATCTCGGCCCTTTTGTGTATTTTTTGTGAAGTATTTTCTGAAATTTTGTAAACAAGGAAAATAAAAAGGATAGTAACTAAATCTACACACTAAGTAATAGATTTAGGTTGTGATTAGTTTAAGCACAAAGCCACTAAACTAATCTTTCACTAAACTCACACACAAAGTAATGAGAAAAGGAAGAACACTCAAATGAAACTAGGGTTTTCTTTTCAATCTCAAAAATCTGAAAATTATGTTGTGTAAGGTTGGGTTTATATACTACCCAAGGCCTCATCTCAACCATTCATTACAAGATGATCTAAGGGCTCTCAAAGACCCCAAATACTACTAAAAAAAAACGGCCCCTAAGCTCACATGTGAGCTGAAAAATTCAAAAGAAAACAACAAACAATAAAGCATAAAGGTGGTAGTGGCACATGTGATCATCCTCTCCCTTCTTTGTTGATGATCATCCAAGGGCCCTTGTGAGAGCCTTGGGGTGGGTTTGACGGTCCAAGTGACCAACTTTCAAGGGATTATATTGTCTCTTACATTAAAGCGTAAAAGAAAAGTAAAGAAAGCGTACGTATTTAAAATGGCGTGAAATATAAAAACAATGTGATGATCTTTGGTGACTTGATTTAGACCGGCCCTTGACCTCCATGAGCTAGCTTGATGAACCATGTGAGCCCATTTTATTGGAGGGTTGACTCACATGGGTGTACCATAGTTGACCACATCTCAAAAATAGCATAATCTTGACTTTTTGTTGCTTTCTCCGACTTTGACTTCCTCTTGACCTTGCTTGATCACTAAGGTTGGCTTGATTTGACCATAGAGTTGACTTTATTTAGCCCTTAGTGACCCTCTTGACCACGGCCTAAGCTTGGGTTCGAGCCCATGGGTCCAACCCATGGTCTCCCTCGACTTCACCCTTGACCACCTTGGCCAATTTTGGTCCAATCTCCTCTCCTTGGAAAGGACTTGTCCTCAAGTCCTTGGAGATCCTCTTGCTTCCTCCCTTGCTCGATTTCAAGCTAGAATCTCGGCTCAACCTTTGCTCGATCTTGGTCTTCATGGTTTTAGTCTTCCATGGGCACCACTTAGCTAGAGTTTGAAGAAGTGGTTGGACCCCTTTGCCTTGGCTCAAGAATTGATCATTTTTCATCCTTGGTCACGGTTTGTTTGACCACGCATTCTTCCTCGAGCATTTCCTTGAGCCCACGACTCATAACCATGCCATCCACCCATTCTTGCTCATGATCGAGCCCTTCAATGATTCTCCATCTTAAAGACCCGCTTGACCTTTCCTTGCCATCGATTTTTGTTCTTTCGTTGACCACATTCTCAATGTAGTCGGTTGTTTCCTTGTTGATTGATGCTTCACCTTCATGAGGCTCCTCTCCTAGAGTCCTCCTTATCATGCTAGAGCTTCCCTCACATTTCAAGTTCATCTTTTCCTCTTGCTCTTCTTCACTCGGCCCAAGGCCCCTCAAGTCTTCATCCACAATCACCTTCGCCCCAACTTCATCTCCATGCTAGGGTTTGGCTCAATGAAGGATTCAAACAAGCATGCATTGGATTTACATCCCATCATTGGTGGTAGGGGAGCTAAGACAATGAGCTTTTCACCATACTTGAATGAGTAGGTGTTGTCTCTTCCATGGTGGGAAGAGTTCTTGTCATACTCCCATGGCCTCCCAAGTAAGACATGACAAGCATCCATATCTAACACTTCACACACAATTTCATCTTTGTAGTCTTGCCCAATCGAGAACGAGACTTTGCATTGTTTATCGACTTTTACCTCGGCTCCTTGATTAAGCCACCTTAGCTTGTAAGGATGAGGATGCTTCAAAGTAGGTAAGGCAAGTTTATCAATGAGGGTTTTGGAAGCAACATTAACACAACTTCCCCCATCGATAATCAAGTTACACACTCTCCCCATGATGGTACATTTAGTTCGAAATATTTGATGCCTTTGATCCATGCTTTCGCTTGAATCTTGAGTGTGCATTACTCGCCAAGTAACCAAGCTCAACCCCCAGTCCGGGAACAATTGTTTCGCCACTCTCTCATCCTCAACTCCCTCTTTTTTTTCTTCCTCACAAACTAACACTTCATCTTCTCCCCAATGCACAACCTCACTTGTGTTCAAGGTCCTCTTGCTAGGGCACTCCTTAGCAAAATGACCATACCCTTGACATTGGTAGCATTTCTTGAGAGGAATTGTTCTCTTGGGACCATAGTCAATTCCCTTCCCCTTGTCGACACTCGATGGTTTGGTAGTAGGGCAAGGCTCGACAATTTTGACCCCCCCTTGATTCGAACTAGGGTTGGGTCTGGGGGAGCTCTTAGCCGACTCTCCTCTCCCCTTCTCTAGCCTTTCCACACGTGTGGCCATGGTAACGGCCTCATCGAATGACCACAAGTTTTGCATCTTCACTCGGTTAGCAATCCTAGGGTTTAGGCCCTCGACAAACCTAGCTATCTTTTGCTCGGGTTTCTCATTCATCTCACATTGTAATGTGAGTTGCTCAAAGTCCCTAAGGTAAGACTCAATGGGTTGTGTCTCTTGTTTGAGTTGAGCTAGTTTGAGGAACATGTCTTGGGTATAATCCTTGGGAACAAACTTGTCTTTGAGTTTCTTTTGAGTTTGAGCCATGACCTAATGGGTTCCTTACCCTCTCGGTTTCGTTGGTTCTTGAGGTTTTCGTACCAAAGGGAAGCATATCCCTTAAACTTCATGATGGCTACCTTGAAACACTTCCTATCGGGATATTCCTTAAATTCAAAGATCCTCTCTATCGACCTAAGCCAATCTAGGAGATCCTCGGGGTTCAAGCTACCATAAAAATCGGGTATATCCACTTTGATATCTCGGTCATGGTCTCTTGGGTGGGCTTCAAGGGACTCTTCCGAATCCGAAAATTGATCTTCCATGTGAGGAGGAGGTTGACCCCTTCCACGGCCTCCTATCCCACGGCCACGCCCCCTTCCCCCTTCACCCCTTCTTGGTTCATTAATATTTTGGTCTAAGAGGGTGTTTAGAGCATTCATCATTAGAGTACAATTACCGGTGAGTTGAGTTAACTTTTCTTCTAAATCGGAAAGCCTTTTATCTTCCCCTCTATCCCCTTCCATTTTGTGACAATTTTGTGAGATCTTTTGTGGAAATTTTGTGGGAAATTTATAGAAAATAAACAAGGAAAAGAAGGAAGAAAAACGAAAAATTAAAAGAGGAAAACAAACAAACTACTCGACATTACTAGGGTAAACCGAAAAACAAAGATAAAAAAAATCGAAAATCAAAAACAAACCTAGGCTTTGATGACCAATTTGGAGTGAAACTAGGAGGATCAAGTTTCACTCAAGAGATGAACACAAATCGATCCTTGAAACCCTTGAAAATCTCGGCCCTTTTGTGTATTTTTTGTGAAGTATTTTCTGAAATTTTGTAAACAAGGAAAATAAAAAGGATAGTAACTAAATCTACACACTAAGTAATAGATTTAGGTTGTGATTAGTTTAAGCACAAAGCCACTAAACTAATCTTTCACTAAACTCACACACAAAGTAATGAGAAAAGGAAGAACACTCAAATGAAACTAGGGTTTTCTTTTCAATATCAAAAATCTGAAAATTATGTTGTGTAAGGTTGGGTTTATATACTACCCAAGGCCTCATCTCAACCATTCATTACAAGATGATCTAAGGGCTCTCAAAGACCCCAAATACTACTAAAAAAAACGGCCCCTAAGCTCACATGTGAGCTGAAAAATTCAAAAGAAAACAACAAACAATAAAGCATTAAGGTAGTAATGACACTTGATCTCATCCTCTCCCTTCTTTGTTGATGATCATCCAAGGGCCCTTGTGAGAGCCTTGGGGTGGGTTTGGACGGTCCAAGTGACCAACTTTCAAGGGATTATATTGTCTCTTACATTAAAGCATAAAGTAAAAGTAAAGAAAGCGACATGTATGAAAATGACATGAAATATAAAAACAATGTGATGATCTTTGGTGACTTGATTTAGACTGGCCCCTTGACCTCCATGAGCTAGCTTGATGAACCATGTGAGCCCATTTTATTGGAGGGTTGACTCACATGGGTGTACCATAGTTGACCACATCTCAAAAATAGCATAATCTTGACTTTTTGTTGCTCTCCGACTTTGACTTCCTCTTGACCTTGCTTGATCACTAAGGTTGGCTTGATTTGACCATAGAGTTGACTTTATTTAGCCCTTAGTGACCCTCTTGACCACGGCCTAAGCTTGGGTTCGAGCCCATGGGTCCAACCCATGGTCTCCCTCGACTTCACCCTTGACCACCTTGGCCAATTTTGGTCCAGTTTGAGTCGAGAATCGAGCAAGAAATCTAGCCAAGAAGGAAGTAAGAGGATCTCCAAGGATTTGAGGGCAAATCCTTTCCAAGGAGAGGAGATTGAACCAAGAATGGTCAAGTCGATCAAGGATGGGATGGAGCTAGACCATGGGTTGGGTCCATGGACTCAAACCCTAGCCTAGGCCTTGGACCTAGGGTCCACTAAGTGCTAAGTCAAGTTAATCCAATGGTCAATTTAGCCAAACTTAGTGGGTCAAAGGAAGTCAAGGGAAAGTCAAGAAGGAGAGCAACCAAAAAAGTCAACAAATTAGCTTTTTTGAATGTGATCACTTTGGGTGCACCTATGTGGGTTAATCCTCCAATAAACAAGACTCACATGGCTCACAAAAAGTCAGCTCAAGGAGGTCAAAGGGGCCGGCTTCATCAAATGCTCACAAGTCATCCATTATTTTGTGCAACAAGTCTCTTTCATTAGATGTCGTTTTCTTACTTTATCTTTATGCTTTATTGTATGTAGACAATGTAATCCTTGTAATAGTCACATGGACCGTCCCACCTTGACCCCCAAGGCTCTATCATGGCCCTTGGATGATCACCTAAAAGCAAGGAGAGGATTGAGTCCTTAGTCACTATCAAATTTTATGCTTTTGTAGTTGTTTGTTTGCTTTTAAATTTTCAGCTTTGGTGAGGCTCATTGAGCCGTTTTTTTGGTTGCATTTGGGGAGCTCTTTGAGCCCTTGGATCAACTTTAATTTGTAGGGTTGAGATTAGAGATTAAGTATTATATAAACCTCTCTCTTGCATTGTAATTTTCAGATTTGCTTTGAAAAAAAAAACCCTAAGTTTGAGTTCATACTCTTCCTTATTTTCTTTGCATTGTGCTTGAATGATTATCGAGTTAGTTAGTGGCTTACTGCTTAATTACTCAACCCTAAATCTTTGGCTTTGTGCTTAGATTTAACCTATCCTTTTATGTTTACATTTAACTTACAAAAATCAGAAAAATCAAACACAATTTATAGTCATTTGGCCGAGATTTTTAAGACATTCACAAATCAATTTTAGTTGTTCTCTTGAGTGAAATCTAACCCCTTAGGTTTCATTCCAAATTGGTCATCAAAGCCTAGGTTTGTTCTTTGTTTTTTCTTCTTTGTTTTTTCGGTTTGTTCTTTGTGTTTTCTCTTTTATTTTTTCGTTTTTCTTTTTCCTTGTTTCTTCCACAAAACTTCCACAAAATTCTCACAAAAGTTTCTCAAAATGGATGAGGATAAGAGAATTTCGGATTTAGAAGAAAAGATGAAACAACTCGCCGGTAATTGCAATACGACGATGAACGCTCTAAACACCCTCTTGGATCTCAACCTTCATGAACCAAGACCACCACCAAGGGGTGGAGGAAGAGGCCGTGGTGTTGCTGGCCTAGGGAGGGGGCAACCGCCTCCTAACATGGGTGGTTATCACTCGGACTCGGAGGAATCCATTGAGGTCCAACCAAGGGAGCAGGACCGAGACATCAAGGTAGATATTCCCGATTTCTATGGTAGTCTTAACCCCGAAGACTTACTAGATTGGCTTAGGTCAATTGAAAGAGTCTTTGAATTTAAGGAATACTCGGATAGGAAATGTTTTAAGGTTGCCATCATGAAATTCAAAGGGTATGCTTCACTTTGGTATGAGAACCTTAAAAACCAACGAAATCGAGAGGGAAAGGAACCCATTAGGTCGTGGCTCAAACTCAAGGAGAAGCTCAAGGATAAGTTTGTTCCCAAGTGCAACAAAATGGATTGGTTCCATTTTGTTCGGTTTGAAACTAGGGGCTGGTTTGGGTCCTATGGCTCGACCCATGGGTTAAGTCATTAACTCATGGCCAACCTAATGTTTAATTCTCAAGGTTAAGGCTAAATCAAGTGTGTGAATCAAGAATAATAAGACACAAACAAACCACACTTGATTTGCTCGGTTCCAAGGCTGATTTTTGTAGCAAAGATAAACGTCCTTGTCATGCTTTTCCCTTTTTGATTGAGCACATTTTGGGGACCATGTGAAAGTTTTCCTACTAACTCCTAAGGCTCAAGGACCACAAGAATGCAAGGGGACCAACATTTTCGGCTGAATTCAACAATTAAAGTGGAGCTCAACTTTACACTCATGTCACTATCATTAGTTGTCCTACTTCTACTTTATGCTTTTGTTTTCTTTTAATTTGTAATCAGATTTGTACAAGCTTTTGTACCGTTAGACCTTGCTCTCCAAGGCTCACTCTTGACCCTTGGATATGATCCTAAATGTAAGGTGTAGATGTAGTCATAGGCCTCTATTTAAGCAACTCAAAAACTCATTGTAAAAATCAGATTTTAGTTGGATGATAAAAACCCTAAGTTTGAGAGTTCTCAACTTATTTGAGTGTTCTTCATTATCTCCTTGCTTAGTGCTTGAGATTAGTGATAGATTAGTTTAGTGGCTTTGTGCTTAAACTAATCACAACACTAAATCTACTACTTTGTGTTTAGATTTAGTGACTATCCATTTATCTAGAAACTAGGGTTCTTTCTTTTATTTTCGTTTCCACACAATTCAGAAAACTCTCACAAAAACATAGAGTGCGATTCTCTGCGTTTCCTCAGATTTTCAGCTGCGTTTCCTTGAATACTATCAAGGGAAACGTGGGTAATATTGAGGAAACTCGTGTATCCTTGAGTGTCTTTGGTGTATACTTAAGTGTGTTTGAGAGCTTGAGTGTATTCCTTTGATAATCATTTAGTTTACTTACAATTCACACAAAATCAAACACAAAAACCACACTTTGGCCGAGTATTGTCATTAGTTTACAAGTTCGATTCTTGTTGTTTCCTTGAGTGGAATCAAACCCCATAGGTTTCACTCCAAATTGGCATCAAAGCTTTGGTTGGGTTTGAAGAACACAAGATCCACATTGTGCTAGAAGTCGGTTCATTCACACGTTCAAAGATCCTCACTTTGCTTCCATTTTTCAGATTCGTTTCTTTGAGGTATAATGGATGTTTCTTTTCGATTTGGTTCTTCATATTTTTCCATGGTACCACATGTGAAACCCCTTGTGTTGAGTCGGTTTTTGAATCTATGGAAAGAATGGGGAAAGAGTTAGAAGCCAAGGTGGCTAAGATAAAGGGAAAATCTGTCAAAATGAGTTTGAGTAAAGGGATGGCTATTTTACTTGACTCTCCTACAAAAACACCACCCTATGAGCCACCCATGAGAGCCAAAATTGTTGAACCCACCACAAATCCTACACCACCAGCCCTAGACACGAGAAAAGGGGCTGACCTTAGCCATAAAACAATCATCTCCCTCAAAAAATGTTTTCAATGTCAAGGATACGGTCACAATGCCAAAGAATGTCCCACAAAAAAGACCTTGAACTCGTGTGAGGAAGTTCATTGGGGAAGAGAAGACACTCTTGATTGTGAGGATGAAAAGAGTGAGGTCCTTGCTAATAAGGAAGAAGAGGATGTGAAGCGAGATCAACATGAAACCGAGATGGAGGTGAGGCCATGTGATTTGGTCATGGATGGAGGAAACTCTATCAAGGTGGCTCCTAACACTCAAATTGAGGAGTTAGCCTTACCTTCACAAGAGCATCCTAATCCTTACAAGCTTGGGTGGTCAACCCATGGAGCCGAGTTGAGTAACTATGGTGATGAGGCTTTGGATGATGTGGTTGTGAGGGATGCTTGTCATCTCGTCTTTGAAAAACCTAAGGAACCGTGGGACAATGAAGATGGTTTAGTCCATGATGGTAAAGATAGAAACTACATCCTTAAGGTTGGATGGAAGGAGGAAGAAACAAGTCAAGGGATGAATGTTGGTAAAAGTGTGCCCATTTACTTTGCTAATGATCATCCTAAGAATCAAGATGAGGGCATGGAAAAAGATATCAAGGAAAGGAGTGAGCTTGATCCTTGGAGTTGTTTAACCAAACTCAAGAAGAAGGTGCTCATGAAATGGGAGTTTAAGGGTGGGTCAAACTTTTCCAAAGAATTTGCTTACCCTACGAAGAAAAACCACCTGATAAGAATGATCAAAAGGGGAAGCTATCCAAGGACAACCCTAAGACACTAGGGAGAAATCAAGAAGAGGAGCCTAATGGATTAGTGTGGAGAGAAACGGCTGGTCATCTAGGGAGCTCAATTGGTTCAATGAGATGGAGGTTCATAGAAAGGGCTAACCATGTAAAGGGAAGACTTAGTGACATTCCTAGGCATTCTACATCCAAGTTTGTACGAGGGACTCAAGGATGTGCTAGGACATGAAGGAGAATCCAAGGATCCTTTGAAATAGGGAAGAGCAAGGCTATTCAATGTCAAACGAGCCAAGCAAAGGAAAATCATTCTTTCATTCGAGCTCCAAGTCTATGGTGTTCTTTGAGGCCAAAACTTATTGAGTCCAAGGCTGGTTGTAGGACTAATGGGGAGCCTCTCCTTGGAAGTCAAGGTCCATGTCATGGTCAAGCAAATGTTAAGAACCCCAAGGATTTGAGGACATATCCTTTTCCAAGAAGAGAGATTGCAACAAAATGGATTGGTTCCATTTTGTTCGGTTTGAAACTAGGGGCTGGTTTGGGTCCTATGGCTCGACCCATGGGTTAAGTCATTAACTCATGGCCAACCTAATGTTTAATTCTCAAGGTTAAGGCTAAATCAAGTGTGTGAATCAAGAATAATAAGACACAAACAAACCACACTTGATTTGCTCGGTTCCAAGGCTGATTTTGTAGCAAAGATAAACGCGTCCTTGTCATGCTTTTCCCTTTTTGATTGAGCACATTTTGGGGACCATGTGAAAGTTTTCCTACTAACTCCTAAGGCTCAAGGACCACAAGAATGCAAGGGACCAACATTTTCGGCTGAATTCAACAATTAAAGTGGAGCTCAACTTTACACTCATGTCACTATCATTAGTTGTCCTACTTCTACTTTATGCTTTTGTTTTCTTTTAATTTGTAATCAGATTTGTACAAGCTTTTGTACCGTTAGACCTTGCTCTCCAAGGCTCACTCTTGACCCTTGGATATGATCCTAAATGTAAGGTGTAGATGTAGTCATAGGCCTCTATTTAAGCAACTCAAAAACTCATTGTAAAAATCAGATTTTAGTTGGATGATAAAAACCCTAAGTTTGAGAGTTCTCAACTTATTTGAGTGTTCTTCATTATCTCCTTGCTTAGTGCTTGAGATTAGTGATAGATTAGTTTAGTGGCTTTGTGCTTAAACTAATCACAACACTAAATCTACTACTTTGTGTTTAGATTTAGTGACTATCCATTTATCTAGAAACTAGGGTTCTTTCTTTTATTTTCGTTTCCACACAATTCAGAAAACTCTCACAAAAACATAGAGTGCGTTTCTACTGCGTTTCCTCAGATTTTCAGCTGCGTTTCCTTGAATACTATCAAGGGAAACGTGGGTAATATTGAGGGAAACTCGTGTATCCTTGAGTGTCTTTGGTGTATACTTAAGTGTGTTTGAGAGCTTGAGTGTATTCCTTTGATAATCATTTAGTTTACTTACAATTCACACAAAATCAAACACAAAAACCACACTTTGGCCGAGTATTGTCATTAGTTTACAAGTTCGATTCTTGTTGTTTCCTTGAGTGGAATCAAACCCCATAGGTTTCACTCCAAATTGGCATCAAAGCTTTGGTTGGGTTTGAAGAACACAAGATCCACATTGTGCTAGAAGTCGGTTCATTCACACGTTCAAAGATCCTCACTTTGCTTCCATTTTTCAGATTCGTTTCTTTGAGGTATAATGGATGTTTCTTTTCGATTTGGTTCTTCATATTTTTCCCATGGTACCACATGTGAAACCCCTTGTGTTGAGTCGGTTTTTGAATCTATGGAAAGAATGGGGAAAGAGTTAGAAGCCAAGGTGGCTAAGATAAAGGGAAAATCTGTCAAAATGAGTTTGAGTAAAGGGATGGCTATTTTACTTGACTCTCCTACAAAAACACCACCCTATGAGCCACCCATGAGAGCCAAAATTGTTGAACCCACCACAAATCCTACACCACCAGCCCTAGACACGAGAAAAGGGGCTGACCTTAGCCATAAAACAATCATCTCCCTCAAAAAATGTTTTCAATGTCAAGGATACGGTCACAATGCCAAAGAATGTCCCACAAAAAAGACCTTGAACTCGTGTGAGGAAGTTCATTGGGGAAGAGAAGACACTCTTGATTGTGAGGATGAAAAGAGTGAGGTCCTTGCTAATAAGGAAGAAGAGGATGTGAAGCGAGATCAACATGAAACCGAGATGGAGGTGAGGCCATGTGATTTGGTCATGGATGGAGGAAACTCTATCAAGGTGGCTCCTAACACTCAAATTGAGGAGTTAGCCTTACCTTCACAAGAGCATCCTAATCCTTACAAGCTTGGGTGGTCAACCCATGGAGCCGAGTTGAGTAACTATGGTGATGAGGCTTTGGATGATGTGGTTGTGAGGATGCTTGTCATCTCGTCTTTGAAAAACCTAAGGAACCGTGGGACAATGAAGATGGTTTAGTCCATGATGGTAAAGATAGAAACTACATCCTTAAGGTTGGATGGAAGGAGGAAGAAACAAGTCAAGGGATGAATGTTGGTAAAAGTGTGCCCATTTACTTTGCTAATGATCATCCTAAGAATCAAGATGAGGGCATGGAAAAAGATATCAAGGAAAGGAGTGAGCTTGATCCTTGGAGTTGTTTAACCAAACTCAAGAAGAAGGTGCTCATGAAATGGGAGTTTAAGGGTGGGTCAAACTTTTCCAAAGAATTTGCTTACCCTAGGAAGAAAAACCACCTGGATAAGAATGATCAAAATGGGAAGCTATTCAAGGACAACCCTAAAACACTAGGGAGAAAAAAAGAAGAGGAGCCTAATGGATTAGTGTGAGAGAAAGCGGCTGGTCATCTAGGGAGCTCAATTGGTTCAATGAGATGGAGGTTCATAGAAAGGGCTAACCATGTAAAGGGAAGACTTAGTGACATTCCTAGGCATTCTACATCCAAGTTTGGCACGAGGGACTCAAGGATGTGCTAGGACATGAAGGAGAATCCAAGGATCCTTTGAAATAGGGGAAGAGCAAGGCTATTCAATGACAAAGCAGGCCAAGCAAAGGAAAATCATTCTTTCATTCGAGCTCCAAGTCTATGGTGTTCTTTGAGGCCAAAACTTATTGAGTCCAAGGCTGGTTGTAGGACTAATGGGGAGCCTCTCCTTGGAAGTCAAGGTCCATGTCATGGTCAAGCAAATGTTAAGAACCCCAAGGATTTGAGGACAAATCCTTTTTCAAGAAGAGGAGATTGCAACAAAATGGATTGGTTCCATTTTGTTCGGTTTGAAACTAGGGGCTGGTTTGGGTCCTATGGCTCGACCCATGGGTTAAGTCATTAACTCATGGCCAACCTAATGTTTAATTCTCAAGGTTAAGGCTAAATCAAGTGTGTGAATCAAGAATAATAAGACACAAACAAACCACACTTGATTTGCTCGGTTCAAGGCTGATTTTTGTAGCAAAGATAAACGTCCTTGTCATGCTTTTCCCTTTTGATTGAGCACATTTTGGGGACCATGTGAAAGTTTTCCTACTAACTCCTAAGGCTCAAGGACCACAAGAATGCAAGGGACCAACATTTTCGGCTGAATTCAACAATTAAAGTGGAGCTCAACTTTACACTCATGTCACTATCATTAGTTGTCCTACTTCTACTTTATGCTTTTGTTTTCTTTTAATTTGTAATCAGATTTGTACAAGCTTTTGTACCGATTAGACCTTGCTCTCCAAGGCTCACTCTTGACCCTTGCATATGATCCTAAATGTAAGGTGTAGATGTAGTCATAGGCCTCTATTTAAGCAACTCAAAAACTCATTGTAAAAATCAGATTTTAGTTGGATGATAAAAACCCTAAGTTTGAGAGTTCTCAACTTATTTGAGTGTTCTTCATTATCTCCTTGCTTAGTGCTTGAGATTAGTGATAGATTAGTTTAGTGGCTTTGTGCTTAAACTAATCAGAACACTAAATCTACTACTTTGTGTTTAGATTTAGTGACTATCCATTTATCTAGAAACTAGGGTTCTTTCTTTTATTTTCGTTTCCACACAATTGAAAACTCTCACAAAAACATAGAGTGCGTTTCTACTGCGTTTCCTCAGATTTTCACCGTTTCCTTGAATACTATCAAGGGAAACGTGGGTAATATTGAGGGAAACTTCGTGTATCCTTGAGTGTCTTTGGTGTATACTTAAGTGTGTTTGAGAGCTTGAGTGTATTCCTTTGATAATCATTTAGTTTACTTACAATTCACACAAAATCAAACACAAAAACCACACTTTGGCCGAGTATTGTCATTAGTTTACAAGTTCGATTCTTGTTGTTTCCTTGAGTGGAATCAAACCCCATAGGTTTCACTCCAAATTGGCATCAAAGCTTTGGTTGGGTTTGAAGAACACAAGATCCACATTGTGCTAGAAGTCGGTTCATTCACACGTTCAAAGATCCTCACTTTGCTTCCATTTTTCAGATTCGTTTCTTTGAGGTATAATGGATGTTTCTTTTCGATTTGGTTCTTCATATTTTTCCCATGGTACCACATGTGAAACCCCTTGTGTTGAGTCGGTTTTGAATCTATGGTAAGAATGGGGAGAGAGTTAGAAGCCAAGGTGGCTAAGATAAAGGGAAAATCTGTCAAAATGAGTTTGAGTAAAGGGATGGCTATTTTACTTGACTCTCCTACAAAAACACCACCCTATGAGCCACCCATGAGAGCCAAAATTGTTGAACCCACCACAAATCCTACACCACCAGCCCTAGACACGAGAAAAGGGGCTGACCTTAGCCATAAAACAATCATCTGCCTCAAAAATGTTTTCAATGTCAAGGATACGGTCACAATGCCAAAGAATGTCCCACAAAAAAGACCTTGAACTCGTGTGAGGAAGTTCATTGGGGAAGAGAAGACACTCTTGATTGTGAGGATGAAAAGAGTGAGGTCCTTGCTAATAAGGAAGAAGAGGATGTGAAGCGAGATCAACATGAAACCGAGATGGAGGTGAGGCCATGTGATTTGGTCATGGATGGAGGAAACTCTATCAAGGTGGCTCCTAACACTCAAATTGAGGAGTTAGCCTTACCTTCACAAGAGCATCCTAATCCTTACAAGCTTGGGTGGTCAACCCATGGAGCCGAGTTGAGTAACTATGGTGATGAGGCTTTGGATGATGTGGTTGTGAGGGATGCTTGTCATCTCGCCTTTGAAAAACCTAAGGAACCGTGGGACAATGAAGATGGTTTAGTCCATGATGGTAAAGATAGAAACTACATCCTTAAGGTTGGATGGAAGGAGGAAGAAACAAGTCAAGGGATGAATGTTGGTAAAAGTGTGCCCATTTACTTTGCTAATGATCATCCTAAGAATCAAGATGAGGGCATGGAAAAAGATATCAAGGAAAGGAGTGAGCTTGATCCTTGGAGTTGTTTAACCAAACTCAAGAAGAAGGTGCTCATGAAATGGGAGTTTAAGGGTGGGTCAAACTTTTCCAAAGAATTTGCTTACCCTAGGAAGAAAAAACCACCGGATAAGAATGATCAAAATGGGAAGCTATTCAAGGACAACCCTAAGACACTAGGGAGAAATCAAGAAGAGGAGCCTAATGGATTAGTGTGGAGAGAAACTACTGGTCATCTAGGGAGCTCAATTGGTTCAATGAGATGGAGGTTCATAGAAAGGGCTAACCATGTAAAGGGAAGACTTAGTGACATTCCTAGGCATTCTACATCCAAGTTTGGCACGAGGACTCAAGGATGTGCTAGGACATGAAGGAGAATCCAAGGATCCTTTGAAATAGGGGAAGAGCAAGGCTATTCAATGTCAAACGAGCCAAGCAAAGGAAAATCATTCTTTCATTCGAGCTCCAAGTCTATGGTGTTCTTTGAGGCCAAAACTTATTGAGTCCAAGGCTGGTTGTAGGACTAATGGGGAGCCTCTCCTTGGAAGTCAAGGTCCATGTCATGGTCAAGCAAATGTTAAGAACCCCAAGGATTTGAGGACAAATCCTTTTTCAAGAAGAGGAGATTGCAACAAAATGGATTGGTTCCATTTTGTTCGGTTTGGAACTAGGGCCTGGTTGGGGCCCTATGGCTCGACCCATGGGTTAAGTCATTAACTCATGGCCAACCTAATGTTTAATTCTCAAGGTTAAGGCTAAATCAAGTGTGTGAATCAAGAATAATAAGACACAAACAAACCACACTTGATTTGCTCGGTTCCAAGGCTGATTTTTGTAGCAAAGATAAACGTCCTTGTCATGCTTTTCCCTTTTTGATTGAGCACATTTTGGGGACCATGTGAAAGTTTTCCTACTAACTCCTAAGGCTCAAGGACCACAAGAATGCAAGGGGACCAACATTTTCGGCTGAATTCAACAATTAAAGTGGAGCTCAACTTTACACTCATGTCACTATCATTAGTTGTCCTACTTCTACTTTATGCTTTTGTTTTCTTTTAATTTGTAATCAGATTTGTACAAGCTTTTGTACCGTTAGACCTTGCTCTCCAAGGCTCACTCTTGACCCTTGGATATGATCCTAAATGTAAGGTGTAGATGTAGTCATAGGCCTCTATTTAAGCAACTCAAAAACTCATTGTAAAAATCAGATTTTAGTTGGATGATAAAAACCCTAAGTTTGAGAGTTCTCAACTTATTTGAGTGTTCTTCATTATCTCCTTGCTTAGTGCTTGAGATTAGTGATAGATTAGTTTAGTGGCTTTGTGCTTAAACTAATCACAACACTAAATCTACTACTTTGTGTTTAGATTTAGTGACTATCCATTTATCTAGAAACTAGGGTTCTTTCTTTTATTTTCGTTTCCACACAATTCAGAAAACTCTCACAAAAACATAGAGTGCGTTTCTCTGCGTTTCCTCAGATTTTCAGCTGCGTTTCCTTGAATACTATCAAGGGAAGCGTGGGTAATATTGAGGGAAACTCGTGTATCCTTGAGTGTCTTTGGTGTATACTTAAGTGTGTTTGAGAGCTTGAGTGTATTCCTTTGATAATCATTTAGTTTACTTACAATTCACACAAAATCAAACACAAAAACCACACTTTGGCCGAGTATTGTCATTAGTTTACAAGTTCGATTCTTGTTGTTTCCTTGAGTGGAATCAAACCCCATAGGTTTCACTCCAAATTGGCATCAAAGCTTTGGTTGGGTTTGAAGAACACAAGATCCACATTGTGCTAGAAGTCGGTTCATTCACACGTTCAAAGATCCTCACTTTGCTTCCATTTTTCAGATTCGTTTCTTTGAGGTATAATGGATGTTTCTTTTCGATTTGGTTCTTCATATTTTTCCCATGGTACCACATGTGAAACCCCTTGTGTTGAGTCGGTTTTGAATCTATGGAAAGAATGGGGAAAGAGATAGAAGCCAAGGTGGCTAAGATAAAGGGAAAATCTGTCAAAATGAGTTTGAGTAAAGGGATGGCTATTTTACTTGACTCTCCTACAAAAACACCACCCTATGAGCCACCCATGAGAGCCAAAATTGTTGAACCCACCACAAATCCTACACCACCAGCCCTAGGCACGAGAAAAGGGGCTGTCCTTAGCCATAAAACAATCATCCCCCTCAGAAAATGTTTTCAATGTCAAGGATACGGTCACAATGCCAAAGAATGTCCCACAAAAAAGACCTTGAACTCGTGTGAGGAAGTTCATTGGGGAAGAGAAGACACTCTTGATTGTGAGGATGAAAAGAGTGAGGTCCTTGCTAATAAGGAAGAAGAGGATGTGGCGAGATCAACATGAAACCGAGATGGAGGTGAGGCCATGTGATTTGGTCATGGATGGAGGAAACTCTATCAAGGTGGCTCCTAACACTCAAATTGAGGAGTTAGCCTTACCTTCACAAGAGCATCCTAATCCTTACAAGCTTGGGTGGTCAACCCATGGAGCCGAGTTGAGTAACTATGGTGATGAGGCTTTGGATGATGTGGTTGTGAGGGATGCTTGTCATCTCGTCTTTGAAAAACCTAAGGAACCGTGGGACAATGAAGATGGTTTAGTCCATGATGGTAAAGATAGAAACTACATCCTTAAGGTTGGATGGAAGGAGGAAGAAACAAGTCAAGGGATGAATGTTGGTAAAAGTGTGCCCATTTACTTTGCTAATGATCATCCTAAGAATCAAGATGAGGGCATGGAAAAAGATATCAAGGAAAGGAGTGAGCTTGATCCTTGGAGTTGTTTAACCAAACTCAAGAAGAAGGTGCTCATGAAATGGGAGTTTAAGGGTGGGTCAAACTTTTCCAAAGAATTTGCTTACCCTAGGAAGAAAAAACCACCGGATAAGAATGATCAAAATGGGAAGCTATTCAAGGACAACCCTAAGACACTAGGGAGAAATCAAGAAGAGGAGCCTAATGGATTAGTGTGGAGAGAAACTACTGGTCATCTAGGGAGCTCAATTGGTTCAATGAGATGGAGGTTCATAGAAAGGGCTAACCATGTAAAGGGAAGACTTAGTGACATTCCTAGGCATTCTACATCCAAGTTTGGCACGAGGGACTCAAGGATGTGCTAGGACATGAAGGAGAATCCAAGGATCCTTTGAAATAGGGAAGAGCAAGGCTATTCAATGTCAAACGAGCCAAGCAAAGGAAAATCATTCTTTCATTCGAGCTCCAAGTCTATGGTGTTCTTTGAGGCCAAAACTTATTGAGTCCAAGGCTGGTTGTAGGACTAATGGGGAGCCTCTCCTTGGAAGTCAAGGTCCATGTCATGGTCAAGCAAATGTTAAGAACCCCAAGGATTTGAGGACAAATCCTTTTCAAGAAGAGGAGATTGCAACAAAATGGATTGGTTCCATTTTGTTCGGTTTGAAACTAGGGGCTGGTTTGGGTCCTATGGCTCGACCCATGGGTTAAGTCATTAACTCATGGCCAACCTAATGTTTAATTCTCAAGGTTAAGGCTAAATCAAGTGTGTGAATCAAGAATAATAAGACACAAACAAACCACACTTGATTTGCTCGGATCCAAGGCTGATTTTTGTAGCAAAGATAGACGTCCTTGTCATGCTTTTCCCTTTTTGATTGAGCACATTTTGGGGACCATGTGAAAGTTTTCCTACTAACTCCTAAGGCTCAAGGACCACAAGAATGCAAGGGGACCAACATTTTCCGGTGAATTCAACAATTAAAGTGGAGCTCAACTTTACACTCATGTCACTATCATTAGTTGTCCTACTTCTACTTTATGCTTTTGTTTTCTTTTAATTTGTAATCAGATTTGTACAAGCTTTTGTACCGTTAGACCTTGCTCTCCAAGGCTCACTCTTGACCCTTGGATATGATCCTAAATGTAAGGTGTAGATGTAGTCATAGGCCTCTATTTAAGCAACTCAAAAACTCATTGTAAAAATCAGATTTTAGTTGGATGATAAAAACCCTAAGTTTGAGAGTTCTCAACTTATTTGAGTGTTCTTCATTATCTCCTTGCTTAGTGCTTGAGATTAGTGATAGATTAGTTTAGTGGCTTTGTGCTTAAACTAATCACAACACTAAATCTACTACTTTGTGTTTAGATTTAGTGACTATCCATTTATCTAGAAACTAGGGTTCTTTCTTTTATTTTCGTTTCCACACAATTGAAAACTCTCACAAAAACATAGAGTGCGTTTCTCTGCGTTTCCTCAGATTTCAAATGCGTTTCCTTGAATACTATCAAGGGAAACGTGGGTAATATTGAGGGAAACTCGTGTATCCTTGAGTGTCTTTGGTGTATACTTAAGTGTGTTTGAGAGCTTGAGTGTATTCCTTTGATAATCATTTAGTTTACTTACAATTCACACAAAATCAAACACAAAAACCACACTTTGGCCGAGTATTGTCATTAGTTTACAAGTTCGATTCTTGTTGTTTCCTTGAGTGGAATCAAACCCCATAGGTTTCACTCCAAATTGGCATCAAAGCTTTGGTTGGGTTTGAAGAACACAAGATCCACATTGTGCTAGAAGTCGGTTCATTCACACGTTCAAAGATCCTCACTTTGCTTCCATTTTTCAGATTCGTTTCTTTGAGGTATAATGGATGTTTCTTTTCGATTTGGTTCTTCATATTTTTCCCATGGTACCACATGTGAAACCCCTTGTGTTGAGTCGGTTTTTGAATCTATGGAAAGAATGGGGAAAGAGTTAGAAGCCAAGGTGGCTAAGATAAAGGGAAAATCTGTCAAAATGAGTTTGAGTAAAGGGATGGCTATTTTACTTGACTCTCCTACAAAAACACCACCCTATGAGCCACCCATGAGAGCCAAAATTGTTGAACCCACCACAAATCCTACACCACCAGCCCTAGACACGAGAAAAGGGGCTGACCTTAGCCATAAAACAATCATCTCCCTCAAAAAATGTTTTCAATGTCAAGGATACGGTCACAATGCCAAAGAATGTCCCACAAAAAAGACCTTGAACTCGTGTGAGGAAGTTCATTGGGGAAGAGAAGACACTCTTGATTGTGAGGATGAAAAGAGTGAGGTCCTTGCTAATAAGGAAGAAGAGGATGTGAAGCGAGATCAACATGAAACCGAGATGGAGGTGAGGCCATGTGATTTGGTCATGGATGGAGGAAACTCTATCAAGGTGGCTCCTAACACTCAAATTGAGGAGTTAGCCTTACCTTCACAAGAGCATCCTAATCCTTACAAGCTTGGGTGGTCAACCCATGGAGCCGAGTTGAGTAACTATGGTGATGAGGCTTTGGATGATGTGGTTGTGAGGGATGCTTGTCATCTCGTCTTTGAAAAACCTAAGGAACCGTGGGACAATGAAGATGGTTTAGTCCATGATGGTAAAGATAGAAACTACATCCTTAAGGTTGGATGGAAGGAGGAAGAAACAAGTCAAGGGATGAATGTTGGTAAAAGTGTGCCCATTTACTTTGCTAATGATCATCCTAAGAATCAAGATGAGGGCATGGAAAAAGATATCAAGGAAAGGAGTGAGCTTGATCCTTGGAGTTGTTTAACCAAACTCAAGAAGAAGGTGCTCATGAAATGGGAGTTTAAGGGTGGGTCAAACTTTTCCAAAGAATTTGCTTACCCTAGGAAGAAAAAACCACCGGATAAGAATGATCAAAATGGGAAGCTATTCAAGGACAACCCTAAGACACTAGGGAGAAATCAAGAAGAGGAGCCTAATGGATTAGTGTGGAGAGAAACGGCTGGTCATCTAGGGAGCTCAATTGGTTCAATGAGATGGAGGTTCATAGAAAGGGCTAACCATGTAAAGGGAAGACTTAGTGACATTCCTAGGCATTCTACATCCAAGTTTGGCACGAGGGACTCAAGGATGTGCTAGGACATGAAGGAGAATCCAAGGATCCTTTGAAATAGGGGAAGAGCAAGGCTATTCAATGTCAAACGAGCCAAGCAAAGGAAAATCATTCTTTCATTCGAGCTCCAAGTCTATGGTGTTCTTTGAGGCCAAAACTTATTGAGTCCAAGGCTGGTTGTAGGACTAATGGGGAGCCTCTCCTTGGAAGTCAAGGTCCATGTCATGGTCAAGCAAATGTTAAGAACCCCAAGGATTTGAGGACAAATCCTTTTTCAAGAAGAGGAGATTGCAACAAAATGGATTGGTTCCATTTTGTTCGGTTTGAAACTAGGGGCTGGTTTGGGTCCTATGGCTCGACCCATGGGTTAAGTCATTAACTCATGGCCAACCTAATGTTTAATTCTCAAGGTTAAGGCTAAATCAAGTGTGTGAATCAAGAATAATAAGACACAAACAAACCACACTTGATTTGCTCGGTTCCAAGGCTGATTTTTGTAGCAAAGATAAACGTCCTTGTCATGCTTTTCCCTTTTTGATTGAGCACATTTTGGGGACCATGTGAAAGTTTTCCTACTAACTCCTAAGGCTCAAGGACCACAAGAATGCAAGGGGACCAACATTTTCTATGAATTCAACAATTAAAGTGGAGCTCAACTTTACACTCATGTCACTATCATTAGTTGTCCTACTTCTACTTTATGCTTTTGTTTTCTTTTAATTTGTAATCAGATTTGTACAAGCTTTTGTACCGTTAGACCTTGCTCTCCAAGGCTCACTCTTGACCCTTGGATATGATCCTAAATGTAAGGTGTAGATGTAGTCATAGGCCTCTATTTAAGCAACTCAAAAACTCATTGTAAAAATCAGATTTTAGTTGGATGATAAAAACCCTAAGTTTGAGAGTTCTCAACTTATTTGAGTGTTCTTCATTATCTCCTTGCTTAGTGCTTGAGATTAGTGATAGATTAGTTTAGTGGCTTTGTGCTTAAACTAATCGTAACACTAAATCTACTACTTTGTGTTTAGATTTAGTGACTATCCATTTATCTAGAAACTAGGGTTCTTTCTTTTATTTTCGTTTCCACACAATTGAGAAAACTCTCACAAAAACATAGAGTGCGTTTCTCTGCGTTTCCTCAGATTTTCAGCTGCGTTTCCTTGAATACTATCAAGGGAAGCGTGGGTAATATTGAGGGAAACTCGTGTATCCTTGAGTGTCTTTGGTGTATACTTAAGTGTGTTTGAGAGCTTGAGTGTATTCCTTTGATAATCATTTAGTTTACTTACAATTCACACAAAATCAAACACAAAAACCACACTTTGGCCGAGTATTGTCATTAGTTTACAAGTTCGATTCTTGTTGTTTCCTTGAGTGGAATCAAACCCCATAGGTTTCACTCCAAATTGGCATCAAAGCTTTGGTTGGGTTTGAAGAACACAAGATCCACATTGTGCTAGAAGTCGGTTCATTCACACGTTCAAAGATCCTCACTTTGCTTCCATTTTTCAGATTCGTTTCTTTGAGGTATAATGGATGTTTCTTTTCGATTTGGTTCTTCATATTTTTCCCATGGTACCACATGTGAAACCCCTTGTGTTGAGTCGGTTTTTGAATCTATGGAAAGAATGGGGAAAGAGTTAGAAGCCAAGGTGGCTAAGATAAAGGGAAAATCTGTCAAAATGAGTTTGAGTAAAGGGATGGCTATTTTACTTGACTCTCCTACAAAAACACCACCCTATGAGCCACCCATGAGAGCCAAAATTGTTGAACCCACCACAAATCCTACACCACCAGCCCTAGACACGAGAAAAGGGGCTGACCTTAGCCATAAAACAATCATCTCCCTCAAAAAATGTTTTCAATGTCAAGGATACGGTCACAATGCCAAAGAATGTCCCACAAAAAAGACCTTGAACTCGTGTGAGGAAGTTCATTGGGGAAGAGAAGACACTCTTGATTGTGAGGATGAAAAGAGTGAGGTCCTTGCTAATAAGGAAGAAGAGGATGTGGCGAGATCAACATGAAACCGAGATGGAGGTGAGGCCATGTGATTTGGTCATGGATGGAGGAAACTCTATCAAGGTGGCTCCTAACACTCAAATTGAGGAGTTAGCCTTACCTTCACAAGAGCATCCTAATCCTTACAAGCTTGGGTGGTCAACCCATGGAGCCGAGTTGAGTAACTATGGTGATGAGGCTTTGGATGATGTGGTTGTGAGGGATGCTTGTCTTCTCGTCTTTGAAAAACCTAAGGAACCGTGGGACAATGAAGATGGTTTAGTCCATGATGGTAAAGATAGAAACTACATCCTTAAGGTTGGATGGAAGGAGGAAGAAACAAGTCAAGGGATGAATGTTGGTAAAAGTGTGCCCATTTACTTTGCTAATGATCATCCTAAGAATCAAGATGAGGGCATGGAAAAAGATATCAAGGAAAGGAGTGAGCTTGATCCTTGGAGTTGTTTAACCAAACTCAAGAAGAAGGTGCTCATGAAATGGGAGTTTAAGGGTGGGTCAAACTTTTCCAAAGAATTTGCTTACCCTAGGAAGAAAAAACCACCGGATAAGAATGATCAAAATGGGAAGCTATTCAAGGACAACCCTAAGACACTAGGGAGAAATCAAGAAGAGGAGCCTAATGGATTAGTGTGGAGAGAAACGGCTGGTCATCTAGGGAGCTCAATTGGTTCAATGAGATGGAGGTTCATAGAAAGGGCTAACCATGTAAAGGGAAGACTTAGTGACATTCCTAGGCATTCTACATCCAAGTTTGGCACGAGGGACTCAAGGATGTGCTAGGACATGAAGGAGAATCCAAGGATCCTTTGAAATAGGGGAAGAGCAAGGCTATTCAATGTCAAACGAGCCAAGCAAAGGAAAATCATTCTTTCATTCGAGCTCCAAGTCTATGGTGTTCTTTGAGGCCAAAACTTATTGAGTCCAAGGCTGGTTGTAGGACTAATGGGGAGCCTCTCCTTGGAAGTCAAGGTCCATGTCATGGTCAAGCAAATGTTAAGAACCCCAAGGATTTGAGGACAAATCCTTTTTCAAGAAGAGGAGATTGCAACAAAATGGATTGGTTCCATTTTGTTCGGTTTGAAACTAGGGGCTGGTTTGGGTCCTATGGCTCGACCCATGGGTTAAGTCATTAACTCATGGCCAACCTAATGTTTAATTCTCAAGGTTAAGGCTAAATCAAGTGTGTGAATCAAGAATAATAAGACACAAACAAACCACACTTGATTTGCTCGGTTCCAAGGCTGATTTTTGTAGCAAAGATAAACGTCCTTGTCATGCTTTTCCCTTTTTGATTGAGCACATTTTGGGGACCATGTGAAAGTTTTCCTACTAACTCCTAAGGCTCAAGGACCACAAGAATGCAAGGGGACCAACATTTTCGGCTGAATTCAACAATTAAAGTGGAGCTCAACTTTACACTCATGTCACTATCATTAGTTGTCCTACTTCTACTTTATGCTTTTGTTTTCTTTTAATTTGTAATCAGATTTGTACAAGCTTTTTGTACCGTTAGACCTTGCTCTCCAAGGCTCACTCTTGACCCTTGGATATGATCCTAAATGTAAGGTGTAGATGTAGTCATAGGCCTCTATTTAAGCAACTCAAAAACTCATTGTAAAAATCAGATTTTAGTTGGATGATAAAAACCCTAAGTTTGAGAGTTCTCAACTTATTTGAGTGTTCTTCATTATCTCCTTGCTTAGTGCTTGAGATTAGTGATAGATTAGTTTAGTGGCTTTGTGCTTAAACTAATCACAACACTAAATCTACTACTTTGTGTTTAGATTTAGTGACTATCCATTTATCTAGAAACTAGGGTTCTTTCTTTTATTTTCGTTTCCACACAATTCAGAAAACTCTCACAAAAACATAGAGTGCGTTTCTACTGCGTTTCCTCAGATTTTCAGCTGCGTTTCCTTGAATACTATCAAGGGAAACGTGGGTAATATTGAGGGAAACTCGTGTATCCTTGAGTGTCTTTGGTGTATACTTAAGTGTGTTTGAGAGCTTGAGTGTATTCCTTTGATAATCATTTAGTTTACTTACAATTCACACAAAATCAAACACAAAAACCACACTTTGGCCGAGTATTGTCATTAGTTTACAAGTTCGATTCTTGTTGTTTCCTTGAGTGGAATCAAACCCCATAGGTTTCACTCCACCAAGGATTATACACAAGATATGTTTCTTAGGTTGGCCCAACTTAAGCAAGAAACACAACCCATCGAATCCTATCTTAGGGACTTTGAACAACTCACCCTTCAATGTGAGATGAGTGAAAAACCCGAGCAAAAGATCGCGAGATTCGTCGAGGGCCTAAACCCTAGAATAGCAAACCGGGTAAAGATGCAAAATTTATGGTCATTCGATGAGGCCGTCACTATGGCCATGAGAGTTGAGAGGTTAGAGAAGGGGAGGGGAGACTCGGCCAAGCACACCACCAAGGACAATCCTACCACGAGCCTAGGAGGGGTAAAGATAGTCGAGCCTAGCCCTACTACAAAGCCATCAAGCGTCGACAAAGGGAAAGGAATCGACTTTGGCCCTAAAAGAACGATTCCTCTCAAGAAGTGCTACCAATGTCAAGGATATGGTCATTTTGCTAAGGAGTGCCCTAGCAAGAGGGCCTTGAACACGTGTGGTGGTGCATTGGGGAGGCGATGAGGTCTTAGTTTGTGAGGAAGAAAAAAGAGGGAGTAGTGGAAGTGAAAGAAGCCGAGACTTTGGTGCCCCAGGACTCGGGGTTGAGTTTAGTCATATGGCGCGTAATGCACACTCGAGGAGTCAAGCGAGTGCATGGACCAAAGGCAACAAATTTTTCGGTCCAAATGCACCATTATGGGAGAGTGTGTAATCTCATCATTGATGGAGGAAGTTGTACTAATTTGGCCTCCAAAATGCTTGTGGAGAAGCTACAATTACCCACTTGAGCACCCGAGTCCCTACAAACTAAGGTGGCTCAACAAGGAGCCAAGTGAAAGTCAACAAACAATGCAAGGTGCCATTTTCGATTGGTCAAGATTACAAGGATGAGGTCACTTGTGAAATTCTCGACATGGATGCATGTCACTTGTTGCTTGGGAGGCCATGGGAGTATGAGAGGGACTCCTCTCATCATGGAAGGAGCAATACTTACTCCTTCAAATACATGGAGAAACTCATTGTGCTCACACTACTACCTCCTATGATGGGAAGCAAGACTAACTCATGCTTGTTTGAATCAATCAATGAAGAGAACTTCGAGCAAAGAGATGAATGTGGAGCCGAGTATGAGCATGGGAGAAGAAATGGGGAGCTTAGAACTTGAGGGAAACCCTAGAGCAACAAGGAGGATTCTAGGAGAGGAGCAAGAGAAGGGCAAATCAATCAACCATGAGATGAACACAACCAACTACAATGAGAATGAGATCAAGGAGAGAGCTAAAATCGATGGCATGGAAAGATCAAGTGGATCTTCGAGATGGAGGATCATAGATGGGCTCGATCATGAGCAAGAGTGGATGGAAGGAATGCCTACAAACCGTGGGCTCAAGGGAGTGCTCGAGCAAGAATGCATAGACAAGGAGACCGTGAGCAAAGAAGAGAACTCGGCCATTCACACGAGCCAAGCCAAGGGGGTCCAACCTCTTCTCCGAACTTTGATCAAGTGGTGTCCTTGGAAGTCTAGGGTCGTGGGGCCCAAGGTTAGCCGAGGTTTGAGTCGAGAATCGAGCAAGAAATCTAGCCAAGAAGGAAGTAAGAGGATCTCCAAGGATTTGAGGGCAAATCCTTTCCAAGAAGAGGAGATTGAACCAAGAATGGTCAAGTCGATCAAGGATGGGATGGAGCTAGACCATGGGTTGGGTCCATGGACTCAAACCCTAGCCTAGGCCTTGGACCTAGGGTCCACTAAGTGCTAAGTCAAGTTAATCCAATGGTCAATTTAGCCAAACTTAGTGGGTCAAAGGAAGTCAAGGGAAAGTCAAGAAGGAGAGCAACCAAAAAAGTCAACAAATTAGCTTTTTTGAATGTGATCACTTTGGGTGCACCTATGTGGGTTAATCCTCCAATAAACAAGACTCACATGGCTCACAAAAAGTCAGCTCAAGGAGGTCAAAGGGGCCGGCTTCAACAAATGCTCACAAGTCATCCATTATTTTGTGCAACAAGTCTCTTTCATTAGATGTCGTTTTCTTACTTTATGCTTTATCTTTATTGTATGTAGACAATGTAATCCTTGTAATAGTCACATGGACCGTCCCACCTTGACCCCCAAGGCTCTATCATGGCCCTTGGATGATCACCTAAAAGCAAGGAGAGGATTGAGTCCTTAGTCACTATCAAACTTTATGCTTTTGTAGTTGTTTGTTTGCTTTTAAATTTTCAGCTTTGGTGAGGCTCATTGAGCCGTTTTTTGGTTGCATTTGGGGAGCTCTTTGAGCCCTTGGATCAACTTTAATTTGTAGGGTTGAGATTAGAGATTAAGTATTATATAAACCCTCTCTCTTGCATTGTAATTTTCAGATTTGCTTTGATAAAAAAAAACCCTAAGTTTGAGTTCATACTCTTCCTTATTTTCATTGCTTTGTGCTTGAATGATTATCGAGTTAATTACTGGCTTACTGCTTAATTGCTCAACCCTAAATCTTTGGCTTTGAGCCTAGATTTAACCTATCCTTTATGTTTACATTTAACTTACAAAAATCAGAAAAATCAAACACAATTTATAGTCATTTGGCCGAGATTTTTAAGACATTCACAAATCAATTTTAGTTGTTCTCTTGAGTGAAATCTAACCCCTTAGGTTTCATTCCAAATTGGTCATCAAAGCCTAGGTTTGTTCTTTGTTTTTTCTTCTTTGTTTTTTCGGTTTGTTCTTTGTGTTTTCTCTTTATATTTTTCGTTTTCTTTTTCCTTGTTTCTTCCACAAAACTTCCACAAAATTCTCACAAAATTTTCTCAAAATGGATGAGGATAAGAGAATTTGATTTAGAAGAAAAGATGAAACAACTCACTGGTAATTGCAATCCGCCGATGAATGCTCTAACCACCCTCTTGGATCTCAACCTTCATGAACCAAGACCACCACCAAGGGGTGGAGGAAGAGGCCGTGGTGTTGGTGGCCGAGGGAGGGGGCAACCGCCTCCTAACATGGGTGGTTATCACTCGGACTCGGAGGAATCCATTGAGGTCCAACCAAGGGAGCAGGACCGAGACATCAAGGTAGATATTCCCGATTTCTATGGTAGTCTTAACCCCGAAGACTTACTAGATTGGCTTAGGTCAATTGAAAGAGTCTTTGAATTTAAGGAATACTCGGATAGGAAATGTTTTAAGGTTGCCATCATGAAATTCAAAGGGTATGCTTCACTTTGGTATGAGAACCTTAGAAACCAACGAAATCGAGAGGGAAAGGTACCCATTAGGTCGTGGCTCAAACTCAAGGAGAAGCTCAAGGATAAGTTTGTTCCCAAGGATTATACACAAGATATGTT
This sequence comes from Dianthus caryophyllus, assembly GCA_023091065.1. Classification (NCBI taxonomy): domain Eukaryota; kingdom Viridiplantae; phylum Streptophyta; class Magnoliopsida; order Caryophyllales; family Caryophyllaceae; genus Dianthus; species Dianthus caryophyllus. The sequence goes on from JALGRB010000018.1 coordinate 1,701,031, forward strand.
TCTTAGGTTGGCCCAACTTAAGCAAGAAACACAACCCATCGAATCCTATCTTAGGGACTTTGAACAACTCACCCTTCAATGTGAGATGAGTGAAAAACCCGAGCAAAAATCGCGAGATTCGTCGAGGGCCTAAACCCTAGAATAGCAAACCTGTAAAGATGCAAAATTTATGGTCATTCGATGAGGCCGTCACTATGGCCATGAGAGTTAAGAGGTTAGAGAAGGGAGGGAGACTCGGCCAAGCACACCACCAAGGACAATCCTACCACGAGCCTAGGAGGGGTAAAGATAGTCGAGCCTAGCCCTACTACAAAGCCATCAAGCGTCGACAAAGGGAAAGGAATCGACTTTGGCCCTAAAAGAACGATTCCTCTCAAGAAGTGCTACCAATGTCAAGGATATGGTCATTTTGCTAAGGAGTGCCCTAGCAAGAGGGCCTTGAACACGTGTGAGGTGGTGCATTGGGGAGACGATGAGGTCTTAGTTTGTGAGGAAGAAAAAAAAGAGGAGTAGTGGAAGTGAAAGAAGCCGAGACTTTGGTGCCCCGGACTCGGGGTTGAGTTTAGTCATATGGCGCGTAATGCACACTCAGAGTCACGCGAGTGCATGGACCAAAGGCAACAAATTTTTCGGTCCAAATGCACCATTATGGGGAGAGTGTGTAATCTCATCATTGATGGAGGAAGTTGTACTAATGTGGCTTCCAAAATGCTTGTGGAGAAGCTACAATTACCCACTTTGGAGCACCCGAGTCCCTACAAACTAAGGTGGCTCAACAAGGGAGCCAGTGAAAGTCAACAAACAATGCAAGGTGCCATTTTCGATTGGTCAAGATTACAAGGATGAGGTCACTTGTGAAATTCTCGACATGGATGCATGTCACTTGTTGCTTGGGAGGCCATGGGAGTATGAGAGGGACTCCTCTCATCATGGAAGGAGCAATACTTACTCCTTCAAATACATGGAGAAACTCATTGTGCTCACACTACTACCTCCTATGATGGGAAGCAAGACTAACTCATGCTTGTTTGAATCAATCAATGAAGAGAACTCGAGCAAAGAGATGAATGTGGAGCCGAGTATGAGCATGGGAGAAGAAATGGGGAGCTTAGAACTTGAGGGAAACCCTAGAGCAACAAGGAGGATTCTAGGAGAGGAGCAAGAGAAGGGCAAATCAATCAACCATGAGATGAACACAACCAACTACAATGAGAATGAGATCAAGGAGAGAGCTAAAATCGATGGCATGGAAAGATCAAGTGGATCTTCGAGATGGAGGATCATAGATGGGCTCGATCATGAGCAAGAGTGGATGGAAGGAATGCCTACAAACCGTGGGCTCAAGGGAGTGCTCGAGCAAGAATGCATAGACAAGGAGGCCAGTGAGCAAAGAAGAGAACTCGGCCATTCACACGAGCCAAGCCAAGGGGGTCCAACCTCTTCTCCGAACTTTGATCAAGTGGTGTCCTTGGAAGTCTAGGGTCGTGGGGCCCAAGGTTAGCCGAGGTTTGAGTCGAGAATCGAGCAAGAAATCTAGCCAAGAAGGAAGTAAGAGGATCTCCAAGGATTTGAGGGCAAATCCTTTCCAAGGAGAGGAGATTGAACCAAGAATGGTCAAGTCGATCAAGGATGGGATGGAGCTAGACCATGGGTTGGGTCCATGGACTCAAACCCTAGCCTAGGCCTTGGACCTAGGGTCCACTAAGTGCTAAGTCAAGTTAATCCAATGGTCAATTTAGCCAAACTTAGTGGGTCAAAGGAAGTCAAGGAAAGTCAAGAAGGAGAGCAACCAAAAAAGTCAACAAATTAGCTTTTTTGAATGTGATCACTTTTGGGTGCACCTATGTGGGTTAATCCACCAATAAACAAGACTCACATGGCTCACAGAAAGTCAGCTCAAGGAGGTCAAAGGGGCCGGCTACAACAAATGCTCACAAGTCATCCATTATTTTGTGCAACAAGTCTCTTTCATTAGATGTCGTTTTCTTACTTTATCTTTATGCTTTATTGTATGTAGACAATGTAATCCTTGTAATAGTCACATGGACCGTCCCACCTTGACCCCCAAGGCTCTATCATGGCCCTTGGATGATCACCTAAAAGCGAGGAGAGGATTGAGTCGCTTAGTCACTATCAAACTTTATGCTTTTGTAGTTGTTTGTTTGCTTTTAAATTTTCAGCTTTGGTGAGGCTCATTGAGCCGTTTTGGTTGCATTTGGGGAGCTCTTTGAGCCCTTGGATCAACTTTAATTTGTAGGGTTGAGATTAGAGATTAAGTATTATATAAACCTCTCTCTTGCATTGTAATTTTCAGATTTGCTTTGATAAAAAAAAACCCTAAGTTTGAGTTCATACTCTTCCTTATTTTCATTGCTTTGTGCTTGAATGATTATCGAGTTAATTCTTGACTTCTTGCTTAATTGCTCAACCCTAAATCTTTGGCTTTGTGCTTAGATTTAACCTATCCTTTTATGTTTACATTTAACTTACAAAAATCAGAAAAATCAAACACAATTTATAGTCATTTGGCCGAGATTTTTAAGACATTCACAAATCAATTTTAGTTGTTCTCTTGAGTGAAATCTAACCCCTTAGGTTTCATTCCAAATTGGTCATCAAAGCCTAGGTTTGTTCTTTGTTTTTTCTTCTTTGTTTTTTCGGTTTGTTCTTTGTGTTTTCTCTTTTATTTTTTCGTTTTTCTTTTTCCTTGTTTCTTCCACAAAACTTCCACAAAATTCTCACAAAATTTTCTCAAAATGGATGAGGATAAGAGAATTTCGGATTTAGAAGAAAAGATGAAACAACTCGCCGGTAATTGCAATACGACGATGAATGCTCTAAACACCCTCTTGGATCTCAACCTTCATGAACCAAGACCACCACCAAGGGGTGGAGGAAGAGGCCGTGGTGTTGGTGGCCGAGGGAGGGGGCAACCGCCTCCTAACATGGGTGGTTATCACTCGGACTCGGAGGAATCCATTGAGGTCCAACCAAGGGAGCAGGACCGAGACATCAAGGTAGATATTCCGATTTCTATGGTAGTCTTAACTCAAGACTTACTAGATTGGCTTAGGTCAATTGAAAGAGTCTTTGAATTTAAGGAATACTCGGATAGGAAATGTTTTAAGGTTGCCATCATGAAATTCAAAGGGTATGCTTCACTTTGGTATGAGAACCTTAAAAACCAACGAAATCGAGAGGGAAAGGAACCCATTAGGTCGTGGCTCAAACTCAAGGAGAAGCTCAAGGATAAGTTTGTTCCCAAGGATTATACACAAGATATGTTTCTTAGGTTGGCCCAACTTAAGCAAGAAACACAACCCATCGAATCCTATCTTAGGGACTTTGAACAACTCACCCTTCAATGTGAGATGAGTGAAAAACCCGAGCAAAAGATCGCGAGATTCGTCGAGGGCCTAAACCCTAGAATAGCAAACCGGGTAAAGATGCAAAATTTATGGTCATTCGATGAGGCCGTCACTATGGCCATGAGAGTTGAGAGGTTAGAGAAGGGAGGGAGACTCGGCCAAGCACACCACCAAGGACAATCCTACCACGAGCCTAGGAGGGGTAAAGATAGTCGAGCCTAGCCCTACTACAAAGCCATCAAGCGTCGACAAAGGGAAAGGAATCGAGCTTTGGCCCTAAAAGAACGATTCCTCTCAAGAAGTGCTACCAATGTCAAGGATATGGTCATTTTGCTAAGGAGTGCCCTAGCAAGAGGGCCTTGAACACGTGTGAGGTGGTGCATTGGGGAGACGATGAGGTCTTAGTTTGTGAGGAAGAAAAAAGAGGGAGTAGTGGAAGTGAAAGAAGCCGAGACTTTGGTGCCCCGGACTCGGGGTTGAGTTTAGTCATATGGCGCGTAATGCACACTCAGAGTCAAGCGAGTGCATGGACCAAAGGCAACAAATTTTTCGGTCCAAATGCACCATTATGGGGAGAGTGTGTAATCTCATCATTGATGGAGGAAGTTGTACTAATGTGGCTTCCAAAATGCTTGTGGAGAAGCTACAATTACCCACTTTGGAGCACCCGAGTCCCTACAAACTAAGGTGGCTCAACAAGGGAGCCGTAGTGAAAGTCAACAAACAATGCAAGGTGCCATTTTCGATTGGTCAAGATTACAAGGATGAGGTCACTTGTGAAATTCTCGACATGGATGCATGTCACTTGTTGCTTGGGAGGCCATGGGAGTATGAGAGGGACTCCTCTCATCATGGAAGGAGCAATACTTACTCCTTCAAATACATGGAGAAACTCATTGTGCTCACACTACTACCTCCTATGATGGGAAGCAAGACTAACTCATGCTTGTTTGAATCAATCAATGAAGAGAACTCGAGCAAAGAGATGAATGTGGAGCCGAGTATGAGCATGGGAGAAGAAATGGGGAGCTTAGAACTTGAGGGAAACCCTAGAGCAACAAGGAGGATTCTAGGAGAGGAGCAAGAGAAGGGCAAATCAATCAACCATGAGATGAACACAACCAACTACAATGAGAATGAGATCAAGGAGAGAGCTAAAATCGATGGCATGGAAAGATCAAGTGGATCTTCGAGATGGAGGATCATAGATGGGCTCGATCATGAGCAAGAGTGGATGGAAGGAATGCCTACAAACCGTGGGCTCAAGGGAGTGCTCGAGCAAGAATGCATAGACAAGGAGACCGTGAGCAAAGAAGAGAACTCGGCCATTCACACGAGCCAAGCCAAGGGGGTCCAACCTCTTCTCCGAACTTTGATCAAGTGGTGTCCTTGGAAGTCTAGGGTCGTGGGGCCCAAGGTTAGCCGAGTTTGAGTCGAGAATCGAGCAAGAAATCTAGCCAAGAAGGAAGTAAGAGGATCTCCAAGGATTTGAGGGCAAATCCTTTCCAAGGAGAGGAGATTGAACCAAGAATGGTCAAGTCGATCAAGGATGGGATGGAGCTAGACCATGGGTTGGGTCCATGGACTCAAACCCTAGCCTAGGCCTTGGACCTAGGGTCCACTACGTGCTAAGTCAAGTTAATCCAATGGTCAATTTAGCCAAACTTAGTGGGTCAAAGGAAGTCAAGGGAAAGTCAAGAAGGAGAGCAACCAAAAAGTCAACAAATTAGCTTTTTTGAATGTGATCACTTTGGGTGCACCTATGTGGGTTAATCCTCCAATAAACAAGACTCACATGGCTCACAAAAAGTCAGCTCAAGGAGGTCAAAGGCCGGCTTCAACAAATGCTCACAAGTCATCCATTATTTTGTGCAACAAGTCTCTTTCATTAGATGTCGTTTTAACTTACTTTATCTTTATGCTTTATTGTATGTAGACATTGTATTCGTTGTAATAGTCTCATGGACCGTCCCACCTTGACCCCCAAGGCTCTATCATGGCCCTTGGATGATCACCTAAAAGCAAGGAGAGGATTGAGTCCTTAGTCACTATCAAACTTTATGCTTTTGTAGTTGTTTGTTTGCTTTTAAATTTACAGCTTTGGTGAGGCTCATTGAGCCGTTTTTGGTTGCATTTGGGGAGCTCTTTGAGCCCTTGGATCAACTTTAATTTGTAGGGTTGAGATTAGAGATTAAGTATTATATAAACCCTCTCTCTTGCATTGTAATTTTCAGATTTGCTTTGATAAAAAAACCCTAAGTTTGAGTTCATACTCTTCCTTATTTTCATTGCTTTGTGCTTGAATGATTATCGAGTTAATTCTTCTTCGCTTAATTGCTCAACCCTAAATCTTTGGCTTTGTGCTTAGATTTAACCTATCCTTTATGTTTACATTTAACTTACAAAAATCAGAAAAATCAAACACAATTTATAGTCATTTGGCCGAGATTTTTAAGACATTCACAAATCAATTTTAGTTGTTCTCTTGAGTGAAATCTAACCCCTTAGGTTTCATTCCAAATTGGTTATCAAAGCCTGGGTTTGTTCTTTGTTTTTCTTCTTTGTTTTTCGGTTTGTTCTTTGTGTTTTCTCTTTTATTTTTCGCTTTTCTTTTTCCTTGTTTCTTCCACAAAACTTCCACAAAATTCTCACAAAATTTTCTCAAAATGGATGAGGATAAGAGAATTTGATTTAGAAGAAAAGATGAAACAACTCATGCAGTAATTGCAATCTGACGATGAACGCTCTAAACACCCTCTTGGATCTCAACCTTCATGAACCAAGACCACCACCAAGGGTGGAGGAAGAGGCCGTGGTGTTGGTGGCGGGGAGGGGGCAACCGCCTCCTAACATGGGTGGTTATCACTCGGACTCGGAGGAATCCATTGAGGTCCAACCAAGGGAGCAGGACCGAGACATCAAGGTAGATATTCCCGATTTCTATGGTAGTCTTAACCCCGAAGACTTACTAGATTGGCTTAGGTCAATTGAAAGAGTATTTGAATTTAAGGAATACTCGGATAGGAAATGTTTTAAGGTTGCCATCATGAAATTCAAAGGGTATGCTTCACTTTGGTATGAGAACCTTAAAAACCAACGAAATCGAGAGGGAAAGTGGACCAAACATGGTCAAGGCGAGCAAAGGCGGTTTTAGTCTAGAACACGGTTTGGGTCCTTGGGCTCGAACCATGGGCTAGGCCACGGTCCTAGGGTCCACCCAAGCTTATTTTGAGTAAATTAAACAATAATATCTTGGTCGAGCTTGGTGGATCAAAGAAGTCAAGGAAAGTCAAGTTGTAGAGCAACCGAAAAGTCAATGAATGTGCTACTTTTGAAGTGTGAACTTTGGGTGCACCCATGTGGGTTCGAACCACAAGTCAATTAAATCTTCAAGAGCAAAATCAAGAGGGAACAAGGGTCAAGTCAGCCGAAAATATTCAAAGAGGAGCTTCACATGTTTGTCCTCAACAAGTCCCTTTCAACACATGTCACTATCTTCCTTTATGCTTTATGCTTTATGTATTTGTTTGTTTCTCTTCAAATTTTCAGCCAATTGAGCTCATGTGAGCCGAAAATATTGTAGCTTTTGTGGGTTACTTGTAGCCTTTAGATCTCCTTTAAAATGTAAGGCCAAGATTAGAGCAAGGGTACTATATAAACCCTCACTCTAACATCATAATTTTTCAGATTTTTGATAATGAATGAAAACCCTAGAGTTTATGAGTTGAGTGTTCTTCATTTTCTCCTTGCTTGGTGCTTGAGATTGTGAAAGATTAATTAGTGGCTTTGTGCTTGATTAATCACAACCTAAATCTATTACTTTGTGTGTAGATTTAGTACTATCTTTATTGTTTTCTTTTATGTTACAAAATTTCAGAAAATTTATCCCACAAAAACACATCTTTAGCCAGAGATTTTTAAGACTCTTCAAGTTCGATTTTTGTTCATCCTTTGAGTGAAACTTGATCCACTTAGTTTCACTCCAAATTGGTTATCAAAGCCTAGGTTTGTTCTTGTTTTTCGATTTGTTTTGTTTTCGGTTTGATCTTGTTTTTTGGGTTTACTCTTGTTTTCTTTTATTGTTTTCGTTTTCTCTTTTCTTGTTTTCCTTGTGTCTTCCACAAAAATCCACAAACATACTCACAAAATTTTCACAAAATGGTTGAAGATCTACACTTATGTTAGTATTGGTTTCGGTTCTTACACCCAAAGGTCCAAACTTTACTTGAATTTTTCAGATTTGTTTCTTTGGTTATTCCAATGGGTATGTTTCTTCCTTTTGATATTTCTTGTGATACTACTCTTGGTGAGACCATGTATGATTCTATGGAGAAAGGTAGAAGACAGCTTGAAATCAAAATGGGTCGAATGAGGGTAGACCAATCCCTAACCCTAACCTTGTGATCTTGAGGGAGTTAGAGGATAGATTGGCTCGGGTAGGAGGAGAGCCACCCACTAGCCATGGCCGTGTGACTTGTGGAGCAATACATGCTCAAACCCTAACCCTAGAAGAGAATCACCAAGCCCAAAACTTTAGGTCTAGGTGTACCATTATGGGAAGGGTTTGTAATTTGGTTGTTGATGGGGAAAGTTGCAATAATGTTGCCTCAAGCACCCTCATTGAAAAACTAGCTTTGCCTACACAAGGTCACCCTAACCCTTACAAGATGAAATGGCAAGAAAATGGAGCCGAGATGAGTGTGATGGTGGTTAGACAATGCTTGGTTTCTTTCTCCATTGGAAGGGATTACATGGATGAGGTTTTGTGTGATGTGATTCCCATGGATACTTGTCACCTTCTATTGGGGAAACCATGGAAGTTGGGAAGAAATGCTAATCATGATGGGAGGGACAATACTTATACTTTTAAGATTAGAGCTAAGAAAATCAAACTTGCACCCTTACCTCCGATTTTGAAGAACCCTAACCCACCCTCCTTGATTGGGTCACACTAAAAATGGAGATTGATGGGAGACCAGAAATGAAGCATGTGTTTAATGATGAGAAGGATGAATGTGTTCTTCTTCTCAAAGACGTCCCTATTGATCAAGAAAGGCTGCCCACCAAGGAAGTACAAGCCTTGCTAGATTCTCATGGAGTTAAGCATGTTGTCCTAGCTCCTTTACCTCCTACCTTGGAGTACAAGGCTGCCCCTTGCTTGTTTGAGGCTCCCAACAAGGTGTTAGTGAATAAGGAAGCCGAAATAAGTGAAGAGATGAATGTTGGGGAGAAATTGATCATTCACTTTGCTAATGATGATCCTAAAAATCAAGATGAAAGCAAGGTAGAGAATCTCAAGCGAAGGAATGAGTTTGGAATAGAAAGTCTACCTAAGTTCATGGAAAGGAGATTCATGTGGAGTGGGAGTGTTGATGCAAACAAAGAGTCGAGGAATTTCTAATATGGAAATTCAAAGTGAATACTAACAACAACAAGGAGGATGAGTCCATTGAAGGTCCAAAGTTTGATGTGTGGAAGAGAAACACGGCCCACAAGGCCATGCATGAATTGGTCACACTTCTTAGGTCGTCTAATTCAACAAGTGCCTTCATGATCGAGAATGTAGCCCTCCATGTGATCAAAGACAATCCTAGGACAATAAGAAGGAACAAAGAAGAGGAGCACGAGTTCAATGTCAAGGTTGCAAGGGTGAAAGGTTCGGCCAAGAGCAAAGAAAGTGAATCATTTGGAGATACAAAGGTCGATGTGTTAGAAAATTCAAGTGAGTCCTTGAGATGGAAGTTCAAGGTGGGGATTATCAATACCAAGGGAGTGCTATGTGGTTATCATAATCAAGTCTACTCGAGTGGTTTCATGAAATGGGGATTCAAAGGAGGAACTAAACATGGCCAAGGAGAGCTAGGTGATGTTCCTATGCAAACCTCACCTAAGCTCAAGTTTGAAGGATTTAGGACTAACCTAGGGCAAGCACACGAGCCATAGGGCTCCTTGAGTAAAGAGATGGGTGAAGCCGGGCACAATCCAAGGAGTCAAGTCAACAAAATCCATCCATTCATTCGAGCTCTAAGCCCTTGGTGTCCATTGAAACTAACACTCCTTGAATTCGTTTTTGGTTGTGGAATCAAAGAGGTGCCTCTCCTTGGAGGTTATGATCGCGAGTTTCGTCGAGGGCCTAAACCCTAGAATAGCAACCGGGTAAAGATGCAAAATTTATGGTCATTCGATGAGGCCGTCACTATGGCCATGAGAGTTGAGAGGTTAGAGAAGGGGAGGGGAGACTCGGCCAAGCACACCACCAAGGACAATCCTACCACGAGCCTAGGAGGGGTAAAGATAGTCGAGCCTAGCCCTACTACAAAGCCATCAAGCGTCGACAAAGGGAAAGGAATCGACTTTGGCCCTAAAAGAACGATTCCCCTCAAGAAGTGCTACCAATGTCAAAGATATGGTCATTTTGCTAAGGAGTGCCCTAGCAAGAGGGCCTTGAACACGTGTGAGGTGGTGCATTGGGGAGACGATGAGGTCTTAGTTTGTGAGGAAGAAAAAAAAGAGGGAGTAGTGGAAGTGAAAGAAGCCGAGACTTTGGTGCCCCCGGACTCGGGGTTGAGTTTAGTCATATGGCGCGTAATGCACACTCAGGAGTCAAGCGAGTGCATGGACCAAAGGCAACAAATTTTTCGGTCCAAATGCACCATTATGGGGAGAGTGTGTAATCTCATCATTGATGGAGGAAGTTGTACTAATGTGGCTTCCAAAATGCTTGTGGAGAAGCTACAATTACCCACTTTGGAGCACCCGAGTCCCTACAAACTAAGGTGGCTCAACAAGGGAGCCGAAGTGAAAGTCAACAAACAATGCAAGGTGCCATTTTCGATTGGTCAAGATTACAAGGATGAGGTCACTTGTGAAATTCTCGACATGGATGCATGTCACTTGTTGCTTGGGAGGCCATGGGAGTATGAGAAGGACTCCTCTCATCATGGAAGGAGCAATACTTACTCCTTCAAATACATGGAGAAACTCATTGTGCTCACACTACTACCTCCTATGATGGGATGCAAGACTAACTCATGCTTGTTTGAATCAATCAATGAAGAGAACTCGAGCAAAGAGATGAATGTGGAGACGAGTATGAGCATGGGAGAAGAAATGGGGAGCCTAGAACTTGAGGGAAACCCTAGAGCAACAAGGAGGATTCTAGGAGAGGAGCAAGAGAAGGGCAAATCAATCAACCATGAGATGAACACAACCAACTACAATGAGAATGAGATTAAGGAGAGAGCTAAAATCGATGGCATGGAAAGATCAAGTGGATCTTCGAGATGGAGGATCATAGATGGGCTCGATCATGAGCAAGAGTGGATGGAAGGAATGCCTACAAACCGTGGGCTCAAGGGAGTGCTCGAGCAAGAATGCATAGACAAGGAGACCGTGAGCAAAGAAGAGAACTCGGCCATTCACACGAGCCAAGCCAAGGGGGTCCAACCTCTTCTCCGAACTTTGATCAAGTGGTGTCCTTGGAAGTCTAGGGTCGTGGGGCCCAAGGTTAGCCGAGGTTTGAGTCGAGAATCGAGCAAGAAATCTAGCCAAGAAGGAAGTAAGAGGATCTCCAAGGATTTGAGGGCAAATCCTTTCCAAGGAGAGGAGATTGAACCAAGAATGGTCAAGTCGATCAAGGATGGGATGGAGCTAGACCATGGGTTGGGTCCATGGACTCAAACCCTAGCCTAGGCCTTGGACCTAGGGTCCACTAAGTGCTAAGTCAAGTTAATCCAATGGTCAATTTAGCCAAACTTAGTGGGTCAAATGAAGTCAAGGGAAAGTCAAGAAGGAGAGCAACCAAAAAAGTCAACAAATTAGCTTTTTTGAATGTGATCACTTTGGGTGCACCTATGTGGGTTAATCCTCCAATAAACAAGACTCACATGGCTCACAAAAAGTCAGCTCAAGGAGGTCAAAGGGGCCGGCTTCAACAAATGCTCACAAGTCATCCATTATTTTGTGCAACAAGTCTCTTTCATTTGATGTCGTTTTCTTACTTTATGCTTTATGCTTTATTGTATGTAGACAATGTAATCCTTGTAATAGTCACATGGACTGTCCCACCTTGACCCCCAAGGCTCTATCATGGCCCTTGGATGATCACCTAAAAGCAAGGAGAGGATTGAGTCCTTAGTCACTATCAAACTTTATGCTTTTGTAGTTGTTTGTTTGCTTTTAAATTTTCAGCTTTGGTGAGGCTCATTGAGCCGTTTTTTTGGTTGCATTTGGGGAGCTCTTTGGGCCCTTGGATCAACTTTAATTTGTAGGGTTGAGATTAGAGATTAAGTATTATATAAACCCTCTCTCTTGCATTGTAATTTTCAGATTTGCTTTGATAAAAAAAACCCTAAGTTTGAGTTCATACTCTTCCTTATTTTCATTGCTTTGTGCTTGAATGATTATCGAGTTAATTAGTGGCTTAGTGCTTAATTACTCAACCCTAAATCTTTGGCTTTGTGCTTAGATTTAACCTATCCTTTGATGTTTACATTTAACTTACAAAAATCAGAAAAATCAAACACAATTTATAGTCATTTGGCCGAGATTTTTAAGACATTCACAAATCAATTTTAGTTGTTCTCTTGAGTGAAATCTAACCCCTTAGGTTTCATTCCAAATTGGTCATCAAAGCCTAGGTTTGTTCTTTGTTTTTTCTTCTTTGTTTTTTCGGCTTGTTCTTTGTGTTTTCTCTTTTATTTTTTCGTTTTTCTTTTTCCTTGTTTCTTCCACAAAACTTCCACAAAATTCTCACAAAATTTTCTCAAAATGGATGAGGATAAGAGAATTTCGGATTTAGAAGAAAAGATGAAACAACTCGCCGGTAATTGCAATACGACGATGAACGCTCTAAACACCCTCTTGGATCTCAACCTTCATGAACCAAGACCACCACCAAGGGGTGGAGGAAGAGGCCGTGGTGTTGGTGGCCGAGGGAGGGGGCAACCGCCTCCTAACATGGGTGGTTATCACTCGGACTCGGAGGAATCCATTGAGGTCCAACCAAGGGAGCAGGACCGAGACATCAAGGTAGATATTCCCGATTTCTATGGTAGTCTTAACCCCGAAGACTTACTAGATTGGCTTAGGTCAATTGAAAGAGTATTTGAATTTAAGGAATACTCGGATAGGAAATGTTTTAAGGTTGCCATCATGAAATTCAAAGGGTATGCTTCACTTTGGTATGAGAACCTTAAAAACCAACGAAATCGAGAGGGAAAGTGGACCAAAAATGGTCAAGGCGAGCAAAGGCGGTTTTAGTCTAGAACACGGTTTGGGTCCTTGGGCTCGAACCATGGGCTAGGCCACGGTCCTAGGGTCCACCCAAGCTTATTTTGAGTGAATTAAACAATAATATCTTGGTCAAGCTTGGTGGATCAAAGAAGTCAAGGAAAGTCAAGTTGTAGAGCAACCGAAAAGTCAATGAATGTGCTACTTTTGAAGTGTGAACTTTGGGTGCACCCATGTGGGTTCGAACCACAAGTCAATTAAATCTTCAAGAGCAAAATCAAGAGGGAACAAGGGTCAAGTCAGCCGAAAATATTCAAAGAGGAGCTTCACATGTTTGTCCTCAACAAGTCACTTTCAACAGCATGTCACTATCTTCCTTTATCTTTTATCTTTATGTATTTGTTTGTTTCTCTTCAAATTTTCAGCCAATTGAGCTCATGTGAGCCGAAAATATTGTAGCTTTGTGGGTTACTTGTAGCCTTTAGATCTCCTTTAAAATGTAAGGCCAAGATTAGAAGCGAGTACTATATAAACCCTCACTCTAACATCATAATTTTTCAGATTTTTGATAATGAATGAAAACCCTAGAGTTTATGAGTTGAGTGTTCTTCATTTTCTCCTTGCTTGGTGCTTGAGATTGTGAAAGATTAATTAGTGGCTTTGTGCTTGATTAATCACAACCTAAATCTATTACTTTGTGTGGAGATTTAGTACTATCTTTATTGTTTTCTTTTATGTTACAAAATTTTAGAAAATTTATCCCACAAAAACACATCTTTAGCCGAGATTTTTAAGACTCTTCAAGTTCGATTTTTGTTCATCCTTTGAGTGAAACTTGATCCACTTAGTTTCACTCCAAATTGGTTATCAAAGCCTAGGTTTGTTCTTGTTTTTCGATTTGTTTTTGTTTTCGGTTTGATCTTGTTTTTTTTTCGGGTTTACTCTTGTTTTCTTTTATTGTTTCGTTTTCTCTTTTCTTGTTTTCCTTGTGTCTTCCACAAAAATCCACAAACATACTCACAAAATTTTCACAAAATGGTTGAAGATCTACACTTATGTTAGTATTGGTTTGGTTCTTACACCCAAAGGTCCAAACTTTACTTGAATTTTTCAGATTTGTTTCTTTGGTTATTCCAATGGGTATGTTTCTTCCTTTTGATATTTCTTGTGATACTACTCTTGGTGAGACCATGTATGATTCTATGGAGAAAGCTAGAAGAGAGCTTGAAATCAAAATGAGTCGAATGAGGGTAGACCAATCCCTAACCCTAACCTTGTGATCTTGAGGGAGTTAGAGGATAGATTGGCTCAGGTAGGAGGAGAGCCACCCCTAGCCATGGCCGTGTGACTTGTGGAGCAATACATGCTCAAACCCTAACCCTAGAAGAGAATCACCAAGCCCAAAACTTTAGGTCTAGGTGTACCATTATGGGAAGGGTTTGTAATTTGGTTGTTGATGGGGAAAGTTGCAATAATGTTGCCTCAAGCACCCTCATTGAAAAACTAGCTTTGCCTACACAAGGTCACCCTAACCCTTACAAGATGAAATGGCAAGAAAATGGAGCCGAGATGAGTGTGATGGTGGTTAGACAATGCTTGGTTTCTTTCTCCATTGGAAGGGATTACATGGATGAGGTTTTGTGTGATGTGATTCCCATGGATACTTGTCACCTTCTATTGGAAACCATGGAAGTTGGGAAGAAATGCTAATCATGATGGGAGGGACAATACTTATACTTTTAAGATTGGAGCTAAGAAAATCAAACTTGCACCCTTACCTCCGATTTTGAAGAACCCTAACCCACCCTCCTTGATTGGGTCACACGAAAAAATGGAGATTGATGGGAGACCAGAAATGAAGCATGTGTTTAATGATGAGAAGGATGAATGTGTTCTTCTTCTCAAAGTCGTCCCTATTGATCAAGAAAGGCTGCCCACCAAGGAAGTACAAGCCTTGCTAGATTCTCATGGAGTTAAGCATGTTGTCCTAGCTCCTTTACCTCCTACCTTGGAGTACAAGGCTGCCCCTTGCTTGTTTGAGGCTCCCAACAAGGTGTTAGTGAATGAGGAAGCGAAATAAGTGAAGAGATGAATGTTGGGGAGAAATTGATCATTCACTTTGCTAATGATGATCCTAAAAATCAAGATGAAAGCAAGGTAGAGAATCTCAAGCGAAGGAATGAGTTTGGAATAGAAAGTCTACCTAAGTTCATGGAAAGGAGATTCATGTGGAGTGGGAGTGTTGATGCAAACAAAGAGTCGAGGGAATTTCTAAAATGGAAATTCAAAGTGAATACTAACAACAACAAGGAGGATGAGTCCATTGAAGGTCCAAAGTTTGATGTGTGGAAGAGAAACACGGCCCACAAGGCCATGCATGAATTGGTCACACTTCTTAGGTCGTCTAATTCAACAAGTGCCTTCATGATCGAGAATGTAGCTGGAGTGAAACTTATGGGGATAAGAATCACTCAAAGGATGAACACAAATCGATCTTGAAATGATGTTGAAAATCTCGGCCAAGTAACAATTTTTATGTGAAATATTTTCTGAAATTTTATAAGTAAATGAAAAACATAAAGATAGTACTAATCCTAAGCACAAAGCAATAGAATTAGGGTTTTGATTAGTTTAAGCACAAAGCCACTAAACTAATCTTCCACTAACCCACACACTAAGTAATGAGAAAATGAGGAGAACTCAAATAAAACAACTAGGGTTTATCAATTCATCAAATCTGAAAATTTACAAGGTAATGAGAGGAGGTTATATACTACCCTTCCTCTAATCTTGACCCTACATTTAAAGGAGATCTAAAGGCTACAATTAACCCTTGAATTACATCAAATACTTCGGTCCACTTAAGCTCACATGAGCTGAAAATTTTGAACATAAAACAACAAATACTTAAAGTAAAAAGCATAAAGCGTAAAGGTAGATAGTGACATGTAGGAAAGGGACATGTTGAGGAGAAACATGTGAGCTTCTCTTGGATTGAATTTTCGGTGACTTGGTGGCTCTTCCCATTTGATTTGTGCTCCTTGTTGACTTGGTTGACTTGTGGTTCGAACCCACTTGGGTGCACTCGAGCGATCACATTCAAAAATAGCGTTTTGTTGACTTTCGGTTGCTCTTTGTCTTGACTTGCCTTGACCTCTTTGACTCACCAAGCTTGACCAACATATTATGATGTAATTCACTCAAAATAAGCTTGGGTGGACCTTAGGATCGTGGTCTAGCCCGTGGTTCGAGCCCAAGGACCCAAACCGTGATTTAGTCAAAAACCGCCTTTGCTCGCCTTGACCATTTTTGGTTCAATCTCCTCTCCTTGAAAAGGATTTGTCCTCAAATCCTCGGTCTCTCTTCCTCTTGCTCGGTTTGGACTATAGCTTGACTCATGGCTTGATCCTTTGCCTCCTTCTCGACTCGGACTCTTGTTGGCTTCATGACTTGAATCGTAGAACATGATGAGGGGTGCCCCATGAGCCCCATGACCAACTTTGGGCTCCATGGCTCTAGGCTTCCAAGAATTCCACTTGCTTAGAGATTGAATGAGAGTTTGATTCTTGTAAACTCGGTTCATTGAATTGAACTTGCTCTCCCCCTTACTCATGGTTTCTTTGGATTCACAATTAACCCCTAGCACAACTCGAAGTTCCTCATGTTTAGGACCGTCAATTAGCCATCCTTTGTCAATGAGGAGTCCCACGTCTCTTTCCCATTTCAAGGACTCACTTGAACTTTCTAGCACATCGACCTTTGCATCTCCAAATGATTCACTTCCTTTGCACTTGATCGAGTTTCCCAAATTTTCAGTTTTGAGCTCATTGAGCTCCTCTCCTTGACTTCCCCTTATTGCTCTAGGGTTGTCTTTGATCACATGGAGGGCTACACTCTCGATCATGAAGGTACTTGTGGGATTAGACGACATAAGGGCGTGAATAGTCGGGTGTGGCTTTGAGGGCCGTGTTCCCCTCCCACAAGTCGATCTTTGGACTTTCACTTGAGCCATCTTCTTTCTTGAGCTTAGATGAAGATTGTAGAAGATCATCACTTAGCTCTTTTTGTTCAAGCTTAGTTCCCCCTTTGAATCCCCATTTCATGAAACCACTTGAGTAGACTTGGTTATGACAACTACATTGCATTTCTTTGGCATTGTTAGTACTCACTTTGAATTTCCACTTTAGAAATTCCCTCGACTCTTTGCTTGCATCAACATTCTCATACCACATGAATACCTTCCTCTTGACATTGGCCAAACACTTCTCATGATCATATTCATCCCTTTGCTTGGCATTGTACCCCATGCTTTCCTCTTGAGTGTTAGGATCATCTTTAGCAAAGTGAATGGTCAATCTCTCACCAACATGCATTTCCTCACTTGTTTCGGCCTCTTTACTCAATACCACATCTTTGTAAGGCTCAAACATGGAAGGTGGGGTGGAATACTTCAAGGTAGAGGGTAGGAGTGTTGGCATGCCCTCTTGTATCATATCCCACGGCTTTGCCACCACCATTTCAGTTTGCACTTGTTTCCTTTCGGATCCCCCATCAACCTTCATGTTTTCGTGTGATTCAACCAAGGAGGGTGGGCTAGGGTTCTTCAAAATTGGAGGTAAGGGTGTAAGTTTGATATTCTTGGCTCCAATCTTAAAGTTATAAGTATTGTCCCTCCCATCATGATGAGCATTTCTCTCCAACTTCCAAGGTCTCCCCAAGAGGAGATGACAAACATCCATAGGAATCACATCACACAAAACCTCATCCATGTATTCCCCACCAATGGAGAAAGAAACCAAGCATTGTCTAACCACACTTACACTCATCTCGGCTCCATTGTTTAGCCACTTCATCTTGTAAGGTTTAGGGTGTTCTTGTGTAGGCAAGGCTAATTTTTCAATGAGGGTGCTTGAGGCCACATTAGAACAACTCTCCTCATCAACAATCAAATCACAAACCCTTCCCATAATGGTACACCTAGACCTAAAGGCTTCGACTTGGTGATTCTCTTCTAGGTTTAGGGTTAGGGTTTGGGCAAGCTTGCCCCTACATACCATTCGGCCAAGGTTAGGGGGTTGTTCTCCTCCTAACCGAGCCATTTTATCCTCTAACTCCCTTTGACCCCTCAAAGTCACAAGATCAAGGCTAGGGTTAGGTTTAAGTCTACCCCTCATTCGACTCATTTTGATTTCAAGCTCTCTTCTAGCTTTCTCCATAGAATCATACATGGTTTCACCAAGAGTAGTACCACAAGAAACATCAAAAGGAAGAAACACACCCATTGATATAATCAAAGAAACAAAAATCTGAAAATTTTTGAGTAAAGCAAGGACCTTTGAGTGTGAAAATCAAAACCAACACTAACACAAGTGTAGATCCTCAACCATTTTGTGAAAATTTTATGAGTATGTTTGTGGATTTTTTGTGGAAGACACAAGGAAAACAAGAAAAAAAAAACGAAAATAAAACAAGAAAACAAGAACAACTCGGCAACACAAAGAACAAATCGAAAACAAGGAACAAACCTAAGCTTTGATGCCAATTTGGAGTGAAACTTATGGGGATAAGAATCACTCAAAGGATGAACACAAATCGATCTTGAAATGATGTTGAAAATCTCGGCCAAGTAACAATTTTTATGTGAAATATTTTCTGAAATTTTATAAGTAAATGAAAAACATAAAGATAGTACTAATCCTAAGCACAAAGCAATAGAATTAGGGTTTTGATTAGTTTAAGCACAAAGCCACTAAACTAATCTTCCACTAACCCACACACTAAGTAATGAGAAAATGAGGAGAACTCAAATAAAACAACTAGGGTTTATCAATTCATCAAATCTGAAAATTTACAAGGTAATGAGAGGAGGTTATATACTACCCTTCCTCTAATCTTGACCCTACATTTAAAGGAGATCTAAAGGCTACAATTAACCCTTGAATTACATCAAATACTCGGTCCACTTAAGCTCACATGAGCTGAAAATTTTGAACATAAAACAACAAATACTTAAAGTAAAAAGCATAAAGCATAAAAGGTAGATAGTGACATGTAGGAAAGGGACATGTTGAGGAGAAACATGTGAGCTTCTCTTGGATTGAATTTTCGGCTGACTTGGTGGCTCTTCCCATTTGATTTGTGCTCCTTGTTGACTTGGTTGACTTGTGGTTCGAACCCACTTGGGTGCACTCGAGCGATCACATTCAAAAATAGCGTTTTGTTGACTTTCGGTTGCTCTTTGTCTTGACTTGCCTTGACCTCTTTGACTCACCAAGCTTGACCAACATATTATGATGTAATTCACTCAAAATAAGCTTGGGTGGACCTTAGGATCGTGGTCTAGCCCGTGGTTCGAGCCCAAGGACCCAAACCGTGATTTAGTCAAAAACCGCCTTTGCTCGCCTTGACCATTTTTGGTTCAATCTCCTCTCCTTGAAAAGGATTTGTCCTCAAATCCTCGGTCTCTCTTCCTCTTGCTCGGTTTGGACTATAGCTTGACTCATGGCTTGATCCTTTGCCTCCTTCTCGACTCGGACTCTTGTTGGCTTCATGACTTGAATCGTAGAACATGATGAGGGGTGCCCCATGAGCCCCATGACCAACTTTGGGCTCCATGGCTCTAGGCTTCCAAGAATTCCACTTGCTTAGAGATTGAATGAGAGTTTGATTCTTGTAAACTCGGTTCATTGAATTGAACTTGCTCTCCCCCTTACTCATGGTTTCTTTGGATTCACAATTAACCCCTAGCACAACTCGAAGTTCCTCATGTTTAGGACCGTCAATTAGCCATCCTTTGTCAATGAGGAGTCCCACGTCTCTTTCCCATTTCAAGGACTCACTTGAACTTTCTAGCACATCGACCTTTGCATCTCCAAATGATTCACTTCCTTTGCACTTGATCGAGTTTCCCAAATTTTCAGTTTTGAGCTCATTGAGCTCCTCTCCTTGACTTCCCCTTATTGCTCTAGGGTTGTCTTTGATCACATGGAGGGCTACACTCTCGATCATGAAGGTACTTGTGGGATTAGACGACATAAGGAGCGTGAATAATTCGGGTGTGGCTTTGAGGGCCGTGTTCCCCTCCCACAAGTCGATCTTTGGACTTTCACTTGAGCCATCTTCTTTCTTGAGCTTAGATGAAGATTGTAGAAGATCATCACTTAGCTCTTTTTGTTCAAGCTTAGTTCCCCCTTTGAATCCCCATTTCATGAAACCACTTGAGTAGACTTGGTTATGACAACTACATTGCATTTCTTTGGCATTGTTAGTACTCACTTTGAATTTCCACTTTAGAAATTCCCTCGACTCTTTGCTTGCATCAACATTCTCATACCACATGAATACCTTCCTCTTGACATTGGCCAAACACTTCTCATGATCATATTCATCCCTTTGCTTGGCATTGTACCCCATGCTTTCCTCTTGAGTGTTAGGATCATCTTTAGCAAAGTGAATGGTCAATCTCTCACCAACATGCATTTCCTCACTTGTTTCGGCCTCTTTACTCAATACCACATCTTTGTAAGGCTCAAACATGGAAGGTGGGGTGGAATACTTCAAGGTAGAGGGTAGGAGTGTTGGCATGCCCTCTTGTATCATATCCCACGGCTTTGCCACCACCATTTCAGTTTGCACTTGTTTCCTTTCGGATCCCCCATCAACCTTCATGTTTTCGTGTGATTCAACCAAGGAGGGTGGGCTAGGGTTCTTCAAAATTGGAGGTAAGGGTGTAAGTTTGATATTCTTGGCTCCAATCTTAAAGTTATAAGTATTGTCCCTCCCATCATGATGAGCATTTCTCTCCAACTTCCAAGGTCTCCCCAAGAGGAGATGACAAACATCCATAGGAATCACATCACACAAAACCTCATCCATGTATTCCCCACCAATGGAGAAAGAAACCAAGCATTGTCTAACCACACTTACACTCATCTCGGCTCCATTGTTTAGCCACTTCATCTTGTAAGGTTTAGGGTGTTCTTGTGTAGGCAAGGCTAATTTTTCAATGAGGGTGCTTGAGGCCACATTAGAACAACTCTCCTCATCAACAATCAAATCACAAACCCTTCCCATAATGGTACACCTAGACCTAAAGGCTTCGACTTGGTGATTCTCTTCTAGGTTTAGGGTTAGGGTTTGGGCAAGCTTGCCCCTACATACCATTCGGCCAAGGTTAGGGGGTTGTTCTCCTCCTAACCGAGCCATTTTATCCTCTAACTCCCTTTGACCCCTCAAAGTCACAAGATCAAGGCTAGGGTTAGGTTTAAGTCTACCCCTCATTCGACTCATTTTGATTTCAAGCTCTCTTCTAGCTTTCTCCATAGAATCATACATGGTTTCACCAAGAGTAGTACCACAAGAAACATCAAAAGGAAGAAACACACCCATTGATATAATCAAAGAAACAAAAATCTGAAAATTTTTGAGTAAAGCAAGGACCTTTGAGTGTGAAAATCAAAACCAACACTAACACAAGTGTAGATCCTCAACCATTTTGTGAAAATTTTATGAGTATGTTTGTGGATTTTTGTGGAAGACACAAGGAAAACAAGAAAAAAAAAACGAAAATAAAACAAGAAAACAAGAACAACTCGGCAACACAAAGAACAAATCGAAAACAAGGAACAAACCTAAGCTTTGATGCCAATTTGGAGTGAAACTTATGGGGATAAGAATCACTCAAAGGATGAACACAAATCGATCTTGAAATGATGTTGAAAATCTCGGCCAAGTAACAATTTTTATGTGAAATATTTTCTGAAATTTTATAAGTAAATGAAAAACATAAAGATAGTACTAATCCTAAGCACAAAGCAATAGAATTAGGGTTTTGATTAGTTTAAGCACAAAGCCACTAAACTAATCTTCCACTAACCCACACACTAAGTAATGAGAAAATGAGGAGAACTCAAATAAAACAACTAGGGTTTATCAATTCATCAAATCTGAAAATTTACAAGGTAATGAGAGGAGGTTATATACTACCCTTCCTCTAATCTTGACCCTACATTTAAAGGAGATCTAAAGGCTACAATTAACCCTTGAATTACATCAAATACTCGGTCCACTTAAGCTCACATGAGCTGAAAATTTTGAACATAAAACAACAAATACTTAAAGTAAAGCATAAAGCATAAAAGGTAGATAGTGACATGTAGGAAAGGGACATGTTGAGGAGAAACATGTGAGCTTCTCTTGGATTGAATTTTCGGCTGACTTGGTGGCTCTTCCCATTTGATTTGTGCTCCTTGTTGACTTGGTTGACTTGTGGTTCGAACCCACTTGGGTGCACTCGAGCGATCACATTCAAAAATAGCGTTTTGTTGACTTTCGGTTGCTCTTTGTCTTGACTTGCCTTGACCTCTTTGACTCACCAAGCTTGACCAACATATTATGATGTAATTCACTCAAAATAAGCTTGGGTGGACCTTAGGATCGTGGTCTAGCCCGTGGTTCGAGCCCAAGGACCCAAACCGTGATTTAGTCAAAAACCGCCTTTGCTCGCCTTGACCATTTTTGGTTCAGTAGCCCTCCATGTGATCAAAGACAATCCTAGGACAATAAGAAGGAACAAAGAAGAGGAGCACGAGTTCAATGTCAAGGTTCCAAGTGTGAAAGTTTCGACCAAGAGCAAAGAAAGTGAATCATTTGGAGATACAAAGGTCGATGTGTTAGAAAATTCAAGTGAGTCCTTGAGATGGAAGTTCAAGGTGGGGATTATCAATACCAAGGGAGTGCTATGTGGTTATCATAATCAAGTCTACTCGAGTGGTTTCATGAAATTGGGATTCAAAGGAGGAACTAAACATGGCCAAGGAGAGCTAGGTGATGTTCCTATGCAAACCTCACCTAAGCTCAAGTTTGAAGGATTTAGGACTAACCTAGGGCAAGCACACGAGCCATAGGGCTCCTTGAGTAAAGAGATGGGTGAAGCCGGGCACAATCCAAGGAGTCAAGTCAACAAAATCCATCCATTCATTCGAGCTCTAAGCCCTTGGTGTCCATTGAAACTAACACTCCTTGAATTCGTTTTTGGTTGTGGAATCAAAGAGGTGCCTCTCCTTGGAGGTTATGATCGCGAGTTTCGTCGAGGGCCTAAACCCTAGAATAGCAACCTGTAAAGATGCAAAATTTATGGTCATTCGATGAGGCCGTCACTATGGCCATGAGAGTTGAGAGGTTAGAGAAGGGGAGGGGAGACTCGGCCAAGCACACCACCAAGGACAATCCTACCACGAGCCTAGGAGGGGTAAAGATAGTCGAGCCTAGCCCTACTACAAAGCCATCAAGCGTCGACAAAGGGAAAGGAATCGACTTTGGCCCTAAAAGAACGATTCCTCTCAAGAAGTGCTACCAATGTCAAAGATATGGTCATTTTGCTAAGGAGTGCCCTAGCAAGAGGGCCTTGAACACGTGTGAGGTGGTGCATTGGGGAGACGATGAGGTCTTAGTTTGTGAGGAAGAAAAAAAAGAGGGAGTAGTGGAAGTGAAAGAAGCCGAGACTTTGGTGCCCCCGGACTCGGGGTTGAGTTTAGTCATATGGCGCGTAATGCACACTCAGGAGTCAAGCGAGTGCATGGACCAAAGGCAACAAATTTTTCGGTCCAAATGCACCATTATGGGGAGAGTGTGTAATCTCATCATTGATGGAGGAAGTTGTACTAATGTGGCTTCCAAAATGCTTGTGGAGAAGCTACAATTACCCACTTTGGAGCACCCGAGTCCCTACAAACTAAGGTGGCTCAACAAGGGAGCCGAAGTGAAAGTCAACAAACAATGCAAGGTGCCATTTTCGATTGGTCAAGATTACAAGGATGAGGTCACTTGTGAAATTCTCGACATGGATGCATGTCACTTGTTGCTTGGGAGGCCATGGGAGTATGAGAGGGACTCCTCTCATCATGGAAGGAGCAATACTTACTCCTTCAAATACATGGAGAAACTCATTGTGCTCACACTACTACCTCCTATGATGGGAAGCAAGACTAACTCATGCTTGTTTGAATCAATCAATGAAGAGAACTCGAGCAAAGAGATGAATGTGGAGCCGAGTATGAGCATGGGAGAAGAAATGGGGAGCTTAGAACTTGAGGGAAACCCTAGAGCAACAAGGAGGATTCTAGGAGAGGAGCAAGAGAAGGGCAAATCAATCAACCATGAGATGAACACAACCAACTACAATGAGAATGAGATCAAGGAGAGAGCTAAAATCGATGGCATGGAAAGATCAAGTGGATCTTCGAGATGGAGGATCATAGATGGGCTCGATCATGAGCAAGAGTGGATGGAAGGAATGCCTACAAACCGTGGGCTCAAGGGAGTGCTCGAGCAAGAATGCATAGACAAGAAGACCGTGAGCAAAGAAGAGAACTCGGCCATTCACACGAGCCAAGCCAAGGGGGTCCAACCTCTTCTCCGAACTTTGATCAAGTGGTGTCCTTGGAAGTCTAGGGTCGTGGGGCCCAAGGTTAGCCGAGGTTTGAGTCGAGAATCGAGCAAGAAATCTAGCCAAGAAGGAAGTAAGAGGATCTCCAAGGATTTGAGGGCAAATCCTTTCCAAGGAGAGGAGATTGAACCAAGAATGGTCAAGTCGATCAAGGATGGGATGGAGCTAGACCATGGGTTGGGTCCATGGACTCAAACCCTAGCCTAGGCCTTGGACCTAGGGTCCACTAAGTGCTAAGTCAAGTTAATCCAATGGTCAATTTAGCCAAACTTAGTGGGTCAAAGGAAGTCAAGGGAAAGTCAAGAAGGAGAGCAACCAAAAAAGTCAACAAATTAGCTTTTTTGAATGTGATCACTTTGGGTGCACCTATGTGGGTTAATCCTCCAATAAACAAGACTCACATGGCTCACAAAAAGTCAGCTCAAGGAGGTCAAAGGGGCCGGCTTCAACAAATGCTCACAAGTCATCCATTATTTTGTGCAACAAGTCTCTTTCATTAGATGTCGTTTTCTTACTTTATGCTTTATGCTTTATTGTATGTAGACAATGTAATCCTTGTAATAGTCACATGGACCGTCCCACCTTGACCCCCAAGGCTCTATCATGGCCCTTGGATGATCACCTAAAAGCAAGGAGAGGATTGAGTCCTTAGTCACTATCAAACTTTATGCTTTTGTAGTTGTTTGTTTGCTTTTAAATTTTCAGCTTTGGTGAGGCTCATTGAGCCGTTTTTTTGGTTGCATTTGGGGAGCTCTTTGAGCCCTTGGATCAACTTTAATTTGTAGGGTTGAGATTAGAGATTAAGTATTATATAAACCCTCTCTCTTGCATTGTAATTTTCAGATTTGCTTTGATAAAAAAAAACCCTAAGTTTGAGTTCATACTCTTCCTTATTTTCATTGCTTTGTGCTTGAATGATTATCGAGTTAATTAGTGGCTTCTTTGCTTAATTGCTCAACCCTAAATCTTTGGCTTTGTGCTTAGATTTAACCTATCCTTTTATGTTTACATTTAACTTACAAAAATCAGAAAAATCAAACACAATTTATAGTCATTTGGCGAGATTTTTAAGACATTCACAAATCAATTTTAGTTGTTCTCTTGAGTGAAATCTAACCCCTTAGGTTTCATTCCAAATTGGTCATCAAAGCCTAGGTTTGTTCTTTGTTTTTTCTTCTTTGTTTTTTCGGTTTGTTCTTTGTGTTTTCTCTTTTATTTTTTCGTTTTTCTTTTTCCTTGTTTCTTCCACAAAACTTCCACAAAATTCTCACAAAATTTTCTCAAAATGGATGAGGATAAGAGAATTTCGGATTTAGAAGAAAAGATGAAACAACTCGCCGGTAATTGCAATACGACGATGAATGCTCTAAACACCCTCTTGGATCTCAACCTTCATGAACCAAGACCACCACCAAGGGGTGGAGGAAGAGGCCGTGGTGTTGGTGGCCGAGGGAGGGGGCAACCGCCTCCTAACATGGGTGGTTATCACTCGGACTCGGAGGAATCCATTGAGGTCCAACCAAGGGAGCAGGACCGAGACATCAAGGTAGATATTCCCGATTTCTATGGTAGTCTTAACCCCGAAGACTTACTAGATTGGCTTAGGTCAATTGAAAGAGTCTTTGAATTTAAGGAATACTCGGATAGGAAATGTTTTAAGGTTGCCATCATGAAATTCAAAGGGTATGCTTCACTTTGGTATGAGAACCTTAAAAACCAACGAAATCGAGAGGGAAAGGAACCCATTAGGTCGTGGCTCAAACTCAAGGAGAAGCTCAAGGATAAGTTTGTTCCCAAGGATTATACACAAGATATGTTTCTTAGGTTGGCCCAACTTAAGCAAGAAACACAACCCATCGAATCCTATCTTAGGGACTTTGAACAACTCACCCTTCAATGTGAGATGAGTGAAAAACCCGAGCAAAAGATCGCGAGATTCGTCGAGGGCCTAAACCCTAGAATAGCAAACCGGGTAAAGATGCAAAATTTATGGTCATTCGATGAGGCCGTCACTATGGCCATGAGAGTTGAGAGGTTAGAGAAGGGGAGGGGAGACTCGGCCAAGCACACCACCAAGGACAATCCTACCACGAGCCTAGGAGGGGTAAAGATAGTCGAGCCTAGCCCTACTACAAAGCCATCAAGCGTCGACAAAGGGAAAGGAATCGACTTTGGCCCTAAAAGAACGATTCCTCTCAAGAAGTGCTACCAATGTCAAGGATATGGTCATTTTGCTAAGGAGTGCCCTAGCAAGAGGGCCTTGAACACGTGTGAGGTGGTGCATTGGGGAGACGATGAGGTCTTAGTTTGTGAGGAAGAAAAAAAAGAGGGAGTAGTGGAAGTGAAAGAAGCCGAGACTTTGGTGCCCCCGGACTCGGGGTTGAGTTTAGTCATATGGCGCCGTAATGCACACTCAGAGTCAGGCGAGTGCATGGACCGAAGGCAACAAATTTTTCGGTCCAAATGCACCATTATGGGGAGAGTGTGTAATCTCATCATTGATGGAGGAAGTTGTACTAATGTGGCTTCCAAAATGCTTGTGGAGAAGCTACAATTACCCACTTTGGAGCACCCGAGTCCCTACAAACTAAGGTGGCTCAACAAGGGAGCCAAGTGAAAGTCAACAAACAATGCAAGGTGCCATTTTCGATTGGTCAAGATTACAAGGATGAGGTCACTTGTGAAATTCTCGACATGGATGCATGTCACTTGTTGCTTGGGAGGCCATGGGAGTATGAGAGGGACTCCTCTCATCATGGAAGGAGCAATACTTACTCCTTCAAATACATGGAGAAACTCATTGTGCTCACACTACTACCTCCTATGATGGGATGCAAGACTAACTCATGCTTGTTTGAATCAATCAATGAAGAGAACTCGAGCAAAGAGATGAATGTGGAGACGAGTATGAGCATGGGAGAAGAAATGGGGAGCCTAGAACTTGAGGGAAACCCTAGAGCAACAAGGAGGATTCTAGGAGAGGAGCAAGAGAAGGGCAAATCAATCAACCATGAGATGAACACAACCAACTACAATGAGAATGAGATTAAGGAGAGAGCTAAAATCGATGGCATGGAAAGATCAAGTGGATCTTCGAGATGGAGGATCATAGATGGGCTCGATCATGAGCAAGTGGATGGAAGGAATGCCTACAAACCGTGGGCTCAAGGGAGTGCTCGAGCAAGAATGCATAGACAAGGAGACCGTGAGCAAAGAAGAGAACTCGGCCATTCACACGAGCCAAGCCAAGGGGGTCCAACCTCTTCTCCGAACTTTGATCAAGTGGTGTCCTTGGAAGTCTAGGGTCGTGGGGCCCAAGGTTAGCCGAGGTTTGAGTCGAGAATCGAGCAAGAAATCTAGCCAAGAAGGAAGTAAGAGGATCTCCAAGGATTTGAGGGCAAATCCTTTCCAAGGAGAGGAGATTGAACCAAGAATGGTCAAGTCGATCAAGGATGGGATGGAGCTAGACCATGGGTTGGGTCCATGGACTCAAACCCTAGCCTAGGCCTTGGACCTAGGGTCCACTAAGTGCTAAGTCAAGTTAATCCAATGGTCAATTTAGCCAAACTTAGTGGGTCAAAGGAAGTCAAGGGAAAGTCAAGAAGGAGAGCAACCAAAAAGTCAACAAATTAGCTTTTTGAATGTGATCACTTTGGGTGCACCTATGTGGGTTAATCCTCCAATAAACAAGACTCACATGGCTCACAAAAAGTCAGCTCAAGGAGGTCAAAGGCCGGCTTCAACAAATGCTCACAAGTCATCCATTATTTTGTGCAACAAGTCTCTTTCATTTGATGTCGTTTTCTTACTTTATCTTTTACGCTTTATTGTATGTAGACAATGTAATCCTTGTAATAGTCACATGGATCTGTCCCACCTTGACCCCCAAGGCTCTATCATGGCCCTTGGATGATCACCTAAAAGCGAGGAGAGGATTGAGTCCTTAGTCACTATCAAACTTTATGCTTTTGTAGTTGTTTGTTTGCTTTTAAATTTTCAGCTTTGGTGAGGCTCATTGAGCCGTTTTTTTGGTTGCATTTGGGGAGCTCTTTGAGCCCTTGGATCAACTTTAATTTGTAGGGTTGAGATTAGAGATTAAGTATTATATAAACCCTCTCTTGCATTGTAATTTTCAGATTTGCTTTGATAAAAAAAAACCCTAAGTTTGAGTTCATACTCTTCCTTATTTTCATTGCTTTGTGCTTGAATGATTATCGAGTTAATTAGTGGCTTACTGCTTAATTACTCAACCCTAAATCTTTGGCTTTGTGCTTAGATTTAACCTATCCTTTTATGTTTACATTTAACTTACAAAAATCAGAAAAATCAAACACAATTTATAGTCATTTGGCCGAGATTTTTAAGACATTCACAAATCAATTTTAGTTGTTCTCTTGAGTGAAATCTAACCCCTTAGGTTTCATTCCAAATTGGTCATCAAAGCCTAGGTTTGTTCTTTGTTTTTTCTTCTTTGTTTTTCCGTCTTGTCCTTTGTGTTTTCCCTTTTATTTTTTCGTTTTTCTTTTTCCTTGTTTCTTCCACAAAACTTCCACAAAATTCTCACAAAATTTTCTCAAAATGGATGAGGATAAGTGAATTTCGGATTTAGAAGAAAAGATGAAACAACTCATGCAGTAATTGCAATACGACGATGAACGCTCTAAACACCCTCTTGGATCTCAACCTTCATGAACCAAGACCACCACCAAGGGGTGGAGGAAGAGGCCGTGGTGTTGGTGGCCGAGGAGAGCAACCGCCTCCTAACATGGGTGGTTATCACTCGGACTCGGAGGAATCCATTGAGGTCCAACCAAGGGAGCAGGACCGAGACATCAAGGTAGATATTCCCGATTTCTATGGTAGTCTTAACCCCGAAGACTTACTAGATTGGCTTAGGTCAATTGAAAGAGTATTTGAATTTAAGGAATACTCGGATAGGAAATGTTTTAAGGTTGCCATCATGAAATTCAAAGGGTATGCTTCACTTTGGTATGAGAACCTTAAAAACCAACGAAATCGAGAGGGAAAGTGGACCAAAAATGGTCAAGGCGAGCAAAGGCGGTTTTAGTCTAGAACACGGTTTGGGTCCTTGGGCTCGAACCATGGGCTAGGCCACGGTCCTAGGGTCCACCCAAGCTTATTTTGAGTGAATTAAACAATAATATCTTGGTCAAGCTTGGTGGATCAAAGAAGTCAAGGAAAGTCAAGTTGTAGAAACAGCAGAAAAGTCAATGAATGTGCTACTTTTGAAGTGTGAACTTTGGGTGCACCCATGTGGGTTCGAACCACAAGTCAATTAAATCTTCAAGAGCAAAATCAAGAGGAACAAGGGTCAAGTCAGTAGAAAATATTCAAAGAGGAGCTTCACATGTTTGTCCTCAACAAGTGCCTTTCAACACATGTCACTCTCTTCCTTTATCCTTTATGCTTTATGTATTTGTTTGTTTCACTTCAAATTTTCAGCCAATTGAGCTCATGTGACCCGAAAATATTGTAGCTTTTGGGGGTTACTTGTAGCCTTTAGATCTCCTTTAAAATGTAAGGCCAAGATTAGAGCAAGGAGTCTTATATAAACCCTCACTCTAACATCATAATTTTTCAGATTTTTGATAATGAATGAAAACCCTAGAGTTTATGAGTTGAGTGTTCTTCATTTTCTCCTTGCTTGGTGCTTGAGATTGTGAAAGATTAATTAGTGGCTTTGTGCTTGATTAATCACAACCTAAATCTATTACTTTGTGTGTAGATTTAGTACTATCTTTTATTGTTTTCTTTTATGTTACAAAATTTTAGAAAATTTATCCCACAAAAACACATCTTTAGCCGAGATTTTTAAGACTCTTCAAGGTCGATTTTTGGTCATCCTTTGAGTGAAACTTGATCCACTTTGTTTCACTCCAAATTGGTTATCAAAGCCTAGGCTTGTTCTTGTTTTTTCGATTTGTTTTTGTTTTCGGTTTGATCTTGTTTTTTTCGGGTTTACTCTTGTTTTCTTTTATTGTTTTCGTTTTTTCTCTTTTCTTGTTTTCCTTGTGTCTTCCACAAAAATCCACAAACATACTCACAAAATTTTCACAAAATGGTTGAAGATCTACACTTATGTTAGTATTGGTTTCGGTTCTTACACCCAAAGGTCCAAACTTTACTTGAATTTTTCAGATTTGTTTCTTTGGTTATTCCAATGGGTATGTTTCTTCCTTTTGATATTTCTTGTGATACTACTCTTGGTGAGACCATGTATGATTCTATGGAGAAAGCTAGAAGAGAGCTTGAAATCAAAATGAGTCGAATGAGGGGTAGACCAATCCCTAACCCTAACCTTGTGATCTTGAGGGAGTTAGAGGATAGATTGGCTCGGGTAGGAGGAGAGCCACCCCCTAGCCATGGCCGTGTGACTTGTGGAGCAATACATGCTCAAACCCTAACCCTAGAAGAGAATCACCAAGCCCAAAACTTTAGGTCTAGGTGTACCATTATGGGAAGGGTTTGTAATTTGGTTGTTGATGGGGAAAGTTGCAATAATGTTGCCTCAAGCACCCTCATTGAAAAACTAGCTTTGCCTACACAAGGTCACCCTAACCCTTACAAGATGAAATGGCAAGAAAATGGAGCCGAGATGAGTGTGATGGTGGTTAGACAATGCTTGGTTTCTTTCTCCATTGGAAGGGATTACATGGATGAGGTTTTGTGTGATGTGATTCCCATGGATACTTGTCACCTTCTATTGGGGAAACCATGGAAGTTGGGAAGAAATGCTAATCATGATGGGAGGGACAATACTTATACTTTTAAGATTGGAGCTAAGAAAATCAAACTTGCACCCATACCACCGATCTTGAAGAACCCTAACCCACCCGCCTTGATTGGGTCACACGAAAAATGGAGATTGATGGGAGACCAGAAATGAAGCATGTGTTTAATGATGAGAAGGATGAATGTGTTCTTCTTCTCAAAGACGTCCCTATTGATCAAGAAAGGCTGCCCACCAAGGAAGTACAAGCCTTGCTAGATTCTCATGGAGTTAAGCATGTTGTCCTAGCTCCTTTACCTCCTACCTTGGAGTACAAGGCTGCCCCTTGCTTGTTTGAGGCTCCCAACAAGGTGTTAGTGAATAAGGAAGCGAAATGAGTGAAGAGATGAATGTTGGGGAGAAATTGATCATTCACTTTGCTAATGATGATCCTAAAAATCAAGATGAAAGCAAGGTAGAGAATCTCAAGCGAAGGAATGAGTTTGGAATAGAAAGTCTACCTAAGTTCATGGAAAGGAGATTCATGTGGAGTGGGAGTGTTGATGCAAACAAAGAGTCGAGGGAATTTCTAAAATGGAAATTCAAAGTGAATACTAACAACAACAAGGAGGATGAGTCCATTGAAGGTCCAAAGTTTGATGTGTGGAAGAGAAACACGGCCCACAAGGCCATGCATGAATTGGTCACACTTCTTAGGTCGTCTAATTCAACAAGTGCCTTCATGATCGAGAATGTAGCCCTCCATGTGATCAAAGACAATCCTAGGACAATAAGAAGGAACAAAGAAGAGGAGCACGAGTTCAATGTCAAGGTTCCAAGTGTGAAAGTTTCGACCAAGAGCAAAGAAAGTGAATCATTTGGAGATACAAAGGTCGATGTGTTAGAAAATTCAAGTGAGTCCTTGAGATGGAAGTTCAAGGTGGGGATTATCAATACCAAGGGAGTGCTATGTGGTTATCATAATCAAGTCTACTCGAGTGGTTTCATGAAATGGGGATTCAAAGGAGGAACTAAACATGGCCAAGGAGAGCTAGGTGATGTTCCTATGCAAACCTCACCTAAGCTCAAGTTTGAAGGATTTAGGACTAACCTAGGGCAAGCACACGAGCCATAGGGCTCCTTGAGTAAAGAGATGGGTGAAGCCGGGCACAATCCAAGGAGTCAAGTCAAGAAAATCCATCCATTCATTCGAGCTCTAAGCCCTTGGTGTCCATTGAAACTAACACTCCTTGAATTCGTTTTTGGTTGTGGAATCAAAGAGGTGCCTCTCCTTGGAGGTTATGATCGCGAGTTTCGTCGAGGGCCTAAACCCTAGAATAGCAACCGGGTAAAGATGCAAAATTTATGGTCATTCGATGAGGCCGTCACTATGGCCATGAGAGTTGAGAGGTTAGAGAAGGGGAGGGGAGACTCGGCCAAGCACACCACCAAGGACAATCCTACCACGAGCCTAGGAGGGGTAAAGATAGTCGAGCCTAGCCCTACTACAAAGCCATCAAGCGTCGACAAAGGGAAAGGAATCGACTTTGGCCCTAAAAGAACGATTCCTCTCAAGAAGTGCTACCAATGTCAAAGATATGGTCATTTTGCTAAGGAGTGCCCTAGCAAGAGGGCCTTGAACACGTGAGTGGTGGTGCATTGGGGAGACGATGAGGTCTTAGTTTGTGAGGAAGAAAAAAAAGAGGGAGTAGTGGAAGTGAAAGAAGCCGAGACTTTGGTGCCCCCGGACTCGGGGTTGAGTTTAGTCATATGGCGCGTAATGCACACTCAGGAGTCAAGCGAGTGCATGGACCAAAGGCAACAAATTTTTCGGTCCAAATGCACCATTATGGGGAGAGTGTGTAATCTCATCATTGATGGAGGAAGTTGTACTAATGTGGCTTCCAAAATGCTTGTGGAGAAGCTACAATTACCCACTTTGGTGCACCGAGTCCCTACAAACTAAGGTGGCTCAACAAGGGAGCCGAAGTGAAAGTCAACAAACAATGCAAGGTGCCATTTTCGATTGGTCAAGATTACAAGGATGAGGTCACTTGTGAAATTCTCGACATGGATGCATGTCACTTGTTGCTTGGGAGGCCATGGGAGTATGAGAGGGACTCCTCTCATCATGGAAGGAGCAATACTTACTCCTTCAAATACATGGAGAAACTCATTGTGCTCACACTACTACCTCCTATGATGGGATGCAAGACTAACTCATGCTTGTTTGAATCAATCAATGAAGAGAACTCGAGCAAAGAGATGAATGTGGAGGCAGTATGAGCATGGGAGAAGAAATGGGGAGCCTAGAACTTGAGGGAAACCCTAGAGCAACAAGGAGGATTCTAGGAGAGGAGCAAGAGAAGGGCAAATCAATCAACCATGAGATGAACACAACCAACTACAATGAGAATGAGATTAAGGAGAGAGCTAAAATCGATGGCATGGAAAGATCAAGTGGATCTTGAGATGGAGGATCATAGATGGGCTCGATCATGAGCAAGAGTGGATGGAAGGAATGCCTACAAACCGTGGGCTCAAGGGAGTGCTCGAGCAAGAATGCATAGACAAGAAGACCGTGAGCAAAGAAGAGAACTCGGCCATTCACACGAGCCAAGCCAAGGGGGTCCAACCTCTTCTCCGAACTTTGATCAAGTGGTGTCCTTGGAAGTCTAGGGTCGTGGGGCCCAAGGTTAGCCGAGGTTTGAGTCGAGAATCGAGCAAGAAATCTAGCCAAGAAGGAAGTAAGAGGATCTCCAAGGATTTGAGGGCAAATCCTTTCCAAGGAGAGGAGATTGAACCAAGAATGGTCAAGTCGATCAAGGATGGGATGGAGCTAGACCATGGGTTGGGTCCATGGACTCAAACCCTAGCCTAGGCCTTGGACCTAGGGTCCACTAAGTGCTAAGTCAAGTTAATCCAATGGTCAATTTAGCCAAACTTAGTGGGTCAAAGGAAGTCAAGGAAAGTCAAGCAGGAGAGCAACCAAAAAGTCAACAAATTAGCTTTTTTGAATGTGATCACTTTGGGTGCACCTATGTGGGTTAATCCTCCAATAAACAAGACTCACATGGCTCACAAAAAGTCAGCTCAAGGAGGTCAAAGGGGCCGGCTTCAACAAATGCTCACAAGTCATCCATTATTTTGTGCAACAAGTCTCTTTCATTAGATGTCGTTTTCTTACTTTATGCTTTATGCTTTATTGTATGTAGACAATGTAATCCTTGTAATAGTCACATGGACCGTCCCACCTTGACCCCCAAGGCTCTATCATGGCCCTTGGATGATCACCTAAAAGCAAGGAGAGGATTGAGTCCTTAGTCACTATCAAACTTTATGCTTTTGTAGTTGTTTGTTTGCTTTTAAATTTTCAGCTTTGGTGAGGCTCATTGAGACGTTTTTTTGGTTGCATTTGGGGAGCTCTTTGAGCCCTTGGATCAACTTTAATTTGTAGGGTTGAGATTAGAGATTAAGTATTATATAAACCCTCTCTCTTGCATTGTAATTTTCAGATTTGCTTTGATAAAAAAAACCCTAAGTTTGAGTTCATACTCTTCCTTATTTTCATTGCTTTGTGCTTGAATGATTATCGAGTTAATTAGTGGCTTACTGCTTAATTGCTCAACCCTAAATCTTTGGCTTTGTGCTTAGATTTAACCTATCCTTTTATGTTTACATTTAACTTACAAAAATCAGAAAAATCAAACACAATTTATAGTCATTTGGCCGAGATTTTTAAGACATTCACAAATCAATTTTAGTTGTTCTCTTGAGTGAAATCTAACCCCTTAGGTTTCATTCCAAATTGGTCATCAAAGCCTAGGTTTGTTCTTTGTTTTTTCTTCTTTGTTTTTTCGGTTTGTTCTTTGTGTTTTCTCTTTTATTTTTTCGTTTTTCTTTTTCCTTGTTTCTTCCACAAAACTTCCACAAAATTCTCACAAAATTTTCTCAAAATGGATGAGGATAAGAGAATTTCGGATTTAGAAGAAAAGATGAAACAACTTCATGGTAATTGCAATCTGACGATGAATGCTCTAAACACCCTCTTGGATCTCAACCTTCATGAACCAAGACCACCACCAAGGGGTGGAGGAAGAGGCCGTGGTGTTGGTGGCCGAGGGAGGGGCAACCGCCTCCTAACATGGGTGGTTATCACTCGGACTCGGAGGAATCCATTGAGGTCCAACCAAGGGAGCGGGACCAGAGACATCAAGGTAGATATTCCGATTTCTATGGTAGTCTTAACCTCAAGACTTACTAGATTGGCTTAGGTCAATTGAAAGAGTCTTTGAATTTAAGGAATACTCGGATAGGAAATGTTTTAAGGTTGCCATCATGAAATTCAAAGGGTATGCTTCACTTTGGTATGAGAACCTTAAAAACCAACGAAATCGAGAGGGAAAGGAACCCATTAGGTCGTGGCTCAAACTCAAGGAGAAGCTCAAGGATAAGTTTGTTCCCAAGGATTATACACAAGATATGTTTCTTAGGTTGGCCCAACTTAAGCAAGAAACACAACCCATCGAATCCTATCTTAGGGACTTTGAACAACTCACCCTTCAATGTGAGATGAGTGAAAAACCCGAGCAAAAGATCGCGAGATTCGTCGAGGGCCTAAACCCTAGAATAGCAAACCGGGTAAAGATGCAAAATTTATGGTCATTCGATGAGGCCGTCACTATGGCCATGAGAGTTGAGAGGTTAGAGAAGGGGAGGGGAGACTCGGCCAAGCACACCACCAAGGACAATCCTACCACGAGCCTAGGAGGGGTAAAGATAGTCGAGCCTAGCCCTACTACAAAGCCATCAAGCGTCGACAAAGGAAAGGAATCGACTTTGGCCCTAAAAGAACGATTCCTCTCAAGAAGTGCTACCAATGTCAAGGATATGGTCATTTTGCTAAGGAGTGCCCTAGCAAGAGGGCCTTGAACACGTGTGGTGGTGCATTGGGGAGGCGATGAGGTCTTAGTTTGTGAGGAAGAAAAAAAGAGGGAGTAGTGGAAGTGAAAGAAAGCGAGACTTTGGTGCCCCAGGACTCGGGGTTGAGTTTAGTCATATGGCGCGTAATGCACACTCAGAGTCAAGCGAGTGCATGGACCAAAGGCAACAAATTTTTCGGTCCAAATGCACCATTATGGGGAGAGTGTGTAATCTCATCATTGATGGAGGAAGTTGTACTAATGTGGCTTCCAAAATGCTTGTGGAGAAGCTACAATTACCCACTTTGGAGCACCGAGTCCCTACAAACTAAGGTGGCTCAACAAGGGAGCCAGTGAAAGTCAACAAACAATGCAAGGTGCCATTTTCGATTGGTCAAGATTACAAGGATGAGGTCACTTGTGAAATTCTCGACATGGATGCATGTCACTTGTTGCTTGGGAGGCCATGGGAGTATGAGAGGGACTCCTCTCATCATGGAAGGAGCAATACTTACTCCTTCAAATACATGGAGAAACTCATTGTGCTCACACTACTACCTCCTATGATGGGATGCAAGACTAACTCATGCTTGTTTGAATCAATCAATGAAGAGAACTCGAGCAAAGAGATGAATGTGGAGACGAGTATGAGCATGGGAGAAGAAATGGGGAGCCTAGAACTTGAGGGAAACCCTAGAGCAACAAGGAGGATTCTAGGAGAGGAGCAAGAGAAGGGCAAATCAATCAACCATGAGATGAACACAACCAACTACAATGAGAATGAGATTAAGGAGAGAGCTAAAATCGATGGCATGGAAAGATCAAGTGGATCTTCGAGATGGAGGATCATAGATGGGCTCGATCATGAGCAAGAGTGGATGGAAGGAATGCCTACAAACCGTGGGCTCAAGGGAGTGCTCGAGCAAGAATGCATAGACAAGGAGACCGTGAGCAAAGAAGAGAACTCGGCCATTCACACGAGCCAAGCCAAGGGGGTCCAACCTCTTCTCCGAACTTTGATCAAGTGGTGTCCTTGGAAGTCTAGGGTCGTGGGGCCCAAGGTTAGCCGAGGTTTGAGTCGAGAATCGAGCAAGAAATCTAGCCAAGAAGGAAGTAAGAGGATCTCCAAGGATTTGAGGGCAAATCCTTTCCAAGGAGAGGAGATTGAACCAAGAATGGTCAAGTCGATCAAGGATGGGATGGAGCTAGACCATGGGTTGGGTCCATGGACTCAAACCCTAGCCTAGGCCTTGGACCTAGGGTCCACTAAGTGCTAAGTCAAGTTAATCCAATGGTCAATTTAGCCAAACTTAGTGGGTCAAATGAAGTCAAGGGAAAGTCAAGAAGGAGAGCAACCAAAAAGTCAACAAATTAGCTATTTTGAATGTGATCACTTTGGGTGCACCTATGTGGGTTAATCCTCCAATAAACAAGACTCACATGGCTCACAAAAAGTCAGCTCAAGGAGGTCAAAGGGGCCGGCTTCAACAAATGCTCACAAGTCATCCATTATTTTGTGCAACAAGTCTCTTTCATTTGATGTCGTTTTCTTACTTTATGCTTTATGCTTTATTGTATGTAGACAATGTAATCCTTGTAATAGTCACATGGACTGTCCCACCTTGACCCCCAAGGCTCTATCATGGCCCTTGGATGATCACCTAAAAGCAAGGAGAGGATTGAGTCCTTAGTCACTATCAAACTTTATGCTTTTGTAGTTGTTTGTTTGCTTTTAAATTTTCAGCTTTGGTGAGGCTCATTGAGCCGTTTTTTTGGTTGCATTTGGGGAGCTCTTTGAGCCCTTGGATCAACTTTAATTTGTAGGGTTGAGATTAGAGATTAAGTATTATATAAACCCTCTCTCTTGCATTGTAATTTTCAGATTTGCTTTGATAAAAAAAACCCTAAGTTTGAGTTCATACTCTTCCTTATTTTCATTGCTTTGTGCTTGAATGATTATCGAGTTAATTAGTGGCTTACTGCTTAATTACTCAACCCTAAATCTTTGGCTTTGTGCTTAGATTTAACCTATCCTTTTATGTTTACATTTAACTTACAAAAATCAGAAAAATCAAACACAATTTATAGTCATTTGGCCGAGATTTTTAAGACATTCACAAATCAATTTTAGTTGTTCTCTTGAGTGAAATCTAACCCCTTAGGTTTCATTCCAAATTGGTCATCAAAGCCTAGGTTTGTTCTTTGTTTTTTCTTCTTTGTTTTTTCGGTTTGTTCTTTGTGTTTTCTCTTTTATTTTTTCGTTTTTCTTTTTCCTTGTTTCTTCCACAAAACTTCCACAAAATTCTCACAAAATTTTCTCAAAATGGATGAGGATAAGAGAATTTCGGATTTAGAAGAAAAGATGAAACAACTCATGCAGTAATTGCAATACGACGATGAACGCTCTAAACACCCTCTTGGATCTCAACCTTCATGAACCAAGACCACCACCAAGGGGTGGAGGAAGAGGCCGTGGTGTTGGTGGCCGAGGGAGGGGGCAACCGCCTCCTAACATGGGTGGTTATCACTCGGACTCGGAGGAATCCATTGAGGACCAACCAAGGGAGCAGGACCGAGACATCAAGGTAGATATTCCCGATTTCTATGGTAGTCTTAACCCCGAAGACTTACTAGATTGGCTTAGGTCAATTGAAAGAGTATTTGAATTTAAGGAATACTCGGATAGGAAATGTTTTAAGGTTGCCATCATGAAATTCAAAGGGTATGCTTCACTTTGGTATGAGAACCTTAAAAACCAACGAAATCGAGAGGGAAAGTGGACCAAAAATGGTCAAGGCGAGCAAAGGCGGTTTAGTCTAGAACACGGTTTGGGTCCTTGGGCTCGAACCATGGGCTAGGCCACGGTCCTAGGGTCCACCCAAGCTTATTTTGAGTGAATTAAACAATAATATCTTGGTCAAGCTTGGTGGATCAAAGAAGTCAAGGAAAGTCAAGTTGTAGAGCAACCGAAAAGTCAATGAATGTGCTACTTTTGAAGTGTGAACTTTGGGTGCACCCATGTGGGTTCGAACCACAAGTCAATTAAATCTTCAAGAGCAAAATCAAGAGGGAACAAGGGTCAAGTCAGCCGAAAATATTCAAAGAGGAGCTTCACATGTTTGTCCTCAACAAAGTCCTTTCAACACACGCCACTATCTTCCTTTATGCTTTATGCTTTATGTATTTGTTTGTTTCTCTTCAAATTTTCAGCCAATTGAGCTCATGTGAGCCGAAAATATTGTAGCTTTTGTGGGTTACTTGTAGCCTTTAGATCTCCTTTAAAATGTAAGGCCAAGATTAGAGCAAGGGTACTATATAAACCCTCACTCTAACATCATAATTTTTCAGATTTTTGATAATGAATGAAAACCCTAGAGTTTATGAGTTGAGTGTTCTTCATTTTCTCCTTGCTTGGTGCTTGAGATTGTGAAAGATTAATTAGTGGCTTTGTGCTTGATTAATCACAACCTAAATCTATTACTTTGTGTGTAGATTTAGTACTATCTTTTATTGTTTTCTTTTATGTTACAAAATTTTAGAAAATTTATCCCACAAAAACACATCTTTAGCCGAGATTTTTAAGACTCTTCAAGTTCGATTTTTGTTCATCCTTTGAGTGAAACTTGATCCACTTAGTTTCACTCCAAATTGGTTATCAAAGCCTAGGTTTGTTCTTGTTTTTTCGATTTGTTTTTGTTTTCGGTTTGATCTTGTTTTTTTCGGGTTTACTCTTGTTTTCTTTTATTGTTTTCGTTTTTTCTCTTTTCTTGTTTTCCTTGTGTCTTCCACAAAAATCCACAAACATACTCACAAAATTTTCACAAAATGGTTGAAGATCTACACTTATGTTAGTATTGGTTTCGGTTCTTACACCCAAAGGTCCAAACTTTACTTGAATTTTTCAGATTTGTTTCTTTGGTTATTCCAATGGGTATGTTTCTTCCTTTTGATATTTCTTGTGATACTACTCTTGGTGAGACCATGTATGATTCTATGGAGAAAGCTAGAAGAGAGCTTGAAATCAAAATGAGTCGAATGAGGGGTAGACCAATCCCTAACCCTAACCTTGTGATCTTGAGGGAGTTAGAGGATAGATTGGCTCGGGTAGGAGGAGAGCCACCCCCTAGCCATGGCCGTGTGACTTGTGGAGCAATACATGCTCAAACCCTAACCCTAGAAGAGAATCACCAAGCCCAAAACTTTAGGTCTAGGTGTACCATTATGGGAAGGGTTTGTAATTTGGTTGTTGATGGGGAAAGTTGCAATAATGTTGCCTCAAGCACCCTCATTGAAAAACTAGCTTTGCCTACACAAGGTCACCCTAACCCTTACAAGATGAAATGGCAAGAAAATGGAGCCGAGATGAGTGTGATGGTGGTTAGACAATGCTTGGTTTCTTTCTCCATTGGAAGGGATTACATGGATGAGGTTTTGTGTGATGTGATTCCCATGGATACTTGTCACCTTCTATTGGGGAAACCATGGAAGTTGGGAAGAAATGCTAATCATGATGGGAGGGACAATACTTATACTTTTAAGATTGGAGCTAAGAAAATCAAACTTGCACCCTTACCTCCGATTTTGAAGAACCCTAACCCACCCTCCTTGATTGGGTCACACGAAAAAATGGAGATTGATGGGAGACCAGAAATGAAGCATGTGTTTAATGATGAGAAGGATGAATGTGTTCTTCTTCTCAAAGACGTCCCTATTGATCAAGAAAGGCTGCCCACCAAGGAAGTACAAGCCTTGCTAGATTCTCATGGAGTTAAGCATGTTGTCCTAGCTCCTTTACCTCCTACCTTGGAGTACAAGGCTGCCCCTTGCTTGTTTGAGGCTCCCAACAAGGTGTTAGTGAATAAGGAAGCCGAAATAAGTGAAGAGATGAATGTTGGGGAGAAATTGATCATTCACTTTGCTAATGATGATCCTAAAAATCAAGATGAAAGCAAGGTAGAGAATCTCAAGCGAAGGAATGAGTTTGGAATAGAAAGTCTACCTAAGTTCATGGAAAGGAGATTCATGTGGAGTGGGAGTGTTGATGCAAACAAAGAGTCGAGGGAATTTCTAAAATGGAAATTCAAAGTGAATACTAACAACAACAAGGAGGATGAGTCCATTGAAGGTCCAAAGTTTGATGTGTGGAAGAGAAACACGGCCCACAAGGCCATGCATGAATTGGTCACACTTCTTAGGTCGTCTAATTCAACAAGTGCCTTCATGATCGAGAATGTAGCCCTCCATGTGATCAAAGACAATCCTAGGACAATAAGAAGGAACAAAGAAGAGGAGCACGAGTTCAATGTCAAGGTTCCAAGTGTGAAAGTTTCGACCAAGAGCAAAGAAAGTGAATCATTTGGAGATACAAAGGTCGATGTGTTAGAAAATTCAAGTGAGTCCTTGAGATGGAAGTTCAAGGTGGGGATTATCAATACCAAGGGAGTGCTATGTGGTTATCATAATCAAGTCTACTCGAGTGGTTTCATGAAATGGGGATTCAAAGGAGGAACTAAACATGGCCAAGGAGAGCTAGGTGATGTTCCTATGCAAACCTCACCTAAGCTCAAGTTTGAAGGATTTAGGACTAACCTAGGGCAAGCACACGAGCCATAGGGCTCCTTGAGTAAAGAGATGGGTGAAGCCGGGCACAATCCAAGGAGTCAAGTCAAGAAAATCCATCCATTCATTCGAGCTCTAAGCCCTTGGTGTCCATTGAAACTAACACTCCTTGAATTCGCTTTTTGGTTGTGGAATCAAAGAGGTGCCTCTCCTTGGAGGTTATGATCGCGAAGTTTAAATCGAGGGCCTAAACCCTAGAATAGCAACCTGTAAAGATGCAATATTTATGGTCATTCGATGAGGCCGTCACTATGGCCATGAGAGTTGAGAGGTTAGAGAAGGGGAGGGGAGACTCGGCCAAGCACACCACCAAGGACAATCCTACCACGAGCCTAGGAGGGGTAAAGATAGTCGAGCCTAGCCCTACTACAAAGCCATCAAGCGTCGACAAAGGGAAAGGAATCGACTTTGGCCCTAAAAGAACGATTCCTCTCAAGAAGTGCTACCAATGTCAAAGATATGGTCATTTTGCTAAGGAGTGCCCTAGCAAGAGGGCCTTGAACACGTGTGAGGTGGTGCATTGGGGAGACGATGAGGTCTTAGTTTGTGAGGTAGAAAAAAAGAGGAGTAGTGGAAGTGAAAGAAGCCGAGACTTTGGTGCCCCCGGACTCGGGGTTGAGTTTAGTCATATGGCGCGTAATGCACACTCAGGAGTCAAGCGAGTGCATGGACCAAAGGCAACAAATTTTTCGGTCCAAATGCACCATTATGGGGAGAGTGTGTAATCTCATCATTGATGGAGGAAGTTGTACTAATGTGGCTTCCAAAATGCTTGTGGAGAAGCTACAATTACCCACTTTGGAGCACCCGAGTCCCTACAAACTAAGGGGGCTCAACAAGGAGCCAAGTGAAAGTCAACAAACAATGCAAGGTGCCATTTTCGATTGGTCAAGATTACAAGGATGAGGTCACTTGTGAAATTCTCGACATGGATGCATGTCACTT
Organism: Dianthus caryophyllus; assembly: GCA_023091065.1. Lineage (NCBI taxonomy): Eukaryota > Viridiplantae > Streptophyta > Magnoliopsida > Caryophyllales > Caryophyllaceae > Dianthus > Dianthus caryophyllus. The sequence continues at coordinate 1,743,292 of JALGRB010000018.1, forward strand.
GTTGCTTGGGAGGCCATGGGAGTATGAGAGGGACTCCTCTCATCATGGAAGGAGCAATACTTACTCCTTCAAATACATGGAGAAACTCATTGTGCTCACACTACTACCTCCTATGATGGGATGCAAGACTAACTCATGCTTGTTTGAATCAATCAATGAAGAGAACTCGAGCAAAGAGATGAATGTGGAGACGAGTATGAGCATGGGAGAAGAAATGGGGAGCCTAGAACTTGAGGGAAACCCTAGAGCAACAAGGAGGATTCTAGGAGAGGAGCAAGAGAAGGGCAAATCAATCAACCATGAGATGACCACAACCAACTACAATGAGAATGAGATTAAGGAGAGAGCTAAAATCGATGGCATGGAAAGATCAAGTGGATCTTCGAGATGGAGGATCATAGATGGGCTCGATCATGAGCAAGAGTGGATGGAAGGAATGCCTACAAACCGTGGGCTCAAGGGAGTGCTCGAGCAAGAATGCATAGACAAGGAGACCGTGAGCAAAGAAGAGAACTCGGCCATTCACACGAGCCAAGCCAAGGGGGTCCAACCTCTTCTCCGAACTTTGATCAAGTGGTGTCCTTGGAAGTCTAGGGTCGTGGGGCCCAAGGTTAGCCGAGGTTTGAGTCGAGAATCGAGCAAGAAATCTAGCCAAGAAGGAAGTAAGAGGATCTCCAAGGATTTGAGGGCAAATCCTTTCCAAGGAGAGGAGATTGAACCAAGAATGGTCAAGTCGATCAAGGATGGGATGGAGCTAGACCATGGGTTGGGTCCATGGACTCAAACCCTAGCCTAGGCCTTGGACCTAGGGTCCACTAAGTGCTAAGTCAAGTTAATCCAATGGTCAATTTAGCCAAACTTAGTGGGTCAAATGAAGTCAAGGGAAAGTCAAGAAGGAGAGCAACCAAAAAAGTCAACAAATTAGCTTTTTTGAATATGATCACTTTGGGTGCACCTATGTGGGTTAATCCTCCAATAAACAAGACTCACATGGCTCACAAAAAGTCAGCTCAAGGAGGTCAAAGGGGCCGGCTTCAACAAATGCTCACAAGTCATCCATTATTTTGTGCAACAAGTCTCTTTCATTAGATGTCGTTTTCTTACTTTATGCTTTATTGTATGTAGACAATGTAATCCTTGTAATAGTCACATGGACTGTCCCACCTTGACCCCCAAGGCTCTATCATGGCCCTTGGATGATCACCTAAAAGCAAGGAGAGGATTGAGTCCTTAGTCACTATCAAACTTTATGCTTTTGTAGTTGTTTGTTTGCTTTTAAATTTTCAGCTTTGGTGAGGCTCATTGAGCCGTTTTTTTGGTTGCATTTGGGGAGCTCTTTGAGCCCTTGGATCAACTTTAATTTGTAGGGTTGAGATTAGAGATTAAGTATTATATAAACCCTCTCTCTTGCATTGTAATTTTCAGATTTGCTTTGATAAAAAAAAACCCTAAGTTTGAGTTCATACTCTTCCTTATTTTCATTGCTTTGTGCTTGAATGATTATCGAGTTAATTACTGGCTTACTGCTTAATTGCTCAACCCTAAATCTTTGGCTTTGTGCTTAGATTTAACCTATCCTTTTATGTTTACATTTAACTTACAAAAATCAGAAAAATCAAACACAATTTATAGTCATTTGGCCGAGATTTTTAAGACATTCACAAATCAATTTTAGTTGTTCTCTTGAGTGAAATCTAACCCCTTAGGTTTCATTCCAAATTGGTCATCAAAGCCTAGGTTTGTTCTTTGTTTTTTCTTCTTTGTTTTTTCGGTTTGTTCTTTGTGTTTTCTCTTTTATTTTTTCGTTTTTCTTTTTCCTTGTTTCTTCCACAAAATTCTCACAAAATTTTCTCAAAATGGATGAGGATAAGAGAATTTCGGATTTAGAAGAAAAGATGAAACAACTCGCCGGTAATTGCAATACGACGATGAACGCTCTAAACACCCTCTTGGATCTCAACCTTCATGAACCAAGACCACCACCAAGGGGTGGAGGAAGAGGCCGTGGTGTTGGTGGCCGAGGGAGGGGGCAACCGCCTCCTAACATGGGTGGTTATCACTCGGACTCGGAGGAATCCATTGAGGTCCAACCAAGGGAGCAGGACCGAGACATCAAGGTAGATATTCCCGATTTCTATGGTAGTCTTAACCCCGAAGACTTACTAGATTGGCTTAGGTCAATTGAAAGAGTCTTTGAATTTAAGGAATACTCGGATAGGAAATGTTTTAAGGTTGCCATCATGAAATTCAAAGGGTATGCTTCACTTTGGTATGAGAACCTTAAAAACCAACGAAATCGAGAGGGAAAGGAACCCATTAGGTCGTGGCTCAAACTCAAGGAGAAGCTCAAGGATAAGTTTGTTCCCAAGGATTATACACAAGATATGTTTCTTAGGTTGGCCCAACTGGAGCGATTCGGGGCGGGCCTCTTTGTACCTTGTAACCACACTAACCCTAAAGTCGACTCACTCATGAGCCTCACTCAATACACACGGTTTTAGGGCTGTTTTGGTGATGATTGTTTCGGTTTTTATTGTGAAACATAAAACAAACTAAAGATTAAGGATATGAATTAGACTAAGCACAAAGCCACTAGCCTAAGACTAAGGTTCCGATCAATCATCGCACAAAGCTATGATCATTACCCAAGAAACTCGAAACACCAAGCACAAAGCCAAGGTGGTTTCCAAGAGAAAAACTCACTTTTAAAACTCATTTTCTTATAACTTCAAATCTGATTTTTACAAGGGGGATAGGTGGGTTTATATAAGACCCATGCTATCATCTAAACCCTACATCTAATATCTAATCTAAGGGCTATGAGGAGCCTTACAAATCAGCCAAAAAGTTGGGTCACAAGACCTTACAAAATCTGAAAAAATACAACAACTAACAACTAAAGTAGACAATGACATCTTGGTGCATCCTCTCCCTTCATTGTTGTTCTTGATTTAAGGGCCTTGATCTTCTCCTTGGAGCTCAAGTACACGTCCAAATAAGGTCCCAAGGCTGATTTGTTTGTTGTTGAATTCAAAAGATCAAAGGTGACAAAGACATAAAGTTTAAAGCAACTTTATTGAAAGGGACATGTGTTGAATTAAAATGTTTCTCTTGAACTTGAATTTTCAGCCGAGATTTAGGCCTATAATGGCTGAAAAAAACGTGACCATGGGTCCAAGGACCATGGTTAAAACGTAGACCAAAAATCGGGACTAAATCGTCAAGCCGTTTCAGTGCATTGTGTCTCTTGTTTGAGTTGAGCTAGTTTGAGGAACATGTCTTGGGTATAATCCTTGGGAACAAACTTGTCTTTGAGTTTCTTTTTGAGTTTGAGCCATGACCTAATGGGTTCCTTACCCTCTCGGTTTCGTTGGTTCTTGAGGTTTTCGTACCAAAGGGAAGCATATCCCTTAAACTTCATGATGGCTACCTTGAATCACTTCCTATCGGGATACTCCATAAATTCGAAAATCCTCTCAACCGATCTAAGCCAATCTAGGAGATCCTCGGGGTTCAAGCTACCATAAAAATCGGGTATATCCACTTTGATGTCTCGGTCATGGTCTCTTGGGGGAGCCTCAAGGGACTCCTCCGAATCCGAGTATTGATCATCCATGTGAGGAGGTGGTTGGCCTCTCCCACGGCCTCCAATCCCAAACCCACGGCCTCTTCCCCTTCCACCCCTTCTTGGTTCATTAAGATTTTGGTCTAAGAGGGTGTTTAGAGCATTCATCATTAAAGTACAATTACCGGTGAGTTGAGTTAATTTCTCCTCTAAATCGGAAAGCCTTTTATCCTCCTCCATTTTTGTGAAATTTTTGTGAGATCTTTTGTGGAAATTTTGTGGTAAATTTATAGAAAATAAACAAGGAAAAGGAAGAAGAAGACGAAAAAAACTAAAGGAGGAAAACAAGGAACAACTCGGCACTACTAATGAAAAACCGAAAAATAAGATAAAAATCGAAAATCAAGAACAAACCTAGGCTTTGATACCAATTTGGAGTGAAACTTAGTGGATCAAGTTTCACTCAAAGGATGAACAAAACCAAGTGGTGATGGTGATGAAAAATCTCGGCCAATGTAACAATTTTGTGAAGTATTTTTCTGAAATTTAGTGAAACAATAAAACATAAAGGATAGTCACTAATTCTAAGCACTAAGCAAGAGAATTAGGGTTTGATTAGTTTAAGCACAAAGCCACTAAACTAATCTTTCACTAACTCACACACAAAGTAATGAGAAAAATGAAGGAAACTCAAAATAAACACTAGGGTTTTAATTCAACTCAAATCTGAAAATTTATGTTGTATGAGGGTGGGTTTATATAACACCCAAGGCCTCATCTCAACCATACATCTCTAGGATCATCTAAGGGCTCACATGAGTCCCCAAATATTACAAAAAAAACGGCTCCTAGCTCACATGTGAGCTGAATTTTTTTCATTCAAAAGATAAACTATAAAGCATAAAGGTTGATGTGGACATTAGACTCAATTCCCTCCTTTGATTGTTTAGGTAGTCTTCAAGGGTCTTGATTTGATCTTGGGGGGTATGTGGGTCGGTCCATTGGAGACAAATACAAGAGATTATTTTGTTTCCTTACATCAAAAGCATAAAGTAAAAAGTAGAGAAATGATACGTATTTAAAATGACTTAAACATAAAACAATGTGATTTGTTTGTTGGGACTTGTTGGGCCGGCTCCCTTGGGACCTCCTTGAGCTAGCTTTGAGAACCATGTGAGTCCTTTTATTGGAGGGTTAACTCACATGGGTGCACCCACTTTGACCACATTCAAAAATAGCATAATCTTTGACTTTAGGTTGCTCTCCACCTTGACTTCCTCTTGACTCTCCTTGATCACTAAGGTTGGCTTGATTGGACCATAGAGTTGACTTTACTTAGCCCTTAGTGATCCCTTGACCCATGGCCTAGGCTTGGGTTTGAGCCCATGGCCCTAACCCATGGTCTCCCTCGGTTTCACCCTTGACCGCCTTGACCATTTTTGGTCCACAAATCTTGACCAATCGAAAATGGCACCTTGCAATGTTTGTTGACTTTCACTTCGGCTCCCTTGTTGAGCCACCTTAGTTTGTAGGGACTCGGGTGCTCCAAAGTGGGTAATTGTAACTTCTCCACAAGCATTTTGGAAGCCACATTAGTACAACTTCCTCCATCAATGATGAGATTACACACTCTCCCCATAATGGTGCATTTGGACCGAAAAATTTGTTGCCTTTGGTCCATGCACTCGCTTGACTCTTGAGTGTGCATTACGTGCCATATGACTAAACTCAACCCCGAGTCCGGGGGCACCAAAGTCTCGGCTTCTTTCACTTCCACTACTCCCTCTTTTTTTTCTTCCTCACAAACTAAGACCTCATCGTCTCCCCAATGCACCACCTCACACGTGTTCAAGGCCCTCTTGCTAGGGCACTCCATAGCAAAATGACCATATCCTTGACATTGGTAGCACTTCTTGAGAGGAATCGTTCTTTTAGGGCCAAAGTCGATTCCTTTCCCTTTGTCAATGCTTGATGGCTTTGTAGTAGGGCTAGGCTCGACTATCTTTACCCCTCCTAGGCTCGTGGTAGGATTGGCCTTGGTGGTGTGCTTGGCCGAGTCTCCCCTCCCCTTCTCTAACCTCTCAACTCTCATGGCCATAGTGACGGCCTCATCGAATGACCATAAATTTTGCATCTTTACCCGGTTTGCTATTCTAGGGTTTAGGCCCTCGACGAATCTCGCGATCTTTTGCTCGGGTTTTTCACTCATCTCACATTGAAGGGTGAGTTGTTCAAAGTCCCTAAGATAGGATTCGATGGGTTGTGTTTCTTGCTTAAGTTGGGCCAACCTAAATCCTTGGGAACAAACTTATCCTTGAGCTTCTCCTTGAGTTTGAGCCACGACCTAATGGGTTCCTTTCCCTCTCGATTTCGTTGGTTTTTAAGGTTCTCATTCCAAAGTGAAGCATACCCTTTGAATTTCATGATGGCAACCTTAAAACATTTCCTATCCGAGTATTCCTTAAATTCAAAGACTCTTTCAATTGACCTAAGCCAATCTAGTAAGTCTTCGGGGTTAAGACTACCATAGAAATCGGGAATATCTACCTTCATGTCTCGATCCTGCTCCCTTGGTTGGACCTCAATGGATTCCTCCGAGTCCGAGTGATAACCACCCATGTTAGGAGGCGGTTGCCCCCTCCCTCGGCCACCAACACCACGGCCTCTTCCTCCACCCCTTGGTGGTGGTCTTGGTTCATGAAGGTTGAGATCCAAGAGGGTGTTTAGAGCGTTCATCGTCGTATTGCAATTACCGGCGAGTTGTTTCATCTTTTCTTCTAAATCCAAAATTCTCTTATCCTCATCCATTTTGAGAAAATTTTGTGGGAATTTTGTGGAAGTTTTGTGGTAGAAACAAGGAAAAAGAAAAACGAAAAAATAAAAGAGAAAACACAAAGAACAAACCGAAAAAACAAAGAAGAAAAAACAAAGAACAAACCTAGGCTTTGATGACCAATTTGGAATGAAACCTAAGGGGTTAGATTTCACTCAAGAGAACAACTAAAATTGATTTGTGAATGTCTTAAAAATCTCGGCCAAATGACTATAAATTGTGTTTGATTTTTCTGATTTTTGTAAGTGAAATGAAAACATAAAAGGATAGGTTAAATCTAAGCACAAAGCCAAAGATTTAGGGTTGAGTAATTAAGCACTAAGCCACTAATTAACTCGATAATAATTCAAGCACAAAGCAATGAAAATAAGGAAGAGTATGAACTCAAACTTAGGGTTTTTTTTATCAAAGCAAATCTGAAAATTACAATGCAAGAGAGGGTTTATATAATACTTAATCTCTAATCTCAACCCTACAAATTAAAGTTGATCCAAGGGCTCAAAGAGCTCCCCAAATGCAACCAAAAAACGGCTCAATGAGCCTCACCAAAGCTGAAAATTTAAAAGCAAACAAACAACTACAAAAGCATAAAGTTTGATAGTGACTAAGGACTCAATCCTCTCCTTGCTTTTAGGTGATCATCCAAGGGCCATGATAGAGCCTTGGGGGTCAAGGTGGGACAGTCCATGTGACTATTACAAGGATTACATTGTCTACATACAATAAAGCATAAAGCATAAAGTAAGAAAACGACATCTAATGAAAGAGACTTGTTGCACAAAATAATGGATGACTTGTGAGCATTTGTTGAAGCCGGCCCCTTTGACCTCCTTGAGCTGACTTTTTGTGAGCCATGTGAGTCTTGTTTATTGGAGGATTAACCCACATAGGTGCACCCAAAGTGATCACATTCAAAAAAGCTAATTTGTTGACTTTTTTAGTTGCTCTCCTTCTTGACTTTCCCTTGACTTCCTTTGACCCACTAAGTTTGGCTAAATTGACCATTGGATTAACTTGACTTAGCACTTCGTGGACCCTAGGTCCAAGGCCTAGGCTAGGGTTTGAGTCCATGGACCCAACCCATGGTCTAGCTCCATCCCATCCTTGATCCACTTGACCATTCTTGGTTCAATCTCCTCTCCTTGGAAAGGATTTGCCCTCAAATCCTTGGAGATCCTCTTACTTCCTTCTTGGCTAGATTTCTTGCTCGATTCTCGACTCAAACCTCGGCTAACCTTGGGCCCCACGACCCTAGACTTCCAAGGACACCACTTGATCAAAGTTCGGAGAAGAGGTTGGACCCCCTTGGCTTGGCTCGTGTGAATGGCCGAGTTCTCTTCTTTGCTCACGGTCTCCTTGTCTATGCATTCTTGCTCGAGCACTCCCTTGAGCCCACGGTTTGTAGGCATTCCTTCCATCCACTCTTGCTCATGATCGAGCCCATCTATGATCCTTCATCTGAAAGATCCACTTGATCTTTCCATGCCATCGATTTTAGCTCTCTCCTTGATCTCATTCTCATTGTAGTTGGTTGTGTTCATCTCATGGTTGATTGATTTGCCCTTCTCTTCCTCCTCTCCTTGAATCCTCCTTGTTGCTCTAGGGTTTCCCTCAAGTTCTAGGCTCCCCATTTCTTCTCCCATGCTCATACTCGGCTCCACATTCATCTCTTTGCTCGAGTTCTCTTCATTGATTGATTCAAACAAGCATGAGTTAGTCTTGCATCCCATCATAGGAGGTAGTGGTGTGAGCACAATGAGTTTCTCCATGTATTTGAAGGAGTAAGTATTGCTCCTTCCATGATGAGAGGAGTCCCTCTCATACTCCCATGGCCTCCCTAGCAACAAGTGACATGCATCCATGTCGAGAATTTCACAAGTGACCTCATCCTTGTAATCTTGACCAATCGAAAATGGCACCTTGCATTGTTTGTTGACTTTCACTTGGCTCCTTGTTGAGCCACCTTAGTTTGTAGGGACTCGGGTGCTCCAAAGTGGGTAATTGTAGCTTCTCCACAAGCATTTTGGAAGCCACATTAGTACAACTTCCTCCATCAATGATGAGATTACACACTCTCCCCATAATGGTGCATTTGGACCGAAAAATTTGTTGCCTTTGGTCCATGCACTCGCTTGACTCTTGAGTGTGCATTACGCGCCATATGACTAAACTCAACCCCGAGTCCGGGGGCACCAAAGTCTCGGCTTCTTTCACTTCCACTACTCCCTCTTTTTTTTCTTCCTCACAAACTAAGACCTCATCGTCTCCCCAATGCACCACCTCACACGTGTTCAAGGCCCTCTTGCTAGGGCACTCCTTAGCAAAATGACCATATCCTTGACATTGGTAGCACTTCTTGAGAGGAATCGTTCTTTTAGGGCCAAAGTCGATTCCTTTCCCTTTGTCAACGCTTGATGGCTTTGTAGTAGGGCTAGGCTCGACTATCTTTGCCCCTCCTAGGCTCGTGGTAGGATTGGCCTTGGTGGTGTGCTTGGCCGAGTCTCCCCTCCCCTTCTCTAACCTCTCAACTCTCATGGCCATAGTGACGGCCTCATCGAATGACCATAAATTTTGCATCTTTACCCGGTTTGCTATTCTAGGGTTTAGGCCCTCGACGAATCTCGCGATCTTTTGCTCGGGTTTTCACTCATCTCACATTGAAGGGTGAGTTGTTCAAAGTCCCTAAGATAGGATTCGATGGGTTGTGTTTCTTGCTTAAGTTGGGCCAACCTAAGAAACATATCTTGTGTATAATCCTTGGGAACAAACTTATCCTTGAGCTTCTCCTTGAGTTTGAGCCACGACCTAATGGGTTCCTTTCCCTCTCGATTTCGTTGGTTTTTAAGGTTCTCATTCCAAAGTGAAGCATACCCTTTGAATTTCATGATGGCAACCTTAAAACATTTCCTATCCGAGTATTCCTTAAATTCAAAGACTCTTTCAATTGACCTAAGCCAATCTAGTAAGTCTTCGGGGTTAAGACTACCATAGAAATCGGGAATATCTACCTTCATGTCTCGATCCTGCTCCCTTGGTTGGACCTCAATGGATTCCTCCGAGTCCGAGTGATAACCACCCATGTTAGGAGGCGGTTGCCCCCTCCCTCGGCCACCAACACCACGGCCTCTTCCTCCACCCCTTGGTGGTGGTCTTGGTTCATGAAGGTTGAGATCCAAGAGGGTGTTTAGAGCGTTCATCGTCGTATTGCAATTACCGGCGAGTTGTTTCATCTTTTCTTCTAAATCCGAAATTCTCTTATCCTCATCCATTTTGAGAAAATTTTGTGGGAATTTTGTGGAAGTTTTGTGGTAGAAACAAGGAAAAAGAAAAACAAAAAAATAAAAGAGAAAACACAAAGAACAAACCGAAAAAACAAAGAAGAAAAAATAAAGAACAAACCTAGGCTTTGATGACCAATTTGGAATGAAACCTAAGGGGTTAGATTTCACTCAAGAGAACAACTAAAATTGATTTGTGAATGTCTTAAAAATCTCGGCCAAATGACTATAAATTGTGTTTGATTTTTCTGATTTTTGTAAGTGAAATGAAAACATAAAAGGATAGGTTAAATCTAAGCACAAAGCCAAAGATTTAGGGTTGAGTAATTAAGCACTAAGCCACTAATTAACTCGATAATAATTCAAGCACAAAGCAGTGAAAATAAGGAAGAGTATGAACTCAAACTTAGGGTTTTTTTTATCAAAGCAAATCTGAAAATTACAATGCAAGAGAGAGGGTTTATATAATACTTAATCTCTAATCTCAACCCTACAAATTAAAGTTGATCCAAGGGCTCAAAGAGCTCCCCAAATGCAACCAAAAAAACGGCTCAATGTGCCTCACCAAAGCTGAAAATTTAAAAGCAAACAAACAACTACAAAAGCATAAAATTTGATAGTGACTAAGGACTCAATCCTCTCCTTGCTTTTAGGTGATCATCCAAGGGCCATGATAGAGCCTTGGGGGTCAAGGTGGGACGGTCCATGTGACTATTACAAGGATTACATTGTCTACATACAATAAAGCATAAAGCATAAAGTAAGAAAACGACATCTAATGAAAGAGACTTGTTGCACAAAATAATGGATGACTTGTGAGCATTTGTTGAAGCCGGCCCCTTTGACCTCCTTGAGCTGACTTTTTGTGAGCCATGTGAGTCTTGTTTATTGGAGGATTAACCCACATAGGTGCACCCAAAGTGATCACATTCAAAAAAGCTAATTTGTTGACTTTTTTGGTTGCTCTCCTTCTTGACTTTCCCTTGACTTCCTTTGACCCACTAAGTTTGGCTAAATTGACCATTGGATTAACTTGACTTAGCACTTAGTGGACCCTAGGTCCAAGGCCTAGGCTAGGGTTTGAGTCCATGGACCCAACCCATGGTCTAGCTCCATCCCATCCTTGATCCACTTGACCATTCTTGGTTCAATCTCCTCTCCTTGGAAAGAATTTGCCCTCAAATCCTTGGAGATCCTCTTACTTCCTTCTTGGCTAGATTTCTTGCTCGATTCTCGACTCAAACCTCGGCTAACCTTGGGCCCCACGACCCTAGACTTCCAAGGACACCACTTGATCAAAGTTCGGAGAAGAGGTTGGACCCCCTTGGCTTGGCTCGTGTGAATGGCCGAGTTCTCTTCTTTGCTCACGGTCTCCTTGTCTATGCATTCTTGCTCGAGCACTCCCTTGAGCCCACGGTTTGTAGGCATTCCTTCCATCCACTCTTGCTCATGATCGAGCCCATCTATGATCCTCCATCTGAAAGATCCACTTGATCTTTCCATGCCATCGATTTTAGCTCTCTCCTTGATCTCATTCTCATTGTAGTTGGTTGTGTTCATCTCATGGTTGATTGATTTGCCCTTCTCTTGCTCCTCTCCTAGAATCCTCCTTGTTGCTCTAGGGTTTCCCTCAAGTTCTAGGCTCCCCATTTCTTCTCCCATGCTCATACTCGGCTCCACATTCATCTCTTTGCTCGAGTTCTCTTCATTGATTGATTCAAACAAGCATGAGTTAGTCTTGCATCCCATCATAGGAGGTAGTGGTGTGAGCACAATGAGTTTCTCCATGTATTTGAAGGAGTAAGTATTGCTCCTTCCATGATGAGAGGAGTCCCTCTCATACTCCCATGGCCTCCCAAGCAACAAGTGACATGCATCCATGTCGAGAATTTCACAAGTGACCTCATCCTTGTAATCTTGACCAATCGAAAATGGCACCTTGCATTGTTTGTTGACTTTCACTTCGGCTCCCTTGTTGAGCCACCTTAGTTTGTAGGGACTCGGGTGCTCCAAAGTGGGTAATTGTAGCTTCTCCACAAGCATTTTGGAAGCCACATTAGTACAACTTCCTCCATCAATGATGAGATTACACACTCTCCCCATAATGGTACATTTGGACCGAAAAATTTGTTGCCTTTGGTCCATGCACTCGCTTAACTCTTGAGTGTGCATTACGCGCCATATGACTAAACTCAACCCCGAGTCCGGGGGCACCAAAGTCTCGGCTTCTTTCACTTCCACTACTCCCTCTTTTTTTTCTTCCTCACAAACTAAGACCTCATCGTCTCCCCAATGCACCACCTCACACGTGTTCAAGGCCCTCTTGCTAGGGCACTCCTTAGCAAAATGACCATATCCTTGACATTGGTAGCACTTCTTGAGAGGAATCGTTCTTTTAGGGCCAAAGTCGATTCCTTTCCCTTTGTCAACGCTTGATGGCTTTGTAGTAGGGCTAGGCTCGACTATCTTTGCCCCTCCTAGGCTCGTGGTAGGATTGGCCTTGGTGGTGTGCTTGGCCGAGTCTCCCCTCCCCTTCTCTAACCTCTCAACTCTCATGGCCATAGTGACGGCCTCATCGAATGACCATAAATTTTGCATCTTTACCCGGTTTGCTATTCTAGGGTTTAGGCCCTCGACGAATCTCGCGATCTTTTGCTCGGGTTTTTCACTCATCTCACATTGAAGGGTGAGTTGTTCAAAGTCCCTAAGATAGGATTCGATGGGTTGTGTTTCTTGCTTAAGTTGGGCCAACCTAAGAAACATATCTTGTGTATAATCCTTGGGAACAAACTTATCCTTGAGCTTCTCCTTGAGTTTGAGCCACGACCTAATGGGTTCCTTTCCCTCTCGATTTCGTTGGTTTTTAAGGTTCTCATTCCAAAGTGAAGCATACCCTTTGAATTTCATGATGGCAACCTTAAAACATTTCCTATCCGAGTATTCCTTAAATTCAAAGACTCTTTCAATTGACCTAAGCCAATCTAGTAAGTCTTCGGGGTTAAGACTACCATAGAAATCGGGAATATCTACCTTCATGTCTCGATCCTGCTCCCTTGGTTGGACCTCAATGGATTCCTCCGAGTCCGAGTGATAACCACCCATGTTAGGAGGCGGTTGCCCCCTCCTCGGCCACCAACACCACGGCCTCTTCCTCCACCCTTGGTGGTGGTCTTGGTTCATGAAGGTTGAGATCCAAGAGGGTGTTTAGAGCGTTCATCGTCGTATTGCAATTACCATGAGTTGTTTCATCTTTTCTTCTAAATCCAAATTCTCTTATCCTCATCCATTTTGAGAAAATTTTGTGGGAATTTTGTGGAAGTTTTGTGGTAGAAACAAGGAAAAAGAAAAACAAAAAAATAAAAGAGAAAACACAAAGAACAAACCGAAAAAACAAAGAAGAAAAAATAAAGAACAAACCTAGGCTTTGATGACCAATTTGGAATGAAACCTAAGGGGTTAGATTTCACTCAAGAGAACAACTAAAATTGATTTGTGAATGTCTTAAAAATCTCGGCCAAATGACTATAAATTGTGTTTGATTTTTCTGATTTTTGTAAGTGAAATGAAAACATAAAAGGATAGGTTAAATCTAAGCACAAAGCCAAAGATTTAGGGTTGAGTAATTAAGCACTAAGCCACTAATTAACTCGATAATAATTCAAGCACAAAGCAGTGAAAATAAGGAAGAGTATGAACTCAAACTTAGGGTTTTTTTTATCAAAGCAAATCTGAAAATTACAATGCAAGAGAGAGGGTTTATATAATACTTAATCTCTAATCTCAACCCTACAAATTAAAGTTGATCCAAGGGCTCAAAGAGCTCCCCAAATGCAACCAAAAAAACGGCTCAATGAGCCTCACCAAAGCTGAAAATTTAAAAGCAAACAAACAACTACAAAAGCATAAAGTTTGATAGTGACTAAGGACTCAATCCTCTCCTTGCTTTTAGGTGATCATCCAAGGGCCATGATAGAGCCTTGGGGGTCAAGGTGGGACAGTCCATGTGACTATTACAAGGATTACATTGTCTACATACAATAAAGCATAAAGCATAAAGCAGTTAAAACGACATCTAATGAAAGAGACTGCTGCACAAAATAATGGATGACTTGTGAGCATTTGTTGAAGCGGCCCCTTTGACCTCCTTGAGCTGTCTTTTTGTGAGCCATGTGAGTCTTGTTTATTGGAGGATTAACCCACATAGGTGCACCCAAAGTGATCACATTCAAAAAAGCTAATTTGTTGACTTTTTTAGTTGCTCTCCTTCTTGACTTTCCCTTGACTTCCTTTGACCCACTAAGTTTGGCTAAATTGACCATTGGATTAACTTGACTTAGCACTTAGTGGACCCTAGGTCCAAGGCCTAGGCTAGGGTTTGAGTCCATGGACCCAACCCATGGTCTAGCTCCATCCCATCCTTGATCCACTTGACCATTCTTGGTTCAATCTCCTCTCCTTGGAAAGGATTTGCCCTCAAATCCTTGGAGATCCTCTTACTTCCTTCTTGGCTAGATTTCTTGCTCGATTCTCGACTCAAACCTCGGCTAACCTTGGGTGGAGTGAAACTAAGTGGAACAAGTTTCACTCAAAGGATGAACAAAATCGAACCTTGAAACTCTCTTGAATATACTCGGCCAAATGACTTTTTTTGTGATAAATTTTCTGATTTTTGTTGTTAAATGAAAGAACATAAAGATAGTCACTAAATCTACACACAAAGTAATAGATTTAGGTTTTGATTAGTTTAAGCACAAAGCCACTAAACTAATCTATCACTAACTCACACACAAAGTAATGAGAAAATGAAGAACTCTCAATTAAACACTAGGGTTTTTTCTCTTCAATCAAATCTGAAAATTGTGAGGTGAGGATGTGGGTTTATATATTACCCTCATTCTAATCCTACCCACACATTACAAGTTGATCCAAGGGCCATAAAGGTCCCTCAAATCAGCCGAAATAGTTGGTCCTAGTGACCTTACAAATTTGAATTTGATAACAAACAAAAACTTAAAGTAGACAATGACATTTGAACACATCCTATCCATGCACTTTAGGAAGCATCCAAGGGTCAAGATTTGACCTTGGTTGGCATGTGGGATGGTCCAAGTGACCAATAATCAAGGGATTATATTGTCTCTTACATTAAAGCATAAAGTAAAAGTAATGAAAACGACATGTATGAAAATGACATGAAATATAAAAACAATGTGATGATCCTTGGTGACTTGATTTGAACCGGCCCCTTGACCTCCATGAGCTAGCTTGATGAACCATGTGAGCCCATTTTATTGGAGGGTTGACTCACATGGGTGTACCCTAGTTGACCACATTTCAAAAATAGCATGATCTCGACTTTTTTGTTGCTCTCCATCCTTGACTTCTCCTTGACTTAGCTTGATCACTAGGGTTGGCTCGATTTGACCATAGAATTGACTTTACTTATCCCCTAGTGATGCCTTGACCCTTGGTCTAGGCTTGGGTTTGAGCCCATGGGTCCAACCCACGGCCCCCTGGCTTCACCCTTGGTTTCCTTGACCAATTTTGGTCCAATCTCCTCTCCTTGGAAAGGACTTGTCCTCAAGTCCTTGGAGATCCTCTTGCTTCCTCCCTTGCTCGATTTCAAGCTAGAATCTCGGCTCAACCTTTGCTCGATCTTGGCTTTCACGGTTTTAGTCTTCCATGGGCACCACTTAGCTAGAGTTTGTAGAAGTGGTTGGACCCCTTTGCTTTGGCTCGAAGAATTGATCACATTTTCATCCTTGGTCACGGTTTGCTTGACCACGCATTCTTCCTCGAGCATTTCTTTGAGCCCTCGACTCATAACCATGCCATCCATCCACTCTTGCTCATGTTCGAGCCCATCAATGATTCTCCACCTTAAAGACCCGCTTGATTTTTCCTTACCATCGATTTTTGTTCTTTCATTGACCACATTCTCAACGTAGTCGGTTGTTTCCTTGTTGATTGATGCCTCACCTTCATGAGGCTCCTCTCCTAGAGTCCTTCTTGTCATGCTAGCGCTTCCCTCACATTCCAAGCTCACCTTTTCCCCTTGCTCTTCCCTACTCGGCTCAAGGCCCTTCAATTTCTCAAGCTCATGCAATTTCGGCCTTAACTTCATCTCCTTGCTAGGTTTCGACTCAAGGAAGGATTCAAATAGGCACGCATTGGATTTACAACCCATCATTGGTGGTAGGGGAGCTAAGACAATGAGCTTTTCACCATACTTGAATGAGTAGGTGTTGTCTCTTCCATGATGGGAAGAATTCTTTTCAAATTCCCAAGGTCTACCAAGCAACACATGGCAAGCATCCATGTCCAACACTTCACACACAACTTCATCCTTATAGTCTTGACCAATTGAGAACGAGACTTGGCATTGTTTGTCAACTTTGACCTCGGCTCCTTGATTGAGCCATCTTAGCTTGTATGGGTGAGGATGCTTTAAAGTAGGCAAGGCAAGCTTATCAATGAGGGTCTTGGAAGCAACATTAACACAACTTCCCCCATCGATAATCAAGTTACACACTCTCCCCATGATGGTACATTTGGACCGAAATATTTGGTGCCTTTGGTCCATATTCTCGTTTGATTCTTGGGTGTGCATCACTCGCCAAGTGACCAAGCTCAATCCCGAGTCCGGGGGAACAATGGTCTCGGCCATCTTCACTTCCTCAACTCCCTCTTTTTTTTCCTCCTCACAAACTAACACCTCATCATCTCCCCAATGCACAACCTCACTTGTATTCAAGGTCCTCTTGCTAGGGCATTCCTTAGCAAAGTGACCATAGCCTTGACATTGGTAGCATTTTTTGAGGGGAATCGTTCTCTTGGGGCCATAGTCAATTCCCTTTCCTTTATCAACACTTGAGGGCTTGTTAGTAGGGCAAGGCTCGGAAATCTTGATCCCTCCTTGGCTCGACATGGGGTTGGTTTTGGGGGTGCTCTTAGCCGACTCTCCTCTCCCCTTTTCTAGCTTCTCCACACGTGTGGCCATGGTAACGGCCTCATCGAATGACCACAAGTTTTGCATTTTGACTCGATTTGCTATCCTAGGGTTTAGGCCCTCAACAAACCTTGCAATTTTTTGTTCGGGTTTCTCATTCATCTCACATTGTAGGGTGAGTTGCTCAAAGTCCCTAAGATAGGTTTCAATGGGGTGTGACTCTTGTTTTAGTTGAGCTAGCTTGAGGAACATGTCTTGAGTGTAGTCTTTGGGAACAAACTTGTCTTTGAGTTTCTTTTTGAGTTTGAGCCATGACTTGATGGGTTCCTTACCCTCTCGGTTTCTTTGGTTCTTAAGGTTCTCATACCAAAGGGAAGCATATCCCTTAAACTTCATGATGGCTACCTTGAAACACTTCCTATCGGAGTACTCCTTGAATTCAAAAATTCTCTCAACCGATCTAAGCCAATCTAGGAGATGCTCGGGGTTCAAGCTACCATAAAAATCGGGTATGTCCACCTTAATGTCTCGGTCATGGTCTCTAGGGTGGGCCTCAAGAGACTCTTCCGAATCCGAAAATTGATCTTCCATGTGAGGAGGAGGGTGTCCTCTCCCACGGCCCCCATACCCCATCCCACGGCCTCTTCCCCTTCCCCCTTCACCCCTTCTTGGTTCATTCATGTTTTGTTCCAAGAGTGTGTTAATAGCATTCATCATCAAAGTGCAATTACCGGTGAGTTGAGTCAATTTCTCTTCTAAATCGGAAAGTCTTTTACCCTCTCCTCTATTCTCTTCCATTTTGTGAAAATTTTGTGGAAATTGAACAAGGAAAACAAAGAAAGAAAAACGAAAAATTTGAAGAGGGAAACAAAGGGTAAACCGAGAAACACAAGAGCAAATCGAAAATGAGGAACAACCCCAAAATTTCGGCTAAGCAAGGGGCTTTGTGTTTCAAACCCAACCAACACTAATACAAGTGTAAACCTTTAATCATTTTGTAAGATTTTGTGGAAAATAAAACAAGGAAAAACAAGGAAAGAAATCGAAAATTTGAAGAGGAAAAATAGGAGTAACTCGAGAAACACACAAACAAGATCGAAAACAAAAACAAACCTTGGCTTTGATGACAATTTGGAGTGAAACTAAGTGGAACAAGTTTCACTCAAAGGATGAACAAAATCGAACCTTGAAACTCTCTTGAATATACTCGGCCAAATGACTTTTTTTGTGATAAATTTTCTGATTTTTGTTGTTAAATGAAAGAACATAAAGATAGTCACTAAATCTACACACAAAGTAATAGATTTAGGTTTTGATTAGTTTAAGCACAAAGCCACTAAACTAATCTATCACTAACTCACACACAAAGTAATGAGAAAATGAAGAACTCTCAATTAAACACTAGGGTTTTTTCTCTTCAATCAAATCTGAAAATTGTGAGGTGAGGATGTGGGTTTATATATTACCCTCATTCTAATCCTACCCACACATTACAAGTTGATCCAAGGGCCATAAAGGTCCCTCAAATCAGCCGAAATAGTTGGTCCTAGTGACCTTACAAATTTGAATTTGATAACAAACAAAAACTTAAAGTAGACAATGACATTTGAACACATCCTATCCATGCACTTTAGGAAGCATCCAAGGGTCAAGATTTGACCTTGGTTGGCATGTGGGACGGTCCAAGTGACCAATAATCAAGGGATTATATTGTCTCTTACATTAAAGCATAAAGTAAAAGTAATGAAAGCGACGTATGAAAATGATATGAAATATAAAAACAATGTGATGATCCTTGGTGACTTGATTTGAACCGGCCCCTTGACCTCCATGAGCTAGCTTGATGAACCATGTGAGCCCATTTTATTGGAGGGTTGACTCACATGGGTGTACCCTAGTTGACCACATTTCAAAAATAGCATGATCTCGACTTTTTTGTTGCTCTCCATCCTTGACTTCTCCTTGACTTAGCTTGATCACTAGGGTTGGCTCGATTTGACCATAGAATTGACTTTACTTATCCCCTAGTGATGCCTTGACCCTTGGTCTAGGCTTGGGTTTGAGCCCATGGGTCCAACCCACGGCCCCCCTCGGCTTCACCCTTGGTTTCCTTGACCAATTTTGGTCCAATGGGCCCCACGACCCTAGACTTCCAAGGACACCACTTGATCAAAGTTCGGAGAAGAGGTTGGACCCCCTTGGCTTGGCTCGTGTGATTGGCCGAGTTCTCTTCTTTGCTCACGGTCTCCTTGTCTATGCATTCTTGCTCGAGCACTCCCTTGAGCCCACGGTTTGTAGGCATTCCTTCCATCCACTCTTGCTCATGATCGAGCCCATCTATGATCCTCCATCTGAAAGATCCACTTGATCTTTCCATGCCATCGATTTTAGCTCTCTCCTTGATCTCATTCTCATTGTAGTTGGTTGTGTTCATCTCATGGTTGATTGATTTGCCCTTCTCTTCCTCCTCTCCTTGAATCCTCCTTGTTGCTCTAGGGTTTCCCTCAAGTTCTAGGCTCCCCATTTCTTCTCCCATGCTCATACTCGGCTCCACATTCATCTCTTTGCTCGAGTTCTCTTCATTGATTGATTCAAACAAGCATGAGTTAGTCTTGCATCCCATCATAGGAGGTAGTGGTGTGAGCACAATGAGTTTCTCCATGTATTTGAAGGAGTAAGTATTGCTCCTTCCATGATGAGAGGAGTCCCTCTCATACTCCCATGGCCTCCCAAGCAACAAGTGACATGCATCCATGTCGAGAATTTCACAAGTGACCTCATCCTTGTAATCTTGACCAATCGAAAATGGCACCTTGCATTGTTTGTTGACTTTCACTTGGCTCCTTGTTGAGCCACCTTAGTTTGTAGGGACTCTGGTGCTCCAACGTGGGTTCTTGTAGCTTCTCCACAAGCATTTTGGAAGCCACATTAGTACAACTTCCTCCATCAATGATGAGATTACACACTCTCCCCATAATGGTGCATTTGGACCGAAAAATTTGTTGCCTTTGGTCCATGCACTCGCTTGACTCTTGAGTGTGCATTACGCGCCATATGACTAAACTCAACCCCGAGTCCGGGGCACCAAAGTCTCGGCTTCTTTCACTTCCACTACTCCTCTTTTTTTTCTTCCTCACAAACTAAGACCTCATCGTCTCCCCAATGCACCACCTCACACGTGTTCAAGGCCCTCTTGCTAGGGCACTCCTTAGCAAAATGACCATATCCTTGACATTGGTAGCACTTCTTGAGAGGAATCGTTCTTTTAGGGCCAAAGTCGATCCCTTTCCCCTTGGCAACGCTGATGGCTTTGTAGTAGGGCTAGGCTCGACTATCTTTGCCCCTCCTAGGCTCGTGGTAGGATTGGCCTTGGTGGTGTGCTTGGCCGAGTCTCCCTCCCTTCTCTAACCTCTCAACTCTCATGGCCATAGTGACGGCCTCATCGAATGACCATAAATTTTGCATCTTTACCGGTTTGCTATTCTAGGGTTTAGGCCCTCGACGAATCTCGCGATCTTTTGCTCGGGTTTTTCACTCATCTCACATTGAAGGGTGAGTTGTTCAAAGTCCCTAAGATAGGATTCGATGGGTTGTGTTTCTTGCTTAAGTTGGGCCAACCTAAGAAACATATCTTGTGTATAATCCTTGGGAACAAACTTATCCTTGAGCTTCTCCTTGAGTTTGAGCCACGACCTAATGGGTTCCTTTCCCTCTCGATTTCGTTGGTTTTTAAGGTTCTCATTCCAAAGTGAAGCATACCCTTTGAATTTCATGATGGCAACCTTAAAACATTTCCTATCCGAGTATTCCTTAAATTCAAAGACTCTTTCAATTGACCTAAGCCAATCTAGTAAGTCTTCGGGGTTAAGACTACCATAGAAATCGGGAATATCTACCTTCATGTCTCGATCCTGCTCCCTTGGTTGGACCTCAATGGATTCCTCCGAGTCCGAGTGATAACCACCCATGTTAGGAGGCGGTTGCCCCTCCCTCGCCACCAACACCACGGCCTCTTCCTCCACCCCTTGGTGGTGGTCTTGGTTCATGAAGGTTGAGATCCAAGAGGGTGTTTAGTGCGTTCATCGTCGTGTTGCAGTTCCCGGCGAGTTGGTTCATCTTTTCTTCTAAATCCGAAATTCTCTTATCCTCATCCATTTTGAGAAAATTTTGTGGGAATTTTGTGGAAGTTTTGTGGTAGAAACAAGGAAAAAGAAAAACGAAAAAATAAAAGAGAAAACACAAAGAACAAACCGAAAAAACAAAGAAGAAAAAACAAAGAACAAACCTAGGCTTTGATGACCAATTTGGAATGAAACCTAAGGGTTAGATTTCACTCAAGAGAACAACTAAAATTGATTTGTGAATGTCTTAAAAATCTCGGCCAAATGACTATAAATTGTGTTTGATTTTTCTGATTTTTGTAAGTGAAATGAAAACATAAAAGGATAGGTTAAATCTAAGCACAAAGCCAAAGATTTAGGGTTGAGTAATTAAGCACTAAGCCACTAATTAACTCGATAATAATTCAAGCACAAAGCAATGAAAATAAGGAAGAGTATGAACTCAAACTTAGGGTTTTTTTTATCAAAGCAAATCTGAAAATTACAATGCAAGAGAGAGGGTTTATATAATACTTAATCTCTAATCTCAACCCTACAAATTAAAGTTGATCCAAGGGCTCAAAGAGCTCCCCAAATGCAACCAAAAAAACGGCTCAATGAGCCTCACCAAAGCTGAAAATTTAAAAGCAAACAAACAACTACAAAAGCATAAAGTTTGATAGTGACTAAGGACTCAATCCTCTCCTTGCTTTTAGGTGATCATCCAAGGGCCATGATAGAGCCTTGGGGGTCAAGGTGGGACGGTCCATGTGACTATTACAAGGATTACATTGTCTACATACAATAAAGCATAAAGCATAAAGTAAGAAAACGACATCTAATGAAAGAGACTTGTTGCACAAAATAATGGATGACTTGTGAGCATTTGTTGAAGCCGGCCCCTTTGACCTCCTTGAGCTGACTTTTTGTGAGCCATGTGAGTCTTGTTTATTGGAGGATTAACCCACATAGGTGCACCCAAAGTGATCACATTCAAAAAAGCTAATTTGTTGACTTTTTTAGTTGCTCTCCTTCTTGACTTTCCCTTGACTTCCTTTGACCCACTAAGTTTGGCTAAATTGACCATTGGATTAACTTGACTTAGCACTTAGTGGACCCTAGGTCCAAGGCCTAGGCTAGGGTTTGAGTCCATGGACCCAACCCATGGTCTAGCTCCATCCCATCCTTGATCCACTTGACCATTCTTGGTTCAATCTCCTCTCCTTGGAAAGGATTTGTGCACCAAAATGGATAAGCTCATTTTTGCTCATTTTGAGGCTTGGGCTTACTTGGGTCCTATGGCTCGAGCCATGGCTTAATTTGTGACCATTAGGGTCAAACCAAGTGAAATGTACAAAAGAAGAACGAAGGAAATCAGCCCACACATGGAAAACAACAATCTAGGCCATGAACCATAAAGCCCATCTTGACATGTCGGTAGAGATCGTAACATAACTCCCAATCTACTCATCTAATTGAGGTGAAACCACTTGCATATGAAAGCTAGCTCAAAGAGCTTTCATTTGACATATGGTTGGCTATCTGGTTCAAAGGGAGCTGAGAGTTATGGCCTCTACAAGTCAGGGGTCAGATTGTGAAACTTCAGTCCAAAGGAGGATTCGACATGTCTGTACTAAAAGCTCAATATCTTGAGTTGTAGGCCATATTTTTGGATTATTCTTTTTGCATTGGAAAGCCAACTCAATTACCTTTCCAATGACATATCATGCGCCTTCTAATTCAACGTGAGTACGGAATGGTGAAGCCTAGAAGTCACTGTCAGATTATGAAATCCGGTTTGGACTGTTTTGAAGTAATGAGCCATGAACTTAACCTACTTCATTCTCTTTGGGTGAGCTCACTTTGGGGACCATTTGGGAGTCTCCTAATGAGCCATGGACTCACATGGGACGTGGGATACACAAGAGAAGACCCAAAGATCAGCTCAATTCCACATTCACAAAATCAGCTCAACTTCTTATACATGTCATTGTCACTAGTAGTCCTTGTTTTTGCTTTATGTCCTTGTCCTCTTTATTGTCTTGTTTCTTTAGTTTTATGATCAGTTTGAAGGGGTCATTAGGACCACCTATACTTGCTCTCCAAGGCCATAATCTTGGCCATTAGATTAAACCATCAATTGTAGGGTGTAGATTTAGGGAAGTGTCATTTTCTCTCTTTATGCTTTTAGTTTTGTTTGGATCAGTTGTAAGGTCCTTTGGACCGTTGTTTTTAGCTGAGTGTATGGTCATTTTGTGACCCTTAGATCCTTAGGAAGTGTAGGGTTAAGATGCAAGCCTTGGTATTATATAAACCAAGCATAACTCATTGTAGAAAATCAGATTTGGAATGATAAAGAAAACCCTAGTGTTTATTGAGAGTTCTTCATTTTCTCATTACTTTGTGTGTGAGTTAGTGATAGATTAGTTTAGTGGCTTTGTGCTTAAACTAATCAAAACCTAAATCTATTACTTTGTGTGTAGATTTAGTGACTATCTTTATGTTCTTTCATTTAACAACAAAAATCAGAAAAATACTTCACCAAAAACATACACTTGAGCCGAGATTTTTAAGAGCATTCAAAGTCGATTTGTGTTCATCCCTTGAGTGAAACTTGACCCACTTAGTTTCACTCCAAATTGGTTATCAAAGCTTTGGTTAGAAAACACAAGATCCACCATTGTGTTAGTTGTGATTTCGGTTCTTGCAAGCAAAGGTACAAACTTTGTCACAAAAATCAGTTTTTGTTTTTGAGTTATAATGGATCTATCTTTCCGATTTGGTTCTCCATCATTTTCTTATGGTACTTCATGTGAAACCCCTTGTGTTGAGACCATTTTCGAGTCTATGGAGAGGGCTAGAAAGGAGTTGGAATTCAAGTTGGCTCAAATGAGAGGAAAGGCTGAAAATTTTGGTATGGGTAAAGGGTTGACCGATTTACTTGACCCTCCTACTAAAACACAACCCTATGAGCCACCAAAAAGAGTCAAATTTGTTGAGCCAACCACTTCTACTAAACCACCAGCCCTAGACAAAAGGGAGGCCATTGACCCTAGCCACAAAAAAACCATCACCCTTAAGAGATGCTATCAATGTTATGGCTTTGGTCACCTTGCTATGGATTGTCCTACAAAGAGAGCCCTTAGTTCATTAGAGGTTGTTCATTGGGGAAAGGAAGAGATACTTGTTTGTAAGGATGAAGAGGGTGTGAATCAAGAGCAAACTGAAAAAATGGTGTGTAATCTGGTCCTTGAGGAAGAGGGCACGACCAAGATGGCTTCTAAGCCTCTAACCAAGGAGTTAGCCTCACATACCCAAGAGCATCCTAATCCATTCGAACTAAGTTGGTTAGACAAAGGGGACAAGCTTAGGGAGAAATCTGATGAGAATTGTTGTGATGTACTTGAGAGGGGTGCTTGTCACCCTCTCTTTGATAAGCTTAGGGAACCGTGGGAGCATGAAGAGGCTGGTCAAGAAGGGAACTCAAATGGAAACCATGGAATGAATGTTGGTGAAAGTTTAACCATGCACTTTGCTAATGATGATCCTAAGTATCAAGATGAGAGCATGGGGAATAATCTCAAGGGAAAGGTTGAGCTTGATCTTATGAGATGTTCACCTAAGGCCAAGAAGAAGAAGCTCATGTGGAATGGGAAGCTTGGCACAAGCAAGAGGTCAAGAGGATTCTTGAAATGGAAATTCAAAATGGGGAGCTTAGTCAAGAACAACCCTAAGACACTAGGTAGGAATCAAGAAGAGGAGCTCAAACAAATGTTAAGAACCCCAAAGTTTGAGGACAAACTTTTTTGAAGAAGAGGAGATTGCACCAAAATGGATAAGCTCATTTTTGCTCATTTTGAGGCTTGGGCTTACTTGGGTCCTATGGCTCGAGCCATGGCTTAATTTGTGACCATTAGGGTCAAACCAAGTGAAATGTACAAAAGAAGAACGAAGGAAATCAGCCCACACATGGAAAACAACAATCTAGGCCATGAACCATAAAGCCCATCTTGACATGTCGGTAGAGATCGTAACATAACTCCCAATCTACTCATCTAATTGAGGTGAAACCACTTGCATATGAAAGCTAGCTCAAAGAGCTTTCATTTGACATATGGTTGGCTATCTGGTTCAAAGGGAGCTGAGAGTTATGGCCTCTACAAGTCAGGGGTCAGATTGTGAAACTTCAGTCCAAAGGAGGATTCGACATGTCTGTACTAAAAGCTCAATATCTTGAGTTGTAGGCCATATTTTTGGATTATTCTTTTTGCATTGGAAAGCCAACTCAATTACCTTTCCAATGACATATCATGCGCCTTCTAATTCAACGTGAGTACGGAATGGTGAAGCCTAGAAGTCACTGTCAGATTATGAAATCCGGTTTGGACTGTTTTGAAGTAATGAGCCATGAACTTAACCTACTTCATTCTCTTTGGGTGAGCTCACTTTGGGGACCATTTGGGAGTCTCCTAATGAGCCATGGACTCACATGGGACGTGGGATACACAAGAGAAGACCCAAAGATCAGCTCAATTCCACATTCACAAAATCAGCTCAACTTCTTATACACGCTATCATTGTCACTAGTAGTCGCTTGTTTGCTTTATGTCCTTGTCCTCTTTATTGTCTTGTTTCTTTAGTTTTATGATCAGTTTGAAGGGGTCATTAGGACCACCTATACTTGCTCTCCAAGGCCATAATCTTGGCCATTAGATTAAACCATCAATTGTAGGGTGTAGATTTAGGGAAGTGTCATTTTCTCTCTTTATGCTTTTAGTTTTGTTTGGATCAGTTGTAAGGTCCTTTGGACCGTTGTTTTTAGCTGAGTGTATGGTCATTTTGTGACCCTTAGATCCTTAGGAAGTGTAGGGTTAAGATGCAAGCCTTGGTATTATATAAACCAAGCATAACTCATTGTAGAAAATCAGATTTGGAATGATAAAGAAAACCCTAGTGTTTATTGAGAGTTCTTCATTTTCTCATTACTTTGTGTGTGAGTTAGTGATAGATTAGTTTAGTGGCTTTGTGCTTAAACTAATCAAAACCTAAATCTATTACTTTGTGTGTAGATTTAGTGACTATCTTTATGTTCTTTCATTTAACAACAAAAATCAGAAAAATACTTCACCAAAAACATACACTTGAGCCGAGATTTTTAAGAGCATTCAAAGTCGATTTGTGTTCATCCCTTGAGTGAAACTTGACCCACTTAGTTTCACTCCAATTTGCCCTCAAATCCTTGGAGATCCTCTTACTTCCTTCTTGGCTAGATTTCTTGCTCGATTCTCGACTCAAACCTCGGCTAACCTTGGGCCCCACGACCCTAGACTTCCAAGGACACCACTTGATCAAAGTTCGGAGAAGAGGTTGGACCCCCTTGGCTTGGCTCGTGTGAATGGTCGAGTTCTCTTCTTTGCTCACGGTCTCCTTATCTATGCATTCTTGCTCGAGCACTCCCTTGAGCCCACGGTTTGTAGGCATTCCTTCCATCCACTCTTGCTCATGATCGAGCCCATCTATGATCCTCCATCTGAAAGATCCACTTGATCTTTCCATGCCATCGATTTTAGCTCTCTCCTTGATCTCATTCTCATTGTAGTTGGTTGTGTTCATCTCATGGTTGATTGATTTGCCCTTCTCTTGCTCCTCTCCTAGAATCCTCCTTGTTGCTCTAGGGTTTCCCTCAAGTTCTAGGCTCCCCATTTCTTCTCCCATGCTCATACTCGGCTCCACATTCATCTCTTTGCTCGAGTTCTCTTCATTGATTGATTCAAACAAGCATGAGTTAGTCTTGCATCCCATCATAGGAGGTAGTGGTGTGAGCACAATGAGTTTCTCCATGTATTTGAAGGAGTAAGTATTGCTCCTTCCATGATGAGAGGAGTCCCTCTCATACTCCCATGGCCTCCCAAGCAACAAGTGACATGCATCCATGTCGAGAATTTCACAAGTGACCTCATCCTTGTAATCTTGACCAATCGAAAATGGCACCTTGCATTGTTTGTTGACTTTCACTTCGGCTCCCTTGTTGAGCCACCTTAGTTTGTAGGGACTCCTGTGCTCCAAAGTGGGTAATTGTAGCTTCTCCACAAGCATTTTGGAAGCCACATTAGTACAACTTCCTCCATCAATGATGAGATTACACACTCTCCCCATAATGGTGCATTTGGACCGAAAAATTTGTTGCCTTTGGTCCATGCACTCGCTTGACTCTTGAGTGTGCATTACGCGCCATATGACTAAACTCAACCCCGAGTCCTGGGCACCAAAGTCTCGGCTTCTTTCTCTCCCCTTCCTCCCTCTTTTTTTTCTTCCTCACAAACTAAGACCTCATCGTCTCCCCAATGCACCACCTCACACGTGTTCAAGGCCCTCTTGCTAGGGCACTCCTTAGCAAAATGACCATATCCTTGACATTGGTAGCACTTCTTGAGAGGAATCGTTCTTTTAGGGCCAAAGTCGATTCCTTTCCCTTTGTCAACGCTTGATGGCTTTGTAGTAGGGCTAGGCTCGACTATCTTTGCCCCTCCTAGGCTCGTGGTAGGATTGGCCTTGGTGGTGTGCTTGGCCGAGTCTCCCCTCCCCTTCTCTAACCTCTCAACTCTCATGGCCATAGTGACGGCCTCATCGAATGACCATAAATTTTGCATCTTTACCGGTTTGCTATTCTAGGGTTTAGGCCCTCGACGAATCTCGCGATCTTTTGCTCGGGTTTTTCACTCATCTCACATTGAAGGGTGAGTTGTTCAAAGTCCCTAAGATAGGATTCGATGGGTTGTGTTTCTTGCTTAAGTTGGGCCAACCTAAGAAACATATCTTGTGTATAATCCTTGGGAACAAACTTATCCTTGAGCTTCTCCTTGAGTTTGAGCCACGACCTAATGGGTTCCTTTCCCTCTCGATTTCGTTGGTTTTTAAGGTTCTCATTCCAAAGTGAAGCATACCCTTTGAATTTCATGATGGCAACCTTAAAACATTTCCTATCCGAGTATTCCTTAAATTCAAAGACTCTTTCAATTGACCTAAGCCAATCTAGTAAGTCTTCGGGGTTAAGACTACCATAGAAATCGGGAATATCTACCTTCATGTCTCGATCCTGCTCCCTTGGTTGGACCTCAATGGATTCCTCCGAGTCCGAGTGATAACCACCCATGTTAGGAGGCGGTTGCCCCCTCCCTCGGCCACCAACACCACGGCCTCTTCCTCCACCCCTTGGTGGTGGTCTTGGTTCATGAAGGTTGAGATCCAAGAGGGTGTTTAGAGCGTTCATCGTCGTATTGCAATTACCGGCGAGTTGTTTCATCTTTTCTTCTAAATCCGAAATTCTCTTATCCTCATCCATTTTGAGAAAATTTTGTGGGAATTTTGTGGAAGTTTTGTGGTAGAAACAAGGAAAAAGAAAAACGAAAAAATAAAAGAGAAAACACAAAGAACAAACCGAAAAAACAAAGAAGAAAACCAAAGATCAAACCTTGGCTTTGATGACCAATTTGGAATGAAACCTAAGGGGTTAGATTTCACTCAAGAGAACAACTAAAATTGATTTGTGAATGTCTTAAAAATCTCGGCCAAATGACTATAAATTGTGTTTGATTTTTCTGATTTTTGTAAGTGAAATGAAAACATAAAAGGATAGGTTAAATCTAAGCACAAAGCCAAAGATTTAGGGTTGAGTAATTAAGCACTAAGCCACTAATTAACTCGATAATAATTCAAGCACAAAGCAATGAAAATAAGGAAGAGTATGAACTCAAACTTAGGGTTTTTTTATCAAAGCAAATCTGAAAATTACAATGCAAGAGGGTTTATATAATACTTAATCTCTAATCTCAACCCTACAAATTAAAGTTGATCCAAGGGCTCAAAGAGCTCCCCAAATGCAACCAAAAAAACGGCTCAATGAGCCTCACCAAAGCTGAAAATTTAAAAGCAAACAAACAACTACAAAAGCATAAAGTTTGATAGTGACTAAGGACTCAATCCTCTCCTTGCTTTTAGGTGATCATCCAAGGGCCATGATAGAGCCTTGGGGGTCAAGGTGGGACGGTCCATGTGACTATTACAAGGATTACATTGTCTACATACAATAAAGCATAAAGCATAAAGTAAGAAAACGACATCTAATGAAAGAGACTTGTTGCACAAAATAATGGATGACTTGTGAGCATTTGTTGAAGCCGGCCCCTTTGACCTCCTTGAGCTGACTTTTTGTGAGCCATGTGAGTCTTGTTTATTGGAGGATTAACCCACATAGGTGCACCCAAAGTGATCACATTCAAAAAAGCTAATTTGTTGACTTTTTTAGTTGCTCTCCTTCTTGACTTTCCCTTGACTTCCTTTGACCCACTAAGTTTGGCTAAATTGACCATTGGATTAACTTGACTTAGCACTTAGTGGACCCTAGGTCCAAGGCCTAGGCTAGGGTTTGAGTCCATGGACCCAACCCATGGTCTAGCTCCATCCCATCCTTGATCCACTTGACCATTCTTGGTTCAATCTCCTCTCCTTGGAAAGGATTTGCCCTCAAATCCTTGGAGATCCTCTTACTTCCTTCTTGGCTAGATTTCTTGCTCGATTCTCGACTCAAACCTCGGCTAACCTTGGGCCCCACGACCCTAGACTTCCAAGGACACCACTTGATCAAAGTTCGGAGAAGAGGTTGGACCCCCTTGGCTTGGCTCGTGTGAATGGTCGAGTTCTCTTCTTTGCTCACGGTCTCCTTATCTATGCATTCTTGCTCGAGCACTCCCTTGAGCCCACGGTTTGTAGGCATTCCTTCCATCCACTCTTGCTCATGATCGAGCCCATCTATGATCCTCCATCTGAAAGATCCACTTGATCTTTCCATGCCATCGATTTTAGCTCTCTCCTTGATCTCATTCTCATTGTAGTTGGTTGTGTTCATCTCATGGTTGATTGATTTGCCCTTCTCTTGCTCCTCTCCTAGAATCCTCCTTGTTGCTCTAGGGTTTCCCTCAAGTTCTAGGCTCCCCATTTCTTCTCCCATGCTCATACTCGGCTCCACATTCATCTCTTTGCTCGAGTTCTCTTCATTGATTGATTCAAACAAGCATGAGTTAGTCTTGCATCCCATCATAGGAGGTAGTGGTGTGAGCACAATGAGTTTCTCCATGTATTTGAAGGAGTAAGTATTGCTCCTTCCATGATGAGAGGAGTCCCTCTCATACTCCCATGGCCTCCCAAGCAACAAGTGACATGCATCCATGTCGAGAATTTCACAAGTGACCTCATCCTTGTAATCTTGACCAATCGAAAATGGCACCTTGCATTGTTTGTTGACTTTCACTGCTCCCTTGTTGAGCCACCTTAGTTTGTAGGGACTCGGGTGCTCCAAAGTGGGTAATTGTAGCTTCTCCACAAGCATTTTGGAAGCCACATTAGTACAACTTCCTCCATCAATGATGAGATTACACACTCTCCCCATAATGGTGCATTTGGACCGAAAAATTTGTTGCCTTTGGTCCATGCACTCGCTTGACTCTTGAGTGTGCATTACGCGCCATATGACTAAACTCAACCCCGAGTCCGGGGGCACCAAAGTCTCGGCTTCTTTCACTTCCACTACTCCCTCTTTTTTTTCTTCCTCACAAACTAAGACCTCATCGTCTCCCCAATGCACCACCTCACACGTGTTCAAGGCCCTCTTGCTAGGGCACTCCTTAGCAAAATGACCATATCCTTGACATTGGTAGCACTTCTTGAGAGGAATCGTTCTTTTAGGGCCAAAGTCGATTCCTTTCCCTTTGTCAACGCTTGATGGCTTTGTAGTAGGGCTAGGCTCGACTATCTTTGCCCCTCCTAGGCTCGTGGTAGGATTGGCCTTGGTGGTGTGCTTGGCGAGTCTCCCTCCTTCTCTAACCTCTCAACTCTCATGGCCATAGTGACGGCCTCATCGAATGACCATAAATTTTGCATCTTTACCGGTTTGCTATTCTAGGGTTTAGGCCCTCGACTAATCTCGCGATCTTTTGCTGGGGTTTTCCACTCATCTCACATTGAAGGGTGAGTTGTTCAAAGTCCCAAAGATAGGATTCGATGGGTTGTGTTTCTTGCTTAAGTTGGGCCAACCTAAGAAACATATCTTGTGTATAATCCTTGGGAACAAACTTATCCTTGAGCTTCTCCTTGAGTTTGAGGCACGACCTAATGGGTTCCTTTCCTCTCGATTTCGTTGGTTTTAAGGTTCTCATTCCAAAGTGAAGCATACCCTTTGAATTTCATGATGGCAACCTTAAAACATTTCCTATCCGAGTATTCCTTAAATTCAAAGACTCTTTCAATTGACCTAAGCCAATCTAGTAAGTCTTCGGGGTTAAGACTACCATAGAAATCGGGAATATCTACCTTCATGTCTCGATCCTGCTCCCTTGGTTGGACCTCAATGGTTTCCTCCGAGTCTGGGTGATAACCACCCATGTTAGGAGGCGGTTGCCCTCCCTCGGCCACCAACACCACGGCCTCTTCCTCCACCCTTGGTGGTGGTCTTGGTTCATGAAGGTTGAGATCCAAGAGGGTGTTTAGAGCGTTCATCGTCAGATTGCAATTCTGGCGAGTTGTTTCATCTTTTCTTCTAAATCCGAAATTCTCTTATCCTCATCCATTTTGAGAAAATTTTGTGGGAATTTTGTGGAAGTTTTGTGGTAGAAACAAGGAAAAAGAACAACGAAAAAATAAAAGAGAAAACACAAAGAACAAACCGAAAAAACAAAGAAGAAAAAACAAAGAACAAACCTAGGCTTTGATGACCAATTTGGAATGAAACCTAAGGGGTTAGATTTCACTCAAGAGAACAACTAAAATTGATTTGTGAATGTCTTAAAAATCTCGGCCAAATGACTATAAATTGTGTTTGATTTTTCTGATTTTTGTAAGTGAAATGAAAACATAAAAGGATAGGTTAAATCTAAGCACAAAGCCAAAGATTTAGGGTTGAGTAATTAAGCACTAAGCCACTAATTAACTCGATAATAATTCAAGCACAAAGCAATGAAAATAAGGAAGAGTATGAACTCAAACTTAGGGTTTATTTTATCCTAGCAAATCTGAAAAATACTATGCAAGAGAGGGTTTATATAATACTTAATCTCTAATCTCAACCCTACAAATTAAAGTTGATCCAAGGGCTCAAAGAGCTCCCCAAATGCAACCAAAAAAACGGCTCAATGAGCCTCACCAAAGCTGAAAATTTAAAAGCAAACAAACAACTACAAAAGCATAAAGTTTGATAGTGACTAAGGACTCAATCCTCTCCTTGCTTTTAGGTGATCATCCAAGGGCCATGATAGAGCCTTGGGGGGCGAGGGGGGACAGTCCATGTGACTATTACAAGGATTACATTGTCTACATACAATAAAGCATAAAGCATAAAAGTAAGAAAACGACATCTAATGAAAGAGACTTGTTGCACAAAATAATGGATGACTTGTGAGCATTTGTTGAAGCCGGCCCCTTTGACCTCCTTGAGCTGACTTTTTGTGAGCCATGTGAGTCTTGTTTATTGGAGGATTAACCCACATAGGTGCACCCAAAGTGATCACATTCAAAAAAGCTAATTTGTTGACTTTTTTGGTTGCTCTCCTTCTTGACTTTCCCTTGACTTCCTTTGACCCACTAAGTTTGGCTAAATTGACCATTGGATTAACTTGACTTAGCACTTAGTGGACCCTAGGTCCAAGGCCTAGGCTAGGGTTTGAGTCCATGGACCCAACCCATGGTCTAGCTCCATCCCATCCTTGATCGACTTGACCATTCTTGGTTCAATCTCCTCTCCTTGGAAAGGATTTGCCCTCAAATCCTTGGAGATCCTCTTACTTCCTTCTTGGCTAGATTTCTTGCTCGATTCTCGACTCAAACCTCGGCTAACCTTGGGCCCCACGACCCTAGACTTCCAAGGACACCACTTGATCAAAGTTCGGAGAAGAGGTTGGACCCCTTGGCTTGGCTCGTGTGAATGGCCGAGTTCTCTTCTTTGCTCACACGGTCTCCTTGTCTATGCATTCTTGCTCGAGCACTCCCTTGAGCCCACGGTTTGTAGGCATTCCTTCCATCCACTCTTGCTCATGATCGAGCCCATCTATGATCCTCCATCTGAAAGATCCACTTGATCTTTCCATGCCATCGATTTTAGCTCTCTCCTTGATCTCATTCTCATTGTAGTTGGTTGTGTTCATCTCATGGTTGATTGATTTGCCCTTCTCTTGCTCCTCTCCTAGAATCCTCCTTGTTGCTCTAGGGTTTCCCTCAAGTTCTAGGCTCCCCATTTCTTCTCCCATGCTCATACTCGGCTCCACTGCACTGAAACGGCTTGACGATTTAGTCCCGAATTTTGGTCTACGTTTTAACCATGGTCCTTGGACCCATGGTCACGTTTTTTCAGCCATTTTAGGCCAAATTCTCGGCTGAAAATTAAGTCAAGGATGATACATTATAATTCATACATGTCCCTTTCGATTAAAGTTGCTTTAAACTTTATGTCTTTGTCACCTTTGATCTTTTGTGTTCAACAACAACAAAATCAGCTAGGAAACTAAGGGAGGGCCGAGATACTTGTGCTTCAAGAAGATAATCTAGGCCCTTGATTCAACAACACAATGAAGGGAGAGGATGCACCAAGATGTCATTGTCTACTTTAGTTGTTAGTTGTTGTAATTTTTTCAGATTTTGTAAGGTCTTGTGACCAATTATTTTCGGCTGTTTTTGTAAGGCCTCATGGCCCTTAGATTAGATATTAGATGTAGGGTTTAGATGATAGCATGGGTCTTATATAAACCCACCTATCCCCCTTGTAAAAATCAGATTTGAAGTTATAAGAAAATGAGTTTTAAAAGTGAGTTTTTCTCTTGGAAACCACCTTGGCTTTGTGCTTGGTGTTTCGAGTTTCTTGGGTAATGATCATAGCTTAGTGCGATGATTGATCGGAACCTTAGTCTTAGGCTAGTGGCTTTGTGCTTAGTCTAATTCATATCCTTAATCTTTAGTTTGTTTTATGTTTTCACAATAAAAACCGAAAACACATCCACCTAAACAGCCCAAAAAACGTGTGACTTGAGTGTTCATTTCAATCTTAGGTTGTTTAGGGTGAGTATGGTTACAAGGTACAAAGAGGCCCGCCCCGAATCGCTCCAATTGGTATCAGAGCTTCGGCTCTTGAGTTTTCTTAAACCGAGACGATCTTGGGATGAGTTGGGTTATGGTGTTTTCGAGTGTCACCTTGCAAGTTTGTGTGCATCTTGACTTGTGAGTGTCGACTTGAGTCGAGCACCTTTGTAGGTGTTTGAGTCGAGTTGGCTAACAAGAGGATTCGATGAATTTGCTATGTGCTTTTCATAGGATTTGCTCTTGTTGTTTCTCTCTTTTTCATCAAAATTTCATTCTTTCAAAATCGTTTTATTTTCTGAAAATTTCATCTTTTTGGATACCATTTTATTTGGCCAAAGTTTGAGGACAAACTTTTTTTGAAGAAAGGGAGAGTTGCACTTTAAAGCGGCAGCGATTTAGTCCCGAATTTTGGTCTACGTTTTAACCATGGTCCTTGGACCCATGGTCACGTTTTCAGCCATTTTAGGCCAAATTCTCGGCTGAAAATTAAGTCAAGGATGATACATTATAATTCATACATGTCTTTCGATTAAAGTTCTTTAAACTTTATGTCTCATCCTTTGATCTTTTGTGTTCAACAACAACAAAATCAGCTAGGAAACTAAGGGAGGGCCGAG
Organism: Dianthus caryophyllus; assembly: GCA_023091065.1. Taxonomy (NCBI): domain Eukaryota; kingdom Viridiplantae; phylum Streptophyta; class Magnoliopsida; order Caryophyllales; family Caryophyllaceae; genus Dianthus; species Dianthus caryophyllus. Next base: position 1,777,753 of record JALGRB010000018.1, read on the forward strand.
ATACTTGTGCTTCAAGGAGATAATCTAGGCCCTTGATTCAACAACACAATGAAGGGAGAGGATGCACCAAGATGTCATTGTCTACTTTAGTTGTTAGTTGTTGTAATTTTTTCAGATTTTGTAAGGTCTTGTGACCAATTATTTTCGGCTGTTTTTGTAAGGCCTCATGGCCCTTAGATTAGATATTAGATGTAGGGTTTAGATGATAGCATGGGTCTTATATAAACCCACCTATCCCCCTTGTAAAAATCAGATTTGAAGTTATAAGAAAATGAGTTTTAAAAGTGAGTTTTTCTCTTGGAAACCACCTTGGCTTTGTGCTTGGTGTTTCGAGTTTCTTGGGTAATGATCATAGCTTAGTGCGATGATTGATCGGAACCTTAGTCTTAGGCTAGTGGCTTTGTGCTTAGTCTAATTCATATCCTTAATCTTTAGTTTGTTTTATGTTTTCACAATAAAAACCGAAAACACATCCACCTAAACAGCCCAAAAAACGTGTGACTTGAGTGTTCATTTCAATCTTAGGTTGTTTAGGGTGAGTATGGTTACAAGGTACAAAGAGGCCCGCCCCGAATCGCCCCGAAAATGAGTTTTATGGCGCTTTGATACCAATTGGAGCGATTCGGGGCGGGCCTCTTTGTACCTTGTAACCACACTAACCCTAAAGTCGACTCACTCATGAGCCTCACTCAATACACACGATTTTAGGGCTGTTTTGGTGATGATTGTTTTCTGATTTTTATTGTGAAACATAAAACAAACTAAAGATTAAGGATATGAATTAGACTAAGCACAAAGCCACTAGCCTAAGACTAAGGTTCCGATCAATCATCGCACTAAGCTATGATCATCACCCATGGAAACTCGAAACACCAAGCACAAAGCCAAGGTGGTTTCCAAGAGAAAAACTCACTTTTAAAACTCATTTTCTTATAACTTCAAATCTGATTTTTACAAGGGAGATAGGAGGGTTTATATAAGACCCATGCTATCATCTAAACCCTACATCTAATATCTAATCTAAGGGCCATGAGGCCTTACAAAAACAGCCGAAAATAATTGGTCACAAGACCTTACAAAATCTGAAAAATTACAACAACTAACAACTAAAGTAGACAATGACATCTTGGTGCATCCTCTCCCTTCATTGTGTTGTTGAATCAAGGGCCTAGATTATCTCCTTGAAGCACAAGTATCTCGGCCCTCCCTTAGTTTCCTAGCTGATTTTGTTCTTTGAATTCAAAAGATCAAAAGGTGACAAAGACATAAAGTTTAAAGCAACTTTAATCGAAAGGGACATGTATGAATTAAAATGTTTCTCTTGAACTTGAATTTTCAGCCGTGATTTTGGCCTAAAATGGCTGAAAAAACGTGACCATGGGTCCAAGGACCATGGTTAAAACGTAGACCAAAAATCGGGACTAAATCGTCAAGCCGTTTCAGTGCAGATTTGTGAGAGATTAATTAGTGGCTTTGTGCTTAATTAATCACAACCTAAATCTATTACTTTGTGTGTAGATTTAGTGACTATCCTTTTTATTTTCCTTGTTTACAAAATTTCAGAAAAAATACTTCACAAAAACATCACATTGAGCCGAGATTTTCATCACCAATTCAAGTTCGATTTTGTTCATCCTTTGAGTGAAACTTGATCCACTAAGTTTCACTCCAACAACCATGATGGAGTCCTTACCTCGTTGAGTTCTAGGCAAAGCGACGATGAAATCCATGCTAACGTCCTCCCATGGCCGATTTGGGACGGGTAGGGGAGTGTAGGGCCCCGTTTAAAAGAAGGACTTGGATTGTTGGCACGAAGCGCATCTCTTGATCACATCTTGGACATCTCCAAGCATTTTGGGCCAATGGAATTGATCTTGGAGGATGTCGTAAGTCTTTTGAATTCCAAAATGCCCGGCTAAACCATTAGAATGAACTTCCCTCACTAGGAGATTTCGATAAGGGCTCTTGGGTATACATAGCCGATTTCCAAAGAACAAGAACCCCTCTTGAAGTGTGTATTTGCCTCCTTGCTTGCCTTGCCCGTTGTGTAGGGAGCTCCATTCATCCTTGAAGTCGGGATCCTCCACATAGAGTTCTTTCATGAACTCAAAGCCCAACACCCTTTGTTCCATGTAGCTTAGCATAGTGTGCCTTCGAGACAAAGCATCGGCTACCACATTAATTCTTCCCTTCAATGAACTTGCTTGAGAAAGAGAAGGATTGAAGAAATTCTACCCATTTGGCGTGCCTATGATTCAACTTGTGTTGCCCATTGATGTACTTAAGTTCCTCATGATCCGAATGTAGCACGAACGGTTTGGGCTTGAGATAATGGCTCCAATGAGCGAGGGCTCGAACAATGGCATAGAATTCTTTGTCGTAGGTGGAATAGTTGAGCTTGGCTCCACTCAATTTTTCACTAAAGTAAGCTATCGGTTTGTGTTCTTGCAAGAGAACGGCCCCAATTCCAACTCCACTAGCATCACATTCAACCTCAAAAAGCTTATTGAAATCCGGAGGCGTAAGAATGGGTGAATCACACAACAACTCTTTGATCTTATTGAAAGAAATCTCGGCCCCCTCACTCCATTTGAATTCACCTTTCTTCATACACTCGGTGATGGGTGCCATGATAGTGCTAAAATCCTTGATGAACCTTCGATAAAAAGAAGCTAAGCCGTGAAAACTCCTCACCTCGGTTATGTTCTTCGGAATTGGCCATGATTTGATAGCCTCCACCTTCTCTTGGTCCACTAGTATCCCACGGCTAGAAATGATAAAGCCCAAGAATTGGACTTCGCTTTGCATGAAGGAACATTTCTCTAGCTTGCCATACAACTTGTGGTCTCTAAGTGTCTCAAACAACACTTGCAAGTGATGTAGATGAGCTTCCTTGGAAGGGCTATACACCAAGATATCGTCAAAGTAAACCACAATGAACCTCCCCAAGTAAGGTCTCAAAACCTCGGTCATCAACCTCATGAAAGTGCTAGGAGCATTGGATAGTCCAAAAGGCATGACTAACCATTCATACAATCCATGCTTTGTTTTAAAAGCCGTCTTCCACTCATCACCCTCCTTGATTCTCACTTGATGGTACCCTTGTCGTAGATCAATCTTGGAAAACAATCGAGCCCCACTAAGTTCATCAAGAATGTCATCAAGTCTAGGTATAGGAAACCTATACTTGACCGTAATGTTGTTGATAGCTCGACTATCCGTACACATTCTCCAAGTTCCATCCTTCTTAGGTACCAAAAGCGTAGGTACGGCACAAGGACTAAGAGACTCCCTTACAAACCCCTTTTCCATGAGTTCCCCAATTTGTTGTTGAAGTTCTTGTGTAGCCTTGGGGTCACTTCGATAGGGTTGGGTATGCATAACCCTCCAAGTTATAAGACCAAGATTTGTCCCAACTCTCCATTTCATGCGGCTCAACTTAGCCTCTATTTCCTTTCTCAATTTCTCCATAGAGTCATACATGGTTCCCTCAAGAGTAGTATCATAAGAAAGAGGCATACTCATTGAGAAAACAAAGAAAAACAAACCTGAAAATTTTCGGGTCAACAAGGTTTGTTTTGGACCGTGTGTTTCTTCAACCCCAACCAAAAGCTTTGATAACCAATTTGGAATGAAACTTGATGGGCTAAGTTTCACTCAAAGGATGAACTAAAATCAACTTGTGAAGATGATGAAATTTTCGACCAAAGTAACAATTTTTTTGTGAAGTATTTTTCTGATTTTTGTAAACAATTGGTAAACATAAAAGATAGTACCTAAATCCAAACACAAAGTAATAGATTTAGGGGTTTAATTAGTTAAGCACTAAGCCACTAACTAATTAGTCATGAATCTCAAGCACAAAGCAAGGAGAAAAATGAGGAACACAAGTTAAACTCTAGGGTTTTTTTTTTCATTCAACAAAATCTGAAAATTATGTTGTTGAGCTTGGTTTATATAGACCAAGTCTTTACATCCTAGCCTTACATTTCAAGATCATCTAAGGGCTCACATGAGCCTTGAAAAGCAACAAGAAAAACGGCCTAAAGGCCTTACACATAGCTGAAAATTTTGAAAGAAGACAACAACTACTAAAGCATAAAGCATAAAGGTGGATAGGGACATGTGGGAAAGGGACATATTGTGGAACAACATGTGAGCCTTCATTTGATCCAATTTTCGGCTGATTTGGGACCTTTTCCCACTTGAATTTTCTCTTGATTGTTTCAATTGACTTGGGGTTGACTTTTGGACCTAAGGTTGGAAGCGGGCCCTAGGTCAATGGATCGTAAATTCTCAACTCCCGTTGCACAAATGCAACGCAATCGTCCTACGAAGAGGACACTCCTCCAGGTACTCCAGTTTTTACTCCACCGCCTGTGACTATGCTGAACCTATATAGTCACTCGCTACCCAAGACGGAGTCCATACCTGATGGATTCCAAATGCCCGCTACTGTGTAGATCAATTTCGAGATTCGCCCTGCCTTCTTAAATTTGGTGGAGCGGAATCAGTTTGGTGGTTATCCCACCGAGGATCCTGGCCGGCATATGCAGATGTTTACCGATTACTGCTCTACGATCAAGCAGGCTGGGATCACTCAAAATCAAATAAGGGAAATGCTGTTCCCATTTTCGTTGAAGGATCGAGCTCGTGAGTGGATCACGGACCTCGACAAGACTGCAGCGGGGATCACTGATTGGAGTGGGTTAGCTCTCGCTTTTTACTCCAAGTTTTACCCTCTCGAACGTACTAATCAAATGAGGAGTCAAATTCAAAGCTTTAAGCAAACGTTTGATGAATCTCTTGCTGATGCTTGGGAGCGGTATAAGAAGCTGATACGGGATTGTCCTCACTATGGGTTGAATGATTGGTTGGTGATCATGACATTCTACAAAGGGTTGTATGCTGAGAGCCGTGCTATCCTTGATTCTGCTGCGGAGGGACGTTTTGCTAACAACGTCGACGATGATAAGGATTGGGGATTGATCGAGGAGATGGCGATGAATTCGTCACAGTTCGGGAAGTCACGGGGCAATTCGCGGTCTGCACATCAAGACCGTGATAAGGAGGGTATGAGCGCGGTCACTAGTCACTTGTCGCTACCGATCGCGAAAATTGATATCTTTGCAGCGGTGGTTCTTCGAGTGCTCATGCCAATGCTATTATGGGGCATGATTCTGGTTATTCTACGGGGTATGTTGCGCCCCATGAGCAAGTTCATGCTTACCAATCTTTTTCACAGAACATGCCTTACCAAAATCGGCCAGGTTATGATCGATCGCTTCTTTCCTATCGTAACCAAAACGTCCTGAACGCGACCCCACCACCTCCACAAAACCAACCCTACATCCCTCCCCACAAGAATTACCAACCATCCCCTCCTAATTACCAAAGACCCGCCTACACACCCCAACCTGCGGGACCCGATCCTATGGCCGAGGGGAAGGCCATGATGCTGCAAATGGCCAAGAATCAGGAAACCATGATGGCGCAAATACAGAAGAGTGAGCAAGCCAAGGACGCGGCAATTAAAATGCTAGAGAATCAAGTGGCGCAGCTCGCAGCTTCGCAAGCGTCGCGTCAGCCGGGTACCATACCACCCCAAGGTAATCCTCCTAAGCCTCCTCACGATACGGCATGTGCCATTACGCTGCGTAGTGGTACAGTTTATGATGGCCCGAGGCATCCGGAGAACGTGGGAAAGGATGGGGCAGCAGACATGGTCAGGCCGTGTGATCAGGGGCCAGCACAGCGACAGCAACTCGCGGATGATGTTGTTAAGGATAAGGCGCCGGAGATTCAAATCAAGCTCCCATTTCCGGGTCGTCAGCGCAACTCCGATACTACCGCTCAGTTGAGTAAGTTCTTGGACGTCCTAAAGACGCTGCATGTAACTGTTCCTTTTATTGATTTGGTTAGACAAATTCCTGCATATGCTAAGTTTCTTAAGGAAGTCCTATCTAGGAAGCGGACCATAGACGGAGTTGAGACCATTGCTTTCTTGGGGGAGGGTAGTGCCTTTTTGCAGGGTAGTTCACCCCCTAAGCTGAGTGACCCCGGGACCTTTTCTATCCCTTGTTCTATAGGGAAGTATGTGGTGCAGAACGCTTTATGTGATCTTGGGGCTAGTGTAAGTGTCATTCCCTACTCTATCTGTCAGAAACTAAATATGACTAAGTTAGGAGTTACCTCCATGACTCTGCAGATGGCCGACCGTGGAGTGAAACTTGATGGGTTAAGTTTCACTCAAGAGAACAACAAAAATCAATTTGCAATACTTGTAAAAATCTCGGCCAAATGATGTTCTTTTTGTGATAAATTTTCTGAAATTTTGAAAGTAAAATAAAAACATAAATGGATAGATTAAATCTAAGCACAAAGCAATAGATTTAAGTTTTGATTAATCAAACACAAAGCCACTAATTAATCACTCACTTACTCAAGCACTTAGCTAAGAGGAAAATGAAGAGAAGATCTCAAATTAGGGTTTTTTTTTTATCATTCATCAAATCTGAAAAATACAATGAGAGTGCTTAGTTTATATAGACCAAGGCTTTACATCCTAACCATACAATCTAAGCTTGATCTAAGGGTCCTAAAAGGTCCTCAAAACAGCCGAAAAAGTTGGTCTTAAAAGACCTTACAAATCTAAAAAACTAAGGCAAACAAACAAAATACAAAAGCATAAAGTTGAAAGGAATGTTGACTCAATCCTCTCCTTGCTTTTAGGTGTACATCCAAGGGTCTTGATGGAGCCTTGGGTCAAGGTGGGACGGTCCACACTCCTCACAAATCAGATTTTATAAACTAAAAACAATAAAACATAAAGTAATGAAAGCGACATAAGTGAAAATGACTTAAAGCACAAAATAATGTGATTGTTGTGTGTGGTTGTTCAAGCCGGCTCTAAGGCCCCCTCTAGCTGACTTTTTAAAACCATGTGGGCCTTGTTTATTGGAGGACTAACCCACATGGGTGCACCCAAAGTGATCACATTCAAAAAAGCTCTTTAGTTGACTTTTCGGTTGCTCTCCTTCTTGACTTTCCTTGACTTCCTTGGCCCACCAAGCTTGACCAAGATATTATTGTTTAATTCACTCAAAATAAGCTTGGGTGGACCCTAGGACCGTGGCCTAGCCCATGGTTCGAGCCCAAGGACCCAAACCGTGTTCTAGACTAAAATCGTCTTTGCTCGGCTTGACCATTCTTGGTCCAATCTCCTCTCCTTGGAAAGGATTTGCCCTCAAATCCTCGGAGATCCTCTTGCTCGACTTATGATTGGAACCTTTGCCTTCTTCTCGACTTGGACTCTTGGTGGCTTCATGACTTGATTCGTAGACCATGTTGAGCCGCACCCCATGAGCCCCATGACCAACCTTGGGCTCCATGACTCTAGATTTCCAAGAACACCACTTGCTTAGAGATTGAATGAGAGATTGACCCTTGTAGACTTGGCTCATTGAATTGAGCTCGCTCTCTCCCTTACTCATGGCTTCCTTGGATTCACAATTATTCCCTAGCACAACTCGAAGTTCCTTATGCTTAGAATCGTCAACTAGCCACCCTTTGTCAAGAATGAGCCCCACGATGCTCTCCCATCTCAAGGATTCACTTGAACTGGAGTGAAACTTATGGGGATAAGAATCACTCAAAGGATGAACAAAATCGAACCTTGAAATCCTCTTGAATATACTCGGCCGAATGGTATTTTTTGAGACAAGTTTTTCTGATTTTTGTTGTTAATTGCAAGAACATAAGGATAGTACCTAAATCTACTCACAAAGTTATAGATTTAGGGGTTTAATTAACTAAGCACAAAGCCACTAGTTAATCATCATAAATCTCAAACACAAAGTAAAGAGAGAAATGAGAGCACTCAAGTTTTTTTTAGGGTTTCAACCTTATCATTCAAATCTGAAAATTTGTGAGAGGAGAATGAGGGTTTATATATTACCCTCATTCTAATCTTGACCATCCATTACAACAAGATCTAAGAGCTACAATCAACCCACAAAATAACAATAATACTCGGTCCATTAGCTCACATGTGAGCTGAATTTTTGAACATAAAACAACAAATGCATAAAGAAAAAGCGTTAAACATAAAGGTAGATAGTGACATGTATGAAAAAGACATAAAGTAAAACAATGTGATGATCCTTGGTGACTTGTTGTAGACCGGCCCCTTGACCTCCTTGAGCTAGTTTGTTGAACCAAGTGAGCCCATTTTATTGGAGGGTTGACTCACTTGGGTGTACCATAGTTGATCACATTTCAAAATAAAGCACAATCTTGACTTTTGTTGCTCTCCATCTTTGACTTCACCTTGACTTAGCTTGATCACTAGGGTTGGCTCGAGTTGACCATAGAATTGACTTTAGTTGACCCTTAGTGATCCCTTAGACCAAGCCCTAGGCTTGGGTTTGAGCCCATGGCCCTAACCCATGGTCTCCCAACTCTTCTCCCTTGACTTCCTTGACCAATTTTGGTCCAATCTCCTCTCCTTGGAAAGGACTTGCCCTCAAGTCCTTGGAGAACCTCTTGCTCGACTTGCTCGACTTCACACTTGATTCCCGACTCAATCCTTGCTCGAATTTGGGCTTCACGTTTTTCTTCCATGGGCGCCACTTGATGATGGTTTGGAGGAACGGTTGGATTCCCTTGCTTGGGCTCGAGGGATTGATCATGTTTTCCTCCTTGGTCACGGTTTGCTTGACCACACATTCTTCCTCAAGCATCTCTTTGAGTCCTCGGTTCATAGCCACGCCATCCATCCACTCTTGCTCATGTTCGAGCCCATCAATGATCCTCCACCTTAAAGACCCGCTTGATCTTTCCTTACCATCGATTTTTGTTCTCTCATTGACCACATTCTCAATGTAGTCGGTTGTTTTCTTGTTGATTGATGCTTCACCTTCATGAGGCTCCTCTCCTAGAGTCCTCCTTGTCATGCTAGTGCTTCCCTCACATTCCAAGTTCACCTTCTCCTTTTGCTCTTCCTTACTCGGCTCAAGGCCCTCCAACTTCTCAAGCTCACTCAAGCTCGGCCTCCTCTTCATTTCCATGCTAGGTTTTGATTCAATGAAGGATTCAAACAAGCACGCATTGGATTTACAACCCATCATTGGTGGTAGGGGAGCTAAGACAATGAGCTTTTCACCATACTTGAATGAGTAGGTGTTGTCTCTTCCATGGTGGGAAGAATTCTTTTCAAACTCCCAAGGCCTACCAAGCAACACATGGCAAGCATCCATGTCCAACACTTCACACACAACTTCATCTTTATAGTCTTGACCAATTGAGAACGAGACTTGACATTGCTTATCAACTTTGACCTCGGCTCCTTGATTGAGCCACCGTAGCTTGTATGGGTGAGGATGCTTCAAAGTAGGCAAGGCAAGCTTATCAATGAGGGTCTTGGAAGCAACATTAACACAACTTCCCCCATCGATAATCAAGTTACACACTCTCCCCATGATGGTACATTTGGACCGAAATATTTGGTGCCTTTGGTCCATATTCTCGTTTGATTCTTGAGTGTGCATCACTCGCCAAGTGACCAAGCTCAATCCCGAGTCCGGGGGAACAATGGTCTCGGCCATCTTCACTTCCTCAACTCCCTCTTTTTTTCCTTCCTCACAAACCAACACTTCATCGTCTCCCCAATGCACAACCTCACTTGTGTTCAAGGTCCTCTTGCTAGGGCACTCCTTAGCAAAGTGACCATACCCTTGACATTGGTAACACTTCTTGAGAGGGATGGTTCTCTTAGGGCCATAGTCGATTCCCTTTCCCTTGTCAACACTTGATGGGTTAGTGGTAGGGCAAGGCTCAACAATTTTGATCCCCCCTTGGCTCGACATGGGGTTGGTCTTGGGGGTGCTCTTAGCCGACTCTCCTCTCCCCTTCTCTAGCCTCTCCACACGTGTAGCCATGGTAACCGCCTCATCGAATGACCACAAGTTTTGCATTTTGACTCGATTTGCTATCCTAGGGTTTAGGCCCTCAACAAACCTTGCAATTTTTGTTGGGTTCCTCATTCATTTCACATTGGAGGGTGAGTTGCTCAAAGTCCCTAAGATAGGTTTCAATGGGGTGTGACTCTTGTTTTAGTTGGGCTAGCTTGAGGAACATGTCTTGAGTGTAGTCTTTGGGAACAAACTTGTCTTTGAGTTTCTTTTTGAGTTTGAGCCACGACTTGATGGGTTCCTTACCCTCTCGGTTTCTTTGATTCTTAAGGTTTTCATACCAAAGGGAGGCATAACCCTTAAACTTCATGATGGCTACCTTGAAACACTTCCTATCGGAGTACTCCTTGAATTCAAAAATTCTCTCAACCGATCTAAGCCAATCTAGGAGATCCTCGGGGTTCAAGCTACCATAAAAATCGGGTATGTCCACCTTAATGTCTCGGTCATGATCTCTAGGGTGGGCCTCAAGGGATTCTTCCGAGTCCGAAAATTGATCTTCCATGTGAGGAGGAACTTGTCCTCTCCCACGGCCCCCATACCCCATCCCACGGCCCCTTCCTCTTCCCCCTTCACCCCTTCTTGGTTCATTCATGTTTTGTTCCAAGAGTGTGTTAATAGCATTCATCATCAAAGTGCAATTACCGGTGAGTTGAGTCAATTTCTCTTCTAAATCGGAAAGTCTTTTACCCTCTCCTCTATTCTCTTCCATTTTGTGAAAGTTTTGTGAGATCTTTTGTGGAAATTTTGTGGAAAATGAACAAGGAAAACAAAGAAAGAAACGAAAAATTGAAGAGGAAAACAAACCCTAAAATTTCGACTAACACAAGAACAAACCCAACCAATACTAACACAAGTGTAGATCTTTAACCATTTTTGTAAGATTTTGTGGAAAATAAAACAAGGAAAATAAAAGAGGAAAACGAAAAAAGTAAGAGAAAAACTTCAAACAATTCGACCCTAAACTTAGATAAACCGAAAAATTGAAAATGAGAATGAAATTCAAGAACAAACCTAAGCTTTGATAACCAATTTGGAGTGAAACTTATGGGGATAAGAATCACTCAAAGGATGAACAAAATCGAACCTTGAAATCCTCTTGAATATACTCGGCCGAATGGTATTTTTTGAGACAAGTTTTTCTGATTTTTGTTGTTAATTGCAAGAACATAAGGATAGTACCTAAATCTACTCACAAAGTTATAGATTTAGGGGTTTAATTAACTAAGCACAAAGCCACTAGTTAATCATCATAAATCTCAAACACAAAGTAAAGAGAGAAATGAGAGCACTCAAGTTTTTTTTAGGGTTTCAACCTTATCATTCAAATCTGAAAATTTGTGAGAGGAGAATGAGGGTTTATATATTACCCTCATTCTAATCTTGACCATCCATTACAACAAGATCTAAGGGCTACAATCAACCCACAAAATAACAATAATACTCGGTCCATTAGCTCACATGTGAGCTGAATTTTTGAACATAAAACAACAAATGCATAAAGAAAAAAGCATGAAACATAAAAGGTAGATAGTGACATGTATGAAAAAGACATAAAGTAAACAATGTGATGATCCTTGGTGACTTGTTGTAGACCGGCCCCTTGACCTCCTTGAGCTAGTTTGTTGAACCAAGTGAGCCCATTTTATTGGAGGGTTGACTCACTTGGGTGTACCATAGTTGATCACATTTCAAAATAGCACAATCTTGACTTTTTGTTGCTCTCCATCTTTGACTTCACCTTGACTTAGCTTGATCACTAGGGTTGGCTCGAGTTGACCATAGAATTGACTTTAGTTGACCCTTAGTGATCCCTTAGACCAAGCCCTAGGCTTGGGTTTGAGCCCATGGCCCTAACCCATGGTCTCCCAACTCTTCTCCCTTGACTTCCTTGACCAATTTTGGTCCATGAACTCTCTAACTCATCAACCTTTGCATCTCCAAATGATTCACTTTCCTTGCATTTGATTGAGTTTCCCAAATTTTCAGTTTTGACTTCATTGGGCTCCTCTCCTTGACTTCCCCTTATTGCTCTAGGATTGTCTTTGATCATGAAACCACTTGAATAGACTTGATTACGATAATCACATAGCATCGCTTTGAACAACTTCCTCTTGACCTTGGTTAAATCCCACATAGAATCAAACTCATTCCTATGCTTGACATTGTACCACATGCTTTCCTCTTGATTATTAGGATCATCATTAGCAAAGTGAATGATCAATTCCTCCCCAACATTCATCCCTTCACTTATGGAGTGAAACCTATGGGGGTTGATTTCACTCAAGAGACTAACAAAAATCAATGTGAAGTACTTGAGAAAACTCGGCCAAAGTATTGCTTTTTTTTTTGTGATAATTTTACTGATTTTTGTGTAAGTAAAAGAAAAACATAAAGGATAGGCTAATTCTAAGCACTAAGCAATAGAATTAGGTTTTGATTAATCAAGCACAAAGCCACTAATTAATCATAAACTCACTAACTCAAGCACTAAGCAAAGAGAAAATGAAAAGTTCTCAATTTTAGGGTTTAACCTTCATTCAACAAATCTGAAAAATACATGAGGGAATGCTTGGTTTATATAGACCAAGGCTTTACATCCTAACCATACAAATTAAAGTTTGATCTAAGGACCATAAGGGCCTCTACTACCAGCCGAAAATATGGTCCTAAAGACCTTACAAATGCTGAAAATTCTAAAGCAAACAAACAACTACAAAAGCATAAAGTTTGAAAGGGACTTGTGGCTCAATCCTCTCCTTGCTTTTAGGTGATCATCCAAGGGCCATGATAGAGCCTTGGGTCAAGGTGGGATGATCCATTCCTTCAATAAAAGCCAGATTTTGTAGGCTAAGAGACAATAAAGTAAAAAGCATAAAGTAAGAAAACGACATCTAGTTAAAGAGACTTAAAGCACAAAACAATGTGGGACTTTTGAGCTTTGTTGGAGCCGGCTCCCAAGGCCTCCTTGAGCTGACCTTTTCAAGCCATGTGGGTCTTGTTTATTAGAGGACTAACCCACATGGGTGCACCCAAAGTTCTCACTTCAAAAATAGCTTATGTCTTGACTTTTTTGGTTGCTCTCCTTCTTGACTTTCCTTGACTTTCTTTGTCCCACTAAGTTTGGCTACATTGACCATTGAATTAACTTGACTTAGCACTTAGTGGACCCTAGGTCCAAGGTTTAGACCACGGTTTGAGCCCAAGGACCCAAACCAACCCATACTCTCAAACTAAACCAAATGGAGCTTGCTTGATTTGGTTCAATCTCCTCTTCTTGAAAAGGATTTGTCCTCAAATCCATGGGGTTCTTAACATGAGTTTCATTTTGACCTTGATCATAACCTCCAAGGAGAGGCACCTCATCAGACCCATAACCAACCTTGGTCTTAATAGGTTTTGGCCTCAAAGAACAACCTTGACATAAAGTACGGATGAAAGATCGAACACCCTTAGCTCGGCTCGACTGATTTTGTTTGGCCTTGTTCTTCTCCTTCTTCATGGTGGCCTTTAAGTTGTAGCCACTCCCTAGCATGATCTTATGCTCCTCACACTCGAGTCTAGGGTAGGCGTGAAAGGAGCCATCATTAAGCTCCTCTTCTGGTTTTCTCCTTAGTGTCTTGGGGTCGTCCTTGAATGGCTTCCCATTTTGATCAATCTTATCCGGTGGTTTCTTCTCCCTAGGGTAAGCAAACTCTTTGGAATAGTTTGACTCACCCTTGGACTCCCACTCCATGAGCACCTTCTTCTTGAGTTTGAATAAACAACTCCAAGGATCAAGCTCATTCCCTTCCTTGATATCTTTTCCCATGCCCTCATCTTGATTCTTAGGATGATCACTAGCAAAGTAAATGGGCACACTTTCACCAACATTCATTCCTTGACTACTAGGGATTCCCTTGTGATGGAGATCACATACACCCTCCTCATCATTAAACCCATGCTTCAATTCGGATACTCCACTCAAAACAACCTCTTTGGAAGGCTCAACCATGGAGGGTGGGGTGGAACACTTCAAAGTAGGAGGTAGGGGTGTAGGCATAACCTCCTTCCATCCAACCTTAAAGGTATGGTTGCTATCTTTCCCACCATGGACCAAACCCAGTTCATGCTTCCATGGTTCACAAGGCTTATCAAAGATGAGATGACAAGCATCCCTTACAACCACATCATCCAAAGCCTCATCACCATAATTCCTCAACTCGGCTCCAATGTTTGACCACCCAAGCTTGTAAGGATTAGGATGTTCTTGTGAAGGTAAGGCTAACTCCTCAATTTGAGTGTTAGGAGCCACTTTGATAGAGTTTCCTCCATCCATGACCAAATCATATGGCCTCACCTCCATCTTGATTTCATTTCGATATTGCTTCACATCCTCTTCATCCTCATAATCAAGAGTGTCTTCCTTTCCCCAATGAACTTCCTCACACGAGTTCAAGGCCTTTTTTGTGGGATATTCTTTGGCAAGGTGAACATATCCTTGACTTTGAAAACATTTTTTGAGGGAGATGATTGTTTTTTGGTTTAGGTCAGCCCACTTCTCCGTGCCTAGGGCTGGTGGTGTTGGGGTTGTAGTGGGTTCAACGATTTTGGCTCTCATGGGTGGCTCATAGGGTGGTGTTTTGGTAGGAGGATCAAGTAAAGTAGCCATCCCTTTACCCACACCAAAATTATCAGCCCTTCCCTTCATTTTAGCCACTTTGGCATTCAATTCATTTCTAGTCCTCTCCATAGACTCGAAAATGGTCTCAACACAAGGGGTTTCACATGAAGTACCATAAGAAAATGATGTGGAACCAAATCGAAAAGATAGAACCATTGTAACTCAAAAACAAAAACTGATTTTGAGATAAAGTTTATACCTTTGCTTGAACCGAAACAAAACTAACACAAGGGAGGATCTTGTGCTCTTGAACCTAGGCTTTGATGACCAATTTGGAGTGAAACCTATGGGGGTTGATTTCACTCAAGAGACTAACAAAAATCAATGTGAAGTACTTGAGAAAACTCGGCCAAAGTGTTGCTTTTTTTTTGTGATAATTTTTCTGATTTTTGTGTAAGTAAAAGAAAAACATAAAGGATAGGCTAATTCTAAGCACTAAGCAATAGAATTAGGTTTTGATTAATCAAGCACAAAGCCACTAATTAATCATAAACTCACTAACTCAAGCACTAAGCAAAGAGAAAATGAAAAGCTCTCAATTTTAGGGTTTAACCTTCATTCAACAAATCTGAAAAATACATGAGGGAATGCTTGGTTTATATAGACCAAGGCTTTACATCCTAACCATACAAATTAAAGTTTGATCTAAGGGCCATAAGGACCTCTACTACCAGCCGAAAATATGGTCCTAAAGACCTTACAAATGCTGAAAATTCTAAAGCAAGCAAACAACTACAAAAGCATAAAGTTTGAAAGGGACTTGTGGCTCAATCCTCTCCTTGCTTTTAGGTGATCATCCAAGGGCCATGATAGAGCCTTGGGTCAAGGTGGGATGATCCATTCCTTCAATAAAAGCCAGATTTTGTAGGCTAAGAGACAATAAAGTAAAAAGCATAAAGTAAGAAAACGACATCTAGTGAAAGAGACTTAAAGCACAAAACAATGTGGGACTTTTGAGCTTTGTTGGAGCCGGCTCCCAAGGCCTCCTTGAGCTGACGTTTTCAAGGCATGTGGGTCTTGTTTATTAGAGGACTAACCCACATGGGTGCACCCAAAGTTCTCACTTCAAAAATAGCTTATGTCTTGACTTTTTTAGTTGCTCTCCTTCTTGACTTTCCTTGACTTTCTTTGTCGCACTAAGTTTGGCTACATTGACCATTGAATTAACTTGACTTAGCACTTAGTGGACCCTAGGTCCAAGGTTTAGACCACGGTTTGAGCCCAAGGACCCAAACCAACCCATACTCTCAAACTAAACCAAATGGAGCTTGCTTGATTTGGTTCAACTTATTTCGGCTTCCTCACTCACTAACACTTTTTTGGGAGCCTCAAACAAGCAAGGGGCAGCCGTGTACCCCAAAGTAGAAGGAAATGGAGCTAGGACAACATGTTTAAACTCATAGGATTCTAGCAAGGTTTGTATTCCTCTTGAGGGTAGCCTTTCTTGATCACTTGAGGTTCCCTTGACGAAGAGAACAACTTTCCCATGACTAAAACCAAGCCCCAAATCTGATTCCCTACTCAACACAACATCTTTGCATTTCTTAACCATGGAGGGTGGGTTGGAATACTTCAAAGTAGTAGGGATGGGTGTAGGTATGACCTCCTTCCACCCAACCTTAAAGATGTAGGTGCTACCCTTCTCTCCATGGACTAAACCATCTTCATACTTCCATGGTTCACAAGGCTTGTCAAAGATGGGATGACAAGCACCCATTACAAACAAATCATCCAAAACCTCATCACCATGGTCCCTCAACTCGGCTTCTTTGTTTAAGTACTCTAGCTTGAAAGGATTAGGGTGTTTTTGTGAAGGCAAGGCTAGGTCTTCACTTTGAGTCTTAGGAGCCACTTTGATAGAGCTACCTCCATCCTTGACCAAATCAATCGACACCATATCAGTTTGTTCGTGACTCACAACCCCTTCATCCTCACTAGCATGGACGTCTTCTTTCCCCCCATCCTCACAAACAAGGATCTCGTCTTTACCCCAATGAACAATCTCTAATGTACTAAGGGCTCTCTTTGTAGGACAATCCATAGCAAGGTGACCAAAACCATGACATTGAGAGCATTTCTCAAGGGGAACGAATTTTGTGTGGTTAAAATCAGTTTCTTCCCTTTGGTTTAGGGCTGGTGTTTTAGGGGAGGCGGTTGGTTCAACAAATTTGGCTCTCTTTGGTGGTTCATAGGGTGGTGTTTTAGTAGGAGGGTCAAGTAAAATAGCCATCCCTCTACCCACACCGAAATTATCAGCCCTTCACTTCATCTTAGCCACTTTGGCATTCAACTCATTTCTAGTCCTCTCCATAGACTCGAAAATGGTCTCAACACAAGGGGTTTCACATGAAGTACCATAAGAAAATGATGGAGAACCAAATCAGAAAGATAGATCCATTGTAACTCAAAAACAAAAACTGATTTTGAGATAAAGTTTATACCTTTGCTTGAACCGAAACAAAAACTAACACAAGGGTGGATCTTGTGCTCTTGAACCTAGGCTTTGATGACCAATTTGGAGTGAAACTTGATGGGTTAAGTTTCACTCAAGAGAACAACAAAAATCAATTTGCAATACTTGTAAAAATCTCGGCCAAATGATGTTCTTTTTGTGATAAATTTTCTGAAATTTTGAAAGTAAAATAAAAACATAAATGGATAGATTAAATCTAAGCACAAAGCAATAGATTTAGGTTTTGATTAATCAAGCACAAAGCCACTAATTAATCACTCACTTACTCAAGCACTTAGCTAAGAGGAAAATGAAGAGAAGCTCTCAAATTAGGGTTTTTTTTATCATTCATCAAATCTGAAAAATACAATGAGAGTGCTTGGTTTATATAGACCAAGGCTTTACATCCTAACCATACAATCTAAGCTTGATCTAAGGGTCCTAAAAGGTCCTCAAAACAGCCGAAAAAGTTGGTCTTAAAAGACCTTACAAATCTGAAAAACTAAGGCAAACAAACAAAATACAAAAGCATAAAGTTGAAAGGGACAAGTGACTCAATCCTCTCCTTGCTTTTAGGTGTACATCCAAGGGTCTTGATGGAGCCTTGGGTCAAGGTGGGACGGTCCACACTCCTCACAAATCAGATTTTATAAACTAAAAACAATAAAACATAAAGTAATGAAAGCGACATAAGTGAAAATGACTTAAAGCACAAAATAATGTGATTGTTGTGTGTGGTTGTGCACTGAAACGGCTTGACGATTTAGTCCCGATTTTTGCTCATTTTGAGGCTTGGGCTAACTTGGGTCCTATGGCTCGAGCCATGGCTTAATTTGTGACCATTAGGGTCAAACCAAGTGCAATGTACAAAAGAAGAACGAAGGAAATCAGCCCACACTTGGAAAGCAACAACCTAGGCCATGAACCATGAAGCTCATTTTGACATGTCGGTAGAGATTGTAACATAACTCCCAATCTACTCATCCAATTGAGGTGAAACCACTTGCATATGAAAGCTAGCTCAAAGAGCTTTCATTTGACATATGGTGGGCTATATGGATCAAAGGGAGCTGAGAGTTATGACCTCTACAAGTCAGGGGTCAGATTGTGAAACTCAGTCCATAGGCTGTTTGACATGTCTGTACTAAAAGCTCAATATCTTGAGTTGTAGGCCATATTTTTGGATGATTCTTTTTGCATTGGATAGCCAACTCAAATATCTTTCCAATGACATATCATGGGCCTTCTAATTCAACGTGAGCAAGAAATGGTGAAGCGTACAAGTCACTTCAATCTCAGGAAATCCGGTTAGAAAACTGTTTTGGGGTTAATGAGCAATACACTTGTCCTACCTTCTCCTCCTTGGGTGAGCTCACTTGGGGACCAATTTTAAGTCTTCCCATGAGCCTAGGGCTCACATGGGACGTGCTAATGCAAAGAGGGGCCAAGGAGATCAGCTGAAAATTCAATTCAAACAACACACATTATCTTGTGAAGCATGTCCCTTTCAATTGTATTACTTTATGCTTTATGTCCTTTTCCACTTTATATTGTTGTTGTTTGTATGCTAAAAATCAGAATTGGTGATCCATAAACTTGTGCTCCAAGGAGGTGATCAAGGCCCTAGATCAATGAAGGGAGAGGATGCATTCAAGAGTCGCTTTCAACCTTTATGCTTTAGTTGTTTTATTTTCAGATTTTGTAAGCTCATGTGAGCTGAATTTTTTGTTTGTTTTTAGGACCATTCTTGACCCTTAGATTAGGAGTAAGATGTAAGGTCAAGATTTAAAGCCTTGGTCTATATAAACCAAGCATTTCCTCATGTAAAAATCAGATTTGAAGTTGATAAAAAAAGATGAGTTTTAGTGAGTTTTTCTCTTGGAAACCACCTTGGCTTTGTGCTTGGTGTTTCGAGTTCCATGGGTAATGATCATAGCTTAGTGCGATGATTGATCGGAACCTTAGTCTTAGGCTAGTGGCTTTGTGCTTAGTCTAATTCATATCCTTAATCTTTAGTTTGTTTTATGTTTTCACAATAAAAACCGAAACAATCATCACCAAAACAGCCCTAAAACCGTGAGAAATGAGTGACTCTCATGAGTGAGTCGAGTTTAGGGTTAGTGTGGTTACAAGGTACAAAGAGGCCCGCCCCGAATCGCTCCAATTGGTATCAGAGCTACGGCTCTCGAGTTTTCTTAAACCGAGACGATCTTGGGATGAGTTGGGTCTTGGTGTCTTCGAGTGTCTCCTTACAAATCTGTGTGCATCTTGATTTGTGAGTGTCGACTTGATTCGAGCACCTTTGTAGGTGTTTGGGTCGAGTTGGCTAACAAGAGGATTCGATGAATTTGCTATGTGCTTTTCATAGGATTTGCTCTTGTTGTTTCCCTCGTTTTTATCAAAACTTTATTCTTTCAAAAATCGTTTTAATTTCTGAAAATTTCATCTTTTGGATACCATTTTTATTTGGCCAAAGTTTGAGGACAAACTTTTTTGAAAAAGGGGAGAGTTGCACTGAAACGGCTTGACGATTTAGTCCCGATTTTTGCTCATTTTGAGGCTTGGGCTAACTTGGGTCCTATGGCTCGAGCCATGGCTTAATTTGTGACCATTAGGGTCAAACCAAGTGCAATGTACAAAAGAAGAACGAAGGAAATCAGCCCACACTTGGAAAGCAACAACCTAGGCCATGAACCATGAAGCTCATTTTGACATGTCGGTAGAGATTGTAACATAACTCCCAATCTACTCATCCAATTGAGGTGAAACCACTTGCATATGAAAGCTAGCTCAAATAGCTTTCATTTGACATATGGTGGGCTATATGGATCAAAGGGAGCTGAGAGTTATGACCTCTACAAGTCAGGGGTCAGATTGTGAAACTCAGTCCATAGGCTGTTTGACATGTCTGTACTAAAGCTCAATATCTTGAGTTGTAGGCCATATTTTTGGATGATTCTTTTTGCATTGGATAGCCAACTCAAATATCTTTCCAATGACATATCATGGGCCTTCTAATTCAACGTGAGCAAGAAATGGTGAAGCGTACAAGTCACTTCAATCTCAGGAAATCCGGTTAGAAAACTGTTTTGGGGTTAATGAGCAATACACTTGTCCTACCTTCTCCTCCTTGGGTGAGCTCACTTGGGGACCAATTTTAAGTCTTCCCATGAGCCTAGGGCTCACATGGGACGTGCTAATGCAAAGAGGGGCCAAGGAGATCAGCTGAAAATTCAATTCAAACAACACACATTATCTTGTGAAGCATGTCCCTTTCAATTGTATTACTTTATGCTTTATGTCCTTTTCCACTTTATATTGTTGTTGTTTGTATGCTAAAAATCAGAATTGGTGATCCATAAACTTGTGCTCCAAGGAGGTGATCAAGGCCCTAGATCAATGAAGGGAGAGGATGCATTCAAGAGTCGCTTTCAACCTTTATGCTTTAGTTGTTTTATTTTCAGATTTTGTAAGCTCATGTGAGCTGAATTTTTTGTTTGTTTTTAGGACCATTCTTGACCCTTAGATTAGGAGTAAGATGTAAGGTCAAGATTTAAAGCCTTGGTCTATATAAACCAAGCATTTCCTCATGTAAAAATCAGATTTGAGTTTATAAAAAAAAGATGAGTTTTAGTGAGTTTTTCTCTTGGAAACCACCTTGGCTTTGTGCTTGGTGTTTCGAGTTCCATGGGTAATGATCATAGCTTAGTGCGATGATTGATCGGAACCTTAGTCTTAGGCTAGTGGCTTTGTGCTTAGTCTAATTCATATCCTTAATCTTTAGTTTGTTTTATGTTTTCACAATAAAAACCGAAACTGGAGTGAAACTTATGGGGATAAGAATCACTCAAAGGATGAACAAAATCGAGCCTTGAAAACCCTTGAAGTATTTCGGCCAATGTGACTTTTTTTGTGATATATTTTTCTGAAATTTTTGTAAACAAGGAAAATAAAAGGATAGTATCTAAATCCACTCACAAAGTTATAGATTTAGAGGTTTAATTAACTAAGCACTAAGCCACTAGTTAATTGATTCACAAATCTCAACACAAAGTAAGAGATAAATGAAGAACACTCAAGAAAACAACTAGGGTTTTTATCAATCATTCAAATCTGAAAAATGTGAGGCAAGGATGGGGGTTTATATAATACCCTCATCTAATCTTGACCCTCCATTACAACAAGATCTAAGGGCTACAATCAACCCCCAAATACTACAATTATACTCGGTCAAAGAGGCTCCTTGAGCTGAAAATTTGAACATAAAACAACAAATACATAAAGTAAAAAGCATAAAGTAATAAAGGTAGATAGCGACATGAATGAAAATGACTTAAAGTAAAACAATGTGATGATCTTGGTTGGCTTGATTAGGCCGGCTCCTTGGACCTCCATTGAGCTAGCTTTGTGAACCATGTGAGTCCTTTATTGGAGGGTTAACTCACATGGGTGCACCCAATTAACCACATTCAAAAATAGCACTTTAGTCGACTTTCGGTTGCTCTCCGTCTTGACTTTTCTTGACTTCCTTGACCCACCAAGCTTGACCAAGATATTATTGTTTAAATTCACTCAAAATAAGCTTGGGTGGACCTTAGGATCGTGACCTAGCCCATGGTTCGAGCCCAAGGACCTAAACCGTGATTTGGACAAAAACCGTCTTTGCTAGCCTTGACCATTTTTGGTCCAATCTCCTCTCCTTGAAAAGGATTTGTCCTCAAATCCTCGGTCTCTCTTCCTCTTGCTCGGTTTGGACTATAGCTTGACTCATGGCTTGATCCTTTGCCTCCTTCTCGACTTGGACTCTTGTTGGCTTCATGACTTGAATCGTAGAACATGATGAGGGGTGCCCCATGAGCCCCATGACCAACCTTGGGCTCCATGGCTCTAGACTTCCAAGAATTCCACTTGCTTAGAGATTGAATGAGAGATTGATTCTTGTAAACTCGGTTCATTGAATTGAACTTGCTCTCTCCCTTACTCATGGTTTCTTTGGATTCACAATTAACCCCTAGCACAACTCGAAGTTCCTCATGTTTAGGACCGTCAATTAGCCACCCTTTGTCAATGATGAGTCCCACGTCTCTCTCCCATTTCAAGGACTCACTTGAACTTTCTAGCATATCGACCTTTGCATCTCCAAACGATTCACTTCCCTTGCACTTGATTGAGCTCCCCAAATTTTCGGTTTTGAGCTCATTGAGCTCCTCTCCTTGACTTCCCCTTATTGCTCTAGGGTTGTCTTTGATCACATGGAGGGCTACACTCTCGATCATGAAGGTACTTGCGGGATTAGACGACATAAGGAGTGTGAATAATTCGGGTGTGGCTTTGAGGGCCGTGTTCCCTTCCCACAATTCGACCCTTGGACTTTCAATTGAGCCACCTTCTTTCTTGAATTTAGGTGAGGATTGTAGAAGATCATCACTTAGCTCTTTTTGTTCAAGCTTAGTTCCCCCTTTGAATCCCCATTTCATGAATCCACTTGAGTAGACTTGGTTATGACAACCACATAGCATTTCTTTGGTATTGTTAGTTCCCACTTTGAACTTCCATTTTAGAAATTCCCTCGACTCTTTGCTTGCATCAACATCCCTACTCCACATGAATCTCCGTTCCATAAGCCTAGGTAGACTTCTCATCTCACATTCATCCCCTTTCTTGAGCATAGGTAGACTTTCTTTTCCAAACTCATCTTGATCATGAGGGATGCCTTTGAGAAGAACACATTCAACCTTCTCATCACTAAACCCATGCTTCAATTCGGGCACTCCACTCAAAATAACCTCTTTGGATGACTCAAGTATGGAGGGTGGTTTGCATTGCTCTTTGGGGAACTCCTTAGCAAGGACATTAATCTCATCCTTCCCATGACTAACCCCAAGTTCAATTTCTGGTCCCCCATCAATCCCCATTGTTTCGTGTGATATAATCAAGGAGGGTGGGTTAGGGTTCTTCAAAATCGGAGTTAAGGGTGTAAGTTTGATATTCTTGGCTCCAATCTTAAAGTTATAAGTATTGTCCCTCCCATCATGATGAGCATTTCTTTCCAACTTCCACGGTCTCCCCAAGAGGAGATGACAAGCATCCATGGGAATCACATCACACAAAACCACATCCATGTAATCCCCACCAATGGAGAAAGAAACCAAGCATTGTCTATCCACCATCAACTCGGCTCCCATGTTTAGCCACTTTAATTTGTAAGGGTTAGGGTGTTCTTGTGTAGGCAAGGCTAATTTTTCAATGAGGGTGCTTGAGGCCACATTAGAACAACTCTCCTCATCAACAATCAAATCACAAACCCTTCCCATAATGGTACACCTAGTCCTAAAGGCTTCGACTTGGTGATTCTCTTCTAGGTTTAGGGTTAGGGTTTGGGCAAGCTTGCCCCTACAAACCATTCGGCCAAGGTTAGGGGGTTGTTCTCCTCCTAACCGAGCCATTCTATCCTCTAACTCCCTTTGACCCCTCAAAGTCACAAGATCAAGGCTAGGGTTAGGTTTAAGTCTACCCCTCATTCGACTCATTTTGATTTCAAGCTCTCTTCTAGCTTTCTCCATGGAATCATACATGGTTTCACCAAGAGTAGTATCAAGTGAAACACCAAAATGATGGAACACATCCATTGACATAACCAAAGAACAAAAATCTGAAAATTTTTGAGTAAAGCAAGGACCTTTGAGTGTGAAAATCAAAACCAACACTAACACAAGTGTAGATCCTCAACCATTTTTGTGAAAATTTGTGAGAATTTTGTGGGAGTTTTGTGGAAACAAGAAAAATAAAAGAGAACAAAAACGAAAATATATAAGAGGAAAACAAAAACTACTCGAATAGACAAAGATCAAACCGAAACAAAAGCAAATCGAAAACAAGAACAAACCTAGGCTTTGATTACCAATTTGGAGTGAAACTTATGGGGATAAGAATCACTCAAAGGATGAACAAAATCGAGCCTTGAAAACCCTTGAAGTATTTCGGCCAATGTGACTTTTTTTGTGATATATTTTTCTGAAATTTTTGTAAACAAGGAAAATAAAAGGATAGTATCTAAATCCACTCACAAAGTTATAGATTTAGAGGTTTAATTAACTAAGCACTAAGCCACTAGTTAATTGATTCACAAATCTCAACACAAAGTAAGAGATAAATGAAGAACACTCAAGAAAACAACTAGGGTTTTTATCAATCATTCAAATCTGAAAAATGTGAGGCAAGGATGGGGGTTTATATAATACCCTCATCTAATCTTGACCCTCCATTACAACAAGATCTAAGGGCTACAATCAACCCCCAAATACTACAATTATACTCGGTCAAAGAGGCTCCTTGAGCTGAAAATTTGAACATAAAACAACAAATACATAAAGTAAAAAGCATAAAGTAATAAAGGTAGATAGCGACATGAATGAAAATGACTTAAAGTAAAACAATGTGATGATCTTGGTTGGCTTGATTAGGCCGGCTCCTTGGACCTCCATTGAGCTAGCTTTGTGAACCATGTGAGTCCTTTATTGGAGGGTTAACTCACATGGGTGCACCCAATTAACCACATTCAAAAATAGCACTTTAGTCGACTTTCGGTTGCTCTCCGTCTTGACTTTTCTTGACTTCCTTGACCCACCAAGCTTGACCAAGATATTATTGTTTAAATTCACTCAAAATAAGCTTGGGTGGACCTTAGGATCGTGACCTAGCCCATGGTTCGAGCCCAAGGACCTAAACCGTGATTTGGACAAAAACCGTCTTTGCTAGCCTTGACCATTTTTGGTCCAGAAACAATCATCACCAAAACAGCCCTAAAACCGTGAGAAATGAGTGACTCTCATGAGTGAGTCGAGTTTAGGGTTAGTGTGGTTACAAGGTACAAAGAGGCCCGCCCCGAATCGCTCCAGGTTGTTCAAGCCGGCTCTAAGGCCCCCTCTAGCTGACTTTTTGAAACCATGTGGGTCTTGTTTATTGGAGGACTAACCCACATGGGTGCACCCAAAGTGATCACATTCAAAAAAGCTCTTTAGTTGACTTTTCGGTTGCTCTCCTTCTTGACTTTCCTTGACTTCCTTGGCCCACCAAGCTTGACCAAGATATTATTGTTTAATTCACTCAAAATAAGCTTGGGTGGACCCTAGGACCGTGGCCTAGCCCATGGTTCGAGCCCAAGGACCCAAACCGTGTTCTAGACTAAAATCGTCTTTGCTCGGCTTGACCATTCTTGGTCCAGACCGTACTGTACAGAGACCTTTCGATATCCTAGAGGACATCCCGGTTAAGGTAGGGCAGTTTTATATCCCCGTTGACTTTGTGGTTCTAGACATACCCGAGGACCCCCACATCCCGATCATTTTAGGGAGACCTTTCCTGCATACTGCAGGTGTTGTAATCGATGTGGGGAATAAGACGCTGACGTTCTCGGTGGGGGGGTGAGAAGCTTACATACACGCAGTCTAGTACCCCTCGCTCCCCTATGCGGCTAGAGTCTATTGCCGCAATTGACCTTGCCCCTCCGTCTCACTCTACTGGAGACACTTTGGAGATTGTTTCTTCTGCTTTGTCTTGTGCAGGTCTTATGCAGGATGGCTGCGATCCTGGTTTGGGGGAACGGAAGCTTACAAAGGCGGATGTCTATGCTCCTAGCGATGGAGGTGGAGACCCAGAGTCTGCGGTGCCCGGTGCTCGAGGTTGTTTTGGAGAGCCATTTCGTGACGGAGTCCCGTGCGTGATGGATTTTGATGCTCTTCCGCGAGACGGTCGAGTTTTATGGCGAACGGGTGCTATTTCGCCAAGTGAAGGTGTTGCTAGTGGCCAACGACCTTGGCCTAATTATACTTGATGATGAGTTTGAAGACGGTCGTACGGGACCATATAAACCAGCGCTTTCCGGGAGGCAACCCGATGACATTGTATTTTCATTGTACTTTGCTTTGGTTTGGTTTGTTTTTGATGACATTTTTACGGTTTTTATTGAGCGCGTGAGGATGAGGGATTTATATTTTATTTAGCACGCAGGTACCTAAGGACTCTTCGTCCTTAGTATTTTTGAGAACAGGCCTCGAAGAAGGGCCTTGGCCGTCCCACTGCTGTTCGGCCTTACTTTTCTCGCGCGCTACTCCGAAGTACTTCATAGCTGGACTGATTTGGATGCAAATTTGTGGATTAGTAGCCGCACTCCATGCTTCGCTGTCTCAAAGAATGACCTAACAGCAGTACACACATCATCCCCAATCACCTTCCATCAGTCCTTGAAGAACTTCTGATGTATGCCATTTATATTGATTATATGCCCCCGGTTTAGTCGCATTTAGCTTGCATTCATTCGATTTCATTATTATTTTAGGAGCTATTTGCTTTATATTGCGATACTATCGTTCCTCGTTTATATTTTGCAGGTTTTGGCGGTCCTGAGCTAAAACCTGAGTTGAATGGAGCATTTACAAGTATCGTGACGTCAAGACTAAGCTCGAGAGCGAATTCGGAAGCAATACTATGATTTGGGACGTCAAACATATAGGTTCAGAGTAAACCTATCGGTTCAGGATACGTGAATCAAGGCCAAAGTTGCTGGAAGTTGCTGGAAACCACTCAAACCGCTCGGTTTGATAGTGAACCGATCGGTTTCACCCCTGAACCGATCGGTTTGACCCCCGAACCGCTCAGTTCGGCCCCCTGTTTTACGATATTTCACGGGCCTATATATATGACTCGAGTTAGGGTTTTATACTTATCATTCATTTAACTTTTACTACTTTAGAATAGAATTAGGTTTCTCTCTCTAAAACTCTCAAAAACACTTAGGATTAGCTTTAATTACTTTGCAAGATTTGATCTTTTACATTGCAATTCAGGATTACTTCCAGGTTTAATTCAATTGTTCTTGTTTATTTCATTATGTCTAGTATTATCAATTGCATTGCTTTTACCCCAATTATGTCTAGCTAATTCTCCAATTAGGGTTTGAGGGGAATTCGTGCCTTTGGTTCAGGAACATGTTTTTAGAGTAAATTGGTTGAATATATTGTGCAATTGAGTTCTTTCTACGCGTTTTATGCCAATTGAATTAGGATTATTTCGCCTGATCAACGAATTCGTCTGAGTTTAATTGAAGCTGAGTAAGTTTAATTGAGTTCTTTCTACGCGTTTTATGCCAATTGAATTAGGAGCTTTGGACCGTCCCCCTTGAGTCCCAAGGCTCGATCAAGACCCTTGGATGATCACCTAAACAAAGAAAGGAGAGGATTGAGTCAAGTGTCACCATCAAACTTTATACTTTTGTAGTTTGTATTTTTCTTTGAAAATTTCAGCTCTTGTAAGGCCTATGAGCCGTTTTTTTTTTGTTGCATTTGAGGGACTCTTGTGAGCCCTTAGATCATCTTTGAAATGTAAGGTCAAGATTAGAGTGTGGGTATTATATAAGCCCTCACTCTCCCCTTGTATTTTTCAGATTTGATATTGAATGATAAACCCTAAAATTGAGAGCTTTCAACTTGTATTCTCCTAGCTAAGTGCATGAGAGTATTAGTGATTAATTAGTGGCTTTGTGCTTGATTAATCAAAACCTAAATCTCTTGCTTTGTGCTTAGATTTAGTCTATCCATTTATGTTTTCCTTTTACTTTCAAAAATCAGAAAATTTATCACACAAAAACAATACTTTGGCCGAAAATATTTCAAGTGTTTCAAATCGAATTTAGTTAGTCTCTTGAGTGAAACTTAACCCATCAAGTTTCATTCCAAATCGGTCATCAAAGCCTAGTTTGTTCCTTGTTTTCGATTTGTTCTTTGTTTCTCGGTTCTACTCTTGTTTTCTTTTCAATTTTTTTCGTTTTCCTTTCTTTCTTTTTTCCTTGTTTCTTTCACAAAACTTCCACAAAATTCTCACAAAATTTTCACAAAATGGATGAGGATAAGAGACTTTCGGATTTAGAAGAAAAGATGAAACAACTCGCCGGTAATTGCAATACGATGATGAACGCACTAAACACCCTCTTGGATCTCAACCTTCAAGAACCAAGACAACCACCGAGAGGTGGAGGAAGAGGGCGTGGGCTTGGTGGCCGAGGAAGGGGGCAACCACCTCTTGACATGGAAGACCCCTATTCGGATTCGGAGGAGTCCATTGAAGTCCACCCGAGAGATCATGACCGAGACATCAAGGTAGATATTCCCGACTTTTATGGTAGTTTGAATCCCGAGGATTTACTAGATTGGATTAGGTCGGTTGAAAGAATCTTTGAATTTAAGGAATACCCCGATAGAAAGTGTTTTAAGGTGGCCATCATGAAATTCAAAGGATATGCTTCACTTTGGTATGAAAACCTTAAGAACCAAAGAAATCGAGAGGGGAAGGAACCCATTAGGTCATGGCTCAAACTCAAGAAAAAGCTCAAAGATAAGTTTGTTCCCAAGGATTACACCCAAGACATGTTTCTTAGGTTGGCTCAACTCAAACAAGAAACACAACCCATCGAATCCTACCTTAGGGACTTTGAACAACTCACCCTACAATGTGAGATGAGTGAAAAACCCAAGCAAAAGATTGCGAGATTTGTCGAGGGCCTAAACCCTAGGATAGCTAACCGGGTGAAGATGCAAAACTTATGGTCATTCGATGAGGCCGTCACTATGGCCATGAGAGTTGAGAGGCTAGAGAAGGGAAGAGGAGACTCGGCCAAACACACCACCAAGGCCACTCCTAACACGAGCCAAGGAGGGATCAAGATAGTCGAGCCTAGTCCTACTACAAAGCCATCAAGTGTTGACAAAGGGAAGGGAATCGACTTAGGCCCTAAACGAACAATTCCACTCAAGAAGTGCTACCAATGTCAAGGGTATGGTCATTTTGCTAAGGAGTGCCCTAGCAAGAGGACCTTGAACACGAGTGAAGTGGTGCATTGGGGAGACGATGAGGTCTTAGTTTGTGAGGAAGAAAAAAAAGAGGAAGTTGTGAGAGAGAAGATGGCCGAAACCCTAGTTCCCCCGGACTCGGGGTTGAGCTTAGTCATATGGCGAGTGATGCACACTCAAGAATCAAGTGAGAGCATAGACCAAAGGCAACAAATATTTCGGTCTAAGTGTACGATCATGGGGAAAGTGTGCAACCTAATCATCGATGGTGGAAGTTGTACTAATGTGGCTTCCAAAATGCTTGTGGAGAAGCTAAACCTACCCACTTTGGAACACCCTAGCCCCTACAAACTAAGGTGGCTCAACAAGGGAGCCGAGGTGAAGGTCAACAAACAATGCAAGGTGCCATTTTCGAATGGTCAAGATTACAAAGATGAGGTCACTTGTGAAATTCTCGACATGGATGCGTGTCACTTGTTGCTTGGAAGGCCATGGGAGTATGAGAGGGACTCCTCTCATCATGGAAGGAATAATACTTACTCCTTCAAATTCAAGGAGAAACTCATTGTACTCACACCTTTACCTCCTATGATGGGATACAAGACTAACTCGTGCTTGTTTGAATTGATCAATGAAGAGAACTCTAGCAAAGAGATGCATGTGGAGCCGAGAATGAGTGTAGGTGAGGAAATGGTGAGCCTAGAGCTTGAGGGAAACCCTAGAGCAACAAGGAGGATTCTAGGAGAGGAGCAATATGAGGGAGATGCATCAACCAACAATGAAACAACCGACTACAACAAGAATGTGGTCAAAGAAAGAGCAAAAATTGATGGCAAGGAAAGATCAAGTGGATCTTTGAGATGGAGAATCATTGAGGGGCTCGATCATGAGCAAGAATGGATGGATGGCATGGCTATGAGTCGTGGGCTCAAAGAAATGCTCGAAGAAGAATGTGTAGACAAGCAAGCCGTGATCAAGGATGAAAACGTGGTCAATCACACGAGCCAAGCCAAAGGGGTCCATCCCCTTCTCCAAACTTTGATCAAGTGGTGTCCTTGGAAGCCTAGGGTCGTGAGAGCCAAGGTTAGCCGAGGGTTAAGTCGAGAACCAAGCATGAAATCGAGCCAAGGGGGAAGCAAAAGGATCTCCAAGGATTTGAGGGCAAATCCTTTCCAAGGAGAGGAGATTGGACCAAGAATGGTCAAGGCGATCAAGGATGGAGAGGAGTTAGACCATGGGTTGGGTCCATGGGCTCAAACCCTAGCCTAGGTCTTGGACTTAGGGGCCACTAAGTGCTAAGTCAAGTCAATCTAATGGTCAATTTAGCCAAACTTAGTGAGTCAAGGGAAGTCAAAGAAAAGTCAAGAAGGAGAGCAACCAAAAAGTCAATACATGTGCTATTTTTGAAGTGTGAACTTTGGGTGCACCCATGTGGGTTAAGTCCTCTAATAATCATGACCCACATGGCTTGAAAAGTTAGCTCATGGAGGCCCTTGGAGCCGGCTTCAAACAAGTCCTCACAAGTCCCACCTTATTTTGTACTTTAAGTCATTTTCACTAGTGTCACTTTCATTACTTTATGCTTTATTGTTTTTAGTTTATAAAATCTGAAAAATTGGAGCTTTGGACCGTCCCCCTTGAGTCCCAAGGCTCTATCAAGACCCTTGGATGATCACCTAAACAAAGAAAGGAGAGGATTGAGTCAAGTGTCACCATCAAACTTTATGCTTTTGTAGTTTGTATTTTTCTTTGAAAATTTCAGCTCTTGTAAGGCCTATGAGCCGTTTTTTTTTTGTTGCATTTGAGGGACTCTTGTGAGCCCTTAGATCATCTTTGAAATGTAAGGTCAAGATTAGAGTGTGGGTATTATATAAGCCCTCACTCTCCCCTTGTATTTTTCAGATTTGATATTGAATGATAAACCCTAAAATTGAGAGCTTTCAACTTGTATTCTCCTAGCTAAGTGCATGAGAGTATTAGTGATTAATTAGTGGCTTTGTGCTTGATTAATCAAAACCTAAATCTCTTGCTTTGTGCTTAGATTTAGTCTATCCATTTATGTTTTCCTTTTACTTTCAAAAATCAAAAAAATTATCACACAAAAACAACACTTTGGCCGAAAATATTTCAATTGTTTCAAATCGAATTTAGTTAGTCTCTTGAGTGAAACTTAACCCATCAAGTTTCATTCCAAAATTAGAGTAATTTGATTTAAACTAATAATAGATTAGTAGAGGTTTCAGAACCTAACAATTGGTATAAGAGCTAGCTTGTAGTTACAAATTTATTTTGTTCGTTTTTGGAGTTTTTATGTATTTATTGAGAATAAATATGTTAAAAATCCGAGAATAGTGTTAAAAATGGTTTTAACACGAATTGTTTATAGCATGCATAGCTACTGGTCTCACTAAGCTACTGGACAAATGTCGTAATTTTTGGAATTATTTTGCTAACTATAATGATTTTTATACAAAACCGAGTCAAAAAGGTGTGTTTTTGGATAAAATAATAACTATAAATGGTTATACTTTGAATCTGGTCTCGAAATTTTTAAACAGTGAAATATGCAATTTATACTTTCTGCATGTAAATTGATTTTGAGTTTTTCATACTTATTCTTTTATTTAATATAAAATCGGTATATAATGATTTTAATGTCCAAAATATAGTAAACTTTGTTCTATGGACATGAAATTTATACCAATATTTTTGTATATTTGGAGGATGCTAAGGTATAAATTTGGTATTTGTCCTTTATGTTTTGAAGGTTTTATTGATTTTATGATATAAAATCGATGAAATCATATGTTTGTTGTTATAAAAATCATTCCTAAAAATTTTTGATTGAGAAAGCTTTGCATTTTTGATATCCTGGAATAGTTCCAGAATGTAAAAAAAATTTCCAAAATAAAAATGGTTTTATTTTATATTATAATGTATTTTTAATGCTTTATTCATAAATAGTTATGATTAAAGTTAAAGTAATTAGCAAAATGACCACTATAATGAACTAAAATCACCATGAGTTAGTGAAGACTAATTTTTGGGTGTTCTAAATCAGTTTAGAAGTTTTAGTTTATGCTTAAAAGGTGTTTTAAGTATTATTGATTAATACGGGATTAATCGATAAAATATGAGACCGAGATTTAAAATGTTAAGTCGATAAAAGTTTTTGGGCGATTTTGGCATGTTTTATACATAAGCATTTGATTTTGCATGTGTGAATGAATGAATGTTTATGCATGTATGTTTATTATTTTACCTAGTATGGCCATAGTTTGCTTTATTTTTGCCGATATTGCCCGTAATGAAAGGGAATATCGGTTGGCATGTAATTAAATGCGATTTCGTATCGCCGGTTTGTAATTTATTTAGTTTATTTCATTTATAAATGTATAATAGGTTTGCTATGTATTCATTTGTAAATTATATTTGAAACTATTTGTAAACCGAAGACAGGCGATGGATCGTGACCGTGCCTTGGAAGAGTCCTAAAGCACACAAGGAAGAGTCCATTTGAAGAGGGACCAAAGGAGTTGGTTTCCAATTTGTAACTCCTTGTAATTTATTTCATTTATTAGGTGGCCATACTAGGATTTATGCTTGTGTGTGTATGCTTGTGTGCTTGTTTGTTTGATCGTTTTCATGCCAAAATCGTCATGCATGCTACGTACCTCCCACTTTAATTGTCGATTTAAATCACGTTTCTTAAATTAGTTCACTTATAAATAATTTTATGACTAAATTGACAAGATCACCCACATTTTTTAAAAATGAATTGGGGTTAAGCCTTTCCGATTGTAGCAACTATGAACCCCATGTTCATGAGGACCTCCGCAGCGTGGAACCTCGTTACCATGGGTAAGTAGTGAGAGGAAGTCTCATGCCAAATTGGTTTGAACTCAACCAAATAAGAGTTATTTGGGGCTAAAAGATGCATTTTGAAGAAAATCATCAACCGAGAGTTCCAGTGTAGAATTAGTCAAGTGTTGACTTATCGTTATTACATAAAAGGAAACATGAGATGTCTAATTTTATCTAGAAGCGAGTCTCGGAATCATTTATATAATTTCGTGGGAGATCATTATATAAATGGGCATTGAAATGTATTTTTAATGTTTTTGAATACAATGAATGCTTATATATTTCCTCTAAATCGTTGTAGAATCATTTTCAAAACGCAATGGCAACATCAACTCCCACACCCGTTTTGGGTAAAGACTCATGGTTGAGAACCGTGATGGATAAATGTATCCTAAAAGATGACGGTAGCAACTTTGTTGAATGGGATTCGACTATAAGGGGCGCTGCTCAATCCGACAACGTGCTTAAGTACCTTACCGAACAACCTCCAGCCGAACCTAGACAAAAGGCCACCGCGGCGGCACGAGCCGCCTACGATGAGCACCTAAAGGTTGACAATGACGTGAAAAATGTGTTGATTTGGTCAATGTCACCTACTCTCAAACTCCGTTTCGTTACTCTCAAACTCCGTTTCGTTACTCACAAAAATGTGTTGACTAGGTCTTTCCAACGTCTATCTCTAGGTCTTGCTGATGTATTCTTGGGCTTTGCTCATAATGACTTTCTTCCTTGTTGCACTCGGCCCATCTTGACTTTTTCTCTCCTGGCCTGGACCTTTGTTCTGTCTGTACAGTCTGGACCTGCCTGTTGATCCTGGACCTGTTTGCAGCTGTTGGACCAGCCAGGCTTTTTGGTCCCAACCGTTTGTTCCCCATCTCCTTGCCCTTCAGTGCTGGACTGGAGGTGAGGAGATGCTTCTGCTTCCTGTCCTAGTCCAGGAGCGCTCCTGGCCCAGGCTACTTTGTTCTGCTGTACCCTCGGTCCTAGGACCTGTACTTTGTAATTAATGGGGCAGTTGCCTTTTCGTGGAAAATCGCGCCCTATTTTGGCGCTCGAAGTACTGCGTACGTCAGACGTGGGTCACATCACGTCTCTTCGCGCGTTTATTTTTGTAAAAACCACTCAACTTCCCTTTGATTTCTCTCTATAAATATACTCGATTTGTTTCTCTCTCTTCCCTTACCTTATTTCTCTGATTTTCCCTCTTTGTTTTGCACCCGAAAAATAGACAAAAAAACCCCCAAATTATCTTGTCAAAACCCTAGCTTCTCTTCTCCTTCAATCTAACCATGGCTCGCAACGACGTCGGTCCTTCTATTGCTGTTACTTACACCCATGATGGCTCCATCTTCCAAGCTACAGATCTGATCAAGGATATAAACATATACCCCAACCTGCTAGCACAAGGGGTTGAAGCACGGCTCAAAGTGGAAGGGAAGCTTCCGGAGACCGCCGTGGTTTGGGCCCCGGACTGAAGAGAAGTCAGGGTGGACTGGACAAGCCCTGGTTGGTTCTCAATCTTCGAGTCTTCTTTTAGATTTGGTGCCACTTTCCCGCTTTGTCCCCTGATGAGTTCGTTTCTGGGTACTGTTCAAGTCCCCCCATGCCAAGTGATACCATCAGTGTGGAGGTTGATCCATGGAGTCGACTCCCTTTGCCGGAGATATGGGGTCGACATTCAACTGGCCGATATAAGGAACGTTTACCATTTGATGATGCACAAGAAGAGGAGGGTCCTGTTCCGGCTGAGGGATAGGTGTCAGCCTCTTATCACCCGCCTTAACGTGGGTGCAGTGATGAGAGGGCCTGGACCAGCTACTACATGTTCATCAAGAGCAACTCCCTGGGCTCTGATGTTTGGGCGCCTGAATTTACCCTTTAGGGGTCTGGTATGTGTGTTTGAACTTCTGTGTATTGGCTTTGCATGTGCTTCTTTGTCTTTTGCTCAGTTTCGTTTTGGATTGGCCTGTAGTTTCTGACTGGGTTCCCACCCCCGACGATCCTGAGTCGAGGAGGAGGGTTGAGGCGTTCCTGAATTTGCCCGCTGACAAGAGGGCCTGGCCCAAGTGCATGCACCCTAATGATGATGACGAGGTTGTTGAGGTTGTTCCTGTTCCCGAGGCGGAGCAGAATGATGATGAAGGTGAGAGTGAAGATGATGAAGAAGAGACCGAGGAAGAGGCTAGGGGTGAAGAAGGTGAGAGGTCTATCAGTGAGGTTCCTGGAGGGAGTGGTTTGGGTTCGTTTGTGGACCAAGAATGGTCAAGACGATCAAGGATGGAGAGGAGCTAGACCAAGGGTTGGGTCCTTGGGCTCAAACCCTAGCCTAGGCCTTGGACCTAGGGTCCACTAAGTGCTAAGTCAAGTTAATTCAATGGTCAATTTAGCCAAACTTAGTGGGTCAAAGGAAGTCAAGGGAAAGTCAAGAAGGAGAGCAACCAAAAAGTCAAGATACAAGCTATTTTTGAAGTGTGAACTTTGGGTGCACCCATGTGGGTTAAGTCCTCTAATAAACATGACCCACATGGCTTGAAAAGGTCAGCTCAAGGAGGCCTTGGGAGCCGGCTCTAACAAGCTCAAAAAGTCCCACATTATTTTGTACTTTAAGTCCCTTTCATTCATGTCGCTTTCTTACTTTATGCTTTATTGTTTTTAGTTTATAAAATCTGATTTGTAAGGAGCATGGACCGTCCCACATGCTTCCCCAAGGTCTATCATGACCCTTGGATGATCACCTAAAAGCAAGGAGAGGATTGAGTCAAGTGTCACCATCAAACTTTATGCTTTTGTATTTTGTTTGTTTGCCTTAGTTTTTTAGATTTGTAAGGTCTTTAGGACCATGTTTTTCGGCTGATTTGAGGAGGCTTTAGGGCCCTTAGATCAAGCTTAGATGGTATGGTTAGGATGTAAAGCCTTGGTCTATATAAACCAATTGGACCAAAAATGGTCAAGGCGATCAAGGATGGAGAGGAGATAGGTCATGGGTTGGGTCCTTGGGCTCAAACCCAAGCCTAGGCCTTAGACCTAGGGGCCACTAAGAGCTAAGTCAAGTCAATTCTATGGTCAAATCGAGCCATACTTAGTGGTCAAGGGAAGTCAAAGGAAGGTTAAGTTGGAGAGCAACTAAAAAGTCAATAGAATGCTATTTTGAATGTGGTCACCTTGGGTGCACCCATGTGAGTTAACCCTCCAATAAAAGGACTCACATGGCTCACAAAAGCTAGCTCAAGGAGGTCCATGGAGCCGGCTTCAATCAAGTCCCCACAACCATCACATTATTTTGAACTTTATGTCATTTTCACTTATGTCACTTTCATTACTTTATGCTTTATTGTTTGTAGTTTATAAAATCTGAAAATATGGAGCCTTGGACCGTCCCACTTGAGCCCCAAGGTTCTCTCAAGACCCTTGGATGATCATCCAACAAAGAAAGGAGGGGATTGAGTCAAGTGTCACCATCACACTTTATGCTTTTGGATTTGTTTGTTGGCCTTCAAAATTTCAGCTTATGTAAGGCCATATGAGCCCTTTTTTTTGTATTTTTCATGGGTCTTGTTGGGCCCAAATTTTCCGGCCCAGTTTGGGCCCTGTCAGCAGCAGTACCTTGCTCAGGACCCTGAGCATCGCGGGACCCTGGGCAGGATCTAAGTATTTCGGGGATCCAGACGGCACAAAACCCTGACCTTGCTAGACCCTCCAGGAGCCCCACCTAGCCCAGGACCCTGAACATTTTAGGACCCTGGGCAGGACCCAGAGCATCTCAAGAAGCCAGACAGCACAGGACCCTGGACAGCCAGGGCCCTCAGGAGTCCCACCAACGGATCTATCTCGAATTACAACGGATAGTCAAAGTAGTTGCGAGGAAGGGGGAAGCGTTACAACAGAAGGAACAATTAAGGTCTATTCATCAGGAAGTATAACGGTAGTCAAAGGAGTGGAAATAGGAGCAAAGTCAGGGGAAGCTACAAGTATAAAAGGAATACTAGGGTTCAAAGGAAAGGCATTCCACATTCAGCAACAACACTACCATATTCAACATCCAGCAATTATCTTACAGCATTCTAAACACTCTAAACACATTTTCCAGCAACACTTAGCATTATTCAGCAAATATTGTACCAAATAACGTGCCTTAGCACCCTAAATCTTGTAATCGTTCTTTGAATAGTGGATAGTTGGTGGGACATGAGCTTCCCCCCGCGGTCGTTTCCCACATCGGGTTTTCCGCGTAACCAAAAAACTTGCGTGTCTTGCTTTGCTTTTTTCATCGTTTTCTTTACCTTTCGTTCGATCACTCTTGTTTGGCATACGATTAGGTCGCTTTAACCCCTAACTCAATAAATTAAACTTTGGTAAATTTTTTGCCAAAACATTTGGCGCCGTCTGTGGGGAATAGCGATCATCTTTTGTAGCCAAACATCGTCCTCGTCGTTAACCGAGCATGGTGCCAAGCGTCGGTCAGGGTTCCACCAAAGATGCACGGCGATTTGTGGGGCGCTCTGTTAAGGTGCCCTCAGGAGCCTCCGCAGGAGCCAGATCTGGAGGTCCAGGATCCAGTAGGAGCATCGCCAGGAGTTGGTCACCGGGATAGATCTGGGAGCAGCAAATCCTACTCTGGTGACTTCTCCAAATCGAGGATCCCACATTGTCAACCCTTCGCTCAGACTCGAGAACTACCAACCACACTCAGGTTACCTTTTGTCTAACAACCTGTTCGGATCTAACACCTCTTTTTTGACAGGTACACCTGAACCAAGCCCTACGACAACCCTCTATCCAGTAAGGCTCAGGCTCCTGCCAGGTCCCTCACAGGACCCTGACAGGATCCTACCAGGCCCCTCACAGCCGTTTTGCATGGCCTCCACATTCAAGAATGCGGAAACCATGCAGGGGGTAAGGACATGCAACAAGACTACTAGTCGCCAGCTTGGCACTGCACCTAAAAACGGTGTTTCATTTTGAGGGTCTCGACGCCCACCTAAACATTATCTTCTCAATAGGTTTTACTCGTTTCATTTTTTAATCCATATTTTATTTTATTTTTCCGCTTTAAAATTTTTTTCATTCTTTTCCTTGGTTGCAAATTTTTCTTATGTTCTTCCTTAAAAACCTTTAAGTTACCCTTTCAATCGTTTTAAAAGTTATTTTGTTCTTCGCTGCTGAGATGCCCTGAGGATCCTGAGACCTGAGGACCCTGATGTACTCTCAGGATCCTGGCGTGCCCTCATCATTCTGAGGTACCCTCAGCAGGTTTTATTGATTATTCTTCCGTGAAAATTCTTTAATCTGCTTTTAAAATCGTTTTAAAAGTATTTCTACAATTTACATTTGTGATTTGTTTAAAACCTTTTTTCTTTTAAAAAATTCTCATTTAAAGCTCATTTTTAAATACAAATAATATTTAAATTCATTTTAAAGAGCTTCCAAAGCTTCACTCCTTCATAAGGTATCGACTCCTGGTGGAGTGAAACTAAGTGGATCAAGTTTCACTCAAAGGATGAACAAAAATCGAACTTGAAGAGTCTTAAAAATCTCGGCTAAAGATGTGTTTTTGTGGGATAAATTTTCTGAAATTTTGTAACATAAAAGAAAACAATAAAAGATAGTACTAAATCTACACACAAAGTAATAGATTTAGGTTGTGATTAATCAAGCACAAAGCCACTAATTAATCTTTCACAATCTCAAGCACCAAGCAAGGAGAAAATGAAGAACACTCAACTCATAAACTCTAGGGTTTTCATTCATTATCAAAAATCTGCAAAATTATGATGTTAGAGTGAGGGTTTATATAGTACCCTTGCTCTAATCTTGGCCTTACATTTTAAAGGAGATCTAAAGGCTACAAGTAACCCACAAAAGCTACAATATTTTCGGCTCACATGAGCTCAATTGGCTGAAAATTTGAAGAGAAACAAACAAATACATAAAGCATAAAGCATAAAGGAAGATAGTGACATGTGTTGAAAGGGACTTGTTGAGGACAAACATGTGAAGCTCCTCTTTGAATATTTTCGGCTGACTTGACCCTTGTTCCCTCTTGATTTTGCTCTTGAAGATTTAATTGACTTGTGGTTCGAACCCACATGGGTGCACCCAAAGTTCACACTTCAAAAGTAGCACATTCATTGACTTTTCGGTTGCTCTACAACTTGACTTTCCTTGACTTCTTTGATCCACCAAGCTTGACCAAGATATTATTGTTTAATTCACTCAAAATAAGCTTGGGTGGACCCTAGGACCGTGGCCTAGCCCATGGTTCGAGCCCAAGGACCCAAACCGTGTTCTAGACTAAAGCCGCCTTTGCTCGCCTTGACCATTTTTGGTCCAATCTCCTCTTCTTGAAAAGGATTTGTCCTCAAATCCTTAGGGTTCTTAACATGAGTTTCATCTTGACATTGATCATAACCTCCAAGGAGAGGCACCTCTTTGATTCCACAACCAAAAACGAATTCAAGGAGTGTTAGTTTCAATGGACACCAAGGGCTTAGAGCTCGAATGAATGGATGGATTTTCTTGACTTGACTCCTTGGATTGTGCCCTGGCTTCACCCATCTCTTTACTCAAGGAGCCCCATGGCTCGTGTGCTTGCCCTAGGTTAGTCCTAAATCCTTCAAACTTGAGCTTAGGTGAGGTTTGCATAGGAACATCACCTAGCTCTCCTTGGCCATGTTTAATTCCTCCTTTGAATCCCCATTTCATGAAACCACTCGAGTAGACTTGATTATGATAACCACATAGCACTCCCTTGGTATTGATAATCCCCACCTTGAACTTCCATCTCAAGGACTCACTTGAATTTTCTAACACATCGACCTTTGTATCTCCAAATGATTCACTTTCTTTGCTCTTGGTCGAAACTTTCACACTTGGAACCTTGACATTGAACTCGTGCTCCTCTTCTTTGTTCCTTCTTATTGTCCTAGGATTGTCTTTGATCACATGGAGGGCTACATTCTCGATCATGAAGGCACTTGTTGAATTAGACGACCTAAGAAGTGTGACCAATTCATGCATGGCCTTGTGGGCCGTGTTTCTCTTCCACACATCAAACTTTGGACCTTCAATGGACTCATCCTCCTTGTTGTTGTTAGTATTCACTTTGAATTTCCATTTTAGAAATTCCCTCGACTCTTTGTTTGCATCAACACTCCCACTCCACATGAATCTCCTTTCCATGAACTTAGGTAGACTTTCTATTCCAAACTCATTCCTTCGCTTGAGATTCTCTACCTTGCTTTCATCTTGATTTTTAGGATCATCATTAGCAAAGTGAATGATCAATTTCTCCCCAACATTCATCTCTTCACTTATTTCGGCTTCCTCATTCACTAACACCTTGTTGGGAGCCTCAAACAAGCAAGGGGCAGCCTTGTACTCCAAGGTAGGAGGTAAAGGAGCTAGGACAACATGCTTAACTCCATGAGAATCTAGCAAGGCTTGTACTTCCTTGGTGGGCAGCCTTTCTTGATCAATAGGGACGTCTTTGAGAAGAAGAACACATTCATCCTTCTCATCATTAAACACATGCTTCATTTCTGGTCTCCCATCAATCTTCTTTTTTACGTGTGACCCAATCAAGGAGGGTGGGTTAGGGTTCTTCAAAATCGGAGGTAAGGGTGCAAGTTTGATTTTCTTAGCTCCAATCTTAAAAGTATAAGTATTGTCCCTCCCATCATGATTAGCATTTCTTCCCAACTTCCATGGTTTCCCCAATAGAAGGTGATAAGTATCCATGGGAATCACATCACACAAAACCTCATCCATGTAATCCCTTCCAATGGAGAAAGAAACCAAGCATTGTCTAACCACCATCACACTCATCTCGGCTCCATTTTCTTGCCATTTCATCTTGTAAGGGTTAGGGTGACCTTGTGTAGGCAAAGCTAGTTTTTCAATGAGGGTGCTTGAGGCAACATTATTGCAACTTTCCCCATCAACAACCAAATTACAAACCCTTCCCATAATGGTACACCTAGACCTAAAGTTTTGGGCTTGGTGATTCTCTTCTAGGGTTAGGGTTTGAGCATGTATTGCTCCACAAGTCACATGGCCATGGCTAGGGGGTGGCTCTCCTCCTACCCGAGCCAATCTATCCTCTAACTCCCTCAAGATCACAAGGTTAGGGTTAGGGATTGGTCTACCCCTCATTCGACTCATTTTGATTTCAAGCTCTCTTCTAGCTTTCTCCATAGAATCATACATGGTCTCACCAAGAGTAGTATCACAAGAAATATCAAAAGGAAGAAACATACCCATTGGAATAACCAAAGAAACAAATCTGAAAAATTCAAGTAAAGTTTGGACCTTTGGGTGTAAGAACCAAACCAATACTAACATAAGTGTAGATCTTCAACCATTTTGTGAAAATTTTGTGAGTATGTTTGTGGATTTTTGTGGAAGACACAAGGAAAACAAGAAAAGAGAAAAAACGAAAACAATAAAAGAAAACAAGAGTAAACCCGAAAAAAACAAGATCAAACCGAAAACAAAAACAAATCGAAAAAACAAGAACAAACCTAGGCTTTGATAACCAATTTGGAGTGAAACTAAGTGGATCAAGTTTCACTCAAAGGATGAACAAAAATCGAACTTGAAGAGTCTTAAAAATCTCGGCTAAAGATGTGTTTTTGTGGGATAAATTTTCTGAAATTTTGTAACATAAAAGAAAACAATAAAAGATAGTACTAAATCTACACACAAAGTAATAGATTTAGGTTGTGATTAATCAAGCACAAAGCCACTAATTAATCTTTCACAATCTCAAGCACCAAGCAAGGAGAAAATGAAGAACACTCAACTCATAAACTCTAGGGTTTTCATTCATTATCAAAAATCTGAAAAATTATGATGTTAGAGTGAGGGTTTATATAGTACCCTTGCTCTAATCTTGGCCTTACATTTTAAAGGAGATCTAAAGGCTACAAGTAACCCACAAAAGCTACAATATTTTCGGCTCACATGAGCTCAATTGGCTGAAAATTTGAAGAGAAACAAACAAATACATAAAGCATAAAGCATAAAGGAAGATAGTGACATGTGTTGAAAGGGACTTGTTGAGGACAAACATGTGAAGCTCCTCTTTGAATATTTTCGGCTGACTTGACCCTTGTTCCCTCTTGATTTTGCTCTTGAAGATTTAATTGACTTGTGGTTCGAACCCACATGGGTGCACCCAAAGTTCACACTTCAAAAGTAGCACATTCATTGACTTTTCGGTTGCTCTACAACTTGACTTTCCTTGACTTCTTTGATCCACCAAGCTTGACCAAGATATTATTGTTTAATTCACTCAAAATAAGCTTGGGTGGACCCTAGGACCGTGGCCTAGCCCATGGTTCGAGCCCAAGGACCCAAA
This sequence comes from Dianthus caryophyllus, assembly GCA_023091065.1. Lineage (NCBI taxonomy): Eukaryota > Viridiplantae > Streptophyta > Magnoliopsida > Caryophyllales > Caryophyllaceae > Dianthus > Dianthus caryophyllus. The sequence continues at coordinate 1,819,904 of JALGRB010000018.1, forward strand.
CCGTGTTCTAGACTAAAACCGCCTTTGCTCGCCTTGACCATTTTTGGTCCACCTGGGGTCACAAGGGACTCCAAAGCTCCCAGCTTCGTCACCCAGGTTCCTCTCACTCATATTTCTTCTTTCAAAAAAAATCTTTCTTTAAAAATGCATTTTTAGGAGCCCTAAATATCCTTAGTTGTTATTCGAAAATCCTCTCTTTTTGAAAAAATAAGGGTGAAAGTGAAACCTGGTTGGCCCCTACATTTATCCTCCTTGAAGAGGACTTCGTGTGCGTGGCGACAGGGGACGAACATAACCCCGTTCCGGACATCTCAGATTCCTGGGCCACCAAGTCACCACTACGAGTCGCGGCATCGGGGATAAACATGACCCCACTTGGACATTAAGATTCCAGGCCGCCACTAAGTCGACTCTAAAAGCATGCATACAAAACAAACGCGCGCGCTTCAAACAAACGTAATCAAAGCATGGTTGGCCACCATGACTTTCCATCATCATACTCAAGGTCCCCTGCAGTAGAGGACCCTGAACACATATGTCTAGCAATATACTATGTTTAAATACAAAGTGTCCATGATAGGACCCTATTCTTGTTTCTCGGGCACCTCAGCCGAGGCATCCAAAGTAGGAACCTCCTCAAAGAATCTACACTGGCATATCATCTCCAAAGAATCGCTTCCAAAGAGACCCTCAAGAATGGCGTCACCTTCCACAAAGAATGCTTTCTTCCTCAAGAGTTCACTCTCATCCTCTACAGGATCGTGATCCCAAAGATCCCTGAGGATCCAAAGAACAGAATCACCAAAAGGAGCCACACTGTCTCTCGTCAGAATCCAGCAAGAAATCCAACGCGCTCGGGAAAAGGGGGCAGAAAACAACTTCGCCGTCATGTTTTCCTCCTCCAAGTTCAAGTCGAGAAGTATAACAAAATCGAAATCTATGATGAAGTCGTCTCTAAAGACCCAGAGGTATCTTGAGCAAGAGTAAGCTATTTCGCAGCAGCCTCCTGGAGCATGTTATCCTCAGCAACCTCGGCTTCTACAGCTCCCTCGCCAACAGCGCCGCAACCGCAACATGAGATCTACCATCAGAGCCTGAACAAGAATCGCTCTCATCAACCTTTGAATCAGCAAAGTCCGCCAATCCACCAAGTATCAAGCACGAACAAAATCGAAGCATCCGAAGTACGTCAAAAGTTGAAATATGGGGGAGTCACGCAAAGCAATCTGAGAATGAAAATTCCTGCTCAGACTTCGAGATGTCCTGAGCAGAAATTTTGGGGGCAAATGTTGGGCCCAAATTTTCCGGCCCAGTTTGGGCCCTGTCAGCAGCAGTACCTTGCTCAGGACCCTGAGCATCGCGGGACCCTGGGCAGGATCTAAGTATTTCGGGGATCCAGACGGCACAAAACCCTGACCATGCAAGACCCTCCAGGAGCCCCACCTAGCCCAGGACCCTGAACATTTCTGGACCCTGGGCAGGACCCAGAGCATCTCAAGAAGCCAGACAGCACAGGACCCTGGACAGCCAGGGCCCTCAGGAGTCCCACCAACGGATCTATCTCGAATTACAACGGATAGTCAAAGTAGTTGCGAGGAAGGGGGAAGCGTTACAACAGAAGGAACAATTAAGGCCTATTCATCAGGAAGTATAACGGTAGTCAAAGGAGTGGAAATAGGAGCAAAGTCAGGGGAAGCTACAAGTATAAAAGGAATACTAGGGTTCAAAGGAAAGGCATTCCACATTCAGCAACAACACTACCATATTCAACATCCAGCAATTATCTTACAGCATTCTAAACACTCTAAACACATTTTCCAGCAACTCTTAGCATTATTCAGCAAATATTGTACCAAATAACGTGCCTTAGCACCCTAAATCTTGTAATCCTTCTTTGAATAGTGGATAGTTGGTGGGACAAGAGCTTCCCCCCGCGGTCGTTTCCCACATCGGGTTTTCCGCGTAACCAAAAAACTTGCGTGTCTTGCTTTGCTTTTTTCATCGTTTTCTTTACCTTTCGTTCGATCACTCTTGTTTGGCATACGATTAGGTCGCTTTAACCCCTAACTCAATAAATTAAACTTTGGTAAATTTTTTGCCAAAACAGGTCTCTATGAGCCCTTTGATCACCTTTGAAATGTAAGGTCAAGATTAGAGTGTGGGTATTATATAAACCCTCACTCTCCCATTATAATTTTCAGATTTGATATTGAAGGTTAAACCCAAAATTTGAGAGCTTTTCATTTCCTCTTAGCTTTGTGCTTGAGTTACTGAGTTTATGATTAATTAGTGGCTTTGTGCTTAATTAATCAAACCCTAATTCTATTGCTTTGTGCTTAGAATTAGCCTATCCATTTATGTTTTCTTGTTTCACAAAATTTCAGAAAAATTCATCACAAAATACATCACCTTGGCCGAAATATTTATGAGTATTATAAATCGATTTTAGTTAATCTCTTGAGTGAAATTTAACCTATCAAGTTTCACTCCAAATTGGTCATCAAAGCCTAGGTTTGTTCTTGTTTTCGATTTGTTTTTGTTTTTCTCGGTTTTTACTCTTGTTTTCCTCTTCTTTTTTCGTTTTTCCTTCTTTCTTTTTCCTTGTTTATTTCCACAAAAACTTCCACAAAAATCTCACAAAAATTTCACAAAATGGAAGAGGATAAGAGACTTTCGGATTTAGAAGCAAAGTTGAATCAACTCGCCGGTAGTTGTAATACAATGATGAACGCCCTAAACACCCTCTTGGACCATAACCTTAATTACCCAAGACCACCACCAAGGGGTGGAGGAGGAAGAGGCCGTGGGTATGGTGGTCGAGGAAGAGGTCAACCACCTCCTCACATGGAAGATCAATACTCGGATTCGGAGGAGTCCCTTGAAGCTCACCCAAGAGACCATGACCGAGACATCAAGGTAGATATTCCCGACTTTTATGGTAGCTTGAATCCCGAGGATCTCCTAGATTGGCTTAGGTCGGTTGAAAGAATATTTGAATTTAAGGAGTACCCCGATAGAAAGTGTTTTAAGGTGGCCATCATGAAATTCAAAGGATATGCCTCCCTTTGGTATGAAAACCTTAAGAACCAAAGAAATCGAGAGGGAAAGGAACCCATTAGGTCGTGGCTCAAACTCAAGAAAAAGCTCAAAGATAAGTTTGTTCCCAAGGATTACACTCAAGACATGTTCCTTAGATTGGCTCAACTCAAACAAGAGACACAACCCATCGAATCCTACCTTAGGGACTTTGAACAACTCACTTTACAATGTGAGATGACTGAAAAACCCGAGCAAAAGATTGCAAGATTTGTCGAGGGTCTAAACCCTAGGATAGCAAACCGGGTCAAGATGCAAAACCTATGGTCATTCGATGAGGCCGTCACTATGGCCATGAGAGTGGAAAGGCTAGAGAAAGGGAGAGGGGACTCGGCCAAGCATGCTACCAAGGCCAATCCCACCGCAAGCCAAGGAGGAGCCAAGGTAGCCGAGCCATGCCCTACTATCAAGCCATCGAGTGTTGACAAGGGGAAGGGAATTGACTATGGCCCTAAAAAGACGATTCCCCTCAAGAGGTGCTACCAATGTCAAGGATATGGTCATTTTGCTAAGGAGTGCCCTAACAAGAGAGCCTTGAACACGAGTGAAGTAGTGCATTGGGGAGACTATGAGGTCTTAGTTTGTGAGGAAGAAAAAAAAGAGGAAGTTGTGGGAGAGAAGTTGGCCGAAACCCTAGTTCCCCCGGACTCGGGGTTGAGCTTGGTCATTTGGCGAGTGATGCACACCCAAGAATCCAACGAGAGCATGGACCAAAGGCATCAAATCTTTCGGTCCAAATGTACAATCATGGGGAGAGTGTGTAATCTAATTGTTGATGGAGGGAGTTGTGTTAATGTTGCTTCGAAAACCCTCATTGATAAACTTGCCCTACCCACCTTGAAACACCCTCACCCTTATAAGCTAAGATGGCTTAATCAAGGGGCCGAAGTGAAAGTCGATAAGCAATGCAAGGTGCCATTTTCAATTGGCCAAGACTACAAAGATGAGATCGTTTGTGAAGTCCTCGACATGGATGCATGTCATTTTCTACTAGGGAGGCCATGGGAGTATGAGAGGAACTCTTCCCATCTTGGAAGGAGTAATACTTATTCCTTCAAATTCAAGGAGAAACTCATTGTGCTCACACCTTTACCTCCTATGATGGGATACAAGACTAACTCGTGCTTGTTTGAATTAATCATTGAAGAAAACTCTAGCATGGAGATGAAGTTAGAGCCGAGTTTGGGTGAGTATGAAGGCTTGAGGGGCCTTGAACCGAAAAGGAAAGGGCAAGAGGAATTGGTGAGCCTAGACCTTGAGGAAAACCCTAGAGCAACAAGGGGGATTCTAGGAGAGGAGCAACATGAGGGTGGTACATCAATCAACAATGAAACAACCAACTACAATAAGAATGTGGTCAAAGAGAGAGCGAAAATTGATGGCTTGGAAAGATCGAGTGGATCTTTAAGATGGAGAATCATTGATGGGCTCGATCATGAGCAAGAATGGATGGATGGCATGGCTATGAGTCGTGGGCTCAAAGAAATGCTCGTGGAAGAATGTGTGGACAAGCAAGCCGTGATCAAGGATGAAACCATGGCCATTCATACGAGCCAAGCCAAAGGGGTCCAACCCTTCCTCCAAACCATCATCAAATGGTGCCCTTGGAAGCTTAGAGCCATGAAAGCCAAGGCCGAGCAAAGGTTAAGTCGAGCATCAAGCATAAAATCGAGTCAAGGAGGAAGCAAAAGGATCTCCAAGGATTTGAGGGCAAATCCTTTCCAAGGAGAGGAGATTGGACCAAAAATGGTCAAGGCGATCAAGGATGGAGAAGAGATAGGTCATGGGTTGGGTCCTTGGGCTCAAACCCAAGCCTAGGCCTTAGACCTAGGGGCCACTAAGAGCTAAGTCAAGTCAATTCTATGGTCAAATCGAGCCATACTTAGTGGTCAAGGGAAGTCAAAGGAAGGTTAAGTTGGAGAGCAACTAAAAAGTCAATAGAATGCTATTTTGAATGTGGTCATCTTGGGTGCACCCATGTGAGTTAACCCTCCAATAAAAGGACTCACATGGCTCACAAAAGCTAGCTCAAGGAGGTCCATGGAGCCGGCTTCAATCAAGTCCCCACAACCATCACATTATTTTGAACTTTATGTTATTTTCACTTATGTCACATTCATTACTTTATGCTTTATTGTTTGTAGTTTATGAAATCTGAAAATATGGAGCCTTGGACCATCCCACTTGAGCCCCAAGGTTCTCTCAAGACCCTTGGATGATCATCCAACAAAGAAAGGAGGGGATTGAGTCAAGTGTCACCATCACACTTTATGCTTTTGGATTTGTTTGTTAGCCTTCAAAATTTCAGCTTATGTAAGGCCATATGAGCCGTTTTTTTTTGTATTTTTCATGGGTCTCTATGAGCCCTTAGATCACCTTTGAAATGTAAGGTCAAGATTAGAGTGTGGGTATTATATAAACCCTCACTCTCCCATTATAATTTTCAGATTTGATATTGAAGGTTAAACCCAAAATTTGAGAGCTTTTCAATTCCTCTTAGCTTTGTGCTTGAGTTAGTGAGTTTATGATTAATTAGTGGCTTTGTGCTTAATTAATCAAACCCTAATTCTATTGCTTTGTGCTTAGAATTAGCCTATCCATTTATGTTTTCTTGTTTCACAAAATTTCAGAAAAATTCATCACAAAATACATCACCTTGGCCGAAATATCTATGAGTATTATAAATCGATTTTAGTTAATCTCTTGAGTGAAATTTAACCCATCAAGTTTCACTTCACCAAGCATTCCCTCATGTATTTTTCAGATTTGATGAATGAATGATAAACCCTAAAATTTGAGAGCTTTACTTGTATTCTCCTAGCTAAGTGCAAGAGAGTGTGAGTGATTAATTAGTGGCTTTGTGCTTGATTAATCAAAACCTAAATCTATTGCTTTGTGCTTAGATTTAGCCTATCCTTTTATGTTTTCTTTTACTTCAAAATTTCAGAAAATTTATCACAAAAACATCACTTGGCCGAGTTTTTCACATTCAATTCAAGTTCGATTTTTGTTATTCTCTTGAGTGAAATCAAACCCCATAAATTTCACTCCAAATTGGTCATCAAAGCCTAGGTTCAAGAGCACAAGATCCACCCTTGTGTTAGTTTTTGTTTCGGTTCAAGCAAAGGTATAAACTTTATCTCAAAATCAGTTTTTGTTTTTGAGTTACAATGGATCTATCTTTCCGATTTGGTTCTCCATCATTTTCTTATGGTACTTCATGTGAAACCCCTTGTGTTGAGACCATTTTCGAGTCTATGGAGAGGACTAGAAATGAGTTGAATGCCAAAGTGGCTAAGATGACGGGAAGGGCTGATAATTTCGGTGTGGGTAAAGGGATGGTTATTTTACTTGACCCTCCTACTAAAACACCACCCTATGAGCCACCAAAGAGAGCCAAAGTTGTTGAACCAACCGCTTCCCCTAAAACACCAGCCCTAAACCAAAGAGAAGAAACTGATTTTAACCACAAAAAATTCGTTCCCCTTGAGAAATGCTCTCATTGTCATGGTTTTGGCCACCTTGCTATGGATTGTCCTACAAAGAGAGCCCTTAGTACATTAGAGATTGTTCATTGGGGTAAAGACGAGATCCTTGTTTGTGAGGGGAATGGGGTTCTTGCTAATGAGGATGTAGAGGAAGAGAAACAAGAGCAAACTGAAATGGTGGTGGTAAGGCCGTGTGATATGATACTAGAGGACATACCAACACCCCTACCTTCTACTTTGAAGTATTCCACCCCACCCTCCATGGTTGAGCCAAGCAAAGATGTTGTATTAAGTGGAGGACCGGAAATGAAGCATGGGTTTAGTGATGAGAAGGTTGAATGTGTTCTTCTTCTCAAAGACATCCTTAATGATCAAGATGAGTTTGGAATAGAAAGTCTACCTATGCTCAAGGAAGGGGATGAATGTGAGATGAGGTGCTTACATAAGTACATGGGAAGGAGATTCATTTCGAGTGGGAATGTTGATGCAAGCAAAGAGTCAAGGGAGTTCCTAAAATGGAAATTCAAAGTGAATACTAACAACAACAAGGAGCTACTATGTGATTATCCTAATCAAGTCTTTCCAAGAGGATTCATGAAATGGGGATTCATCAAAGGAGTAACTAAACTTGAACAAAAAGAGCTAAGCAATGATCTCCTACAATCCTCACCTAAGTTCAAGAAAGAAGATCCTAAGGATGTTCTAGGGTTGGAGCTCGAGCCACGGAAAACCGAAAGTGATGGAGAGGAAAAATCAATCCTTATGGTCAAAGACTACCCTAGAGCAATAGGGCAAGGCAAAGGAGAGGAGCCCAATGAAGTCAAAACTGAAAATTTGGGAAACTCAATCAAGTGCAAGGAAGGTGAATCATTTGGAGATGCCAAAGTTAATGTCTTGGAAAGTTCAAGTGAGTCCTTGAGATGGAAGATCATTGTGGGGCTCAATCATGATAATGAGTGGCTAAGTGACGATCCCAAGCATGACGAACTTCTAGTTGTGCTAGGGGATAGTTGTGAATCCAAAGAAACCATGAGTAAAGGAGAGAGCAAGCTCAATTCAATGAGCCGAGTCTACAAGAATCAATCTCTCATTCAATTCCTAAGCAAGTGGTATTCTTGGGAGTCTAGAGCCATAGAGCCTAAGGGTGATCATGGGGCTCATGGAGCACCACTCATCATGGTCTACGAGTCAAGTCATGAAGCCAACAAAAGTCCAAGTCAAAAAGAATGCAAAGGTTCAAGAGGTTTCAAGAATTGGGAATTCAAAGGAAGAATCAAACATGAACAAGAGTGGAGGGAAAGCATGGCTACAAGCCGTGGGCTCAAAGGTGTGCTCGAGGAGGAGTGTGTGACCAAGAGGGCCGTGAGCAAGGAAGAAAAAATGACCCTTCACTCGAGCCAAGACAAGGAGGTCCATCCTCTTCTCCAAAACTTGATCAAATGGTGTCCTTGGAAGCCTAGGATCGTAAGAGCCAAGATTGAGCAAAGGTTAAACCGTGAATCAAGCAAGAAATTGAGTCTTGAGGGAAATGAAAAGATCTCCAAGGATTTGAGGGCAAATCCTTTCCAAGGAGAGGAGATTTGAACCAAAATGGTCAAGGCGAGCAAAGGCGGTTTTTGTCCAAATCACGGTTTGGGTCCTTGGGCTCGAACCATGGGCTAGACCCCGGTCCTAAGGTCCACCCGAGCTTATTTTGAGTAATTTTAAACCATAATATCTTGGTCAAGCTTGGTGGGTCATGGAAGTCAAGGAAAGTCAAGGAGGAGAGCAACCGAAAGTCGACTAAAGTGCTATTTTTGAATGTGATCGCTCGAGTGCACCCAAGAGGGTTCGAACCACAAGTCAATTAAATCATCAAGAGCAAAAACATCAAATTGGAGAAGGTCCCAAGTCAGCCGAAAATAATACAAGGGAAGGCTCACATGTTGTTCCTCAATATGTCCCTTTCCTACATGTCACTATCTACCTTTATGCTTTATGCTTTTGTTGTTTGTTGTTAGTTTGAATTTTTCAGCTATTGTAAGCTCCTAGGAGCCGTGTATTTGTTGTAATTCAAGGACCAACTAGAGCCCTTAGATTAGCTTCAATTGTATGGTTGAGATGAGGCCTTGGGTGTTATATAAACCCACCCTCACACAACATAAATTTTCAGATTTGGCTAATGAAAAAGAAACCCTAGAGTTTATATTGTGTTCCTCATTTTCTCATTACTTTGTGTGTGAGTTAGTGAAAGATTAGTTTAGTGGCTTTGTGCTTAAACTAATCAAAACCTAAATCTATTACTTTGTGTGTAGATTTAGTGACTATCCTTTTTGTTTTCCTTGTTTACAAAATTTCAGAAAAATACTTCACAAAAACATCACATTGAGCCGAGATTTTCAAGACACATCAAGTTCGATTTTTGTTCATCCTTTGAGTGAAACTTATCCCCATAAGTTTCACTCCAAATTGGTAATCAAAGCCTAGGTTTGTTTTTCATTTTCGATTTGCTCTTTGTGTTGCCGAGTTGTCTTGTTTTCGATTTGCTTTTGTTTCGGTTTGATCTTGTTATTTTCGGTTATACTCTTGTTGTCCTCTTTATTTTTTCGTTTTTTCTTTTAAATTTTCTTGTTTCCACAAAACTTCCACAAAATTCTCACAAATTTTCACAAAATGGTTGAAGATCTACACTTGTGTTAGTTTTGATTTCGGTTCACACATTCAAAGATCCGAAATTTTTTCTTTTCTCACAAATTCAGTTTTGTTTCTTTTGAGTTACAATGAGTCTTTCTTTTACTTTTGGGTCTACACTTTTTTCCTATGGGTCTTCACAAGAAATTCCTAGAGTTGAGTCGGTTTATGAAACCATGGAAAGAGTTGGGAAAAAGTTAGAAGCCAAGATGGCTAAGATAAGGGAAAGGCTGAAAATGTCGGTTTGGGTAAAGGGCTGGCTATTTTACTTGACCCTCCTACAAAAGAACCACCCTATGAGCCACCAAAGAGAGCCAAAGCTGTCGCACCAACCACTTCTCCTAGAACCACCACCCCTAAACCAACGGCACGAAACCGTCCTTAACCACCAAACAATCGTCCCCCTTAAGAGGTGCTCTCAATGTCATGGCTATGGTCATCTTGCTTTGGAGTGCCCTACAAGGAGAGCCCTTGATTCATTGGAAGTTGTTCATTGGGGTGAAGATGAGATCCTTGTATGTGAGGATGAGGAGAGTGAGGAAGTAACTAGTAAGGATGGAGAGGATGGGAAACGAAATGAAGATGAAATCATGGTGAGGCCGTGTGATCTAAACCTAGAAGGGGGAAGCTCTACCAAAGTAGCTCCTAAACCTCTAATTGACGAGTTAGCCTTACCTTCAAAGGAGCATCCTAATCCTTGCAAGTTATGGTGGTTTAACGAAGGAACCAAGGTTGAGAAGAAATCTGATGGGAATTGTTGTGATGTGCTTGAGAGGGGTGCTTGTCATCCTATCCTTGATAAGTGTAGGAAACCGTGGGAGCAAGAGGAGGACTTGGTCCATAGTGGGAAGGATAGCACCTATGTCTTTAAGATTGGATGGGGGGAGGTCATGCCTAAAACCCTACACCCTACCTTGAAGTGTTCCACCCCACCCTCCATGCTTGAGTCATCCAAAGAGGTTGTTTTGAGTGGAGTACCCGAATTGAAGCATGGGTTTAGTGGTGAGAAGGTTGGATGTGTTCTTCTTCTCAAAGACATCCCTAATGATCAAGATGAGTTTGGAAAAGAAAGTCTACCTATGCTCAAGAAAGGGGATGAATGTGAGATGAGAAGTCTACCTAAGCTTATGGAAAGGATATTCATGTGGTATGAGAATGTTGATACAAGCAAAGAGTCGAGGGAATTTCTAAAATGGAAGTTCAAAGTGGGAACTAACAATACCAAAGAAATGCTATGTGGTCGTCATAACCAAGTCTACTCAAGTGGATTCATGAGATGGGGATTCAAAGGGGGAACTAAGCTTGAACAAAAAGAGCTAAGTGATGATCTCCTACAATCTTCACCTAAGCTCAAGAAAGAAGATGGCTCAAGTGAAAGTCCAAAGATCGATTTGTGGGAGGAGAACACGGCCCTCAATGCCATACGTGGGCTGTTCACGATCCTTAGGTCATCCAATTCAACAAGTACTTTCATGAATGAGAAGGTAGCCCTCCATTTGATCAAAGACAATCCTAGAGCAATAGGGGGAAGTCAAGGAGAGGAGCTCAATGAGCTCAAAGCGAAAAGTCGGGCACCCAATGAAGTACAAGGAGAGTGAATCATTTGGAGATGCAAAGGACGATGTGATGGAAAGTTCAAGTAAGTCCTTGAAATGGGAGAAAAACGTTGGGCTCAATCATGACAAAGAGAGGCTAGGTGACGATTCTATGCATGAGGAACATCGAGTTGTGCTAGGGGATAATTGTGAATCCAAAGAAACCATGAGTAAGGGAGAGAGCAAGTTCAATCCAATGAGCCGAATCTACAAGAATCAATCTCTCATTCAATCTCTAAGCAAGTGGTGTTCTTGGGAGTCTAGGATCATGGAGCCCAAGGTCGGCCATGGGGCTCATGGGGCACCCCTCATCATGTTCTACGAATCAAGTCATGAAGCCAACAAGAGTCCGAGTCGAGAAGAAGGCAAAGGTTCGAGCCATGAGTCAAACTATAGTTCAACCGAGCAAGAGGAAGAGAGACCGAGGATTTGAGGACAAATCCTTTTCAAGGAGAGGAGATTGAACCAAAATGGTCAAGGCAAGCAAAGGCGATTTTTGTCCAAATCACGGTTTGGGTCCTTGGGCTCGAACCATGGGCTAGACCCCGGTCCTAAGGTCCACCCGAGCTTATTTTGAGTAATTTTAAACCATAATATCTTGGTCAAGCTTGGTGGGTCATGGAAGTCAAGGAAAGTCAAGGAGGAGAGCAACCGAAAGTCGACTAAAGTGCTATTTTTGAATGTGATCGCTCGAGTGCACCCAAGAGGGTTCGAACCACAAGTCAATTAAATCATCAAGAGCAAAAACATCAAATTGGAGAAGGTCCCAAGTCAGCCGAAAATAATACAAGGGAAGGCTCACATGTTGTTCCTCAATATGTCCCTTTCCTACATGTCACTATCTACCTTTATGCTTTATGCTTTTGTTGTTTGTTGTTAGTTTGAATTTTTCAGCTATTGTAAGCTCCTAGGAGCCGTGTATTTGTTGTAATTCAAGGACCAACTAGAGCCCTTAGATTAGCTTCAATTGTATGGTTGAGATGAGGCCTTGGGTGTTATATAAACCCACCCTCACACAACATAAATTTTCAGATTTGGCTAATGAAAAAGAAACCCTAGAGTTTATATTGTGTTCCTCATTTTCTCATTACTTTGTGTGTGAGTTAGTGAAAGATTAGTTTAGTGGCTTTGTGCTTAAACTAATCAAAACCTAAATCTATTACTTTGTGTGTAGATTTAGTGACTATCCTTTTTGTTTTCCTTGTTTACAAAATTTCAGAAAAATACTTCACAAAAACATCACATTGAGCCGAGATTTTCAAGACACATCAAGTTCGATTTTTGTTCATCCTTTGAGTGAAACTTGACCCTCTTAGTTTCACTCCAAGATTGGACCAAAAATGGTCAAGACGATCAAGGATGGAGAGGAGCTAGACCAAGGGTTGGGTCCTTGGGCTCAAACCCTAGCCTAGGCCTTGGACCTAGGGTCCACTAAGTGCTAAGTCAAGTTAATTCAATGGTCAATTTAGCCAAACTTAGTGGGTCAAAGGAAGTCAGAGGAAAGTCAAGAAGGAGAGCAACCAAAAAGTCAAGATACAAGCTATTTTTGAAGTGTGAACTTTGGGTTCACCCATGTGGGTTAAGTCCTCTAATAAACATGACCCACATGGCTTGAAAAGGTCAGCTCAAGGAGGCCTTGGGAGCCGGCTCTAACAAGCTCAAAAAGTCCCACATTATTTTGTGCTTTAAGTCCCTTTCATTCATGTCGCTTTCTTACTTTATGCTTTATTGTTTTTAGTTTATAAAATCTGATTTGTAAGGAGCATGGACCGTCCCACATGCTTCCCCAAGGTCTATCATGACCCTTGGATGATCACCTAAAAGCAAGGAGAGGATTGAGTCAAGTGTCACCATCAAACTTTATGCTTTTGTATTTTGTTTGTTTGCCTTAGTTTTTCAGATTTGTAAGGTCTTTAGGACCATGTTTTTCGGCTGATTTGAGGAGGCTTTAGGGCCCTTAGATCAAGCTTAGATTGTATGGTTAGGATGTAAAGCCTTGGTCTATATAAACCAAGCATTCCCTCATGTATTTTTCAGATTTGATGAATGAATGATAAACCCTAAAATTTGAGAGCTTTACTTGTATTCTCCTAACTAAGTGGAAGAGAGTGTGAGTGATTAATTAGTGGCTTTGTGCTTGATTAATCAAAACCTAAATCTATTGCTTTGTGCTTAGATTTAGCCTATCCTTTTATGTTTTCTTTTACTTTCAAAATTTCAGAAAATTTATCACAAAAACATCACTTGGCCGAGTTTTTCACATTCAATTCAAGTTCGATTTTTGTTAGTCTCTTGAGTGAAATCAAACCCCATAGGTTTCACTCCAGTTTGATCAGGCCCCTATCCACGTGACCCCGCTGAGTTCTGTGCTTGCTGGGGGTGGTGGTCATTCCACCTTGCCCCCACTGCGGATTCCTGGACATGGCCAAAGTTTTGTGCCAAGTACTGCTACTGGTATGTCCTTTTTGACCCATGAGTTGATGCACTTACCATTCTTTCATAACCCGTTTCCTGTAATGTTCCTAGTCTCTGGATCTAGCAAGAAGTTATTCCTCCCCAAGGACGCTGCTGCTGCTAGGATCGCCCAGGCGCGTGACGCTGTTGCCCCCATTTCAGAATCCTCCAAGAGGAAGGCGCCAGAAGGGGCTCTGACCAGAACAACCAAGGTGGCTGCTGAGTCTTCTGAACCCAGCCCTGATCAGAAGAAGAGGAAGAAGGGGAAAGGCCCCCAGATTAACCCCATGCTGCAGGTCCCGCTGTATACTCAGAACCAATCTGAGTATGTTTCTCTAGGGAGGTGTCTATGTGAGTCCTTTGCATCCCTATCCTCTGCACCAGCCACCCTGGACCCTATACGCCTGGCGCATAAAATGGTGGGCTGCTGCGCTCAGGTTTGTGTTTTCTTTGTGATTCTTGTTTTGTTCAGTTTTCTTTCCACAGTAAGATCTTGATTTTGTCTGTTAATGTATCTTGTAACCACGAACATATGCGCCTTGGTTCCAGTGTCCCTTTCCTGGACAGTGGGCGAAACAAGGCTGAGGCTGAGAACGAAGCACTCCGTTCTTCCCTCGAGATTACCAAGAAGAAACTTGAGAGTGTTAGCTATCTCTGTGAGAAGCTGACCACCATGGACAAGACCAACTTCAAGAGGATCCAGCAACAAGACAACCTCATTGCCAGGTTGAACAAGGAGCTTGAGGGGCTGAGGGAGGATGCCAGCAAACATAATGCAGACGTGGCGGACCTGAGTGCGTACTGGACGCAGCGTACCCGGGTAGAGATGATGAATGCTAGCCCTGAAGAAAGTGCTGCCTGGGACTTACCTGTAGAGATTGCTACCTTTAAGCAAATGTTTCCTGGGGAGCCAATCCTGGAGCGAAATTTGAGATTGCCAGTTTGTGCTGGCTGTATGAGGATGCCCCTGGTCCAGATGTTGGGGTTGCTGGAGGAGATGCTAATGCTGCTGCTGATGTTGCTGGGCCTTCCAATGCTGGTCCTGCAGAGGGGAATGTTGAGAAAACAGGTGATTCTGACGAGGGTGTCAACTGAACTATGCTTTCGATGTTAGTTTTTTTAACAATATTCTGAATTTGCCAGGGGGGAATGTCCCCTGTTTGTCTTTTTGGCCTGTAAGTATTTGAACTTGTTTGTTTGTTTCTGAAATTTGTGTCCATGCACATGCATGGTCTGACTGTTAGGTTCTGATTTTGACAATCTTTTGGGTTTATGTTATTTTATGATGCGCATTTATTTTTGTTGTGGGTTTTGTGAGATAGCATGCATGCATTTGATAGTTTAGGCGACTTACACTTTGGAGCCCTCTTCACGGATTTTACTCTCTGTCTCGTTGTTGTAGTTGTGCTGGGGCTGTGGTCCCATGTTTTGCTTTGTTTGTGTTTCTGTATTGTGGCTCTGATCTGGTCTTGGCATCTGCACTGTTTTGTCTGCACAGAAAGAGGGTTAGGACTGACCATTGGCGTTTTGCCAACGGCCCTCCGACGCTCAAGTCAGTCTACATGAAGTGCGTACCACGGTCTTGGGATCATGTCTCCTTCCAGGGTCTGAAGTCTGTAGGAACCTTTCCCTACTACTTAATCAATAAGGTATGGTCCTTCCCAGGTTGGGGCCAGCTTGCCTGCAGCTCTGTCCCTTGTGTTCTGAAATACTTTTCTCAGGACCAGGTCTCATGTTCTGAACATTCGTAGCTTTACGTTCTTGTTGTAACTTCGGGCTACAAATTGTTGGTAGGCTGCCAGCCTCACTGCTGCTAGATCTCTGAGTTCCTGAGCTGCATCCAGGCTATCATATAGTAGCTCACTGTTTTCAGAAACTGTGTTTAGTCCATACCTAATTGTTGGAACATGCACTTCTACTGGGAGCACCGCTTCACATCCGTAGACCATTGAGTAAGGTGTCTGTCCTGTCGCTCTCTTTGGCGTAGTCCTGTCTGCCCACAATACTAGTGGCAGTTCTTCAACCCATCTCCCTTGTTTCTCCATCAGCTTCTTCTTGATGCAGTTAATCACAATTTTGTTGCTGGACTCAGCTTGTCCATTCGCTTAGGGATACCTTGGTGCTGATGTTACCAAGTTGATGTTCCACTTCGTACAGAAACCTCTGGTCTTGTTTCCCACGAACTGGAGTCCATTGTCACATACTATTTCTGAGGGGATCCCATACCTGCTAATTATGTTCTTCCTTATGAAAGCGATCACTTCTTTTTCTGTTACATTTTTGTATGCATCTGCTTCTATCCACTTGGAAAAGTAGTCTGTCATTGCAAGCATAAACACCTTCTGTCCTAGAGCAACTGGCAGTTTGCCAACTAAATCCATACCCCATTTCATGAATGGCCATGGTGCTGATATTGAATGTAGATTCTGTGCAGGCTGATGTATCTCTAGACCATGCTTCTGGCAAGCGTCACACTTCATGGCATACTGGATGCTATCTGTTTTCATCGTGGGCCAGTAATAACCCATTCGTAGTATTTTGTTGGTCATGCTTCTACCACCTGTGTGGTTTCCACAATGTCCATCGTGTATTTACGATGATGCAGTCGACCTGGTCGTTCTAAGCGGCCAGTGCGGCCAGATTGAAGAACCTTCGAGCAAGACGCCTTGTATGATTGTGTATCTGGACGCCTTGATTCTGAATGCTCTTGCTTCAATTCTGTCCTGTGGTAACTTGCCCTGGACCAGCCATTCGTAGTATGGTTTGGTCCAGGTTTGGGTTGCTTGGATTGTATTCTGGAGGACTGGTTCTGCTTTCTGGACTGCTGGTTCCATGATGTGCATGATTGGTATACTATCCAGGGTGCGAGGTCCAAATGCTGATCCAATGTTGGCCAGAGCGTCTGCCTGCACATTCTGATCTCTGGGGACTTGCTCAACCTCAATGTTAGTAAACTTTTGAAAAATATTTTTAACCAGATCAAGATATGCAATCATCTTAGAGTCTTTAGCAGCGTACGTACCATTGACTTGGTTGGCTACCAATAGAGAGTCTATTTTTACCTTTAAATTACGAATTCCCATGTCCAGACATACATTCAGTCCTGCAATCAGTGCTTCATACTCAGCTTCGTTGTTGGTAGTCCTGAATTCACAGGATACAGCCTATTTTATCTTGTCCCCCTGTGGTGATTTCAGGACCACGCCTAGTCCAGTACCCCTGATATTGGCTGAACCGTCTGTCCAGAGTTCCCAGACCTGCTGTTTCTGGTCCAGATGGAAAATCTCCTTTGTCAGCTGCTCCTCTAGCGTGGGAGTGAAGTCAGCCACAAAGTCTGCTAATGCTTGAGATTTGATCGCTGTTCTAGGCTCATAGGATAAGTCATATGTGCTCAACTTAACTGACCACTTTGACAAACGACCTGAAAGTTCTGGTCTACACAGTACTGATCTCACAGGAACATTAGTACGAACAATAATATGATGCGCCTCAAAATATGGGCGCAACTTGGTACAAGCAACCGTTAAAGCCAAAACAAACTTCTCCAACACAGAATACTTGGTCTCAGCATCCAGAAGACTCTTACTTACATAATATACAGGATGTTCTTTGTCCATCCGTTCTCTCACCGTAATCGCACTTACAGTGCTTCGCATGCACAGTACACTACCAACGTTTCTCCTGGTTCTGGCTTGGATAGAAGTGGGGCTGACGACAAATAAGTCTTCAGGTCCTGGAATGCTTTCTCATGTTCTGTCCCCCAGTTGAACTGCTTGTTCTTTCTCAGTAGGTCATAGAATGGTTTGCATCTTTCAGACGATCTAGAGACGAACCTGTTCAACGCTGCAACTCTGACAGTCAGCTTCTGGACCTCCTTTGAATTCTGGGGAAACTTTAAGTTGATTATTGCTGAGATCTGCTCTGGACTAGCCTCTATGCCCCTCTTTGTCACCATGTAGCCTAAGAATTTTCCTGCAGTGACACCAAAGGTGCATTTAGTAGGGTTTAACTTCATATTATACCTTTCCAGAATCTCAAATGCCTTTTCTAGGTACTGGATGTGGTCCTCAACTTTCTTGCATTTCACGACCATGTCATCAATGTAGACCTCCATTGTGTCCCCAATCTGGTCCCTGAACATCATGTTCACCAGTCTTTGGTATGTTAATCCTGCATTCTTCAGTCCAAAGGGCATCGCCTTGTAGCAATATATTCCCCTGCTGGTCATGAACGCTGTATGCTCCTGGTCTGAGGGGTGCATCCTGATCTGGTTGAATCCACTTGCTACATCCATGAATGTCAGTACTTCATGTCCTGCAGTGGCATCCACCATGGCGTCTATGTGTGGTAGTGGGAAGGAATCCTTTGGACACGCTTTGTTCAGGTCTGGGTACATCACCTCCTTAATCATATCCATGTCCAGCAGTTTCTGTACCTCTTGGTTCACAATCTCATTACGTTCTGGTGCAAACTTCCTGCGTTTCTGCTTCACAGGCTTAAAGCTTGGGTCAATATTTAACTTATGCGTAATAACATCAGAACTAATACCAGTCATATCGAAATGAGACCATGCAAAACAATCCTCTTTACTCCTCAGAAAGTCCATTAGAGCAGGTCTGATTACCTCTGGAGCATCAGAACCAACCAGAACCTTCCTGTCAGGTCTCTCTTTTGCTAAAACAATTTCCTCTGTCTCCATGCGTGGGACAGGATTTTCAATAGTCCTGACAGGCCGCTTTAATTGCTATGCGAGGGACTTACCTGGGCTAGGAGGTTTCAGGGCTGTCCTGTAACACTCCTGTGCTGTTTGTTGCTCTCCTCTGACCGTTGATGTCCCCCACTTTGTTGGAATCTTGATGCACTGGTGGTACGTTGAAGGTACAGCCTTGTGGTTGTGGATCCAAGGTCGCCCTAGGATCACGTTGTATGAGGATAGGCAGTCTATGACGCAGAACTTTTCGAAGGAGGTGACTCCTTTCACGTAGGTTGGCAGCGTGATCTCTCCCAGGCTGTGCTTTGTCTTGCCGCTGAACCCTACCAGGATGCTGGACTTCTTTGTTACATCCGTTTCTTTCAGTCCCATTGTAACACCCCTGATTTTCAGCCTCCTTTACATATATAAAATCAACAACTCGCAAGGCCAAAAATCAAGAATGCTACTAATAGTAACTGAGATATTTAAAATTTAAAACCAAAATCAAAATTCTTAACATAGTAAATTATGAAAATTACATAAAACAAAATCCATTTATTATGAAATCTAGTCGTAAAAGAATAATTAAAGAGTTTCTCGTAGAATAATGATATTAAAACGCAGCGTCTCTCACGATCCCCATACCCGCAATCACATACTAACCTGCAAGTTACTTAAAATACAAAACAAAGTCAACAAAAATGTTGAGTAAGTACGACCCATATCTAGTAAAAACGATTTTGAAAATAATTTTAGAAAGTCTTTTACTTGCAGTTTTCGAAAACATTAATAATGATAAATCATTGAAAAACAATCAAAGAAGATATAAATAAGTTTCATTCACAAGTACTCGATACAGAAAATATTTTAGTCCCATAAGAATGAGACTCTTCCGATGGCCAATAACTCTCTGTTTTTTTTCTCACCGACCAACCGAAAAGGTTGGCCCTTGATAGTGGGCAATAAGATAAGAGACCCAATAGTCCCGAATACGCGTATCCCCCAATGAGTACTACAAAGGGGAGGATCTAGAGGTGAGGGCTCGATCAACAGACCCTACATTTGAACTTTATGAATCATCACTATCGATAACAACTCTCAGAATAATGCCCATAAAAGGACGGGATATCATCGGGATAACCAAAAATAATTTAAAGTACTTGAGAAAGATAATTCAAATGAAAATCGAGACAATAATAAGATGATGAAATAGAATAATTGGGAATTTCTCAGAATAATTCTTGAACAACAATTCAAAAGCAGTCTTAAACACACACTTGAACAAAATTATATAAAATATGAAAATATTTGAGAAAGACATAATACAAAAATGTTTGTAAGCCAATTTAAAATAATATAGCCTTCAAAACTTGAGAACGATAAATATGGTAAAATTGAAGAAAATTGTTTAGAAAATATAAAACGATTTGAGGAACAATCTTTAAAACATTACAATATAAAGTTTGAAATAAAGTACTTAATAAGGAGATAAGCAATCGTACTTACCTTAAGAGTGCACACAAGCAATCACGTAGAGAGCAATTCAGAATAACTCCACGACAAATTGAGAATATGTATACTTAGGAACTAAGAACATGACGATGATTATAATGAATGCAGTAGGGACAGAACCACGAAGAGGGTGCTAATTATGTATTTATGTTCCCCTTTTCTTTTTTCTAAGGTACTCGGTGTGATAAACGAGGTCAATTATATAGAAGTTGATATAGAGAAGTTGACGAGGTTTAGGAAACTTAAGTGTTGGGAAGCTTTATTTAAAGTATGTGTTTTGGCAAAAAATTTACCAAGGTTCAATTTATTGAGTTGAGGTTAAAGCGACCTTATTGTATGCCGAACTAAGACTCGTAAACGAAAACTTAAGGAAAAGAAATGATGAAAACGAAATGAGACACGAAGGTTTTTTGGTTACGCGGAAAACCCGTTGTGGGAAACGACCGCGGGGGGAAGCTCTTGTCCCACCAACTATCCACTATTCAAAGAAGGATTACAAGATTTTGGTGCTAAGGCACGTTATTTGGTACAATACTCGCTGAATAATACCAAGTGTTTGCTGAAAAAAAAATGTGTTTGGAGTGCTTAGTTTGTTGTAGATTTGCTGTGGAATGCTCAGTATAGTTGGAGAGTGTTGAATGCCTTGTCTTGAACCCTAGCTTTCCTTTTATACTTGTAATTTCCCCTGACTTTGCTCCTATTTCCACTCCTCGCCAGTTACAACTTCTCGTGAATAGGTCTTAATTGCTCCTTCCGTTAGATAACTTCCCCTTTTCTCGCAACTGCTTTGGCTATCCGTTGCAATTGGGACAAATCCGTTGGTGGGACTCCTGAGGGCCCTGGCATCCCAGGTCTGTCTTTGCTCGCTCCTGGGATACTGCAGGTCTGCCCGAGGTCCAAAAATGTTCAGGGTCCTGGGCTAGGTGGGGCTCCTGGAGGGTCTTGCATGCTCGAGGTTCTGCGCCGTCTGGATCCTCGGAATATTCTGGATCATGCCCAGGGGCCCGCGATGCTCAGGGTCCTGAGCAAGGTACTGCTGCTGATAGGGCCCAGACTGGGCCGGAAAATTTGGGCCCAACATTTGCCCCCAAAATTTCTGCTCAGGAGGTCTCGAATTCTGAGCAAGAATTTTCATCCTCAGATTGCTTTGCGTGACTCCCCCATATTTCAACTTTGGACGTACTTCGGCTGCTTCGATTTTGTTCGTGCTTGTTACTTGCTGGATTGGCGGACTGTTTTTCTTTTCCCTTCTTCGGTAAGCAACAATGACACAGAGCGGAGGTTGCTGATATGGCGAAAGAGCTGCTGCAAGTATTTAGGTCGTTTCTGATGCCCCCGACTATATGGGCCAGGGACAGCTGAGGCGCCTGCCGAGGATGCTGTAGCGATTGAGGGACCTGAAACAGAGGAAACAATACCGCAAGGGTGAAAGCGACAATGTAAACATGGATCAGCTAAAAACACCTAACTAATGCAACTCGAAACATGTGAATAATCTATCAAGCTTATTAGGCGAATTTTCCCTTCTTGCTAAACATATCTTGCTCAGGAACCCTTGAAGTAGGGTACCTTGATGGTATCTATGAAATTCATGGTGGCCAACCATGTTTTGCTTACGTTCGTTTGTAGCGCGCGCGTTCGTTTGCGTTTTGTATGCATGCTTTTAGAGTCGACTTAGTGGCGGCCTGGAGTCTTAAGTCCAAGTGGGGTCATGTTTATCCCCGATGCCGCGCCTCGTAGTGGTGACTTGGTGGCCCTGGAATCTGAGATGTCCGGAACGGGGTTACGTTTGTCCCCAGTCGCCACGCGCACGAAGTCCTCTCTAAGGAGGATAATTGTAGGGGCCACCCAGATTTCACTTTCACCCTTATTTTTCCAAAAAGAAAGGATTTTCGAATAACAACAAAGGATATTTGGGGCTCCAAAAAATGCATTTTTAAAGAAAGATTTTTTGAAAGAAGAAATACGAGTGAGAGGAACCTGGGTGACGAAGCTGGGAGCCATGGAGTCCCCTGGGAGCCTTGGAGTCCCTTGTGACCCTAGGGGTCGATATCTTATGGAGGAGCGAAATTTTGGAAGCTCTTTAAAATGAATTCAAATATCATTTGTATTTAAAAATGAGCTTTAAATAAGAAGTTTTTAAAAGGATAAAATGTTTTAAACAAATCACAAATGTAAACTGTCGAAATACTTTTAAAATGATTTAAAAGCAGATTAAAGAATTTTCACGGAAGAATGATCAATAAAACCTGCTGAGGGTACCTCAGAATGATGAGGGCACGCCAGGATCCTGAGGGTACATCAGGATCCTAAGGCCTCAGGATCCTCGGGGTATCTCAGCAGCGAAACGCAAAATAACTTTTAAAACGATTTAAAGGGTAAATTAAAGGTGTTTTAAAGAAGAACATAAGAAAAATTTACAACCTAGGAAGAGAATGAAATTCTTCAAACGGAAAAATATAGTATGAATTAAAAAAAAATGAGTAAAACCTATTGAGGACATCATGTTTAGGTGGGCGTCGAGACCCTCAAAATGAAACACCGTTTTAAGGTGCAGTGCCAAGCTGGCGAGTAGTAATCTTGTTGTGTGTCCTTGCCCCCTGCATGGTTTCCGCATTTATGAATGTGGAGGCCATGCAAAACGGCTAAAAGAGTTCTGGGAGGGGCCTGACAGGATCCTGTCAGGGTCCTGAGAGGGACCTGGCTGGAACCTGAGCCTTATTGGAAGGAGGATCAGTCGTAGGGCTTGGACCGTCCAACTCTCCTGTCCGGCAAAAAATTTACCAAGGTTCAATTTATTGAGTTGGGGTTAAAGCGACCTTTTTGTATGCCGAACTAAGACTCGTAAACGAAAACTTAAGGAAAAGAAATGACGAAAACGAAATGAGACACGAAGGTTTTTTGGTTACATGGAAAACCCGTTGTGGGAAACGACCGCGGGGGGAAGCTCTTGTCCCACCAACTATCCACTATTCAAAGAAGGATTACAAGATTTTGGTGTTAAGGCACGTTATTTAGTACAATACTCGCTGAATAATACCAAGTGTTTGCTGAAAAAAATGTGTTTGGAGTGCTTAGTTTGTTGTAGATTTGCTGTGGAATGCTCAGTATAGTTGGAGAGTGTTGAATGCCTTGTCTTGAACCCTAGCTTTCCTTTTATACTTGTAATTTCCCCTAACTTTGCTCCTATTTCCACTCCTCTCGCTGCCGTTACAACTTCCTGCTGAATAGGTCTTAATTGCTCCTTCCGTTAGATAACTTCCCTTTCTCTTGGCTTGCTTTGGCTATCCGTTGCAATTGGGACAAATCCGTTGGTGGGACTCCTGAGGGCCCTGGCTGTCCAGGGTCCTGTGCTGCCTGGCTCCCTGGGATACTCAGGTCTGCCCGGGGGTCCTAAAATGTTCGAGTCTGGGCTAGGTGGGGCTCCTGGAGGGTCTTGCATGCTCGAGGTTCTGCGCCGTCTGGATCCTCGGAATATTCTAGATCATGCCCAGGGTCCCGCGATGCTCAGGGTCCTGAGCAAGGTACTGCTGCTGATAGGGCCCAGACTGGGCCGGAAAATTTCGGCCCAACAATAGGACTACAAAATCTCAAGTATTTAAGTGCTTAATATAATAATGGAATATATGGAGTAGTATTTGTACGTAAGACAAGTTTGAGTGGATATAGGAGTTTGACACGGTAGTACGTAGTTGACCAATATTAAATTTTTGTATACGATTCATTAATATTCTAATGTAGTTAGCACTATAGTTGACATAACCTAAATAGTAAATATAATGTTTCCGAAGCTAACTAAAACTAAAATTAAAATTAAAATTTGAATAAGATAACACTAGCTAGTATTACACGTACTACCATTAAAATAATAATACCTATGACGGATTTTTGAATTATTTTACATATATTAATTTTTTTTATTAATCTAACCAAGTTTAACTTATTTTGATAATATCGTATAAGAAAATAGTAGCTATAATGATTAAAAATTGAAAATATGTTGTATCACGCCGTAACTAAATAATCCTAATTTTACAATCAATTAGTTACTCAAAAGTATGACTAACTACTTAAATTTCACTTTATAAAAAAACAATAAAAATAAAATTAGAGTACTACTTACTATATCAAACAATATAGATATAGTTTAATTTTTATCGGTTACAAATTCCTACTTATTTTTTTTATAAGGTTTACATTATTTTATATAAGATTGTTATAGGACCTTAAAATTACGGGGTGTTACACCCATAGCCTCCAGCGCCTCCGTCATTATGATGTTTACTGAACTGCCACCATCTACCAGGACTCCTCTGACCATGCAGGTCCCAATCTGGATCTTGATTACTAGTCCATCGTGGTGCGGCCCATGTACTCCTTGAAGGTCTGACTCATCAAACACTATCTCCTGTGCAGAATCAGGCTTTCCTGCTGGTGGTCGCTGCCTGTTCTCTACAGCCACACGCTTTGCAGCAGAATAGGTCAGTCCACATATATCAGAACCTCTAGAAATAAACTTTACCTCATGGGTTGTAGGCGGTGGAAGATCTCTTGGTTCGTCCTGCTCAACTTTGTTCTTCTTGTTCCTGGGCAGGATGTCCTTCAGATGACCATTCTTCAGTAGGTGAGCTATTTCCCTTCTGAGGGCTATGCAGTCCTCCGTGGTGTGGCCTATATCAGAATGGTACTCACACCACTTGGTTGTATCTCGCCTGGGATTCGGCATCTCGCTTGGTTTTGGCCATCTGACTGCTGAGCCCAACTTGTCCATCTTGCGGTCGATCTGGCGGATCTACGAGAAGCGATACTACGAGACTGGAGGTGGAACCCTGGGTGCATCAGTCTGCTCATCCACGGCGTTCGCCTCTCTTCTGGTTGGCCTCTGGTATGGACCAGGTCTGATGATGTTGTGCCGTTGGTTGGTGACTTTTCGTTCGGCCACCGCCAGTCTGATAGCGTGCCTAAAGCTGCTGGTCCTCTTCCACCCTGATCTGGGCCAGAGCCTTAGCCTGCACATCCTCAAAGGTAGAACAGGGATAACGGGTTAGTTCAACATAAAGCTCAGAACCTCTTACCAAACCTTGCCTGAAGACCTCTATAGCTGTGCCGATGTCACATCGTGGAATGGACACTTTTTCCTTGTTGAAGCGATGCAAGAAATCTCTCAGGGACTCGTTCTCCTCCTGGATAACACCGCATGTCATCAACCGCTTCTCCAACATTCTCGCATCGCGAATCGGACGTTGAAGAGGTTGATCAGCTCCGCAAAGGTCTTGATAGTCCTGACTGGTAGGTTGATGTCCCACTGTAAGGCTGGACCAGTCAGGGTTGATCCAAAGTTTTTGCACATACAGGCCTCCCTCTTCTCTGCTGGGATTGCGGCGTTGAACATCCTTTGCTTATACTGGGCCATGTGTTCCAGGGGATCAGTTGTTCCATCATAAAGCTTGAGGTTGGGTGGTGTGTACTTCTTTGGCATTTCCACCATCGCAATGCAGTCAGCGAAGGGTGAGTCAGCATAGCTCTCTAGTGTTGCTTCCTCTATGGGTGTTGGAAGTCCTGGAACCTTTCGCACTAACTCTGAGAGTTTCTGCATCTCCATCATCATATACTGCATAACCTGGCCTGCATTGATTCCTTCTGGTGTTTTTGGATCACCACTTCCACCCGCAGCGTTGTTCTCTGGATCATCCTCTACGTTGTGTGGATCGCCTCTTGATCCTTTTGATCCTGCAGAAGAGAAAACAGAGAAGTCAAGTTGCTTAATTACGTCAGAAAATGGAGTACCTGGTGGGATTCTGGATCCTGAGGCCTTCTTCTGAGCAGAGGTGTAACACCCCGACTTTTCCTAATATTAATTGTTCGTATCAATAATATTTGTAATTCATTTCTCTTGATTTTCTCATTTTTAGCTCAAGAAAATCAGTTCACTTTTCGCGTGGATTAAGCTACACTGTAGTCAGAACTTAAAAACGGTGTAATTAACTTAAAAACGGTGTAATTTCCTCATACGGACTCCGATTCAGGTGATTCAAAAGGCTAAACTGCGTATTTTTTCGACGCCGTCGCAACTGCCAAACTTTCAGGAGTCAGAACGAACCGCTCCACCCTGGGCCGAGCCGATCCCTCAACTCGGGTTTGGTTTTAGGGTTTCATGTGGTTGCTTTTTGCTCAAGTCATTAAATATCTTGTTCACTCCTAGCCCTATCAACCTTAAGATTATATTTTCATCTCCCTAATCTCATTCCTCATCTCATCTCATAATTCTCCCTCAAAACTCTCTCTAAATCCCATCCAAACACCATTGTTGATCATCCTTTCCTTCATCTTTTGAGTCCTAATCCTTCCCTTGTCAATTCCCTTGGTATAAGGTCCCTTTTTATCTCTTTTATTTTCTGATTTTTGTATTATTCTATGTGTTCTTATGTTGTATGCTTTTGCTTGTGTGATTTGGCTTGGTTATGCAAAGGAGAAGGAGATCTAGAAGAAGGTGATACCATTCTTGTGGAGGAGGAAGAGGATTAGCACGGTTTTGATCTCAACTAAGGTAACTAGGTGTGATCTAGTTGTATTTTAACTTGTATGAGGCCTACATGTTGTTGATCTTGTGTTCTACATTGTTGATCTATGGTGTGTGTGCAAAATCATGTTGTTTGATTGTTGTTATGTCATTGAATCATGCTAGATCTAGGGCCTCATACTAGGGTTTGTCTTATAATCATATATTCATGCATAAATCACATATTGTATCATTAATCATGCTTGTAAAATGATGAAAATCGAATTGGTGTTGTTTCTTGTTGTGGGCCGAGATGAGTGAGGGAGGGCCGAGGCCCTTGCTCTTGTGTTCCCTTGTTTTTCCTTCTTGTTTTGGCTTAATCATGATGAATCTCAATGTTTGGATGAATCACCTAAGGTTAAATTATGAATTATGATGATTTGATTGAGTCTAAAAGTGTATGTATGCATGTTTTAATGAATTGATCACATAAATTGTTAAAGGGTCACATAAGAATTGAATATGTTGCATGAATACGGGTGTTGTGTGTGTTGGCCATGTGATGTGCATGTTGGTCGTGAGGGGGGGGGGGTGTGAGTCGGTTTGTTTGTCACTTGTTTGAGTCTTGGCATGTCTTAGGATGTTAACTATGCTAAGTGGAATCGAAATACACTTTGTTTGATCACTAAATAAAGGATTATGAGCATGTCAATTGAATGTATGACTTGTAATGTATGTTGATCATATTGTACTCCGTATGTATGGTTGGTTATGATTGTAATGAGGCTTGTGTATGTATGAGTATGGTTGTTGTTGTTGTATGGTTGTGTTGGAAGTGTTAGAGACAGGTTAACAGGTTAACGGGTTGTGCTTGAGTTAAGTTTACACATGGGTACTGTTCTGGCACATGTGTGAGGAGATACAACGTCCTAGGATGGACGGATACCGCACGTGATCCCCTCGACTATTCTTGTTGCTTAGTTAGAGCGACTATGGGTTCTCAACCAGAAGGGTTAGAGACTATGGTTATTTATGTCGTCATTGCTCTTGTTGCTCGGTGGAATTTGGCCAAATTTAGACTTGTGATTGAGGAACTTCTTGTTGTTGTTCCGCCATAGGGTTTGGGTGATTCTTGTTGCTTCACCCGGGGTGATTCTTGTTGCTTCACCCAATTCTCTGCGCTTACTCTCGTAATTGGTTGGAAGAAAGATCGTCTTGAGAGCCCAGTTGGTTTGGACACAACATTGGTTGTGCCGTGTCGTTTGTTGTTTATGTTTTGTTGTTCCTTTGTTGTATGTTAGTTGTTTATGTTGTGGTATCTTGTTATTAGGCCGTAGGCCAGGTGAGCTTGTTTGCATTGTTGTTTATGTTCGTTATGTTAAAATATGGTAGGAGCACCTAGTTACTCCCATCGATTGTGGTTGTTGCCTCTCTTTTATAGGTATGCGCGAGACGGGATTGAGTGAGTGGATGCGAGGATGTGACCGTGTATTACCTTGGAAGAGATGTGTTATCGTTTAGACTCTTTTGGACTAGACTCGTTAGGATGTTTAGTCTTGTTATTGTTATTTTACTTTCATTTTTGGAGTTTGATTTGTAAGGGGTATTTACTCGCCACTTCTAGGCCTCAAAGCCTACCTTTTTATCGTTGTTTAGTTGGTTTAGTGAGTGGCGATTTCGGATTACATACGGTGTTTCCGCCACCGTGGTCTTCATTTTTATTCATTTTCTTTTATAAACCCTTTTTAAAAGCTTATTTTATTTTGTTGGAGAATCAGGTGTTGTTACAGCTTGGTATCGAGGCGAATCGCTCCCAACTCTCTTAGGTGAGTGAGTAGGATTCGACCTAGAACACCGAGTGAGAGTGTTGGGTAGACACATTAGGGGGTCTACGTTATTTGTGCATGTGTATGAGTAGATGTGTGAATGGTGGTCTTAGGATTTCCACCATTAGATCATATGTTTACTTTGGATGCAGGCACAGGAATGATGGAGTCATGCGAGGTCGGGTGTCGACTCGATAAATCGCTACATTAAAAATTTACTAGTCCTGCCTCTAAAATAGTCTTTAAAAGCTTTTGATTTGATCTAATCGTCGTTTTTAAATGTATTTCTTTATTTCAAAATGTTTTACTCTGATAATTGATTTCTTATGTACTACTTGGATTCTTTGCTTTCGTCATGCTCACCATTCTAAACTAAATCCTTTATACTTCAATTTTCTTATCAAATCATGTTAGCCTTCATTTTTAATCTCGACAAAAATTTTCATTCCGTTTTAATACACTTGTATGACCCTTCCTTTTTAATGTTATTCATTTGAGAGTTCTGTTTCATCGAAAATTTTAGTCTATTTATGCCTTGTTTATCCCTTGTTTTAACTTTTCGATTTATTCGTTTCTTCAACTTTAATCATTTGAGTATTCTAATTTAGAATATCCCTCTTTCATTTGACCTTTCAAAATATCTAGAAAATTAACTCCTAAAGTCTTTGATTCGTACTGATTAAGCAGCTGGAGCAAGAAACTTGAAGCCGAATTGCGAATGTATGGTCCTACCATCAGAGCACGCAGCGGAAGCTCTTAATCTAAGTCACCTACCATATTCGTAGGGACCTCTTCCAGCTTGCTAGCTATACTTATTCCTAGTATATCCTTCTAGTTCTTGATCTTATTATACAGTTGTTTTAAAACTATCAGCTCGTGGTTACAGTTTGAGTTTCTTTTTCCCCAATAAAATTTCTTATTATGTTCATCCTCATCTTTTTCAATAGATCGTGCTGAAATAATTTCTAAACTCTTTTATTTCTAAACTCTTTTATTTCAAGAATGTTTTCAGTCAGTTCTATTAACAAAACCTATTTTTGTATATTTGTGCTAGAATGGTTTGTTTATCCTTCTGGTACTTTCTTATTTTGTAACTATGTTGAGGAAAATTTTAATCAGTATCGTTTTACTTTTCCATTCATGTTTAAACGCGTCAATACATTTTGGTGGCTTTTTACTCAATCAAATTTGAAATGACTGACACTTATCTATTGCACCCACTTTTGATCAAAACCTCTTTATTATCCTAAACCTTCTTTTATTAAGTTTTCTAATTTGAGCATTTAGCTTATTTAATTAATATTTATTCTACTTGGTATTTTATTAGCTTCATTTCTCTAAAATTGCTGTCATGTTGAAACTCAACTTTAAGACTTCTCCTTTCAATCGTATCTTCTGATCATATTCTATATCTGTCAAACTTTTGGGGAATTACCTTTTCGCCTCTCCTTCATAACGAAACCAATTTGAGTTCTTTGTTGGACACGAGTCTTATGCCTTCATTTGTGAACTCTTAAATAATATTTCTATTTTCCTTCATCGTTTCATATTAAAAACTTCTTTTGTCAAATTGGCAGTTGTTGAGCAGTTTCTTGCAAAAGATTTATTATGTCATAGTTTTACTTAGTTCGTTCCATTCCTTCTTTTCTTTCTTATTCATCATAACTCATCACTTTTATATCATGGCCCTATCGATCACCTTTTAGTCCTGTCATTCGGGTCTTATGTTATTCTATTCCTTAGGATTCCCTCTAGTAGCTACTTCAGTTTTATTGCCTTTGAGCCGACTTTTAAGACATCGATCTTCTATTATTCTTCATTCCTCTCCATGGCTAATCACGTTCTCAATTTTGTAAAAGCTCTTGATGTAAAAGCTCTTCATTCTTTTCTTTCTTATTCATCATAACTCATCACTTTTATATCATGGCCCTATCGATCACCTTTTAGTCCAGTCATTCGGGTCTTATGTTATTATATTCCTTAGGATTCCCTCTAGTAGCTACTTCAGTTTTATTGCCTTTGAGCCGACTTTTAAGACATCGATCTTCTATTATTCTTCATTCCTCTCCATGGCTAATCACGTTCTCAATTTTGTAAAAGCTCTTGATGTATTAGCATCAATCGTGTCCTTGATAAATTTCTCTAATCATATTCCTTGGCATCTAGTTGTAAGGTGCTTCACCCTTATCTAGCTCGAGATCTGATCCATAAGCTGTCGCTGTTATTGGAGTCATGGATGGTAGAGTTTGGTTAGTTATTAGTTGATAGTATTGTGTTTGTTAGCTTATGCACATGGTTGGTCGTTGTAGCTTTTGAGGATTTTAGTGTTGCGATTCCTAGCTAGTGCAACCCGAGACCGCTTTATAATTATGAGTTAATGCACTTGTGAGTCTTAGCCTTTGGGGTTGATGATTTAATTGACGGTGAGTGAACGTTAGGGAGATTATAGTATCTGCGTAGGGAGTATTTTTAGGTCTTTGTTATGTTGTTAGATGGGTTGTGACAGTCATGAGTTAGTGAGAATTGGGAAGTGATATTGTAGTGAGCAATAATCGGCGTTGAGGAAAACTTAAAGGTTATAGTGAGCACGATAAAACTGTGGGGTTTTTACTTTAAAGGATAATGTAGGAAGAACCAGTGTGCATCTTTGTGGTTTTGTGTATGTGTTAAGTATAAGGAAATTCATTAATGGGAGGAGAGAATTCGAGGTCAGTAAGGTAGTGACATTCCAGAGAGGTGTGGATAGACTTGTGTATGGTAATAATGGGTTGAGAGAGTAGTAAGCTTTCAACGATACATTTTGATAGCTACGTGTTAGTATACGTGTGACTTGAGAATGAGACGATATGGTATGACATAATTATGGTTATTTCGTTGTGGAGAGTGTGGATAGATATGAGAAGCGATATAGACTTGAGCTTGCATCACGTTATGATTAAGGATATGAGGCTTGACATTAGCATTGATTTGGGGATTAGCTTACGCGTTAGTTTGTCTTGGTAACGTAGGTGATGGTGCCTTTTGGGTTAAAACCCGTCTGAGGTTTTGGTTAGACTTGGTGGGGAAGATGCTTGGTTGAACGATATGGTTTTGTGAGGCTAGTGTGCCTAATTTGAGGATTGTCGAGCATGAGATGCACCAATAGTATTGAAGGGTTATATGAGTGAGTTGAGCATCATTCGGGTGATATGTGATGTCGGGTTATCTTAAGCGTCGTTAAGAGTGTCTATGCTTCTCAGGTTTTCTGTTGCATGCGAACTGCTGCTGGAACAAGTTGACTAGGTCCGCAAATGAAGTGACTGATCTGTTGGGGAGGTTGACGAACCACTCCAGAGCGGCTCCGGTTAGAGTGGAGCCAAAACCTTTACACATGCAAACCTCTTTTAAGGACCCTGTGACCGTGACCACCATCATCTTCTGTTTGTACTGGTTCACATGGTCCTGAGGATCTGAGGTCCCGTCATACAGCGTCATGGTAGAAAGGCTGAAGCCCTTCGGAACATTAGTATGTGAGATGCTGTCCACGAAAGGCGAATCAAAGATACCGTCTGCTGCTGCTCTCTCCATCGGCCTGGGCATCCCTGGGATCCTTGCGATCATGCTCCTGAGCTCCTGCAGCTGCTGCTCCACGGCGTTGTCGGCCCTTGTGCTGGTCAGGACCCTCGCGTCATGAGGAGGGCGCATTCCTCCTATCTTTGATGCATTGGGTGCCCTTGAGTGGGTCATGGCAATGAGTCTTTGCGATTCGATCCAAAGTTGCTCCTTCCAGGTTCTGCTCTGGAGTTCCTGTCAAGAAAGGTGGATTAGATCCGAATAAGTTGCTGGTCAAGAAGCTACCTGTGCTTGGCTGCTGGCTGCCAAGGCTGAGAGAGGTTTCGGTGGTGATGCCTCCAGGGTCCTGGTACGCTGAGGGGGCTGGGGTCACTCCACCGAGATCCAGTCGGGTAACCAGCTCCTGAGGGACTCCTCTACTGGGGCCTGCAGCTTCGTGGCTGGCTCCTGAGGATGCGGCTCCGATGCCTCCACGCTGAACCTTGGACTCCAGGGCCTGCACCCTCCTGTTGGTTTCCTCGTTCCCTTTGCGCACTTGATCCATAACCCTGGACATCGACTCGATACTCCTCATGAGGGTACGAAGGGGGTCCTGAGGCTGGATGCTGGATCGTCTCAAGGAGCCTGCTATGGACTCTGGCAGGGCATTCCAAATCCTCCGGTGCTTGCTGGTGGCGGTCCTCCGGGTGCTGAAGAAGGTGACCTAGGGACTCCTGCAGATGCGGCCACTGGCGCAGGGGACCTCGTGACACGTCGTGGCTGGGTAGTGGCTGCGGCGGTGGAAACCACCCGAGTTAAGGGCACCAGGGCAGTTGAGGACCCTAAGACCGTTGCTGGAGAGCGTCCTGCGCTAGATACCGCCGGCGCACTGCTTGATCCTTGACTGGCGTTGCTTGACATGATTGCTGGATGAAGAAATGAGTCTGGCTACAAAAGATGATCGCTATTCCCCACAGACGGCGCCAAATGTTTTGGCAAAAAATTTACCAAGGTTCAATTTATTGAGTTGGGGTTAAAGCGACCTTTTTGTATGCCGAACTAAGACTCGTAAACGAAAACTTAAGGAAAAGAAATGATGAAAACGAAATGAGACACGAAGGTTTTTTGGTTACGCGGAAAACCCGTTGTGGGAAACGACCGCGGGGGGAAGCTCTTGTCCCACCAACTATCCACTATTCAAAGAAGGATTACAAGATTTTGGTGTTAAGGCACGTTATTTAGTACAATACTCGCTGAATAATACCAAGTGTTTGCTGAAAAAAAATGAGTTTGGAGTGCTTAATTTGTTGTAGATTTGCTGTGGAATGCTCAGTATAGTTGGAGAGTGTTGAATGCCATGTCTTGAACCCTAGCTTTCCTTTTATACTTGTAATTTCCCCTGACTTTGCTCCTATTTCCACTCCTCTCGCTGCCGTTACAACTTCCTGCTGAATAGGTCTTAATTGCTCCTTCCGTTAGATAACTTCCCCCTTTCTCGCAACTGCTTTGGCTATCCGTTGCAATTGGGACAAATCCGTTGGTGGGACTCCTGAGGGCCCTGGCTGTCCAGGGTCCTGTGCTGCCTGGCTCCTTGGGATACTCTAGGTCCTGCCCAGGGTCCTAAAATGTTCAGGGTCCTGGGCTAGGTGGGGCTCCTGGAGGGCCTTGCATGCTCGAGGTTCTGCGCCGTCTGGAGGCCAACGTTTTGGCTTGTACTTCTTCAAAGGTTAAGCAAGGGTACTTAGTCAACTCTTGATACAACTCTGAGTCTTGGTGAAGGCCTTGACGGAAAGCCTCAATGGCGGTCACCACGTCACAATTAAGGATTGAGATCTTTTCTTTGTTGAACCTACTGAGGAAATCTCTGGTAGGTTCCTCAGCCTCCTGCACCCAGGCAGATGCAAGTCGCTAGTCCGCTTCTCGTGTTTTCTCACAGATGCTAATCTGCCACTGGAACAAGTTGACTAGGTCCGCAAATAAAGTGATCGATCTGTTGGGAGGTTGACGAACCACTCGCAGCGGCTCGGTTAGAGTGGAGCCAAAACCTTTACACATGCAAACCTCTTTTAAGGACCCTGTGGCCGTGACCACCATCATCTTCTGTTTGTACTGGTTCACATGGTCCTGAGGATCTGAGGTCCCGTCGTCTGACGTCATGGTAGGAAGGTCAAGCCCTTCTAACATTAGTATGTGAGATGTTGTCCAAGAAAGGCGAATCGGCATAGGATACCGTTCTCTCTCTCCATCGGCTGGGCATCCCCTGGGATCCTGGCGATCATGCTCTGAAGCCTCGCAAATTTGCTCCACGGTGTTGTCGGCCCTTGTGCTGGTCAGGACCCTCGCGTCATGAGGAGGGCGCATTCCTCCTATGCTGATGCCGTTGGGGTGCCCTTGAGCTGGGTCATAAGCAGTGATCTTTGCAGATTACAACCGATCAAAGTTGCTCCTTCTGGGCTCGTCTAGAGTACTGTCGAGAGGAGGATTAGACCCGAATAAGTTGCTGGTCAAGAGGTTACCTGAGCTTGGCTGCTGGCTGCCAAGGCAGAGAGAGGTCTAAGAGGTGATGCCTCCAAGGTCTGATACGGCCCGAGGGGTGGGGTCACTCCACCGAGATCCACCGTAACCCGGCTCTTGAGGGCTCCTCTTTGGGGCCTGGCAGCCGTGGTCGCTCCTGGCGATGCGGCTCCGATGCCTCCACGCTGAACCATGGACTCCAGGGCCTGCACCCTCCTGTTGGTTTCCTCGTTCCCTTTGCGCACTTGATCCATAACCCTGGACATCGACTCGATACTCCTCATGAGGGTACGAAGGGGGTCCTGAGGCTGGATGCTGGATCGTCCCAAGGAGCCTGCTATGGACTCTGGCAGGGCATTCCAAATCCTCCGGTGCTTGCTGGTGGCGGTCCTCCGGGTGCTGAAGAAGGTGACCTAGGGACTCCTGCAGATGCGGCCACTGGCGCAGGGGACCTCGTGACACGTCGTGGCTGGGTAGTGGCTGCGGCGGTGGAAACCACCCGAGTTAAGGGCACCAGGGCAGTTGAGGACCCTAAGACCGTTCTTTGGAGGCGTCTGCGCTAGATACCGCCACAAGACCGCTTGATCCTTGACTGGCGTTGCTTGACATGATTGCTGGATGAAGAAATGAGTCTGGCTACAAAAGATGATCGCTATTCCCCACAGACGGCGCCAAATGTTTTGGCAAAAAATTTACCAAGGTTCAATTTATTGAGTTGGGGTTAAAGCGACCTTTTTGTATGCCGAACTAAGACTCGTAAACGAAAACTTAAGGAAAAGAAATGATGAAAACGAAATGAGACACGTGGGTTTTTTTGGTTACTGTGGAAAACTGTTGTGGGAAACGACCGCGGGGGGAAGCTCTTGTCCCACCAACTATCCACTATTCAAAGAAGGATTACAAGATTTTGGTGTTAAGGCACGTTATTTAGTACAATACTCGCTGAATAATACCAAGTGTTTGCTGAAAAAAAATGTGTTTGGAGTGCTTATTTTGTTGTAGATTTGCTGTGGAATGCTCAGTATAGTTGGAGAGTGTTGAATGCCTTGTCTTGAACCCTAGCTTTCCTTTTATACTTGTAATTTCCCCTGACTTTGCTCCTATTTCCACTCCTCTCGCTGCCGTTACAACTTCCTGCTGAATAGGTCTTAATTGCTCCTTCCGTTAGATAACTTCCCCCTTTCTCGCAACTGCTTTGGCTATCCGTTGCAATTGGGACAAATCCGTTGGTGGGACTCCTGAGGGCCCTGGCTGTCCAGGGTCCTGTGCTGCCTGGCTCCCTGGGATACTCTGGGTCCTGCCCAGGGTCCTAAAATGTTCAGGGTCCTGGGCTAGGTGGGGCTCCTGGAGGGTCTTGCATGCTCGAGGTTCTGCGCCGTCTGGAGGCCAACGTTTTGGCTTGTACTTCTTCAAAGGTTAAGCAAGGGTACTTAGTCAACTCTTGATACAACTCTGAGTCTTGGTGAAGGCCTTGACGGAAAGCCTCAATGGCGGTCACCACGTCACAATTAAGGATTGAGATCTTTTCTTTGTTGAACCTACTGAGGAAATCTCTGGTAGGTTCACTCGGCCTCTGCACCCAGGCAGTGCAATTGCTAGTCCGCTTCTCGGGTTTTTCTTTGCATGCGAATCGCTGCAGGAACAAGTTGACTAGGTCCGCAAATAAAGTGACTGATCTGTTGGGGAGGTTGACGAACCACTCCAGAGCGGCTCCGGTTAGAGTGGAGCCAAAACCTTTACACATGCAAACCTCTTTTAAGGACCCTGTGGCCGTGACCACCATCATCTTCTGTTTGTACTGATTCACATGGTCCTGAGGATCTGAGGTCCCGTCGTACAGCGTCATGGTAGGAAGGCTGAAGCCCTTCGGAACTTTAGTATGTGAGATGTTGTCCACGAAAGGCGAATCAGCATAGCTGTCTGCTGCTCTCTCCATCAGCCTGGGCATCCCTGGGATCCTGGTGATCATGCTCCTGAGCTCCTGCAGCTGCTGCTCCACGGCGTTGTCGGCCCTTGTGCTGGTCAGGACCCTCGCGTCATGAGGAGGGCGCATTCCTCCTATGCTGATGCCGTTGGGGTGCCCTTGAGCTGGGTCCGCAAACAGCGGTGCTGCAGTTACAACTGATCCGAAAGTTGCTCCTTCTAGGCTCTGTTCTAGAGTACCTGTTAAGAGAGGAGGATTAGACCCGAATAAGTTGCTGGTCAAGAGGTTACCTGAGCTTGGCTGCTGGCTGCCAAGGCTGAGAGAGGTGTCAGTGGTGATGCCTCCAGGGTCCTGGTACGCTGAGGGGGCTGGGGTCACTCCACCGAGATCCAGCCGGGTAACCAGCTTGATGTGGGAGCAGTGGGAACACAATGGAAACGAGGCCTTGGAGAGCACATGGTGCGGGAGCATTGGAAACACAGCAATAACAAAGCCTTCTAGGGCACGATTCCGACCATCTGAATGGAACCACAGTAGAAACGCAGGCACGTTTCTCACTATCTGGCAGGAAACGCAGAAACGTTTCCTACTATCTACCTGGAAACGCAGACAGAGAGGTTGGAAACGCAGGTATGGAAACTGGAAACGCAGAAGGAAACGCATGCTTTGAAGGTTCCTGGAAACTCACAGGAAACGCAGACGCGTTTCCCACAGACTAGCTGGAAACACTGGAAAACGTGTACAGCTCAACACGCTTTCCTTAAATTAGTCCGTAGGAATCAGCTAGTATAACTTTAATTATTCTTTGTTTATTTTCTTTATTTACTTGCAAATAAAGTAGGAAAATTTCCTAATTGTGTTAGGAATAATCTAGTTGATTTTATTTGATTTTGTTAGTATGTTTCCTAATTAATTTAGGAAAGATTTAGATTTAGATTGCTTAAGTTTCCTATTTAGTTTAGGAAATTCTTAATTTAGTTAGTACTATAAATAAGGTTGGATTGTGACCTTATTTTCATATCTTATCATACTTTGAATAAAGTTTTATACTTTGTTAAACTTGCGAGTTTAAACCCTTGTTTTCTTTCTTGCGAGATTGAATTCAAACTCTTCCTTGCGAGGTTGAGATTTAGCTAATCAAGTGATTTCCTTGCGAGGATTGATCAAGATTGCTTGCTTATCCGTTCTTGTTATCAAGAACTTGCATTATCCACCTAGAAACGCAACCTCACGTTGCATTCAAAGTCACAGTTACAAAATTCCGCTGCTAGTTTTTAAGAACCTTCATGTTCTATATAAAATTGGTATCAGAGCCGTGTTCAAATTTGTTTCTTAACAAATTTATCTTGGGAGCAACAAAATCATGGAGTTAAAGAAACTCAAATATGCTTTGAAAGAATTGGAAAGAATTGAGCATTCTTTATTTTGGAAAGAGGCACTAAGAAGGGTTGATCGGATTTCTTTCATGTTAGATAATATGAAAAGTAAACTTGAGCAATCTTATGAAGAGAAGAGAGAAGTGACAATTGAGTCTTCTAATTTTGTTCACTATAAAGAAGAAAACCATGTTGACATGATTATCTATGATTGTTACCCCGAATGTGATGATGAGTTAGAAGAAGTTGTGATCAAAGATGAACTATTTTCTTTTGAGGAATCTCATATAGAAGATACCACTTTATTTGATCTTAACAAACCGGCTATATTTGACGAAGCTTTTGAAGATAAGGTTGAATACATAGTTGAAGAGGTGAAGGACCAAGTTGATCCGATTATAGAAGGAAATATTGACTCTTTTGATGAAGTTCTTGAAAAGGATGAGTTTGTTCAATTCGGGGTTGAAGCGAAGCTCATTGATAATCTTATGATGATTGCTAATGAGAAATCCACGAGTATGTCTAAGGATGATCATGGTGATCCTAATCTGAATATGGAATCATTTCAATTATCAGATGTTTGTACACGAGGGGAAGAAACTGCAACACACTAAAAAAGCTTCAAGAAAAGACACAAGCTTGGAATGTATGAGTTGAATTGGGATAATCATGGAATGCCTAAGAAGAAGAAGACTAAAATGCTAGTTTGGATTGAAGATGATGAGCTTAAAGATCAATTTCATATCCAAAGATTTCAAATTGTTGTTTCTTGTTTTTTGTTTCCAAGATTTGTGGTTGATCCACAAGGTCATTGGTCCAAGAATCGGGACGATTCTTTTTTAAAGAAGGGAAGAATGATGCGGGAGCAGTGGGAACACAATGGAAACGAGGCCTTGGAGAGCACATGGTGCGGGAGCATTGGAAACACAGCAATAACAAAGCCTTCTAGGGCACGATTCCGGCCATCTGAATGGAACCACAGTAGAAACGCAGGCACGTTTCTCACTATCTGGCAGGAAACGCAGAAACGTTTCCTACTATCTACCTGGAAACGCAGACAGAGAGGTTGGAAACGCAGGTATGGAAACTGGAAACGCAGAAGGAAACGCATGCTTTGAAGGTTTCTGGAAACTCACAGGAAACGCAGACGCGTTTCCCACAGACTAGCTGGAAACACTGAAAAACGTGTACAGCTCAACACGCTTTCCTTAAATTAGTCCGTAGGAATCAGCTAGCATAACTTTAATTATTCTTTGTTTATTTTCTTTATTTACTTGCAAATAAAGTAGGAAAATTTCCTAATTGTGTTAGGAATAATCTAGTTGATTTTATTTGATTTTGTTAGTATGTTTCCTAATTAATTTAGGAAAGATTTAGATTTAGATTGCTTAAGTTTCCTATTTAGTTTAGGAAATTCTTAATTTAGTTAGTACTATAAATAAGGTTGGATTGTGACCTTATTTTCATATCTTATCATACTTTGAATAAAGTTTTATACTTTGTTAAACTTGCGAGTTTAAACCCTTGTTTTCTTTCTTGCGAGATTGAATTCAAACTCTTCCTTGCGAGGTTGAGATTTAGCTAATCAAGTGATTTCCTTGCGAGGATTGATCAAGATTGCTTGCTTATCCGTTCTTGTTATCAAGAACTTGCATTATCCACCTAGAAACGCAACCTCACGGTGCAATTCCACCCAAAACAAGCAACCTCACGTTGCATTCAAAGTCACAGTTACAAAATTCCGCTGCTAGTTTTTAAGAACCTTCGTGTTCTATATCACAGCTCCTGAGGGGCTCCTTTACTGGGGGGTGCAGCTTCGTGGCTGGCTCCTGAGGATGCGGCTCCGATGCCTCCACGCTGAACCTTGGACTCCAGGGCCTGCACCCTCCTGTTGGTTTCCTCGTTCCCTTTGCGCACTTGATCCATAACCCTGGACATCGACTCGATACTCCTCATGAGGGTACGAAGGGGGTCCTGAGGCTGGATGCTGGATCGTCTCAAGGAGCCTGCTATGGACTCTGGCAGGGCATTCCAAATCCTCCGGTGCTTGCTGGTGGCGGTCCTCCGGGTGCTGAAGAAGGTGACCTAGGGACTCCTGCCAGATGCTCGACCCTTGGCGCGAGGGACCGCGTGACACGCCGTGGGCTGGGTAGTGGCTGCGGCGGCGGAAACTACCCGAGTTAAGGGCACCAGGGCAGTTGAGGACCCCGAGACCGTTGCTGGAGAGCGTCCTGCGCTAGATACCGCCGGCGCACTGCTTGATCCTTGACTGGCGTTGCTTGACATGATTGCTGGATGAAGAAATGAGTCTGGCTACAAAAGATGATCGCTATTCCCCACAGACGGCGCCAAATGTTTTGGCAAAAAATTTACCAAGGTTCAATTTATTGAGTTGGGGTTAAAGCGACCTTTTTGTATGCCGAACTAAGACTCGTAAACGAAAACTTAAGGAAAAGAAATGATGAAAACGAAATGAGACACGAAGGTTTTTTGGTTACGCGGAAAACCCGTTGTGGGAAACGACCGCGGGGGGAAGCTCTTGTCCCACCAACTATCCACTATTCAAAGAAGGATTACAAGATTTTGGTGTTAAGGCACGTTATTTAGTACAATACTCGCTGAATAATACCAAGTGTTTGCTGAAAAAAAATGTGTTTGGAGTGCTTAGTTTGTTGTAGATTTGCTGTGGAATGCTCAGTATAGTTGGAGAGTGTTGAATGCCTTGTCTTGAACCCTAGCTTTCCTTTTATACTTGTAATTTCCCCTGACTTTGCTCCTATTTCCACTCCTCTCGCTGCCGTTACAACTTCTTGCTGAATAGGTCTTAATTGCTCCTTCCGTTAGATAACTTCCCCCTTTCTCGCAACTGCTTTGGCTATCCGTTGCAATTGGGACAAATCCGTTGGTGGGACTCCTGAGGGCCCCGCCGCCCAGGTCTGTCGCTCGGCTCCTTGGGATACTCTGGGTCCTGCCCAGGGTCCTAAAATGTTCAGGGTCCTGGGCTAGGTGGGGCTCCTGGAGGGTCTTGCATCCTCGAGGTTCTGCGCCGTCTGGAGGCCAACGTTTTGGCTTGTACTTCTTCAAAGGTTAAGCAAGGGTACTTAGTCAACTCTTGGTACAACTCTGAGTCTTGGTGAAGGCCTTGACGGAAAGCCTCAATGGCGGTCACCACGTCACAATTAAGGATTGAGATCTTTTCTTTGTTGGACCTACTGAGGAAATCTCTGGTAGGTTCCCCAGCCTCCTGCACCCGGTGATGCAATTCGCTAGTCCGCTTCTCAGGTTTTTCTGGCATGCGATGCTAATCGCCTGGAAGAAGTTGACTAGGTCCGCAAATAAAGTGACTGATCTGTTGGGGAGGTTGACGAACCACTCCAGAGCGGCTCCGGTTAGAGTGGAGCCAAAACCTTTACACATGCAAACCTCTTTTAAGGACCCTGTGGCCATGACCACCATCATCTTCTGTTTGTACTGGTTCACATGGTCCTGAGGATCTGAGGTCCCGCCGCATGGCGTCATGGTAGGAAGGTGAAGCCCTTCTAACATTAGTATGTGAGATCTTTGTCCACGAAAAGGCGAATCACCATACCGTCTCTTCGCTCTCCATCGGCCTGGGCATCCCTGGGATCCTGGCGATCATGCTCCTGAGCTCCTGCAGCTGCTGCTCCACGGTGTTGTCGGCCCTTGTGCTGGTCAGGACCCTCGCGTCATGAGGAGGGCGCATTCCTCCTATGCTGATGCCGTTGGGGTGCCCTTGAGCTGGGTCCGCAAACAGCGGTGCTGCAGTTACAACTGATCCGAAAGTTGCTCCTTCTAGGCTCTGTTCTAGAGTACCTGTCAAGAGAGGAGGATTAGACCCGAATAAGTTGCTGGTCAAGAGGTTACCTGAGCTTGGCTGCTGGCTGCCAAGGCTGAGAGAGGTCTCAGTGGTGATGCCTCCAAGGTCCTGGTACGCTGAGGGGGCTGGGGTCACTCCACCGAGATCCAGCCGGGTAACCAGCTCCTGAGGGGCTCCTCTACTGGGGCCTGCAGCTTCGTGGCTGGCTCCTGAGGATGCGGCTCCGATGCCTCCACGCTGAACCTTGGACTCCAGGGCCTGCACCCTCCTGTTGGTTTCCTCGTTCCCTTTGCGCACTTGATCCATAACCCTGGACATCGACTCGATACTCCTCATGAGGGTACGAAGGGGGTCCTGAGGCTGGATGCTGGATCGTCCCAAGGAGCCTGCTATGGACTCTGGCAGCCATCCTGCGGGCATTCCAAATCCCCCGGTGCTTGCTGGTGGCGGTCCTCCGGGTGCTGAAGAAGGTGACCTAGGGACTCCTGCAGATGCGGCCACTGGCGCAGGGGACCTCGTGACACGTCGTGGCTGGGTAGTGGCTGCGGCGGTGGAAACCACCCGAGTTGAGGGCACCAGGGCAGTTGAGGACCCTGAGACCGTTGCTGGAGAGCGTCCTGTGCTGGATACCGCCGGCGCACTGCTTGATCCTTGACTGGTGTTGCTTGACATGATTGCTGGATGAAGAAATGAGTCTGGCTACAAAAGATGATCGCTATTCCCCACAGACGGCGCCAAATTGTTTTGGCAAAAAATTTACCAAGGTTCAATTTATTGAGTTGGGGTTAAAGCGACCTTTTTGTATGCCGAACTAAGACTCGTAAACGAAAACTTAAGGAAAAGAAATGACGAAAACGAAATGAGACACGAAGGTTTTTTGGTTACGCGGAAAACCCGTTGTGGGAAACGACCGCAGGGGGAAGCTCTTGTCCCACCAACTATCCACATATTCAAAGAAGGATTACAAGATTTTGGTGTTAAGGCACGTTATTTAGTACAATACTCGCTGAATAATACCAAGTGTTTGCTGAAAAAAAATGTGTTTGGAGTGCTTAGTTTGTTGTAGATTTGCTGTGGAATGCTCAGTATAGTTGGAGAGTGTTGAATGCCTTGTCTTGAACCCTAGCTTTCCTTTTATACTTGTAATTTCCCCTGACTTTGCTCCTATTTCCACTCCTCTCGCTGCCGTTACAACTTCCTGCTGAATAGGTCTTAATTGCTCCTTCCGTTAGATAACTTCCCCCTTTCTCGCAACTGCTTTGGCTATCCGTTGCAATTGGGACAAATCTGTTGATGGGACACCTGAGGGCCCTGGCTGTCCAGGGTCCTGTGCTGCCTGGCTCCTTGGGATACTCTGGGTCCTGCCCAGGGTCCTAAAATGTTCAGGGTCCTGGGCTAGGTGGGGCTCCTGGAGGGTCTTGCATGCTCGAGGTTCTACGCCGTCTGGAGGCCAACGTTTTGGCTTGAACTTCTTCAAAGGTTAAGCAAGGGTACTTAGTCAACTCTTGGTACAACTCTGAGTCTTGGTGAAGGCCTTGACGGAAAGCCTCAATGGCGGTCACCACGTCACAATTAAGGATTGAGATCTTTTCTTTGTTGAACCTACTGAGGAAATCTCTGGTAGGTTCCTCAGCCTCCTGCACCAGGCGGTACAGGTCGCTAGTCTGCTTCTCAGGTTTTCTGCTGCATGCGAACTGCTGCTGGAACAAGTTGACTAGGTCCGCAAATAAAGTGACTGATCTGTTGGGGAGGTTGACGAACCACTCCAGAGCGGCTCCGGTTAGAGTGGAGCCAAAACCTTTACACATGCAAACCTCTTTTAAGGACCCTGTGGCCGTGACCACCATCATCTTCTGTTTGTACTGGTTCACATGGTCCTGAGGATCTGAGGTCCCGTCGTACAGCGTCATGGTAGGAAGGCTGAAGCCCTTCGGAACATTAGTATGTGAGATGCTGTCCACGAAAGGCGAATCAGCATAGCTGTCTGCTGCTGCTCTCTCCATCGGCCTGGGCATCCCTGGGATCCTGGCGATCATGCTCCTGAGCTCCTGCAGCTGCTGCTCCACGGCGTTGTCGGCCCCTGTGCTGGTCAGGACCCTCGCGTCATGAGGAGGGCGCATTCCTCCTATGCTGATGCCGCTGGGGTGCCCTTGAGCTGGGTCCGCGAACAGCGGTGCTGCAGTTACAACTGATCCGAAAGTTGCTCCTTCTAGGCTCTGTTCTAGAGTACCTGTCAAGAGAGGAGGATTAGACCCGAATAAGTTGCTGGTCAAGAGGCTACCTGAGCTTGGCTGCTGGCTGCCAAGGCTGAGAGAGGTGTCAGTGGTGATTCCTCCAGGGTCCTGGTACGCTGAGGGGGTTGGGGTCACTCCACTGAGATCCAGCCGGGTAACCAGCTCCTGAGGGGCTCCTCTACTGGGTCCTGGGCTAGGTGGGGCTCCTGGAGGGTCTTGCATGCTCGAGGTTCTGCGCCGTCTGGATCCTCGGAATATTCTAGATTATGCCCAGGGTCCCAAGATGCTCAGGGTCCTGAGCAAGGTACTGCTGCTGATAGGGCCCAGACTGGGCCGGAAAATTTGGGCCGAACTGAAGGACTACAAAATCTCAAGTATTCAAGTGCTTAATATAATAATGGAATATATGGAGTAGTATTTGTAAGGCAAGTTTGAGTGGATATAGGAGTTTGACACAGTAGTACGTAGATGGCCAATATTAAACTCTTGTATACGATTCATTAAGATTCTAATTTAATGCAGTTAGTACTATAGTTGACATAACCTAAATAGTAAATATAATGTTTCAGAAGTTAACTAAAACTAGAATTAAAATTTGAATAAGATAACACTAGCTAGTATTACACGTAGTGCCATTAAAATAATAATACCTATGACGGATTTTTGAATCATTTTACATATATTAATTTTTTTATTAATCTAACCAAGTTTTACTTATTTTGATAATATCGTATAAGAAAGTAGTAGCTATAATGATTAAAAATTGAAAATATGTTGTATCACGCCGTAACTAAATAATCCTAATTTTACAATCAATTAGTTACTCAAAAGTATGACTAACTACTTAAA
The DNA here is from genome assembly GCA_023091065.1 of Dianthus caryophyllus. Lineage (NCBI taxonomy): Eukaryota > Viridiplantae > Streptophyta > Magnoliopsida > Caryophyllales > Caryophyllaceae > Dianthus > Dianthus caryophyllus. The sequence goes on from JALGRB010000018.1 coordinate 1,864,003, forward strand.
TTTCACTTTATAAAAAAACAATAAAAATAAAATTAGAGTACTACTTACTATATCAAACAATATAGATATAGTTTAATTTTTATCGGTTACAAATTCCTACTTATTTTTTGTATAAGGTTTACATTATTTTATATAAGATTGTTATAGGACCTTAAAATTACGGGGTGTTACACCCATAGCCTCCTGTGCAGAATCAGGCTTTCCAGCTGGTGGTTGCTGCCTGTTCTCTACAGCCACACGCTTTGCAGCAGAATAGGTCAGTCCACATATATCAGAACCTCTAGAAATAAACTTTACCTCATGGGTTGTAGGCGGTGGAAGATCTCTTGGTTCGTCCTGCTCAACTTTGTTCTTCTTGTTCCTGGGCAGGATGTCCTTCAGATGACCATTCTTCAGTAGGTGAGCTATTTCCCTTCTGAGGGCTATGCAGTCCTCCGTGGTGTGGCCTATATCAGAATGGTACTCACACCACTTGGTTGTATCTCGCCTGGGATTCGGCATCTCGCTTGGTTTTGGCCATCTGACTGCTGAGCCCAACTTGTCCATCTTGCAGATCAGTCCTGGCAGATCTACGGAGAAGCAGTACTCTGGGACTGGAGGTGGAACCCTGGGTGCATCAGTCTGCTCATCCACGGCGTTCGCCTCTCTTCTGGTTGGCCTCTGGTATGGACCAGGTCTGCTGTTGTTGTGCCGTTGGTTGGTGACTTTTCGTTCAGCCCTGGTCCTGGTAACGTACCCTAAACTGCTGGTCCTCTTCCACCCTGATATGGGCCAGAGCCTTAGCCTGCACATCCTCAAAGGTAGAACAGGGATAACGGGTTAGTTCAACATAAAGCTCAGAACCTCTTACCAAACCTTGCCTGAAGGCCTCTATAGCTGTGCCGATGTCACATCGTGGAATGGACACTTTTTCCTTGTTGAAGCGATGCAAGAAGTCTCTCAGGGACTCGTTCTCCTCCTGGATAACACCGCATGTGTCATCGGTCCGCTTCTCCAACATTCGCCATCGCGAATCGGACGTTGAAGAGGTTGATCGACTCAAAGCGTCTTGATAGTCCCGACCGTAGGTTGATGTCCCACTGTAAGGCTGGACCAGTCAGGGTTGATCCAAAGTTTTTGCACATACAGGCCTCCCTCTTCTCTGCTGGGATTGCGGCGTTGAACATCCTTTGCTTATACTAGGCCATATGTTCCAGCTTCCAGGGGATCAGCTGTTCCATCATAAAGCTTAAGGTTGGGTGGTGTGTACTTCTTTGGCATTTCCACCATCGCAATGCAGTCAGCGAAGGGTGAGTCAGCATAGCTCTCTAGTGTTGCTTCCTCTATGGGTGTTGGAAGTCCTGGAACCTTTCGCACTAACTCTGAGAGTTTCTGCATCTCCATCATCATATACTGCATAACCTGGCCTGCATTGATTCCTTCAGGTGTTTTTGGATCACCACTTCCACCCGCAACGTTGTTCTCTGGATCATCCTCTACGTTGTGTGGATCGCCTCTTGATCCTTTTGATCCTGCAGAAGAGAAAACAGAGAAGTCAAGTTGCTTAATTACGTCAGAAAATGGAGTACCTGGTGGGATCCTGGATCCTGAGGCCTTCTTCTGAGCAGAGGTGTAACACCCCGACTTTTCCTAATATTAATTGTTCGTATCAATAATATTTGTAATTCATTTCTCTTGATTTTCTCATTTTTAGCTCGAGAAAATCAGTTCACTTGTCGCGTGGATTAAGCTACACTGTAGTCAGAACTTAAAAACGGTGTAATTAAATTAAAAACGGTGTAATTTCCTCATACGGACTCCGATTCAGGTGATTCAAAAGGCTAAACTGCGTATTTTTTCGACGCCGTTGCAACTGCCAAACTTTTAGGAGTCAGAACGAACCGCTCCACCCTGGGCCGAGCCGATCCCTCAACTCGGGTTTGGTTTTAGGGTTTCATGTGGTTGCTTTTTGCTCAAGTCATTAAATATCTTGTTCACTCCTAGCCCTAGCAACCTTAAGATTATATTTTCATCTCCCTAATCTCATTCCTCATCTCACCTCATAATTCTCCCTCAAAACTCTCTCTAAATCCCATCCAAACACCATTGTTGATCATCCTTTCCTTCATCTTTTGAGCCCTAATCCTTCCCTTGTCAATTCCCTTAGTATAAGGTCCCTTTTTATCTCTTTTATTTTCTGATTTTTGTATTATTCTATGTGTTCTTATGTTGTATGCTTTTGCTTGTGTGATTTGGCTTGGTTATGCAAAGGAGAAGGAGATCTAGAAGAAGGTGATACCATTCTTGTGGAGGAGGAAGAGGATTAGCAAGGTTTTGATCTCAACTAAGGTAACTTGGTGTGATCTAGTTGTATTTTAACTTGTATGAGGCCTACATGTTGTTGATCTTGTGTTCTACATTGTTGATCTATGGTGTGTGTTCGGGGTGATTTTCTCACTCGATTTGATTAAGTGATTATGAGTTTACTAGTACTATCCTTTAGGTTATTTTCAGTGGTGGTTTACGTGATTGACTTTAAAGGTGCGAAAGATAACAAAAACGGTACAAGACACACGATATGTTACGTGGGAAAAACCCTTAAATGTTAAGGGAAAAACCACGGGCGCCAAGCCAGGAGAGGATCTTCACTAGTTCTGGAACAGGTAGTACAGGATCTGGACCAACTGGTACAGGATACAATAATGGAGTAAAACTACGATTAAGTGTCTAAATGCTTGAGAATTGCGATGAGTGATGTGTGCTTGAGTTGGATGATAATGAATGGCTTTTTCTTCTGAGTTCTCCTCCTTATATAGTGTCCTTAGCTTCAACGTCCACTTCCTTCTTTGTAGCTAACTTCTTCCCTTCTCTTCTCCAACTGTTCCTATTTCTTAGGCTTCAGTTTCTGCATGTTTGACTTAGTCTCCCAACGTCTCTTTTAGGGTTGCTGCTGCACCTTGGGCTTTCTCCTTTGACATTTACTTCTTTTTGTTGGGCTTGGCCCATCTTGGCTTTTCCTCTCCTGACCTGCACCTTTGTTTTGTCTGTACAGTCTTTGTCTGCATGCGTCCTGATCTGTGGATCTCGCACTGCCTAGGCCTGGCCCAGGGTTCTGGACCAGCCTGGGTTTTTGGTCCCAACAGTGTGTGTGCAAAATCATGTTGTTTGATTGTTGTTATGTCATTGAATCATGCTAGATCTAGGGCCTCATACTAGGGTTTGTCTTATAATCATATATTCATGCATAAATCACATATTGTATCATTAATCATGCTTGTAAAAAGATGAAAATCGAATTGGTGTTGTTTGTTGTTGTGGGCCGAGATGAGTGAGGGAGGGCCGAGGCCCTTGCTCTTGTGTTCCCTTGTTTTTCCTTCTTGTTTTGGCTTAATCATGATGAATCTCAATGTTTGGATGAATCACCTAAGGTTAAATTATGAATTATGATGATTTGATTGAGTCTAAAAGTGTATGTATGCATGTTTTAATGAATTGATCACATAAATTGTTAAAGGATCACATAAGAATTGAATATGTTGCATGAATACGGGTGATGTGTGTGTTGGCCGTGTGATGTGCATGTTGGCCGTGAGGTGTGTGTGTTTGTGTGAGCCGGTTTGTTTGTCACTTGTTTGAGTCTTGGCATGTCTTAGGATGTTAACTATGCTAAGTGGAATCGAAATACACTTTGTTTGATCACTAAATAAAGGATTATGAGCATGTCAATTGAATGTATGACTTGTAATGTATGTTGATCATATTGTACTCCGTATGTATGGTTGGTTATGATTGTAATGAGGCTTGTGTATGTATGAGTATGGTTGTTGTTGTTGTATGGTTGTGTTGAAAGTGTTAGAGACAGGTTAACAGGTTAACGGGTTGTGCTTGAGTTAAGTTTACACATGGGTACTGTTCTGGCACATGTGTGAGGAGATACAACGTCCTAGGATGGACGGATACCGCCCGTGATCCCCTCGACTATTCTTGTTGCTTAGTTAGAGCGACTATGGGTTCTCAACCAGAAGGGTTAGAGACTATGGTTATTTATGTCGTCATTGCTCTTGTTGCTCGGTGGAATTTGGCCAAATTTAGACTTGTGATTGAGGAACTTCTTGTTGTTGTTCCGCCATAGGGTTTGGGTGATTCTTGTTGCTTCACCCGGGGTGATTCTTGTTGCTTCACCCAGTTCTCTGCGCTTACTCTCGCAATTGGTTGGAAGAAAGATCGTCTTGAGAGCTCAGTTGGTTTGGACACAACTTTGGTTGTCTTAGTGTTGTTTGTTGTTTATGTTTTGTTGTTCCTTTGTTGTATGTTAGTTGTTTATGTTGTGGTATCTTGTTATTAGGCCGTAGGCCAGGTGAGCTTGTTTGCATTGTTGTTTATGTTCGTTATGTTAAAATATGACTGGGGAGCACCTAGTTACTCCCCACTGATTGTGGTTGTTGCCTCTCTTTTATAGGTATGCGCGAGACGGGATTGAGTGAGTGGATGCGAGGATGTGACCGTTGGAGCGATTCGGAGCGGGCCTCTTTGTACCTTGTAACCATACTCACCCTAAACAACCTAAGATTGAAATGAACACTCAAGTCACACGTTTTTTGGGCTGTTTAGGTGGATGTGTTTTCGGTTTTTTATTGTGAAACATAAAACAAACTAAAGATTAAGGATATGAATTAGACTAAGCACAAAGCCACTAGCCTAAGACTAAGGTTCCGATCAATCATCGCACTAAGCTATGATCATCACCCATGGAAACTCGAAACACCAAGCACAAAGCCAAGGTGGTTTCCAAGAGAAAAACTCACTTTTAAAACTCATTTTCTTATAACTTCAAATCTGATTTTTACAAGGGGGATAGGTGGGTTTATATAAGACCCATGCTATCATCTAAACCCTACATCTAATATCTAATCTAAGGGCTATGAGGAGCCTTACAAATCAGCCAAAAAGTTGGGTCACAAGACCTTACAAAATCTGAAAAAATACAACTAACAACTAAAGTAGATGGTGACATCTTGGAGCATCCTCACCCTTCCTTTGTTGTTCTTCATCTAAGGCCTTCATTTCTCCTTGGAAGGCAAGTAATTCTCGGCCCCTTTAAGTCCTTGGCTGATTTTGTTTGTTGTTGAATTCAAAAGATCAAAGGTGACAAAGACATAAAGTTTAAAGCAACTTTAATCGAAAGGGACATGTATGAATTATAATGTATCATCCTTGACTTAAATTTCAGCCGAGATTTTGGCCTAAAATGGCTGAAAAAAACGTGACCATGGGTCCAAGGACCATGGTTAAAACGTAGACCAAAAATCGGGTCCAAAACGTCAAGCCGCTTCAGTGCAACTCTCCCTTTCTTCAAAAAAAGTTTGTCCTCAAACTTTGGCCAAATAAAATGGTATCCAAAAAGATGAAATTTTCAGAAAAATAAAACGATTTTGAAAGAATGAAATTTTGATGAAAAAGAGAGAAACAACAAGAGCAAATCCTATGAAAAGCACATAGCAAATTCACCGAATCCTCTTGTTAGCCAACTCGACTCAAACACCTACAAAGGTGCTCGACTCAAGTCGACACTCACAAGTCAAGATGCACACAAACTTGCAAGGTGACACTCGAAAACATCATAACCCAACTCATCCCAAGATCGTCTTGGTTTAAGAAAACTCAAGAGCCGAAGCTCTGATACCAATTGGAGCGATTCGGAGCGGGCCTCTTTGTACCTTGTAACCATACTCACCCTAAACAACCTAAGATTGAAATGAACACTCAAGTCACACGTTTTTTGGGCTGTTTAGGTGGATGTGTTTTCGGTTTTTTATTGTGAAACATAAAACAAACTAAAGATTAAGGATATGAATTAGACTAAGCACAAAGCCACTAGCCTAAGACTAAGGTTCCGATCAATCATCGCACTAAGCTATGATCATCACCCATGGAAACTCGAAACACCAAGCACAAAGCCAAGGTGGTTTCCAAGAGAAAAACTCACTTTTAAAACTCATTTTCTTATAACTTCAAATCTGATTTTTACAAGGGGGATAGGTGGGTTTATATAAGACCCATGCTATCATCTAAACCCTACATCTAATATCTAATCTAAGGGCTATGAGGAGCCTTACAAATCAGCCAAAAAGTTGGGTCACAAGACCTTACAAAATCTGAAAAAATACAACTAACAACTAAAGTAGATGGTGACATCTTGGAGCATCCTCACCCTTCCTTTGTTGTTCTTCATCTAAGGCCTTCATTTCTCCTTGGAAGGCAAGTAATTCTCGGCCCCTTTAAGTCCTTGGCTGATTTTGTTTGTTGTTGAATTCAAAAGATCAAAGGTGACAAAGACATAAAGTTTAAAGCAACTTTAATCGAAAGGGACATGTATGAATTATAATGTATCATCCTTGACTTAAATTTCAGCCGAGATTTTGGCCTAAAATGGCTGAAAAAAACGTGACCATGGGTCCAAGGACCATGGTTAAAACGTAGACCAAAAATCGGGTCCAAAACGTCAAGCCGTTTCAGTGCAACTCTCCCTTTCTTCAAAAAAAGTTTGTCCTCAAACTTTGGCCAAATAAAATGGTATCCAAAAAGATGAAATTTTCAGAAAAATAAAACGATTTTGAAAGAATGAAATTTTGATGAAAAAGAGAGAAACAACAAGAGCAAATCCTATGAAAAGCACATAGCAAATTCACCGAATCCTCTTGTTAGCCAACTCGACTCAAACACCTACAAAGGTGCTCGACTCAAGTCGACACTCACAAGTCAAGATGCACACAAACTTGCAAGGTGACACTCGAAAACATCATAACCCAACTCATCCCAAGATCGTCTTGGTTTAAGAAAACTCAAGAGCCGAAGCTCTGATACCAATTGGAGCGATTCGGAGCGGGCCTCTTTGTACCTTGTAACCATACTCACCCTAAACAACCTAAGATTGAAATGAACACTCAAGTCACACGTTTTTTGGGCTGTTTAGGTGGATGTGTTTTCGGTTTTTATTGTGAAACATAAAACAAACTAAAGATTAAGGATATGAATTAGACTAAGCACAAAGCCACTAGCCTAAGACTAAGGTTCCGATCAATCATCGCACTAAGCTATGATCATCACCCATGGAAACTCGAAACACCAAGCACAAAGCCAAGGTGGTTACCAAGAGCAAACTACACTTTTAAAGCTCATTTTCTTATCACTTCATATCTGATTTTTACAAGGGGGATAGGTGGGTTTATATAAGACCCATGCTATCATCTAAACCCTACATCTAATATCTAATCTAAGGGCTATGAGGAGCCTTACAAATCAGCCAAAAAGTTGGGTCACAAGACCTTACAAAATCTGAAAAAATACAACTAACAACTAAAGTAGATGGTGACATCTTGGAGCATCCTCACCCTTCCTTTGTTGTTCTTCATCTAAGGCCTTCATTTCTCCTTGGAAGGCAAGTAATTCTCGGCCCCTTTAAGTCCTTGGCTGATTTTGTTTGTTGTTGAATTCAAAAGATCAAAGGTGCGACAAAGACATAAAGTTTAAAGAACTTTAATCGAAAGGGACATGTATGAATTATAATGTATCATCCTTGACTTAAATTTCAGCCAGATTTTGGCCTAAAATGGCTGAAAAAGCGTGACCATGGGTCCAAGGACCATGGTTAAAACGTGAGACCAAAATCGGTCCAAAACGCTGTCGCTTCAAGCAACCGCAGTGTATTATGTAACACCCGCCCCAACCAAAGGCCTGAATGTCATTCACTGTAGCTCGCCAGTGCAGACATCGCCTACGCACTAACACGGCCCTTTCCAAACAAGACTTTGTCCTCACTGTGCGCATCCCGAGAACTTCCCAGGAGGTCACCCATCCTAAGACTACTCTCCAAAGAAGCACGCTTTAATCAAGAGTTCTTAAGATGAGCCACCGTAAAAGTTAAGATGCATCTTGTTGATATGAGTAGCACTTACAATCCTTTTAAGCACTAGGTCACTTGAGCTCATCACATGGACCACTTCAACGGGGAACCCGGCCCGAATAACCTCGGACAACACCGGGTGTTACAATTCAAACTTTTTGAAAAGTCTTATTCTACCCAAAATAAAATGTTACTATCGAAACTTGTACAATCTAAAATTTCTCTCTAATCGCTTTTGCCTAATCATGAGCAGCTATCCACTCTATTCAAGTTTCTGACTAAACTTTTCTTAAGGGGGTAGGTTTGTAACACCCCGTGTTATTTTAACACAATTTGATAAAAGAATTTAATTCCTTAAATTAAATTCATCCTTTTTCCTTATAATAAAAATACGTCTGAATTTTTTTCGCTAAATAATACTAAATTTTCTTAAGTACACGTTTAAAAATTCTGAAAAATAAATTATGTTGTATTATCTTTAGAATTCAAAAAGAAACACATTTCAAAATTTTATAAAAATCAATACAAAATTTATATCGCCTTTCAAATTTCCAAAAAGGTTAAGTTATGTTTACTATTCATAAAAATATATGTAAAACCTTTTATTTATAAAATTCAATTTCAAACACTTTTCATTTTTAAATAAAAATGAACCTTTATACTTTTTCCCGTATCTGAAATTCGGGTCAACAATTTCAAACACGCAAATCAAAAATCAAACATTTTATCCTCTTCCATTTTCTTTTTAATTTTGAAGAGGCAAACTTAACATCAAAACAAAGTAATCATTTTGATTTTTATTTATTTATTTATTATTTAATCAATTAATCTAAATATCTAATTACTATTTCATTTCTATTAAACTAGCTTTTTCCTAAATTGTCTAAATTTGAAGTTATACTTAATTTAAACTGATAAACTTTTTGACGTTTGATTCTAATTATTTAAATCATTAACTTTCATCCAAAAAAATATATATTTCGGACTAGTAAATTTTTAATCAAAATTCGAGGAGCCAAAACCCAATTTTTATTTTAATCACACTTCGAGTTTTATTTTCATTTTTATTTTCAATCTTACTTCTAAACATTATTTTAGAATCATATATTTTATTTCAAAACTTTTCACAGACACAGAATCGAAATTTCCTAAAAACGAAAACCGAGCCACATGTGACCACACATGGCGGGCCCACACATAGCTCACCATGACCAACTTTTCAACCCTTCACTTCTCATTAGTCAAGCCACCCTACTAGCCACTCTACTTAGTACATCCATCATCATATCTAATTTCATTAAACAATATTTTCTAAATAAATGTAAAACTTACACAATACTCATCTAACTTCTTACAACTTATTCATTATAATTCACAAGTACACAACACACTTCTTTGCTCCTCCAAATTGCCGAGCACTTTCTCTCATTTCCCCTATTTTATTTTCTTTCATTTTCTCTCAAAAACAACTTAAATAAAACCTATAATATTATTCTAATAAATCCTTAGTATACTAGATTAATTAGTGGGTATATTTTGGAGCTAACTCTACATGGATTATGGGAGAAGAACTTGGGTATTTTGGGTGAAGAAAATCCGATCTAAAATTTATTTTAGATCCCGACGATTAACATTCAAAATAAGGTGACTAGCTTTGTCTTATTTTGGCCTCTTAGTAAATTAATTTGTTTTGTTATTATAAATTTATAAGTATGATTTTTATGTTGAAAATGTTAAACATCATGAGTGCACTTGTATATTTATGTGTTGTATAATAAAATGATAATAACTAAATAATATGTTAAATAGAGTATTGTAGTATTATGTTTATATATTTAGTTAAATTAATTTTGAGCATTTTTAATTAATGTTCATATGATTTTTATGTTTAGTTATGTTTTAGTTATGTTGTTATTATATATGAAAATTATGTTAAGTTTTAACAATGAGTTTAAAGTGATTAAAAATCGAAAACAAAATTTATGTAAACATATACATGCTCACGGTTTTTCTCTATATTTTTAATAAATTTTCACTTTTAATTTTTGTAAATAATATGTAGAATTAAGTAGGGTTAAAATGGATGTTAGTATGTTATAAAAATATTATATTAGAAAAATAAATTATAAGTTGTTAAATATGCATTAGTGTTCGTGAACTTTATTAAATGTGTTCTTGATGTTCTTATTATCTTCATGTGATGTTCATCATGTTAGTGCACTTTGATTTCCTTTTATTTTATGTTTGTTAATGATTTGTGTTTATGTTTAGTTAATGTTTTATATATTGTTAGTATTATCATATAAATCAACCTAAAACATTATAAATCTTTTAGATTAAAAAGTTAGAAATTTAAAGTGTTGAAAAACACTATTCATAATTATAAATGAAATTTTTAGTAAATTTCATTTTAGTTTAAATCGTTTTAGTATAATTAGGATAATTAAATTATAAAGACTTGGAGTGAAACTAGGAGGATCAAGTTTCACTCAAGAGATGAACACAAATCGATCCTTGAAACCCTTGAAAATCTCGGCCCTTTTGTGTATTTTTTGTGAAGTATTTTCTGAAATTTTGTAAACAAGGAAAATAAAAAGGATAGTAGCTAAATCTACACACTAAGTAATAGATTTAGGTTGTGATTAGTTTAAGCACAAAGCCACTAAACTAATCTTTCACTAAACTCACACACAAAGTAATGAGAAAAGGAAGAACACTCAAATGAAACTAGGGTTTTCTTTTCAATATCAAAAATCTGAAAAATATGAGGTGGGAATGGGGGTTTATATAATACCCTCATTCTAATCTTGACCATCCATCACAAGCTAATCTAAGGGCTACAATCAACCCATAAAATCAACAATATACTCGGTCCAACAAGGCTCACATGAGCTGAAATTTTTGAACATAAAACAACAAATACTTAAAGTAAAAAGCATAAAGTATAAAAGGTAGATAGTGACATGTGTGATAGTGACTCATTGAGGAACACATGTGAATCCTCCTTTGATTGTTTTTTTCGGCTGTTTTGGGACCTTCATCACTTGATTTTGTTGCTCTTGATGTTTTAGTTGACCTGTGGTTGACCCTTGGACCTAAGGTTGGAAGCGGGCCCAAGGTCAAAGGATCGCGAACTTTCAACTCCCGTTGCAATCTCCCCGGGTTGAAAAGGATTTGCCCTCAAATCCTCGACTTCCTCTTCCTCCAAGTCTTCATGGTATGGGCTAAGGTCTCCCACGTTGAACGTGCCATGGACTCCGTACTCTCCCGGTAGATCAACTTTGTAAGCGTTCGGTCCAATTTTCTCGAGTATTTCGAAGGGTCCCTCGGCCCTAGGCATGAGTTTGTTCTTTCTTTTATCCTAAACCTTTCCTTCCTCAAGTGTAACCACACCAAATCTCCCGCTTCAAATTCCCTTGGATTTTTCTACTTGGACTTAGCCTTGTAGGCTTCGTTTGACTTCTCGATTTGCTTCTTGACTTGGTTGTGGATACTCATCATGAACTCAACCCGCTTCTTGGCATCGTGAACTCATCTCTTTGCTCTTGACGGGGCTAGGTCCGTGGGCATGAGGATTGGTCCCATAGACCACTTCAAATGGTGAACTTCCTGCTAGAAGAAGGGGCACGCGGTTGAAGGCAAACTCGGCGTGGCGAGTTTGAGATCCCAATCTTTCAAGGACCTAGAAACGATGCTCCTAAGGATCCTCCCCAAGGTTTTATTAGTGACCTCGGTTTGGCCATCCGTTTGAGGATGATGACTTGTGCTAAACAAGAGCCTCGTTTTTAGCAACTTCCATAAGGTCTTCCAAAAGTGGCTCATGAATTTGGTGTCTCGATCGGACACAATGGTTTTCGGGACTCCATGCAACTTGACCACTTCCTTGAAATACAATTCGGCCACACTCATGGCATCCTCGGTTTTCTTGCACGCAATGAAATGAGCCATCTTGCTAAATCGGTCGACCACAACCATGATGGAATCCTTACCTCGTTGAGTCCTTGGCAAAGCGACGATGAAATCCATGCTAACATCCTCCCATGGCCGATTTGGGACGGGTAAGGAGTGTAGGGCCCCGTTTGAAAGAAGGACTTGGATTGTTGGCACGAAGCACATCTCTTGATCACATCTTGGACATCTCCAAGCATCTTGGGCCAATGGAATTGGTCTTGGAGGATGTCATAAGTCTTTTGAATTCGAAATGCCCTTGCTAAACCATTAGAATGAACCTCCCTCACTAGGAGATTTCGATAAGGGCTCTTAGGTATACATAGCCGATTCCCATAGAACAAGAACCCTTCTGAAGTGTGTACTTGCTTCCTACCTTACCTTGCCCTTCACGTATGGAATTCCACTCATCCTTGAAGTCGGGATCCTCCACATAGAGCTCTTTCATGAATTCAAAACCCAACACTCTTTGCTCCATGTAGCTTAACATGGTGTGCCTCCGAGATAATGCATCGGCCACCACGTTATTTTTTCCTTCAATGAACTTGCTTGAGAAAGAAAAAGATTGAAGAAATTCTACCCACTTGGCATGCCTATGATTCAACTTGTGTTGTCCATTGATGTATTTGAGAGCCTCATGATCGGAATGAAGAACAAATGGCTTGGGCTTGAGGTAGTGGCTCCAATGGGCGAGCCCTAACGATGGCATAGAATTCTTTGTCGTAGGTGGAATAATTGAGCTTGGCACCATTCAACTTCTCACTAAAGTAAGCAATTGGCTTGTGTTCTTGTAATAGAACGGCCCCAATTCCAACTCCACTAGCATCACATTCGACTTCAAAAAGCTTATTGAAATCCGGTGGTGTAAGAATAGGTGAGTCACACAACAACTTCTTGATTTTATTGAAGGAATTTTCGCCCCCTCACTCCCCTTGCACTCTCCTTGCTTCATACACTCGGTGATGGGTGCCATGACGGTGCTAAAATCCTTGATAAATCGTCGATAGAAAGAAGCCAATCCATGAAAGCTCCTCACCTCGGTTAGGTTCTTCGTAATCGGCCATGATTTGATAGCCTCCACTTTCTCTTGATCCACTAGTATACCACGGCTAGATATAATATAGCCCAAGAATTGGACTTCGCTTTGCATGAAAGAACACTTCTCTAACTTGCCATACAACTTGTGATCTCTAAGTGTCTCAAACAACACTCGCAAATGATGTAGGTGAGCTTCCTTGGAAGGGCTATACACTAAGATATCGTCAAAGTAGACCACAATGAATCTTCCCAAGTAAGGTCTCAAAACCTCGGTCATCAATCTCATGAAGGTGCTAGGAGCATTGGATAGTCCAAAAGGCATGACTAACCATTCATATAACCCATGCTTCGTTTTAAAAGCCGTCTTCCATTCATCACCCTCTTTGATTCTCACTTGATGGTAACCTTGTCGTAGATCAATCTTGGAAAACAATCGAGCTCCACTAAGCTCATCAAGAATGTCATCAAGCCTAGGTATAGGAAACCTATACTTGACCGTAATATTATTAATAGCTCGACTATCCCGACACATTCTCCAAGTTCCATCCTTCTTAGGTACCAAGAGTGGAGGCACGGCACAAGGACTAAGAGATTCTCTTACAAACCCCTTTTCCATGAGTTCCCAATTTGTTGTTGAAGTTCTTGTGTAGCCTTAGGATCACTTGATATGCGGCCTTATTAGGTAGTGTAGCTCCTTAACAAGATCAATTTGATGCACAATGCCCCTAATAGGGGGTAGGCCGTGTGGTAGCTCAAGGGGAAACACATCCTTGTAGAGTTCTAAGAGCTCTTGAACTTCACATGGAATCGGTTTTTCGCTTTCCTTAGGAGTTTCTTTGGCAATGAGGGCATAAACAACCATTCCCTTGCTAAGCTCTTGTTTCATCTCTTGTTCTCCAACCAATAGGACTCCCTCAAGAGGTTTGGCCGTGGCATGGCTAGCTCGGCCACCCATATGTGGGGGTAAGGGTGTGAGCTTGATCCTCTTGTCTCCAAACATGAAAGTGTAAGTGTTGTCTCTTCCCTCATGAGTCGCATTCCGATCAAATTCCCAAGGTCTCCCAATAAGAGGTGACAAGCATCCATAGGAATCACATCACACCACACTTCATCCACATAGTCTCTTCCCATGGAAAAAGAAATCAAACATCTCCTATCCACCAAGATTTCGGCCTCTCTATTCAACCACCTCAACTTGTAAGGGTTTGGGTGCTTTTGTGTGGAGTAAGGCAAGTTTATCGATGAGGGTTTTGAAGCAACATTAACACAACTCCTCCATCAATAATTAGGTTACAAACCCTCTTCCCAATGGTACATTTAGACCTAAAAATCTGATTTTTTTGACCTTCTTCCAAGGAATGGGGTTGGGTATGCATAACCCTCCAAGTTACAAGACCAAGTTTTGACCCAATTCCTCCATTAATTCGGCTCAATTTAGACTCAATTTCCTTTCTCAATTCCTCCATAGAGTCATCCATAGTTCCCTCAAGAGTAGTATCACAAGAAAGAGGTATACTCATTGAGAAATCAAACACAAGAAAATCTGAAAATTTCGAATACCTTGATATACTCCTTTGGACCGTATGAACTTAGCACAAAGGTGGGGTCTTGTGCTCTTCAAACCAAAGCTTTGATGACCAATTTGGAGTGAAACTAGGAGGATCAAGTTTCACTCAAGAGATGAACACAAATCGATCCTTGAAACCCTTGAAAATCTCGGCCCTTTTGTGTATTTTTTGTGAAGTATTTTCTGAAATTTTGTAAACAAGGAAAATAAAAAGGATAGTAGCTAAATCTACACACTAAGTAATAGATTTAGGTTGTGATTAGTTTAAGCACAAAGCCACTAAACTAATCTTTCACTAAACTCACACACAAAGTAATGAGAAAAGGAAGAACACTCAAATGAAACTAGGGTTTTCTTTTCAATATCAAAAATCTGAAAAATATGAGGTGGGAATGGGGGTTTATATAATACCCTCATTCTAATCTTGACCATCCATCACAAGCTAATCTAAGGGCTACAATCAACCCATAAAATCAACAATATACTCGGTCCAACAAGGCTCACATGAGCTGAAATTTTTGAACATAAAACAACAAATACTTAAAGTAAAAAGCAGAAAGTATAAAAGGTAGATAGTGACATGTGTGATAGTGACTCATTGAGGAACACATGTGAATCCTCCTTTGATTGTTTTTTTCGGCTGTTTTGGGACCTTCATCACTTGATTTTGTTGCTCTTGATGTTTTAGTTGACCTGTGGTTGACCCTTGGACCTAAGGCTGGAAGCGGGCCCAAGGTCAAAGGATCGCGAACTTTCAACTCCCGTTGCAAGACTTTAAGTTAAAAACCGTTAAAATCGAAAAATGAAATTTTGACAAGCACCATGACTAGCCACGGCATTCATGCCTTTTTAGAGTTAAAATTTATTTTATCATTTTTAGTTTAATTGTTAAAATAATTTAATTAGTAGTTAATAAATAGAATTAAGAAATTAAAAGAAATAAACCAATTTTGTAACATATAGATATACCACACGACATTCTCTTTTTAAATTGACTAAATTTGACCAAAATGAAATTATCACTAAGTCACTAAAGTTAAATAGTAATTAGAATTGAATTTTTGTATAAATTGTTTTAGTTATAAATGAAATACGATAAACCGATAAAAATGTTTAACCGTTATAAAAGTGGATTAAATCGTGTGATACTACCTTTGCATATTGGATTATTGAATTTGGACATACGGACTATAAATGAATCATCCACGATACTATTATTTTTAAAACGAAAATCGCTAAATTTAGTTAATAGATGACTAAATTTAACTAAGTCTCATTTTAAAATAAATGTCATTATCACTTTTTACAAATTGAACTTAACATTTTTAAAACTAATATTTTAAAATGAAAATCATTATCACTTTTTATAAACCGAACTTAACGTTTTTAAAACTAGACTTTTAGATATTTTCAAAAATCACTAAATACAAACTGAACTTAATGTTTTTAAAACTAGACTTTTGAAATATTTTCAAAAATCACTAAGTACAAATCGAACCTAACGACTTTGAAACTAGAATTTTTGTACTTAGCAAATAAAATGAAATTTTAGTTTATACTTAGGAAATATATTAATATATATGAATACGTATAAAAATACGTATAAATATAAAAATACGTACAAGTATAAGAATACGTATAAGTATAAAAATACAATTAGAATACGAAGTATAAAAATACGAATACGTATAAAAATACGTATAAAATACGGTGAATAGTGAATAGTGAATAGTGAATAGTGAATAGTGAATAGTGAAAAGTGAATAGTGAAATACTGAAAATAATTGAAAATTTTACTAAGTATAGAAAATTTAAAATGAATAAGTAAATAACTTAAAGTGTTTGAAAAACACTTAAATAAAATTTGACATATTAATAAACATATCAAATTAGAAATTTAAAAACGTTAATAATTAACAACACTTCAAATAATAAACGAATGTGTTATGTGATCATATGAAACCTACAATTCAAATAAAACGTTTGACGCTGAGACTAGGAGAGTCTAGTAACATGTGATATGTAAATATCAAATAAATAATGAACATTGAGTAAGTTAAATAAAAGGTCAAACGCTTGAGCCTCCGATATGAAAACGTCAATCGTAAGTGAAGTGGGACTAAGATAGTCTTGTGCGGATACCACTATCTCGGTCTCTGGCTTGGGTCATACCGAATAGTGTGGTTTAAGCCGGCAGCCTTATTGCTTAGTGCATCCTGCCCATGCCGTTACGCCTTAAGTCGTATAGCCAAGGCCGTACAAGATAATGAATATGCCAATGCTTTTGTATCAGGCTTTAGGAAATAGTCGTTTTATCCAGAGTTAAGGTGCTCTATGATTAGCATAGCCTATTCTTAAAGTGGATATTAGTGTATGCATACTAGACTAGGGCTTTATTCCCCTATTTCGCTAAAGTTATCAGGGCCACCGTGACATTATGTGCTTATGCGCTTTGCGGTTCCGTCTCCTTGCCGTGTTTCGTTCTTAGTGGGCGCGACACTTGCATTCGTTCTTGCCACATGTAAAGATCACTTGACGAGATTGTATCTGAAGTTCGAATCATTTCGAACACTAGAGGATGAGATGCAAGTATTATAGTATTCGGCGTGGTTTACGAGTCGAGTAAGCCGCTGCACTATGGTAGTGAGATGCAAGCGACTAGAGTACAATGGCCTACTCAGTGGTCAGGCTCGTAAGCAGTATGTTTTGTGTGTTGTTTGATTAAATGAGAACGAGTGTGTACCATCTTCGAAAATTAAAGACCACAAGTTTCTGAAGTGAATCGAGTCTGCATGAGGAGAATAATACCATACGTATGTCTATTTGCGATCTGATATCGCATTTTAATCCTGTTGAATTATTGTGATACTTTGCTATGCTATTATATGCTATTTGCTTTCATAATTGAATATCATGCTTATATGATTTATCGCTTTAAACGCATGCTTATTATGACTTATATGTCTTTATATGCTATATGTAATAAGCATGTTTATGTTTTTATCATAATGTTATGTTTATAAAGCGATAATATTAAACCAAAGTAATTGAAATCGAGGGTAAGTATGAGCATAGCTAGTCACTGTCCGCTCAGCGGGCATCCCCCCATCAGTTTATTGTGCAGGATGATCGTGGACCGGGAGCTGGTTTTTGGACGGGGCCACGAGACGTTTTTATGCCTCACTTTTAGATGTTTTACAAGAGATTGTAATATATAACCTATACTCTTTTTATTTCCGTACTTAGAGTTGTTTTTAATCAACTCTTGAACGATGTTTGTAACATTTGGGCTTTTATGTATAATTAATGACGCTGGTTTAAGACTTAATTAATTTCCGCCTTAGTAATTAAAGTCGACTAAAAACCAGGTTGTTACAGTTGGTATCAGAGCTGTCTTGCGACCGTGAGTAACTTAATAGTTATTTCATCTAGCGAGAGACACCTGGGCCGGACATTCATATCGTATGTCAGGCTGACTTATAGGATCAAATAATAAATTAGAAATCTTAGCTCGCTAAAATAATAACATTGAACGCTTTAAAGTGTGAGGATGGGTAGAAACCTTAAGGACCGACCATAGACTAAGGACTTTTAAATAACGAACTACTTCCCTCAAAATAAAATACACTAACTATCGTTTGCTTGCTACTTGCTGATGTGACTAACTAAAACTAACAACTATCCTCGGATATAAAATCTAAGTAATAAATTTAATTCTCGAAGAACGAAGCCATTAATCGAATACATGACGACAAGATCTCAAGCGCAACAAATGGACGCATCAAGGACCTTACAACTGATAAGACGTTCAAGATCTCGAATATTTCTATCGTAGAAAGGATTTCTACAACTTCATCTAATTACCCTCTTTAACTAAATTTTTTATTTCGTTCTCTTTTAAAAATTTTAACCTCTTTAACTTTTTCTTCTAACTGTCTAATTTCCTAAATCTAACATTCCTAATAACTACTTTTCAAATGAACTTTCATTCCTCTTCCTTAATTTTGCAAAATGATTTCATTTTTGCTTTTCAATTTCATAAACTCCTTATAATTTATTCTCAAAAACCATAGAACTTTATTTCTTTTTTTATCTATTAAACTTACTATCTTTCCCAAAATTTATTAATCTCGTAAATTTATAACTTCTAATTACCTTCTAAAATTAACATTTATGTTTCCCGTTTAAAATATATTTGATACTTATTCAATTATCTCTTAAAACTTTATTTCGTAATCTCAAATATCTTCGAAATTATTTTGTTTTAAATCATATATTCTTTATCTCATTTACAATCGAATTTGATTATTTTAAATTTTTGAACTTGTCAATACCTATTCCAAATTCTCAACTTTTAAAATGAATTTTTATCTTTTCTACTTAAACTTGATAAATATGTTTAAAAATTTCTTAAGGGGGTAGGACAAAAAATATGATGGTTTTTAAAATCATTGATTAAAGTTTAAGATATAAAATCTTTATTTCAACCTACTTTAAACTTTATACCTAGTTCTAAATTTTAATGAACTTGCTTTTACTTTAAAAATACTTATATTTTAATTTAAATTAATTCCGCACAAAACTTCCAGTCCCCACCTTTTTGAAAATCCCTTTTAAACCGATTTTGGAAAATAACAATATAGCAATATTTTTATATTAGTTCAAAATATTCCATTAGTAAATATAAAACGATTCTAGTCTTCAATCTTTCCAACCTTTCTAACACCGTTATAATAATTCAAAAATTCAAACTTTTTGAAAAGTCTTATTCTACCCAAAATAAAATGTTACTATCGAAACTTGTACAATCTAAAATTTCTCTCTAACTGCCTTGCCTAACTGCGAGCAGTTATCCACTCTATTCAAGTTTCGGGACGAAACTTTTCTTAAGGAGGTAGGTTTGTAACACCCCGTGTTATTTTAACACAATTTGATAAAAGAATTTAATTCCTTAAATTAAATTCATCCTTTTTCCTTATAATAAAAATACGTCTGAATTTTTTTCGCTAAATAATACTAAATTTTCTTAAGTACACGTTTAAAAATTTTGAAAAATAAATTATGTTGTATTATCTTTAGAATTCAAAAAGAAACACATTTCAAAATTTTATAAAAATCAATACAAAATTTATATCGCCTTTCAAATTTCCAAAAAGGTTAAGTTATGTTTACTATTCATAAAAATATATGTAAAACCTTTTATTTATAAAATTCAATTTCAAACACTTTTCATTTTTAAATAAAAATGAACCTTTATACTTTTTCCCGTATCTGAAATTCGGGTCAACAATTTCAAACACGCAAATCAAAAATCAAACATTTTATCCTCTTCCATTTTCTTTTTAATTTTGAAGAGGCAAACTTAACATCAAAACAAAGTAATCATTTTGATTTTTATTTATTTATTTATTATTTAATCAATTAATCTAAATATCTAATTACTATTTCATTTCTATTAAACTAGCTTTTTCCTAAATTGTCTAAATTTGAAGTTATACTTAATTTAAACTGATAAACTTTTTGACGTTTGATTCTAATTATTTAAATCATTAACTTTCATCCAAAAAAATATATATTTCGGACTAGTAAATTTTTAATCAAAATTCGAGGAGCCAAAACCCAATTTTTATTTTAATCACACTTCGAGTTTTATTTTCATTTTTATTTTCAATCTTACTTCTAAACATTATTTTAGAATCATATATTTTATTTCAAAACTTTTCGCGTACGCGTAAATCGAAATTTCCGAAAACGAAAATCGAGCCACATGTGAGCTCACATGGCCGGCCCACACATAGCTCACCATGACCAACTTTTCAACCCTTCACTTCTCATTAGTCAAGCCACCCTACTAGCCACTCTACTTAATACATCCATCATCATATCTAATTTCATTAAACAATATTTTCTAAATAAATGTAAAACTTACACAATACTCATCTAACTTCTTACAACTTATTCATTATAATTCACAAGTACACAACACACTTCTTTGCTCCTCCAAATTGCCGAGCACTTTCTCTCATTTCCCCTATTTTATTTTCTTTCATTTTCTCTCAAAAACAACTTAAATAAAACCTATAATATTATTCTAATAAATCCTTAGTATACTAGATTAATTAGTGGGTATATTTTGGAGCTAACTCTACATGGATTATGGGTGAAGAACTTGGGTATTTTGGGTGAAGAAAATCCGATCTAAAATTTATTTTAGATCCCGACGATTAACATTCAAAATAAGGTGACTAGCTTTGTCTTATTTTGGCCTCTTAGTAAATTAATTTGTTTTGTTATTATAAATTTATAAGTATGATTTTTATGTTGAAAAATGTTAAACATCATGAGTGCACTTGTATATTTATGTGTTGTATAATAAAATGATAATAACTAAATAATATGTTAAATAGAGTATTGTAGTATTATGTTTATATATTTAGTTAAATTAATTTTGAGCATTTTTAATTTATGTTCATATGATTTTTATGTTTAGTTATGTTTTAGTTATGTTGTTATTATATATGAAAATTATGTTAAGTTTTAACAATGAGTTTAAAGTGATTAAAAATCGAAAACAAAATTTATGTAAACATATACATGCTCACGGTTTTTCTCTATATTTTTAATAAATTTTCACTTTTAATTTTTGTAAATAATATGTAGAATTAAGTAGGGTTAAAATGGATGTTAGTATGTTATAAAAAAATTAAATTAGAAAAATAAATTATAAGTTGTTAAATATGCATTAGTGTTCGTAACTTTATTAAATGTGTTCTTGATGTTCTTATTATCTTCATGTGATGTTCATCATGTTAGTGCACTTTGATTTCCTTTTATTTTATGTTTGTTAATGATTTGTGTTTATGTTTAGTTAATGTTTTATATATTGTTAGTATTATCATATAAATCAACCTAAAACATTATAAATCTTTTAGATTAAAAAGTTAGAAATTTAAAGTGTTGAAAAACACTATTCATAATTATAAATGAAATTTTTAGTAAATTTCATTTTAGTTTAAATCGTTTTAGTATAATTAGGATAATTAAATTATAAAGACTTTAAGTTAAAAACCGTTAAAATCGAAAAATGAAATTTTGACAAGCACCATGACTAGCCACGGCATTCATGCCTTTTTAGAGTTAAAATTTATTTTATCATTTTTAGTTTAATTGTTAAAATAATTTAATTAGTAGTTAATAAATAGAATTAATAAATTAAAAGAAATAAACCAATTTTGTAACATATAGATATACCACACGACATTCTCTTTTTAAATTGACTAAATTTGACCAAAATGAAATTATCACTAAGTCACTAAAGTTAAATAGTAATTAGAATTGAATTTTTGTATAAATTGTTTTAGTTATAAATGAAATACGATAAACCGATAAAAATGTTTAACCGTTATAAAAATGGATTAAATCGTGTGATACTACCTTTGCATATTGGATTATTGAATTTGGACATACGGACTATAAATGAATCATCCACGATACTATTATTTTTAAAACGAAAATCGCTAAATTTAGTTAATAGATGACTAAATTTAACTAAGTCTCATTTTAAAATAAATGTCATTATCACTTTTTACAAATTGAACTTAACATTTTTAAAACTAATATTTTAAAATGAAAATCATTATCACTTTTTATAAACCGAACTTAACGTTTTTAAAACTAGACTTTTAGATATTTTAAAAAATCACTAAATACAAACCGAACTTAATGTTTTTAAAACTAGACTTTTGAAATATTTTCAAAAATCACTAAGTACAAATCGAACCTAACGACTTTGAAACTAGAATTTTTGTACTTAGCAAATAAAATGAAATTTTAGTTTATACTTAGGAAATATATTAATATATATGAATACGTATAAAAATACGTATAAATATAAAAATACGTACAAGTATAAGAATACGTATAAGTATAAAAATACAATTAGAATACGAAGTATAAAAATACGAATACGTATAAAAATACGTATAAAATACGGTGAATAGTGAAAAGTGAATAGTGAATAGTGAATAGTGAAAAGTGAATAGTGAAATACTGAAAATAATTGAAAATTTTACTAAGTATAGAAAATTTAAAATGAATAAGTAAATAACTTAAAGTGTTTGAAAAACACTTAAATAAAATTTGACATATTAATAAACATATCAAATTAGAAATTTAAAAACGTTAATAATTAACAACACTTCAAATAATAAACGAATGTGTTATGTGATCATATGAAACCTACAATTCAAATAAAACGTTTGACGCTGAGACTAGGAGAGTCTAGTAACATGTGATATGTAAATATCAAATAAATAATGAACATTGAGTAAGTTAAATAAAAGGTCAAACGCTTGAGCCTCCGATATGAAAACGTCAATCGTAAGTGAAGTGGGACTAAGATAGTCTTGTGCGGATACCACTATCTCGGTCTCTGGCTTGGGTCATACCGAATAGTGTGGTTTAAGCCGGCAGCCTGATTGCTTAGTGCATCCTGCCCATGCCGTTCGGCCTTAAGTCGTATAGCCAAGGCCGTACAAGATAATGAATATGCCAATGCTTTTGTATCAGGCTTTAGGAAATAGTCGTTTTATCCAGAGTTAAGGTGCTCTATGATTAGCATAGCCTATTCTTAAAGTGGATATTAGTGTATGCATACTAGACTAGGGCTTTATTCCCTATTTCGCTAAAGTTATCGTGGCCACCGTGACATTATGTGCTTATGCGCTTATGTTCCGCCTCCTTGCCGTGTTTCGTTCTTAGTGGGCGCGACACTTGCATTCGTTCTTGCCACATGTAAAGATCACTTGACGAGATTGTATCCGAAGTTCAATCATTTCGAACACTAGAGGATGAGATGCAAGTATTATAGTATTCTGCGTGGTTTACGAGTCGAGTAAGCCATTGCACTATGGTAGTGAGATGCAAGCGACTAGAGTACAATGGCCTACTCGGTGGTCGTGCTCGTAGCGATATGTGTTGTGTGTTGTTTGATTAAATGAGAGCAGTGTGTACCATCTTCGAAAATTAAAGACCACAAGTTTCTGAAGTGAATCGAGTCTGCATGAGGAGAATAATACCATACGTATGTCTGTTTGCGATCTGATATCGCATTTTAATCCTGTTGAATTATTGTGATACTTTGCTATGCTATTATATGCTATTTGCTTTCATAATTGAATATCATGCTTATATGATTTATCGCTTTAAACGCATGCTTATTATGACTTATATGTCTTTATATGCTATATGTAATAAGCATGTTTATGTTTTTATCATAATGTTATGTTTATAAAGCGATAATATTAAACCAAAGTAATTGAAATCGAGGGTAAGTATGAGCATAGCTAGTCACTGTCCGCTCAGCGGGCATCCCCCCATCAGTTTATTGTGCAGGATGATCGTGGACCGGGAGCTGGTTTTTGGACGGGGCCACGAGACGTTTTTATGCCTCACTTTTAGATGTTTTACGAGAGATTGTAATATATAACCTATACTCTTTTTATTTCCGTACTTAGAGTTGTTTTTAATCAACTATTGAACGATGTTTGTAACATTTGGGCTTTTATGTATAATTAATGACGCTGGTTTAAGACTTAATTAATTTCCGCCTTAGTAATTAAAGTCGACTAAAAACCAGGTTGTTACATATTACCTTGGAAGAGATGTGTTATCGTTTAGACTATTTTGGACTAGACTCGTTAGGATGTTTAGTCTTGTTATTGTTATTTTACTTTCATTTTTGGAGTTTGATTTGTAAGGGGTATTTACTCCCCACTTCTAGGCCTCAAGGCCTACCTTTTTATCGTTGTTTAGTTGGTTTAGTGAGTGACGACTCGGATTACACGGTGTTTCCGCCACCGTGGTCTTCATTTTTATTCATTTTCTTTTATAAACCCTTTTTAAAAGCTTATTTTATTTTGTTGGAGAATCCGTGTTGTTACAGTTGGTATCAGAGCGAATACGCTCCCAACTCTCTTAGGTGAGTGAGTAGGATTTGACCTAGAACACCGAGTGAGAGTGTTGGGTAGACACATTAGGGGGTCTACGTTATTTGTGCATGTGTATGAGTAGATGTGTGAATGGTGGTCTTAGGATTTCCACCATTAGATCATATTTTTACTTTGGATGCAGGCACAGGAATGATGGAGTCATGCGAGGTCGGGTGTCGACTCGATAAATCGCTACATTAAAAATTTACTAGTCCTGCCTCTAAAATAGTCTTTAAAAGCTTTTGATTTGATCTAATCGTCATTTTTAAATGTATTTCTTTATTTCAAAATGTTTTACTCTGATAATTGCTTTCTTATGTACTACTTGGATTCTTTGCTTTCGTCATGCTCACCATTCTAAACTAAATCCTTTATACTTCAATTTTCTTATCAAATCATGTTAGCCTTCATTTTTAATCTCGACAAAAATTTACATTCCGTTTTAATACACTTGTATGACCCTTGCTTTTTAATGTTATTCATTTGAGAGTTCTGTTTTATCGAAAATTTTAGTCTATTTATGCCTTGTTGATCCCTTGTTTTAACTTTTCGATTTATTCGTTTCTTCAACTTTAATCATTTGAGTATTCTAATTTAGAATATCCCTCTTTCATTTGACCTTTCAAAATATCTAGAAATTTAACTCCTAAAGTCTTTGATTCGTACTGATTAAGCAGCTGGAGCAAGAAACTTGAAGCCGAATTGCGAATGTATGGTCCTACCATCAGAGCACGCAGCGGAAGCTCTTAATCTAAGTCACCTACCGTATTCATAGGGACCTCTTCCAGCTTGCTAGCTATACTTATTCCTAGTATATCCTTCTAGTTCTTGATCTTATTATACAGTTGTTTTAAAACTATCAGCTCGTGGTTACAGTTTGAGTTTCTTTTTCCCCAATAAAATTTCTTATTATGTTCATCCTCATCTTTTTCAATAGATCGTGCTGAAATAATTTCTAAACTCTTTTATTTCTAAACTCCTTTATTTCAAGAATGTTTTCACCAGTTCTATTAACAAAACCTATTTTTGTATATTTGTGCTAGAATGGTTTGTTTATCCTTCTAGTACTTTCTTATTTTGTAACTATGTTGAGGAAAATTTTAATCAGTATCGTTTTACTTTTCCATTCATGTTTAAACGCGTCAGTACATTTTGGTGGTTTTTTACTCAATCAAATTTGAAATGACTGACACTTATCTATTGCACCCACTTTTGATCAAAACCTCTTTATTATCCTAAACCTTCTTTTATTAAGTTTTCTAATTTGAGCATTTAGCTTATTTAATTATTATTTATTCTACTTGGTATTTTAGTAGCTTCATTTTTCTAAAATTGCTGTCATGTTGCAACTCAACTTTAAGACTTCTCCTTTCAATCGTATCTTCTGATCATATTCTATATCTGTCAAACTTTTGGGGAATTACCATTTCGTCTCTCCTTCATAACGAAACCAATTTGAGTTCTTTGTTGGACACGAGTCTTATGCCTTCATTTGAGAACTCTTAAATAATATTTCTATTTTCCTTCATCGTTTCATATTAAAAACTTCTTTTGTCATATTGGCAGTTGTTGAGCAGTTTCTTGCAAAAGATTTATTATGTCATATTTTTACTTAGTTCGTTCCATTCCTTCTTTTCTTTCTTATTCATCATAACTCATCACTTTTATATCATGGCCCTATCGATCACCTTTTAGTCCTGTCATTCGGGTCTTATGTTATTCTATTCCTTAGGATTCCCTCTAGTGGCTACTTCAGTTTTACTGCCTTTGAGCCGACTTTTAAGACGTCGATCTTCTATTATTCTTCATTCCTCTCCATGGCTAATCACGTTCTCAATTTTGTAAAAGCTCTTGATGTATTAGCATCAATCGTGTCCTTGATAAATTTCTCTAATCATATTCCTTGGCATCTAGCTGTAAGGTGCTTCACCCTTATCTAGCTCGAGATCTGATCCATAAGCTGTCGCTGTTATTGGAGTCATGGATGGTAGAGTTTGGTTAGTTATTAGTTGATAGTATGGTGTTTGTTAGCTTATGCACATGGTTGGTCGTTGTAGCTTTTGAGGATTTTAGTGTTGCGATTCCTAGCTAGTGCAACCCGAGACCGCTTTATAATTATGAGTTAATGCACTTGTGAGTCTTAGCCTTTGGGGTTGATGATTTAATTAACGGTGAGTGAACGTTAGGGAGATTATAGTATCTACGTAGGGAGTATTTTTAGGTCTTAGTTATGTTGCTAGATGGGTTGTGATAGTCATGAGTTAGTGAGAATTGGGAAGTGATATTGTAGTGAGCAATAATCGGCGTTGAGGAAAACTTAAAGGTTATAGTGAGCACGATAAAACTGTGGGGTTTGTACTTTAAAGGATAATGTAGGAATAACCAGTGTGCATCTTTGTGGTTTTGTGTATGTGTTAAGTATAAGGAAATTCATTAATGGGAGGAGAGAATTCGAGGTCAGTAGAGTAGTGACATTCCAGAGAGGTGTGGATAGACTTGTGTATGGTGATAATGGGTTGAGAGAGTAGTAAGCTTTCAACGATACATTTTGATAGCTACGTGTTAGTATACGTGTGACTTGAGAATGAGACGATATGGTATGACATAATTATGGTTATTTCGTTGTGGAGAGTGTGGATAGATATGAGAAGCGATATAGTCTTGGGCTTGCATCAATGCTACGATTAAGGATATGAGGCTTGACATTAGCATTGATTTGGGGATTAGCTTACGCGTTAGTTTGTCTTGGTAACATAGGTAATGGTGCCTTTTGGGTTAAAACCCGTCTGAGGTTTTGGTTAGACTTGGTGGGGAAGATGCTTGGTTGAACGATATGGTTTTGTGAGGCTAGTGTGCCTAATTTGAGGATTGTCGAGCATGAGATGCACCAATAGTATTGAAGGGTTATATGAGTGAGTTGAGCATCATTCGGGTGATATGTGATGTCGGGTTATCTTAAGCGTCGTTAAGAGTGTCTATGCCCTTGTTATCGAGGTGAGTAGAGTTAGCGATTCTTGTCTTGAGGACCATAGGAGTAGGTAGTTTTCTTAATCCTTTGGGGGCATTCCTTCGTTTTGAAGTTTCGAGGACGAAACTTCTTTTTAGGTGGTGAGATTGTAACACCCCGACTTTTACTAATATTAATTGTTCGTATCAATAATATTTGTAATTCATTTCTCTTGATTTTCTCATTTTTAGCTCGAGAAAATCAGTTCACTTGTCGCGTGGATTACGCTACACTGTAGTCAGAACTTAAAAACGGTGTAATGAACTTAAAAACGGTGTAATTTCCTCATACGGACTCCGATTCAGGTGATTCAAAAGGCTAAACTGCGTATTTTTTCGACGCCGTCGCAATTGCCAAACTTTCAGGAGTCATAACGAACCGCTCCACCTTGGGCCGAGCCGATCCCTCAACTCGGGTTTGGTTTTAGGGTTTCATGTGGTTGCTTTTTGCTCAAGTCATTAAATATCTTGTTCACTCCTAGCCCTAGCAACCTTAAGATTATATTTTCATCTCCCTAATCTCATTCCTCATCTCACCTCATAATTCTCCCTCAAAACTCTCTCTAAATCCCATCCAAACACCATTGTTGATCATCCTTTCCTTCATCTTTTGAGCCCTAATCCTTCCCTTGTCAATTCCCTTGGTATAAGGTCCCTTTTTATCTCTTTTATTTTCTGATTTTTGTATTATTCTATGTGTTCTTATGTTGTATGCTTTTGCTTGTGTGATTTGGCTTGGTTATGCAAAGGAGAAGGAGATCTAGAAGAAGGTGATACCATTCTTGTGGAGGAGGAAGAGGATTAGCAAGGTTTTGATCTCAACTAAGGTAACTTGGTGTGATCTAGTTGTATTTTAACTTGTATGAGGCCTACATGTTGTTGATCTTGTGTTCTACATTGTTGATCTATGGTGTGTGTGCAAAATCATGTTGTTTGATTGTTGTTATGTCATTGAATCATGCTAGATCTAGGGCCTCATACTAGGGTTTGTCTTATAATCATATATTCATGCATAAATCACATATTGTATCATTAATCATGCTTGTAAAATGATGAAAATCGAATTGGTGTTGTTTGTTGTTGTGGGGCGAGATGAGTGAGGGAGGGCCGAGGCCCTTGCTCTTGTGTTCCCTTGTTTTTCCTTCTTGTTTTGGCTTAATCATGATGAATCTCAATGTTTGGATGAATCACCTAAGGTTAAATTATGAATTATGATGATTTGATTGAGTCTAAAAGTGTATGTATGCATGTTTTAATGAATTGATCACATAAATTGTTAAAGGATCACATAAGAATTGAATATGTTGCATGAATACGGGTGTTGTGTGTGTTGGCCGTGTGATGTGCATGTTGGCCGTGAGGTGTGTGTGTGTTTGTGTGAGTCGGTTTGTTTGTCACTTGTTTGAGTCTTGGCATGTCTTAGGATGTTAACTATGCTAAGTGGAATCGAAATACACTTTGTTTGATCACTAAATAAAGGATTATGAGCATGTCAATTGAATGTATGACTTGTAATGTATGTTGATCATATTGTACTCCGTATGTATGGTTGGTTATGATTGTAATGAGTCTTGTGTATGTATGAGTATGGTTGTTGTTGTTGTATGGTTGTGTTGGAAGTGTTAGAGACAGGTTAACAGGTTAACGGGTTGTGCTTGAGTTAAGTTTACACATGGGTACTGTTCTGGCACATGTGTGAGGAGATACAACGTCCTAGGATGGACGGATACCGCTCGTGATCCCCTCGACTATTCTTGTTGCTTAGTTAGAGCGACTATGGGTTCTCAACCAGAAGGGTTAGAGACTATGGTTATTTATGTCGTCATTGCTCTTGTTGCTCGGTGGAATTTGGCCAAATTTAGACTTGTGATTGAGGAACTTCTTGTTGTTGTTCCGCCATAGGGTTTGGGTGATTCTTGTTGCTTCACCCGGGGTGATTCTTGTTGCTTCACCCAGTTCTCTGCGCTTACTCTCGCAATTGGTTGGAAGAAAGATCGTCTTGAGAGCTCAGTTGGTTTGGACACAACTTTGGTTGTGCCGTGTTGTTTGTTGTTTATGTTTTGTTGTTCCTTTGTTGTATGTTAGTTGTTTATGTTGTGGTATCTTGTTATTAGGCCGTAGGCCAGGTGAGCTTGTTTGCATTGTTGTTTATGTTCGTTATGTTAAAATATGACTGGGGAGCACCTAGTTACTCCCCACTGATTGTGGTTGTTGCCTCTCTTTTATAGGTATGCGCGAGACGGGATTGAGTGAGTGGATGCGAGGATGTGACCGTGTATTACCTTGGAAGAGATGTGTTATCGTTTAGACTCTTTTGGACTAGACTCGTTAGGATGTTTAGTCTTGTTATTGTTATTTTACTTTCATTTTTGGAGTTTGATTTGTAAGGGGTATTTACTCCCCACTTCTAGGCCTCAAGGCCTACCTTTTTATCGTTGTTTAGTTGGTTTAGTGAGTGACGACTCGGATTACACGGTGTTTCCGCCACCGTGGTCTTCATTTTTATTCATTTTCTTTTATAAACCCTTTTTAAAAGCTTATTTTATTTTGTTGGAGAATCCGTGTTGTTACAGTTGGTATCAGAGCGAATACGCTCCCAACTCTCTTAGGTGAGTGAGTAGGATTTGACCTAGAACACCGAGTGAGAGTGTTGGGTAGACACATTAGGGGGTCTACGTTATTTGTGCATGTGTATGAGTAGATGTGTGAATGGTGGTCTTAGGATTTCCACCATTAGATCATATTTTTACTTTGGATGCAGTACGTGAATGATGGAGTCATGCGAGGTCGGGTGTCGACTTGATAAATCGCTACATTAAAAATTTACTAGTCCTGCCTCTAAAATAGTCTTTAAAAGCTTTTGATTTGATCTAATCGTCGTTTTTAAATGTATTTCTTTATTTCAAAATGTTTTACTCTGATAATTGCTTTCTTATGTACTACTTGGATTCTTTGCTTTCGTCATGCTCACCATTCTAAACTAAATCCTTTATACTTCAATTTTCTTATCAAATCATGTTAGCCTTCATTTTTAATCTCGACAAAAATTTACATTCCGTTTTAATACACTTGTATGACCCTTGCTTTTTAATGTTATTCATTTGAGAGTTCTGTTTTATCGAAAATTTTAGTCTATTTATGCCTTGTTGATCCCTTGTTTTAACTTTTCGATTTATTCGTTTCTTCAACTTTAATCATTTGAGTATTCTAATTTAGAATATCCCTCTTTCATTTGACCTTTCAAAATATCTAGAAATTTAACTCCTAAAGTCTTTGATTAAATCTTGATTAAGCGGTGGAGCAAGAAACTTGAAGCCAATTGCGAATGTATGGTCCTACCATCGAGCACTTGTGAAGCTCTTAATCTAAGTCACCCACCGTATTCATAGGGACCTCTTCCACTTGCTAGCTATACTTATTCCTAGTATATCCTTCTAGTTCTTGATCTTATTATACAGTTGTTTTAAAACTATCACCGTGGTTACAGCTTGAGTTTCTTTTTCCCCAATAAAATTTCTTATTATGTTCATCCTCATCTTTTTCAATAGATCGTCTTTGAAATAATTTCTAAACTCTTTATTTCTAAACTCCTTTATTTCAAGAATGTTTTCAGTCAGTTCTATTAACAAAACCTATTTTTGTATATTTGTGCTAGAATGGTTTGTTTATCCTTCTAGTACTTTCTTATTTTGTAACTATGTTGAGGAAAATTTTAATCAGTATCGTTTTACTTTTCCATTCATGTTTAAACGCGTCAGTACATTTTGGTGGTTTTTTACTCAATCAAATTTGAAATGACTGACACTTATCTATTGCACCCACTTTTGATCAAAACCTCTTTATTATCCTAAACCTTCTTTTATTAAGTTTTCTAATTTGAGCATTTAGCTTATTTAATTATTATTTATTCTACTTGGTATTTTAGTAGCTTCATTTTTGTAAAATTGCCGTCATGTTGCAACTCAACTTTAAGACTTCTCCTTTCAATCGTATCTTCTGATCATATTCTATATCTGTCAAACTTTTGGGGAATTACCTTTTCGTCTCTCCTTCATAACGAAACCAATTTGAGTTCTTTGTTGGACACGAGTCTTATGCCTTCATTTGAGAACTCTTAAATAATATTTCTATTTTCCTTCATCGTTTCATATTAAAAACTTCTTTTGTCATATTGGCAGTTGTTGAGCAGTTTCTTGCAAAAGATTTATTATGTCATATTTTTACTTAGTTCGTTCCATTCCTTCTTTTCTTTCTTATTCATCATAACTCATCACTTTTATATCATGGCCCTATCGATCACCTTTTAGTCCTGTCATTCGGGTCTTATGTTATTCTATTCCTTAGGATTCCCTCTAGTGGCTACTTCAGTTTTACTGCCTTTGAGCCGACTTTTAAGACGTCGATCTTCTATTATTCTTCATTCCTCTCCATGGCTAATCACGTTCTCAATTTTGTAAAAGCTCTTGATGTATTAGCATCAATCGTGTCCTTGATAAATTTCTCTAATCATATTCCTTGGCATCTAGCTGTAAGGTGCTTCACCCTTATCTAGCTCGAGATCTGATCCATAAGCTGTCGCTGTTATTGGAGTCATGGATGGTAGAGTTTGGTTAGTTATTAGTTGATAGTATGGTGTTTGTTAGCTTATGCACATGGTTGGTCGTTGTAGCTTTTGAGGATTTTAGTGTTGCGATTCCTAGCTAGTGCAACCCGAGACCGCTTTATAATTATGAGTTAATGCACTTGTGAGTCTTAGCCTTTGGGGTTGATGATTTAATTAACGGTGAGTGAACGTTAGGGAGATTATAGTATCTACGTAGGGAGTATTTTTAGGTCTTAGTTATGTTGCTAGATGGGTTGTGACAGTCATGAGTTAGTGAGAATTGGGAAGTGATATTGTAGTGAGCAATAATCGGCGTTGAGGAAAACTTAAAGGTTATAGTGAGCACGATAAAACTGTGGGGTTTGTACTTTAAAGGATAATGTAGGAATAACCAGTGTGCATCTTTGTGGTTTTGTGTATGTGTTAAGTATAAGGAAATTCATTAATGGGAGGAGAGAATTCGAGGTCAGTAGAGTAGTGACATTCCAGAGAGGTGTGGATAGACTTGTGTATGGTGATAATGGGTTGAGAGAGTAGTAAGCTTTCAACGATACATTTTGATAGCTACGTGTTAGTATACGTGTGACTTGAGAATGAGACGATATGGTATGACATAATTATGGTTATTTCGTTGTGGAGAGTGTGGATAGATATGAGAAGCGATATAGACTTGAGCTTGCATCACGTTACGATTAAGGATATGAGGCTTGACATTAGCATTGATTTGGGGATTAGCTTACGCGTTAGTTTGTCTTGGTAACATAGGTAATGGTGCCTTTTGGGTTAAAACCCGTCTGAGGTTTTGGTTAGACTTGGTGGGGAAGATGCTTGGTTGAACGATATGGTTTTGTGAGGCTAGTGTGCCTAATTTGAGGATTGTCGAGCATGAGATGCACCAATAGTATTGAAGGGTTATATGAGTGAGTTGAGCATCATTCGGGTGATATGTGATGTCGGGTTATCTTAAGCGTCGTTAAGAGTGTCTATGCCCTTGTTATCGAGGTGAGTAGAGTTAGCGATTCTTGTCTTGAGGACCATAGGAGTAGGTAGTTTTCTTAATCCTTTGGGGGCATTCCTTCGTTCTGAAGTTTCGAGGACGAAACTTCTTTTTAGGTGGTGAGATTGTAACACCCCGACTTTTACTAATATTAATTGTTCGTATCAATAATATTTGTAATTCATTTCTCTTGATTTTCTCATTTTTAGCTCGAGAAAATCAGTTCACTTGTCGCGTGGATTACGCTACACTGTAGTCAGAACTTAAAAACGGTGTAATGAACTTAAAAACGGTGTAATTTCCTCATACGGACTCCGATTCAGGTGATTCAAAAGGCTAAACTGCGTATTTTTTCGACGCCGTCGCAATTGCCAAACTTTCAGGAGTCATAACGAACCGCTCCACCCTGGGCCGAGCCGATCCCTCAACTCGGGTTTGGTTTTAGGGTTTCATGTGGTTGCTTTTTGCTCAAGTCATTAAATATCTTGTTCACTCCTAGCCCTAGCAACCTTAAGATTATATTTTCATCTCCCTAATCTCATTCCTCATCTCACCTCATAATTCTCCCTCAAAACTCTCTCTAAATCCCATCCAAACACCATTGTTGATCATCCTTTCCTTCATCTTTTGAGCCCTAATCCTTCCCTTGTCAATTCCCTTGGTATAAGGTCCCTTTTTATCTCTTTTATTTTCTGATTTTTGTATTATTCTATGTGTTCTTATGTTGTATGCTTTTGCTTGTGTGATTTGGCTTGGTTATGCAAAGGAGAAGGAGATCTAGAAGAAGGTGATACCATTCTTGTGGAGGAGGAAGAGGATTAGCAAGGTTTTGATCTCAACTAAGGTAACTTGGTGTGATCTAGTTGTATTTTAACTTGTATGAGGCCTACATGTTGTTGATCTTGTGTTCTACATTGTTGATCTATGGTGTGTGTGCAAAATCATGTTGTTTGATTGTTGTTATGTCATTGAATCATGCTAGATCTAGGGCCTCATACTAGGGTTTGTCTTATAATCATATATTCATGCATAAATCACATATTGTATCATTAATCATGCTTGTAAAATGATGAAAATCGAATTGGTGTTGTTTGTTGTTGTGGGCCGAGATGAGTGAGGGAGGGCCGAGGCCCTTGCTCTTGTGTTCCCTTGTTTTTCCTTCTTGTTTTGGCTTAATCATGATGAATCTCAATGTTTGGATGAATCACCTAAGGTTAAATTATGAATTATGATGATTTGATTGAGTCTAAAAGTGTATGTATGCATGTTTTAATGAATTGATCACATAAATTGTTAAAGGATCACATAAGAATTGAATATGTTGCATGAATACGGGTGTTGTGTGTGTTGGCCGTGTGATGTGCATGTTGGCCGTGAGGTGTGTGTGTGTTTGTGTGAGTCGGTTTGTTTGTCACTTGTTTGAGTCTTGGCATGTCTTAGGATGTTAACTATGCTAAGTGGAATCGAAATACACTTTGTTTGATCACTAAATAAAGGATTATGAGCATGTCAATTGAATGTATGACTTGTAATGTATGTTGATCATATTGTACTCCGTATGTATGGTTGGTTATGATTGTAATGAGGCTTGTGTATGTATGAGTATGGTTGTTGTTGTTGTATGGTTGTGTTGAAAGTGTTAGAGACAGGTTAACAGGTTAACGGGTTGTGCTTGAGTTAAGTTTACACATGGGTACTGTTCTGGCACATGTGTGAGGAGATACAACGTCCTAGGATGGACGGATACCGCCCGTGATCCCCTCGACTATTCTTGTTGCTTAGTTAGAGCGACTATGGGTTCTCAACCAGAAGGGTTAGAGACTATGGTTATTTATGTCGTCATTGCTCTTGTTGCTCGGTGGAATTTGGCCAAATTTAGACTTGTGATTGAGGAACTTCTTGTTGTTGTTCCGCCATAGGGTTTGGGTGATTCTTGTTGCTTCACCCGGGGTGATTCTTGTTGCTTCACCCAGTTCTCCGCGCTTACTCTCGCAATTGGTTGGAAGAAAGATCGTCTTGAGAGCTCAGTTGGTTTGGACACAACTTTGGTTGTGCCGTGTTGTTTGTTGTTTATGTTTTGTTGTTCCTTTGTTGTATGTTAGTTGTTTATGTTGTGGTATCTTGTTATTAGGCCGTAGGCCAGGTGAGCTTGTTTGCATTGTTGTTTATGTTCGTTATGTTAAAATATGACTGGGGAGCACCTAGTTACTCCCCACTGATTGTGGTTGTTGCCTCTCTTTTATAGGTATGCGCGAGACGGGATTGAGTGAGTGGATGCGAGGATGTGACCGTGTATTACCTTGGAAGAGATGTGTTATCGTTTAGACTCTTTTGGACTAGACTCGTTAGGATGTTTAGTCTTGTTATTGTTATTTTACTTTCATTTTTGGAGTTTGATTTGTAAGGGGTATTTACTCCCCACTTCTAGGCCTCAAGGCCTACCTTTTTATCGTTGTTTAGTTGGTTTAGTGAGTGACGACTCGGATTACACGGTGTTTCCGCCACCGTGGTCTTCATTTTTATTCATTTTCTTTTATAAACCCTTTTTAAAAGCTTATTTTATTTTGTTGGAGAATCAGGTGTTATTCTGAGCTTGGTATCAGAGCGAATACGCCCCAACCGCTCTTAGGTGAGTGAGTAGGATTTGACCTAGAACACCGAGTGAGAGTGTTGGGTAGACACATTAGGGGGTCTACGTTATTTGTGCATGTGTATGAGTAGATGTGTGAATGGTGGTCTTAGGATTTCCACCATTAGATCATATTTTTACTTTGGATGCAGGCACAGGAATGATGGAGTCATGCGAGGTCGGGTGTCGACTTGATAAATCGCTACATTAAAAATTTACTAGACCTGCCTCTAAAATAGTCTTTAAAAGCTTTTGATTTGATCTAATCGTCGTTTTTAAATGTATTTCTTTATTTCAAAATGTTTTACTCTGATAATTGCTTTCTTATGTACTACTTGGATTCTTTGCTTTCGTCATGCTCACCATTCTAAACTAAATCCTTTATACTTCAATTTTCTTATCAAATCATGTTAGCCTTCATTTTTAATCTCGACAAAAATTTACATTCCGTTTTAATACACTTGTATGACCCTTGCTTTTTAATGTTATTCATTTGAGAGTTCTGTTTTATCGAAAATTTTAGTCTATTTATGCCTTGTTGATCCCTTGTTTTAACTTTTCGATTTATTCGTTTCTTCAACTTTAATCATTTGAGTATTCTAATTTAGAATATCCCTCTTTCATTTGACCTTTCAAAATATCTAGAAATTTAACTCCTAAAGTCTTTGATTCGTACTGATTAAGCAGCTGGAGCAAGAAACTTGAAGCCGAATTGCGAATGTATGGTCCTACCATCAGAGCACGCAGCGGAAGCTCTTAATCTAAGTCACCTACCGTATTCATAGGGACCTCTTCCAGCTTGCTAGCTATACTTATTCCTAGTATATCCTTCTAGTTCTTGATCTTATTATACAGTTGTTTTAAAACTATCAGCTCGTGGTTACAGTTTGAGTTTCTTTTTCCCCAATAAAATTTCTTATTATGTTCATCCTCATCTTTTTCAATAGATCGTGCTGAAATAATTTCTAAACTCTTTTATTTCTAAACTCCTTTATTTCAAGAATGTTTTCAGTCAGTTCTATTAACAAAACCTATTTTTGTATATTTGTGCTAGAATGGTTTGTTTATCCTTCTAGTACTTTCTTATTTTGTAACTATGTTGAGGAAAATTTTAATCAGTATCGTTTTACTTTTCCATTCATGTTTAAACGCGTCAATACATTTTGGTGGTTTTTTACTCAATCAAATTTGAAATGACTGACACTTATCTATTGCACCCACTTTTGATCAAAACCTCTTTATTATCCTAAACCTTCTTTTATTAAGTTTTCTAATTTGAGCATTTAGCTTATTTAATTATTATTTATTCTACTTGGTATTTTAGTAGCTTCATTTTTCTAAAATTGCTGTCATGTTGCAACTCAACTTTAAGACTTCTCCTTTCAATCGTATCTTCTGATCATATTCTATATCTGTCAAACTTTTGGGGAATTACCTTTTCGTCTCTCCTTCATAACGAAACCAATTTGAGTTCTTTGTTGGACACGAGTCTTATGCCTTCATTTGAGAACTCTTAAATAATATTTCTATTTTCCTTCATCGTTTCATATTAAAAACTTCTTTTGTCATATTGGCAGTTGTTGAGCAGTTTCTTGCAAAAGATTTATTATGTCATATTTTTACTTAGTTCGTTCCATTCCTTCTTTTCTTTCTTATTCATCATAACTCATCACTTTTATATCATGGCCCTATCGATCACCTTTTAGTCCTGTCATTCGGGTCTTATGTTATTCTATTCCTTAGGATTCCCTCTAGTGGCTACTTCAGTTTTACTGCCTTTGAGCCGACTTTTAAGACGTCGATCTTCTATTATTCTTCATTCCTCTCCATGGCTAATCACGTTCTCAATTTTGTAAAAGCTCTTGATGTATTAGCATCAATCGTGTCCTTGATAAATTTCTCTAATCATATTCCTTGGCATCTAGCTGTAAGGTGCTTCACCCTTATCTAGCTCGAGATCGATCCATAAGTCGTCATTGTTATTGGAGTCATGGATGGTAGAGTTTGGTTAGTTATTAGTTGATAGTATGGTGTTTGTTAGCTTATGCACATGGTTGGTCGTTGTAGCTTTTGAGGATTTTAGTGTTGCGATTCCTAGCTAGTGCAACCCGAGACCGCTTTATAATTATGAGTTAATGCACTTGTGAGTCTTAGCCTTTGGGGTTGATGATTTAATTAACGGTGAGTGAACGTTAGGGAGATTATAGTATCTGCGTAGGGAGTATTTTTAGGTCTTAGTTATGTTGCTAGATGGGTTGTGACAGTCATGAGTTAGTGAGAATTGGGAAGTGATATTGTAGTGAGCAATAATCGGCGTTGAGGAAAACTTAAAGGTTATAGTGAGCACGATAAAACTGTGGGGTTTGTACTTTAAAGGATAATGTAGGAATAACCAGTGTGCATCTTTGTGGTTTTGTGTATGTGTTAAGTGGACCAAAAATGGTCAAGGCTAGCAAAGACGGTTTTTGTCCAAATCACGGTTTAGGTCCTTGGGCTCGAACCATGGGCTAGACCACGATCCTAAGGTCCACCCAAGCTTATTTTGAGTGAATTTAAACCATAATATCTTGGTCAAGCTTGGTGGGTCAAAGAGGTCAAGGAAAGTCAAGACGGAGAGCAACCGAAAGTCAACAAAATGCTATTTTTGAATGTGATCGCTCGAGAGCGCCCAAGTGGGTTCGAACCACAAGCCCATTAAATCATCAATGAGCAAAAGTCAAGTGAGAAAGAGGACCCAAGTCAGCCGAGAAAGTCATCAAATGAGGACTCACATGTGTTCCTCAATAAGTCACTATCAACACATGTCATTTATCTACCTTTATTACTTTATGCTTTTTACTTTAAGTATTTGTTGTTATTTGTTCAAAATTTTCAGCTCAATTGAGCTTATTTGACCGAGTATATTGGTGTATTTGGGGATTGATTGTAGCCCTTAGATTAGATTGTAATGTGTGGCCAAGATTAGAATGAGGGTATTATATAAACCCTCATCCTTCTCTCACAATTTTCAGATTTTGATTGAAGAAAAGAAACCCTAGGTTTATATGAGTGTTCTTCATTTATCTCTTTACTTTGTGTTTGAGATTTGTGAGAGATTAGTTTA
Source organism: Dianthus caryophyllus (assembly GCA_023091065.1). NCBI lineage: Eukaryota > Viridiplantae > Streptophyta > Magnoliopsida > Caryophyllales > Caryophyllaceae > Dianthus > Dianthus caryophyllus. Next base: position 1,902,765 of record JALGRB010000018.1, read on the forward strand.
GTGGCTTTGTGCTTAAACTAATCACAACCTAAATCTATTACTTAGTGTGTAGATTTAGTTACTATCCCTTTTATTTTCCTTGTTCTCAAAATTTCAGAAAATATTTCACCCAAAAATAGTCACTTGGCCGAAAATTTCAAGGGTTTTCAAGGATCGATTTGTGTTCATCCTTTGAGTGAAACTTGTTCCACTAAGTTTCACTCCAAATTGGTACACAAGTTTCACTCCAAATTGGTTATCAAAGCCTAGGTTTGTTCTTGAATTTTCATTTTCATCTTTATTTTTTCGGTTTATGGTGTTTTGCCGAATTGATCTTTGTTTTTCATCCTTTATTTTTTCGTTTGTCTCCTTTATTTTCTTGTTTCCACAAAACTTCTCACAAATTTTCACAAAAATGGTTGAAGATCTACACTTGTGTTAGTGTTGGTTTTGATTTTCACACTCAAAGGTCCTTGCTTTACTCAAAAATTTTCAGATTTTTGTTCTTTGGTTATTTCAATGGATGTGTTCCATCATTTTGGTGTTTCACTTGATACTACTCTTGGTGAGACCATGTGTGATTCTATGGAGAAAGCTAGAAGAGAGCTTGAAATCAAAATGAGTCGAATGAGGGGTAGACTTAAACCTAACCCTAACCTTGATCTTGTGACTTTGAGGGGTCAAAGGGAGTTAGAGGCTAGAATGGCTCGGTTAGGAGGAGGACCAAACCCTAGCCATGGCCGTGTGAGTTGTGGGGCATTACATGCTCAAACCCTAACCCTAAACCTAGAAGAGAATCACCAAGTCGAAGCCTTTAGGTCTAGGTGTACCATTATGGGAAGGGTTTGTGATTTGATTGTTGATGAGGAGAGTTGTTCTAATGTGGCCTCAAGCACCCTCATTGAAAAACTAGCCTTACCTACACAAGATCACCCTAACCCTTACAAGATGAAATGCCAAAGAAATGGAGCCGAGATGAGTGTGATGGTGGTTAGACAATGCTTGGTTTCTTTCTCCATTGGAAGGGATTACAAAGATGAGGTTTTGTGTGATGTGATTCCCATGGATGCTTGTCATCTCCTCTTGGGGAGACCATGGAAATTGGAGAGAAATGCTCATCATGATGGGAGGGACAATACCTACACTTTCAAGATTGGAGCTAAGAAAATCAAACTTGCACCCTTACCTCCGATTTTGAATAACCCTAACCCACCCTCCTTGGTTGATTCACACGACAACATGAAGGTTGATGGGGGACCCGAAATGAAACAAGTGCAAGCTGAAATGGGGATGAAAAAACCGTGGGATATGGTACAAGAGGGCATACCAACCCTCCTACCTTCTACCTTGAAGCATTCCACCCCACCTTCCATGCTTGAGCCTTACAACGATGTGATATTGAGTGAAGAGGCCGAAATAAGTGAAGGGATGGATGTTGGTGAGAAATTGACCCTTCACTTTGCTAAAGATGATCCTAACAATCAAGAGGGAAGCATGGGATGCAATGCCAAGCATCGGGACGAGTATGATCATGGGATGTGTTTGGCTAATGTCAAGAGAAAGGTATTCATGTGGTATGAGAATGTTGATGCAAGCAAAGAGTCGAGGGAATTTCTAAAATGGAAGTTCAAGGTGGGGATTGTCAATACCCAAGGAATGCTATGTGGTTATCATAATCAAGTCTATTCGAGTGGTTTCATGAAATGGGGATTCAAAGGGGGAACTAAGCTTGAACAAAAAGAGCTAAGTGATGATGGCTCAAGTCAAAGTGAAAGTCCAAAGATCGACTTGTGGGAAGAGAACACGGCTCTCAAGACCATAACCGACTTACTCACACTCCTCATGTCATCTAATTCCACAAGTACCTTCATGATCGAGAGTGAAGCCCTCCATGTGATCAAAGACAACCCTAGAGCAATAAGGGGAAGTCAAGGAGAGGAGCTCAATGAGCTCAAAACCGAAAATTTGGGGAGCTCAATCAAGTGCAAGGGAAGTGAATCATTTGGAAATGAAAAGGTCGATGTGTTAGAAGGTTCAAGTGAGTCCTTGAAAAGGGAGGAAAACGTGGGGTTTAAACGTGACAAAGGGTGGCTAATTGACGGTTCTATGCATGAGGAACATCGAGTTGTGCTAGGGGATAATTGTGAATCCAAAGAAGCCATAAGTAAGGGAGAGAGCGAGCTCAATTCATTGAGCCAAGTCTACAAGGATCAATCTCTCATTCAATCTCTAAGCAAGTGGAATTCTTGGAAGTCTAGAGCCATGGAGCCCAAAGTTGGTCATGGGGCTCATGGGGCACCCCTCATCATGTTCTACGATTCAAGTCATGAAGCCAACACGAGTCCGAGTCGAGAAGGAGGCAAAGGATCAAGCCATGAGTCAAGCTATAGTCCAAACCGAGCAAGAGGAAGAGAGACCGAGGATTTGAGGACAAATCCTTTTCAAGGAGAGGAGATTGGACCAAAAATGGTCAAGGCTAGCAAAGACGGTTTTTGTCCAAATCACGGTTTAGGTCCTTGGGCTCGAACCATGGGCTAGACCACGATCCTAAGGTCCACCCAAGCTTATTTTGAGTGAATTTAAACCATAATATCTTGGTCAAGCTTGGTGGGTCAAAGAGGTCAAGGAAAGTCAAGACGGAGAGCAACCGAAAGTCAACAAAATGCTATTTTTGAATGTGATCGCTCGAGAGCGCCCAAGTGGGTTCGAACCACAAGCCCATTAAATCATCAATGAGCAAAAGTCAAGTGAGAAAGAGGACCCAAGTCAGCCGAGAAAGTCATCAAATGAGGACTCACATGTGTTCCTCAATAAGTCACTATCAACACATGTCGCTATCTACCTTTATTACTTTATGCTTTTTACTTTAAGTATTTGTTGTTATTTGTTCAAAATTTTCAGCTCAATTGAGCTTATTTGACCGAGTATATTGGTGTATTTGGGGATTGATTGTAGCCCTTAGATTAGATTGTAATGTGTGGCCAAGATTAGAATGAGGGTATTATATAAACCCTCATCCTTCTCTCACAATTTTCAGATTTTGATTGAAGAAAAGAAACCCTAGGTTTATATGAGTGTTCTTCATTTATCTCTTTACTTTGTGTTTGAGATTTGTGAGAGATTAGTTTAGTGGCTTTGTGCTTAAACTAATCACAACCTAAATCTATTACTTAGTGTGTAGATTTAGTTACTATCCCTTTTATTTTCCTTGTTCTCAAAATTTCAGAAAATATTTCACCCAAAAATAGTCACTTGGCCGAAAATTTCAAGGGTTTTCAAGGATCGATTTGTGTTCATCCTTTGAGTGAAACTTGTTCCACTAAGTTTCACTCCAGTTAAGTATAAGGAAATTCATTAATGGGAGGAGAGAATTCGAGGTCAGTAAGGTAGTGACATTCCAGAGAGGTGTGGATAGACTTGTGTACGGTGATAATGGGTTGAGAGAGTAGTAAGCTTTCAACGATACATTTTGATAGCTACGTGTTAGTATATGTTCGGGGTGATTTTCTCACACGGTTCGTTTAAGTGATTGTGGATCTACTAGTACTATCCTTTAGGTTTAGTTTTATGTTGTTCGTGGTATAGGGATTAGAACGTGTAAAAGATAACGAAAATAGAACAAGACACACGATATGGTTACGTGGGAAAAACCCTTAAATGTTAAGGGAAAACCACGGGCGCCAAGCCAGGAGAGGTTATGCACTAGTTCTGGTTCAGGAAGTACAGAGTTTGGACCAACTGGTACAGAATACAACAATATCGTAAAATAATAATAAAGTGTTTAGTTGCTTGTGAGTTGCGTAGGGAATGATGTGCTTGAGTTGTGTAAATTATGATGTGAATAATGAATGCCTCTTTCTTCTGAGTTCTACTCCTTTTATAGTGCTTCAGGGTCCAACGTTCACTTCCTTCTTTGTAGCTAACTTCCCCAACTATCACTCCAGCAGTTCCTATCTTCATGGCTTCGTTTTCTGCTTCCTAGACCAAGTCTTCCAACGTCTCCTTTTAGGGTTGTTGTTGCGTTCTTGGGCTTGCTTTATGATGACCTCCTTTTTGTTGGGCTCGGCCCATTTTGGGTTTTCCTCTCCTGACCTGCACCTTTGTTTTGCCTGTACAGCCTAGTGCTGTCTGCAGATCCTGGATCAGATTGTAGATCCTGAACTTTGTCTGGACCTGGCTGAAGGTCCTGGACCAACCTGCACAGGTCTGGACCAGCTTGGTTTTCTGGTCCCAACAGTTTGTCCCCCATCTCCTTGCCCTTCAGTCCTGAACTGGGGGGTAAGGAGATGCTTTTGTTCCTTTCCCTGGACCAGGGCCGTGCCTTGTCCAGGTCCTTCCTGTCCTGCTGTGCCTTTGGTCCTGGGACCTGCACTTTGTAATTAATGTGGTAGTTGCCTCTTCGTGGGGAAGTGCGCCCTATTTTGGCGCTCAATGCACTGCACATCAGTCGTGGGTCACATCAAGTCACTTCGCGCGCTTATTTTTGTAAAAAACAATCCAACTTCTTTTTTGTCCCACTATATATACCCTAGTTTCTTTGTTCCTTTATCTCTCTAACTCCTTCTCTTCTCGATCTCTTTTGTTTTGCAATCAGAAACCCTAACAAACAAAATCCCCAAATCAATTTGTAAAATCCCTAGCTTTCTTCCTTCTCTTCCACTTCTGATCATGGCAAATAACAACACTGGTCCTTCCTCGGCGGTATCTTTCTCCTACGGCAACTCTATCTTTCAAGCGACAGATTTGATTAAGGACGTTAATATCTTCCCAAACTTGCTTGCTCAGGGGGCCGTGGCGAAGCTCAAAAGGGAAAGAAAGATCCCTGAAAGCGCCGAGGTCTGGGCCCCAGACACCAAGGATGTTAGGGTGGACTGGGTGAGCCCCGGCTGGTTCTCGATTTTTGAGTCATCCTTCAAGTTTGGTGCAACCTTTCCGCTCTGTCCACTGATGAGCGCTTTCTTGGGCACTGTTCAAGTGCCGCCTTGTCAAGTCATGCCTTCAGTTTGGCGATTGATCCATGGGATCGATTCCCTTTGCCGGAGGTATGGGGTTGAGATTCATCTTGCTGATATAAGGAATACTTACCGTTTGCGAATGTACAAGAAAAAGAGGGTTCACTTTCGTTTGAGGGATAGATGCTTGCCTCTCTTGACCCGTTTGGATGTGGGTGATGAGAGTAATTGGACCAGCTACTACATGTTTATTAGGAGCAGCACTTTGGGTCCAAATGTTTGGGCACCTGAGTTTTCTTTGAAGGGAACTGGTATGTCTTTTGATCTTTTGGATTTCTGTCTGTTTTGTTCTTGCATGTGTTCTTCGCTTAGGTTTGTTGTGGATTTGTTTTGTAGTTTCTGACTGGGTCCCTACTCCTGATGACCCTGAGTCAAGGAGGAGGATTCAGGCGTTCCTGGATTTGCCTGCTGACAAGAGGACCTGGCCCAGGTGTATGCATCCTGATGATGATGAAGTTGTGGAGGTGGTTCCTGCTCCTGAGCAGCATGGTGGTGACGGTGGAGAGAGTGAGGAAGATGAAGAGGAGTCTGGAAATGAAGAGGAGGTTGTGCCCGAGGAGGGTGAAAAGTCTGTAAGCGGGGTTGCTGGTGGGGGTGGTACAGGTATGTTTGACCAGACTCCCATCCATGTAACCCCTTTGAACTCTATACTTGCTGGGGCTGATGGCCATTCCCACTTGCCCCCTTTGCGGATTCCTGGCCTAGGCCACAGCTCTGGGCCTAGCGCTGCTACTGGTACTGACATATTCTCTCTGGTTCATGAATTGATACACCTTCCGTTCCTTCGTAATCTGTTTCCTGCGATGTTTCCAGCCTCTGGATCCAGCAAGAAAACTTTTCTGCCCATGGATGCTATTGCTGCTCGGATTGCCCAGGCTCGTGAGGCTGCGAAGTCTGGTAGTAGCTCTGCTCCATTCTTTGATGCAGTGGCCCCCTTTTCTGAGTCTTCCAAGAGGAAGGCGCCAGAAGGGGTCCATACCAGGTCTTCAAAAATGGTCGCCGAGTCTCCTGAGCCTACCCCTGACCAGAAGAAAAGGAAGAAGGGGAAGCTGCCTCAAATGAACCCTGTGCTCTCAATACCATTGCACTCCCAAAGCCAATCAGAGTATGTTTCCTTGGGGAAGTCCCTGAGTGAGAATTTTGCTACATTGTCCTCTGCACCTGCTGCCCTAGATCCCACACGCCTGGCGCACAAAATGGTGGGCTGTTGTGCCCAGGATTGTATCTTTCCCTTGGTTTTCGTTTTTGTTCAGAGTTACTTTTGATATGGTCCTGATTTTCTCTTTTGTTCTGCACCTGTAGTTGCTACGTATGTCTGCCAGTCTTGGTTCTACGGTGCCACTTCTGGAAAGTGGTAGAGGTCAGGCTGAGGTTGAGAATGATGTACTTCGTTCTTCCCTTGAAGCTAGCAAAAAGGAGCTTGAGAGTGTGAGCCTTCGTTGTGAGAGGATGGCCACTCTAAGCAAGACCAGCTCCGAGAGGGTCCGGATGCAGGATACCCTTATTGCAAAGCTGACCCAGGAGATCGAGGGACTTAGGGCTGAGGTTAGTCAGCATAATGCGGCTTTGGCGGACTCGAGTGTATTTTATACACTTCGTACCCGTGTCGAAATGATGAATGCCAGCCCTGAAGAACGTGCTGCTTGGGATTTTTCTGCAGAGCTTGCTACCTTTAAACAGCTATTTCCTGGGCAGCCTATTCTGGAACAGGCGGAAGTTACTTCAGCTGCTCAGCCTGGTCCAGGAGATGCAGCTGGGCCTAACGCCGGGGTTGATGTTGCTGGGGCATCCTGTGCTGATCCTGCAGAAGAAAACGCTGAGAGGACAGGTGAATCTGATGATGGTACCAACTGAACTTGTTTATGATGGTTTGTTTATATAATTTGAACAATATTCTGAATTTGTCAGGGGGAATGTCCCCTGTTATGCTTTGGCCTGTAAGTACTTGCACTCTGTTTATTTGTTTTTTGAACTTCTTTTTGTGCCCATGCGCAGGCATGGGTTGACTTTTAGTTGCTGATGTCGACAAGACTCTGTTATATGTTGTGCTATGTCTTTGTTTTTGCTATGTCTTTGTTATGATGCGCATATAACTTGTTGTGAATTTGTAAAGTAGCATGCATGCGTTTGATAATTTAGGCGACTTACACTTTGGGGCTCCCTTAACGGACATTACTCCCTGTCCCGTTGTTGCAGTCGTACTGGGGCTGGAGCCCAAGGTTTTGTCTTTGCCTTTGTTTCTGGGCTGGTCCATATGTTTGTGTCGTTTTGTCTGCACAGAAAGAGGGTCGGGGCGGCGGGTTGGCGTTAATAGCGGCCTCCGACGCCAAGTCGATCTACAATTGTATAGGATAATTTGTAAAGGAAAAGTTTTGAGTTTTGTGTATTACCAGATGTCATGGTCCAGGACACTTTACATGTGATAGAGCTTGAGGTGGAGCGTATTCCAGGGTCTTGGGATCATGTCTCCTTCCAGGGTCTGTAGTCTGTAGGAGCCCTTCCCTACTGCTGAATCAATAAGGTATGGACCTTCCCAGGTTGGGGCCAACTTGCCTGCAGCCTTGTCCCTTGTGTTCTGAAATACCTTTCGGGACCAGATCTCACATCTGAACATTCGTACTCTCACATTCTTGTTGTAACTTCGGCCCACCGATTGATGGTATCTTTGCCAACCTTCTTTGCCGCTAAGTCCCTCGAGCTCCTGGCCGTGTCCAGTCATCACGTAGTTGTTCATTATTCTCAGAAAATGTATTGAGTCCATACCTGACTGTTGGAACGTGCACTTCTATTGGTAGTACAGCTTCACATCCATAAACCATTGAGTATGGAGTTTGTCCTGTTGCTCTCTTTGGTGTAGTCCTGTCTGCCCACAGCACTAGTGGCAATTCTTCAACCCATCTCCCTTGTTTCTCCATCAGCTTCTTCTTGATGCAATTGATTACAATCTTGTTACTGGACTCAGCCTGTCCATTTGCTTGAGGATATCTTGGTGCAGAAGTGACCAAGTTGATGTTCCATCTTGCACAGAAATTTCTGGTCTTGTTTCCCACGAACGCGAGTCCATTGTCGCATATGATTTCTGAGGGGATCCCATACCTGCTGATTATGTTCTTCTTGATAAAGGCAATTACTTCTTTTTCTGTAACGTTTTTGTATGCATCTGCCTCTATCCATTTGGAAAAATAATCTGTCATTGCTAGCATGAACACCTTCTGCCCTGGAGCCATTGGTAGTTTGCCAACTAAGTCCATGCCCCATTTCATGAATGGCCATGGTGCTGATATCGAGTGCAGGTTCTGTGCAGGCTGATGTATCTCTGGACCATGCCTTTGACAGGCGTCACATTTTGTGGCATACTGGATGCTATCTGTTTTCATTGTGGGCCAGTAGTATCCCATCCGCAAGATTTTGTTAACCATGCTTCTACCACCTGTGTGGTTTCCACAGTGTCCATCGTGTATTTCTGACCGATCTTTGTCGACTGGTCAGTGGAGCTCTGAAGCGGCAGTCTGACCCGTTGAAGGACCTTCTGAATAGTATGCCTTGTATGATTGTATATCTGGACGCCTTGATTCTGAATGCTCTTGCTTCCATTCTGTCCTGTGGTAGTTTGCCCTGGACCAGCCATTCGTAATATGGTTTGGTCCAGTGCGAGTAGCTGGATTTGCGTTACGTAGGGTGGTTGAACTTCTGGGATCTTGGTTCCAAGATGTGTACAATAGGTATCTTGTCCGGTAGCACCAGGTTCAAATGCTGATCCTATGTTAGCCAAAGCATCTGCCTGCACATTCTGATCTCTAGGGACTTGCTCAACCTCAACGTTAGTAAACTTTTGAAAAAGATTGTTGGCCAAATCGAGATATGCAATCATTTTAGAATCCTTGGCGTGTCATCTGCTGATTTGGTTTGCCACCAAGTAAAGAGTCTATTTTACCTTTAGATTCTGGATCCTCATGTCCAGACATACGTTTAGTCCTGCTATTAGTGCCTCATACTCAGCTTCATTGTTGGTAGTCCTGAATTCACAGGATACAGCCTGTACTATCTTGTCCCCCTGTGGTGACTTCAGGACCACACCTAGTCCAGTACCCCTGATATTGGCTGAACCATCTGTCCAGAGTTCCCAGGTCTGCTGTTTCTGGTCCAGATGGAAGATCTCTTTTGTTACCTGCTCTTCTAGTGTGGGAGTGAAGTCACCCACAAAGTCTGCCAGAGCTTGAGACTTGACTGCTGTTCTGGGCTCGTAGGATAGATCATAGGTGCTCAACTTTACTGACCATTTTGACATACGACCTGAAAGTTCTGGTCTACACAGTACTGATCTCACAGGCACATTAGTACGAATGATAATATGATGCGCCTCAAAATAAGGGTATGACTTGGTACAAGCAACTGGTTAAAGCCAAAACAAATTTTTCCAATACAGAATACCTGGTCTCGGCATCCGTAAGACTCTTACTTACATAATACGGGATGTTCTTTGTCCATCGGCTCTCTTACCAAGACCGCACTTACAGAGGCTTCATTACAGGCAGTGCATGTGACCGGTGACTCCACAGTTACGGCAGAGCGAGGAGTGGGTGATGATAAGTACGCCTTTAGGTCCTGGAATGCTTTCTCATGCTCTGTCCCCGGTTAATCGCTTGTTCTTTCTCGAGAAGATCATAGAATGGCTTGCACCTTTCGAAGACACGGAGATGAATCATTCACATTTGCTACTCTTCCGATCGGCTGACATCTTTTGAGTTCTGGGGAGATTGTAAATTAAATATTGCTGAGATCTGCTCTGGACTAGCCTCTATGCCCCTTTTTGTCACCATATAGCCTAATAACTTTCCTGCAGTGACACCAAAGGTGCATTTAGTAGGGTTTAATTTCATATTATACTTTTCCAGAATCTCAAACGCCTTTTCCAGGTCCTGGATGTGATCCTCAGCTTTCTTTGATTTCACCACCATATCATCAATGTAGACCTCCATTGTATCTCCAATCTGGTCCTTGAACATCATGTTCACCAGCCTTTGATATGTTGCACCTGCATTCTTCAGTCCAAAAGGCATGGCCTTGTAGCAATAGATTCCTCTGCTGGTCATGAACGCTGTATGCTCCTGGTCTGGAGGGTGCATCCTGATCTGGTTGAATCCGCTAGCTGCATCCATGAATGTCAGCACCTCATGTCCTGCGGTGGCATCCACCATGGCATCTATGTGTGGTAGTGGAAATGAATCTTTTGGGCACGCCTTGTTCAGGTCTGTATAGTCCACGCATACTCTCCACTTGCCATTCTTTTTCTGGACCACAACTACATTTGCCAACCAATCTGGGTACATTACTTCTTTAATCATGTCCATGTCCAGCAACTTCTGTACCTCCTGGTTCACAATCTCATTACGTTCTGGTGCAAACTTCCTGCTTACGCTTTCACGAGCTTAAAACTTGGGTCAATATTTAACTTGTGTGTAATAACATCGTAACTTATACCAGTCATATCAAAATGGGACCAGCAAAACAATGCTCTTTCTTCCTCGTAAAGTCAATTAGAGCAGTCCGATTACCTCTGAGCGTCGTAACCGACCAGAACCTTCCTGTCAGGTCTTTCTTCAGCCAAAACAATTTCATCTGTCTCCATGCGTGGGACAGGATTCTCAACAGACCTGACAGGCTGGTTTAATTGCTATGCGAGGGACTTACCTGGACTAGGAGGTTTCGTGGTGCCCCGTAACACTCTGCGGCCGCTTGTTGTTCTCCTCCGACCGCTGTCGCCCCCACTTTGTTGGTATCTTTATGCACCGTGGTACGTTGAAGGTACTGACCTTGAGGTTGTGGATCCGTGGTCGCCTAGGATTACGTTGTGCGAGGACAGCAGCCTATCACGCAGAACTTCTCAAAAGAGGTGACTCCTTCAACATAGGTTGGTAGGGTGATCTCTCCAAGGCGTGCTTTGTCTCTCCATTGAACCCTACCAGACGCCGACCTCTTCGTTACATCAGACTCTTTCAGCTCCATAGCTTCCAGCGCCTCCATCATGATGATGTTGACTGAACTGCCTCCATCTACCAGGACCCTTCTGATCATGCAGGTTCCAATCTGGATCTTGATCACCAGTCCATCGTGGTGTGGCCCATGCACTCCTTGTAGGTCTGACTCATCAAACACAATCTCCTGGCCGGACTGTTTGTCCCGGCCGTGGCCGCTGTTGCCTGTTCTCCAGAGCCACACGCTTCGCAGCAGAATATGTTAGTCCACAAATATCTGAACCACCAGAAATAAATTTTACCTCATGAGTTGGCGGCGGTGGTGGAAGATCTCTGGGCTCATCTCGTTCATCTCTGTTCCTCCTGTTCCTGGGCAGGATATCCTTCAGGTGACCATTCTTTAGCAGATGAGCTACTTCCCTCCTGAGAGCTATGCAGTCCTCTGTGGTGTGTCCAATATCAGAATGGTACTCACACCACTTGGTCGTGTCTCGCCTTGGATTTGGCTTCTCACTTGCTTTTGGCCATCTGACTGCTGAGCCCAACTTGTCCAACTTGTTGATCAGGCCTGGAAGATCCACTGAAAAGCAGTACTCTGAGACTGGAGGTGGAACCCTGGGTGTATCAGTCTGTTCATCCACGGCGTTTGCCTCCCTCCTGTTTGGCCTCTGATATGGACTAGGCCTGTTGTTGCTGTGCCGCTGGGTGGTGACTTTACGTTCAGCCCTGCCCTGGTCCTGGTAACGTGCCCTGAACTGCTGGTCCTCCTCTACCCTGATCTGGACCAGAGCCTTAGCCTGCACATCCTCAAAAGTAGAACCAGGGTAGCGAGTTAGTTCAACATAAAGATCAGAATCTCTAACCAAACCTTGCATGAAGGCCTCAATGGCCGTGCCAATGTCACATCTGGGGATGGACACTTTCTCCTTGTTGAAGCGGTGCAAGAAGTCCCTTAGAGACTCGTTCTCGTTCTGGATGACCCGGTACAGATCACTGGTCTGCTTTTCCAACAATGCTCTTTGGCGAACTGGATGTTGAAAAGGTTGATCAGCTCTGCAAAGGACTTGATGGTCTTGATGGGCAGGTTGATATACCACTGGAGGGCTGGACCAGTCAAGGTTGATCCAAAGCTTTTACACATGCAAGCCTCCCTTTTCTCTGCTGGGATAGGAACGTTGAACATCCTCTGCCTGTACTGTGCAACATGTTCCAGAGGATCTGCTGTCCCATCATAGAGCTTTAGGTTGGGTGCTGAGTACTTCTTTGGCATCTCCACCATTGCAATGCAGTCGTCAAAGGGGGAATCAGCATAACTCCCTGGTGCTGCCTCTTCAATGGGTGGTGGAAGTCCTGGAACCTTTCGTACCAACTCTGAGAGTTTCTGCATCTCCATCATCATGTATTCCATGACCTGGCCTGCACTTACTCCCTCTGGTGTCTTTGGTTCACCGCTTCCTCCTGCACCATTGTTCTCTTGATCTTCCTCCACATGGAGTGGATCGCCTTTTGTACCTTTTGACCCTGCAGAAGAGAAAGTAGAGAAGTCAAGTTGCTTGATTACATCAGAAAATGGTGTACCTGGTGGGATCCTGGATCCTGAGGCTTTCTTACGAGCGAGGCCTCCAATCGCTTCTTTAGGCGATCGCCTTCCTTCGCTTTGCTGCCTCAACTTTGGCATCCTCTGCTGCTTTCTTGGCCTGCTGCAATTCCTCCTGGAGTTTGAGCATAGCTTCTGCACTGGGATCTGCCATCTTTCACGCTGGTTGAACTTGTGCTAACTTGGAATGTTTCGTAGGATTAATAAACTAGTATCCCCACGCAGCGCCAAACCGACGGTGATTTTCTCACACGGTTCGTTTAAGTGATTGTGGATCTACTAGTACTATCCTTTAGGTTTAGTTTTATGTTGTTCGTGGTATAGGGATTAGAACGTGTAAAAGATAACGAAAATAGAACAAGACACACGATATGGTTACGTGGGAAAAACCCTTAAATGTTAAGGGAAAACCACGGGCGCTAAGCCAGGAGAGGTTATGCACTAGTTCTGGTTCAGGAAGTACAGAGTCTGGACCAACTGGTACAGAATACAACAATATCATAAAATAATAATAAAGTGTTTAGTTGCTTGTGAGTTGCGTAGGGAATGATGTGCTTGAGTTGTGTAAATTCTGATGTGAATAATGAATGCCTCTTTCTTCTGAGTTCTACTCCTTTTATAGTGCTTCAGGGTCCAACGTTCACTTCCTTCTTTGTAGCTAACTTCCCCAACTATCACTCCAGCAGTTCCTATCTTCATGGCTTCGTTTTCTGCTTCCTAGACCAAGTCTTCCAACGTCTCCTTTTAGGGTTGTTGTTGCGTTCTTGGGCTTGCTTTATGATGACCTCCTTTTTGTTGGGCTCGGCCCATTTTGGGTTTTCCTCTCCTGACCTGCACCTTTGTTTTGTCTGTACAGCCTAGTGCTGTCTGCAGATCCTGGATCAGATTGTAGATCCTGAACTTTGTCTGGACCTGGCTGAAGGTCCTGGACCAACCTGCACAGGTCTGGACCAGCTTGGTTTTCTGGTCCCAACAGTATACGTGTGACTTGAGAATGAGACGATATGGTATGACATAATTATGGTTATTTCGTTGTGGAGAGTGTGGATAGATATGAGAAGCGATATAGACTTGAGCTTGCATCACGTTACGATTAAGGATATGAGGCTTGACATTAGCATTGATTTGGGGATTAGCTTACGCGTTAGTTTGTCTTGGTAACATAGGTAATGGTGCCTTTTGGGTTAAAACCCGTTTGAGGTTTTGGTTAGACTTGGTGGGGAAGATGCTTGGTTGAACGATATGGTTTTGTGAGGCTAGTGTGCCTAATTTGAGGATTGTCGAGCATGAGATGCACCAATAGTATTGAAGGGTTATATGAGTGAGTTGAGCATCATTCGGGTGATATGTGATGTCGGGTTATCTTAAGCGTCGTTAAGAGTGTCTATGCCCTTGTTATCGAGGTGAGTAGAGTTAGCGATTCTTGTCTTGAGGACCATAGGAGTAGGTAGTTTTCTTAATCCTTTGGGGGCATTCCTTCGTTCTGAAGTTTCGAGGACGAAACTTCTTTTTAGGTGGTGAGATTGTAACACCCCGACTTTTACTAATATTAATTGTTCGTATCAATAATATTTGTAATTCATTTCTCTTGATTTTCTCATTTTTAGCTCGAGAAAATCAGTTCACTTGTCGCGTGGATTACGCTACACTGTAGTCAGAACTTAAAAACGGTGTAATGAACTTAAAAACGGTGTAATTTCCTCATACGGACTCCGATTCAGGTGATTCAAAAGGCTAAACTGCGTATTTTTTCGACGCCGTCGCAACTGCCAAACTTTCAGGAGTCAGAACGAACCGCTCCACCCTGGGCCGAGCCGATCCCTCAACTCGGGTTTGGTTTTAGGGTTTCATGTGGTTGCTTTTTGCTCAAGTCATTAAATATCTTGTTCACTCCTAGCCCTAGCAACCTTAAGATTATATTTTCATCTCCCTAATCTCATTTCTCATCTCACCTCATAATTCTCCCTCAAAACTCTCTCTAAATCCCATCCAAACACCATTGTTGATCATCCTTTCCTTCATCTTTTGAGCCCTAATCCTTCCCTTGTCAATTCCCTTGGTATAAGGTCCCTTTTTATCTCTTTTCTTTTCTGATTTTTGTATTATTCTATGTGTTCTTATGTTGTATGCTTTTGCTTGTGTGATTTGGCTTGGTTATGCAAAGGAGAAGGAGATCTAGAAGAAGGTGATACCATTCTTGTGGAGGAGGAAGAGGATTAGCAAGGTTTTGATCTCAACTAAGGTAACTTGGTGTGATCTAGTTGTATTTTAACTTGTATGAGGCCTACATGTTGTTGATCTTGTGTTCTACATTGTTGATCTATGGTGTGTGTGCAAAATCATGTTGTTTGATTGTTGTTATGTCATTGAATCATGCTAGATCTAGGGCCTCATACTAGGGTTTGTCTTATAATCATATATTCATGCATAAATCACATATTGTATCATTAATCATGCTTGTAAAATGATGAAAATCGAATTGGTGTTGTTTGTTGTTGTGGGCGAGATGAGTGAGGAGGGCCGAGGCCCTTGCTCTTGTGTTCCCTTGTTTTTCCTTCTTGTTTTGGCTTAATCATGATGAATCTCAATGTTTGGATGAATCACCTAAGGTTAAATTATGAATTATGATGATTTGATTGAGTCTAAAAGTGTATGTATGGATGTTTTAATGAATTGATCACATAAATTGTTAAAGGATCACATAAGAATTGAATATGTTGCATGAATACGGGTGTTGTGTGTGTTGGCCGTGTGATGTGCATGTTGGCCGTGAGGTGTGTGTGTGTGTTTGTGTGAGTCGGTTTGTTTGTCACTTGTTTGAGTCTTGGCATGTCTTAGGATGTTAACTATGCTAAGTGGAATCGAAATACACTTTGTTTGATCACTAAATAAAGGATTATGAGCATGTCAATTGAATGTATGACTTGTAATGTATGTTGATCATATTGTACTCCGTATGTATGGTTGGTTATGATTGTAATGAGGCTTGTGTATGTATGAGTATGGTTGTTGTTGTTGTATGGTTGTGTTGGAAGTGTTAGAGACAGGTTAACAGGTTAACAGGTTGTGCTTGAGTTAAGTTTACACATGGGTACTGTTCTGGCACATGTGTGAGGAGATACAACGTCCTAGGATGGACAGATACCGCCCGTGATCCCCTCGACTATTCTTGTTGCTTAGTTAGAGCGACTATGGGTTCTCAACCAGAAGGGTTAGAGACTATGGTTATTTATGTCGTCATTGCTCTTGTTGCTCGGTGGAATTTGGCCAAATTTAGACTTGTGATTGAGGAACTTCTTGTTGTTGTTCCGCCATAGGGTTTAGGTGATTCTTGTTGCTTCACCCGGGGTGATTCTTGTTGCTTCACCCAGTTCTCTGCGCTTACTCTCGCAATTGGTTGGAAGAAAGATCGTCTTGAGAGCTCAGTTGGTTTGGACACAACTTTGGTTGTGCCGTGTTGTTTGTTGTTTATGTTTTGTTGTTCCTTTGTTGTATGTTAGTTGTTTATGTTGTGGTATCTTGTTATTAGGCCGTAGGCCAGGTGAGCTTGTTTGCATTGTTGTTTATGTTCGTTATGTTAAAATATGACTGGGGAGCACTTAGTTACTCCCCACTGATTGTGGTTGTTGCCTCTCTTTTATAGGTATGCGCGAGACGGGATTGAGTGAGTGGATGCGAGGATGTGACCGTGTATTACCTTGGAAGAGATGTGTTATCGTTTAGACTCTTTTGGACTAGACTCGTTAGGATGTTTAGTCTTGTTATTGTTATTTTACTTTCATTTTTGGAGTTTGATTTGTAAGGGGTATTTACTCCCCACTTCTAGGCCTCAAGGCCTACCTTTTTATCGTTGTTTAGTTGGTTTAGTGAGTGACGACTCGGATTACACGGTGTTTCCGCCACCGTGGTCTTCATTTTTATTCATTTTCTTTTATAAACCCTTTTTAAAAGCTTATTTTATTTTGTTGGAGAATCCGGGTTGTTACAAGAGGTCTCTAGCTGCTTCTTCAGGGCGGCCTAAGCCTCCTTCAGTCTTGCAGCCTCTGCCTTGGCATCCTCTGCTGCTTGCTTGGCCTGTTGCAGTTCCTCCTGGAGTTTAAGCATGGCTTCTGCACTTGGATCTGCCATCTTTCACGTTGGCTGGACTTGTGCTGACTTTGAGATATTTTCTCACACGGTTCGTTTTAAGGAATGTGGATCTACTAGTACTATTCTTTAGTTAAGTTTTATGGTGATTGTGATTATTGAGTTGTAGTGCAAAGAAAAATAATCAAAACGGTACAAGACACACGATATGTTTACATAGGAAAAACCCTTAAATGTTAAGGGAAAAACCATGGGCGCCAAGCCAGGAGAGGATCTTCACTAATTCTGGAACAGCGGGTACAGGATCTGGACAGAACCAGGATTGATTCTGGACAGACCAATACAGATAGGTACAGAGTACAATAAGAGCGTAAATAATTATATGGCGAATAAATGCTTGAGATTTAAGTAAAAAAATGTTGAGTGTTAAGTTGTGTGTCTTCTCATTTTATAGTGTCTTTAGCCCCCAACGTCTCTCTCCCTTATTGTAGGCAACTTCCTCCTTCTAGTTCAACAACAGCCCCTATCTTCACGGCTCTGTTCCTGCAAGCTTGACTAGGTCTTTCCAACGTCTATCTCTAGGTCTTGCTGATGTATTCTTGGGCTTTGCTCAAAATGACTTTCTTCCTTGTTGGGCTCGGCCCATCTTGACTTTTCCTCTCCTCGCCTGGACCTTTGTTCTGTCCGTACAGTCTCGACCTGCCTGTAGATCCTGGACCTGTTTGCAGCTGCTGGACCAGCCAGGTTTTCTGGTCCCAACAACTTTCAAGAACAGCTTGTCACCAACACCAAACTCGATCGGTCTACGACGCAAATCAGCATAAGACTTTTGTCGATCCTGCGCCGCTTTAAACTTCTCTCGAATGAGCCTCACCTGCTTTATAGACTCTTGTACCATCTCTGGTCCTAGCACTGCATGCAGCTTCCGTCATGTCATCCCAACACATAGGACTCCTGCACTTACTTCTATACAACGCCTCAAACGGAGCCATCTTAATACTAGCCTGGAAACTGTTGTAAGAAAACTCCACCAACGGCAAGCTCTTCTCCCAACCAACTTGGAACTCCAACACACAAGCTCGCAACATGTCCTCCAAAGTCTGAATGGTCCTCTCGGTCTGACCATCTGTAGCAGCATTAAAAACAGTACTGATCTTCAACTCACTACCCAACGCCACATGCAGCTTCTTCCAAAACTGTGAACAAAACCTAGGGTCACGATCAGAAATGATATCCCACTTCCTTCTGATATGCATTAGCTAACTCTTCCATACTCCACGTCTCCTTCATAAGAATGAAATGCGCAACCTTTGTCAAACGATCAACCACAACCCATATAGCATTCTTACCACTCGACGTCCTAGGTAACCCCATCACAAAATCCATGGAGATCGAATCCCACTTCCACATTTGGATCTCGAGAGGTTGCAGCAAACCTCCCGGTCTCTGGTGCTCGAACTTCACCTTCTGACACACCAAGCACTTACCCACATACTCAGCCACTTCCTTCTTCATGTTAGGCCACTATAAATGCAGCCTCAAGTCCTTGTACATCTTATCAGGACCGGGATGTACAGAGTAAGAAGAACTATGAGCTTCCTTTAGAATCTTCTTCTTCAGGACCTCACAGTTAGGAACACACCACCGCTTCCAAACCTCAAACCACCATCAGCTCCAACTCGAAGTCATCTGCACCACCATTCTCCTTAGCCAACCTCAACGCCTCTAGAACAGGATCCTCGCGCTGCTTCACCCGAATCTCGTGGAACAACTCAAGTTCAGCAACCATAGCACTCACGTCAACCCCACGTTGCACCACCTCCAGCTCTAGCTTCTGAAACTCGCGGCATAGGTCGTCAGGAAGGACCCACGCGACATTCAACCCGTGTCTTCCTTTCCTACGCAGAGCAACTGCAACCACATTCGCCTTTCCCTCATGATACTTCAACTCAATGCTGTAATCCTTAATCAACTCTAACCAGCGCCTCTACCTCATGTTCAAGTCTCGCTGCGTAAAGATATATTTAAGCTCTTATGGTCAGTATAGATCTTACACGGCGCACCATAAAGGTAATGCCTCCACAACTTCAAGGCAAATACCACCGCAGCAAGCTCTAGATCGTGTGTAGGGTAGTTCTGTTCATGCACACGTAACTGCCTCGACGCATAAGCAATCACTTTCCCTTTCTGCATCAAGACACAGCCCAAACCCAACTTCGAAGCATTACTGTAGACATCAAACTCAGCCCCATCTTCAGGCAACGTCAAAACTTGAACCATAAATGGTCAAGTCAATCAAGGAAGGAATGAAGCTAGACCATGGGTTGTGTCCTTGGACTCAAACCCTAGCCTAGACCTTGGACCTAGGGTCCCACTAAGTGCTAAGTCAAGTTAATCAAGTGGTCAATTTAGCCAAGCTTAGTGGGTCAAAGGTAGTCAAGGGAAAGTCAAGAAGGAGAGCAACCAAAAAGTCAAGGAATGGGCTATTTTTGAAGTGTGAATACTTGGGTGCACCATGTGGGTTAGTCCTCCAATAAACTAGACCCACATGGCTCGAAAAAGTCAGCTCAAAGGGAGGCCAAGGAGCCGGCTCCAACACAAGCTCACAAGTCACACATTATTTTGTGCAACAAGTCTCTTTCACTAGATGTCATTTTCTTACTTTATGCTTTATGCTTTATTGTCTCTTAGCCTACAAAATCTGAATTTGTTGAAGGAATGGACCATCCCACCTTGACCCCAAGGCTCCATCATGGCCCTTGGATGCTCACCTAAATACAAGGAGAGGATGGAGTCACTTGTCCCTTTCAACTTTATGCTTTATGTGTTTTGTTTGTTTGTTTTACATTTTCAGATTTGTGAGCTCATATGAGCCGACATTCTTGTTGTATTTTCAGATTTGCTTTGATAAAAAAACCCTAAGTTTGAGTTCATACTCTTCCTTATTTTCATTGCTTTGTGCTTGAATGATTATCGAGTTAATTAGTGGCTTAGTGCTTAATTACTCAACCCTAAATCTTTGGCTTTGTGCTTAGATTTAGCCTATCCTTTTATGTTTTCATTTCACTTACAAAAATCAGAAAAGTCAAACACAATTTATAGTCATTTGGCCGAGATTTTTAAGACATTCACAAATCGATTTTAGTTGTTCTCTTGAGTGAAATCTAACCCCTTAGGTTTCATTCCAAAACTGGAGCTATCGTCAGCCTCTTCTTCAATTCCTGGAACGCAGCTTCACATGCCTCACTCCATACAAACTTTGACTAATTTCGCAGCAACTGAGTCAAAGGTCTAGCTATCTTTGAGAAGTCTGCACGAACCTTCTGTAATAGCCAGCTAAACCAAGGAAACTTCGAATCTCATTCACGTTCTTCGGACTCTCCCAACCAAGCGCAACCTCCACCTTCGCTGGTGACAAGGCTAAAGTCGCGTCACCTAAGTCAAAATAACTTAAAGTCAACTAACAAGGTAGCTAGCGGCAGTAGGGTCGAATCCACAGAGAAACGGGCAGTCAATAGGATGCTTAGCTAAAACTAGGTCAATCTCAAGGGCAATAAAATCGGAGTTTTATAAGACTAAACTAAGAACAGCAAGAAAGATGATATAAAAGCATATAAAAGGAAGATTAGGGCGTCGGGATCAATGTGACATCGATTCAGGAACTCAAGTCAAAAGGAATTAACAATCAATTGAAGCTATGCAAGTGACTAGGTTTAGGAATACGCTCTCTCGAGTCAATATTAACCTTAAGCAAATTTAGCGGGCTCTCGCAACTTACTAAACTTAACTTATCAAATACGCGTGAGTCTAGTTTCAATTAGGCTTTCGATCTTAAACTGAAACAACCTAAGTTCAATTCAATAAAGGCGTCCCTAAATTCAATTGATAATAAAACGCGCAGGAAGAAGTCAACTTGCACAAGTTCAATCAATATAAGCAATTAAAACATGTTCCTGAACCAATCTCACAATCACCCTAAACCCTAATTGAGAAATTAGCTACGCATAATTAAAGTCAAAGCACAACAATAATAAGAAGACATGTGGAACGAAACGGCTTGACGATTTGGACCCGATTTTTTTGTCTACGTTTTAACCATGGTCCTTGGACCCATGGTCACGTTTTTTCAGCCAAAATTGGCCTAAATCTCGGCTGAAATTCAACTCAAAATGATACACACAAATTCAAACACAAGTCCCTTTCATTATAGTTTGTTTTACTACTTTATGTCTTTGTCACCTTTTGATCTTTTGAATTCAACAACAAACAAATCAGCTTGGGACCTTCAAATGGACGTGTAAGACTTGCTCTCCAAGGAGCAAATGAAGGCCTTAGATGAAGAACAACAATGAAGGGAGAGGATGCATTCATGGGTCACTATCAACCTTTATGCTTTAGTTGTTGTATTTTGTTTGTTGTAATCAGATTTTTGTAAGGTCTTTAGGACCCTTTTTGGCTGATTTGTAAGGCCCCTCATAGCCCTTAGATTAGATATTAGATGTAGGGTTTAGATGATAGCATGGGTCTTATATAAACCCACCTATCTCCTTGTAATTTTTCAGATTTGAAGTTTATAAGAAAATGAGTTTTAAAAGTGAGTTTTTCTCTTGGAGACCACCTTGGCTTAGTGCTTGGTGTTTCGAGTATCCTTGGGGGATGATCATAGCTTAGTGCGATGATTGATCGGAACCTTAGTCTTAGGCCCTCGCTTAGTGCTCGGTCTAATTCATATCCTAGGCTTAAACTTGTTTAAGTCATATCTTTTATTTTAGTTTTTATGTGTGTTCAAATAAAATCAGAAAAACGAAACCACCAAATCAGCCCATAAAAAACGTGAGACATGAGTAAGGCTCTTGAATGAGTCGACTTTAGGTCGAGGTGGTTACAAGGTACAAAGAGGCCCGCCCCGAATCGCTCCAATTGGTATCAGAGCTTCGGCTCTCGAGTTTTCTTAAACCGAGACGATCTTGGGATGAGTTGGGT
This sequence comes from Dianthus caryophyllus, assembly GCA_023091065.1. Taxonomy (NCBI): domain Eukaryota; kingdom Viridiplantae; phylum Streptophyta; class Magnoliopsida; order Caryophyllales; family Caryophyllaceae; genus Dianthus; species Dianthus caryophyllus. The sequence continues at coordinate 1,924,397 of JALGRB010000018.1, forward strand.
CTTGTTGATTTCGGGTGTCTCCTTACAAATCTGTGCGCGTCTTGATTTGTGAGTGTCGACTTGATTCGAGCACACTTTGTGGGTGTTTGGGTCGAGTTGGCTAACAAGAGGATTCGATGAATTTGCTATGTGCTTTTCATAGGATTCGAGTCTTGTTGTTTCATTCGTTTTTATCAAAACTTTACTCTTCAAAAATCGTTTTTATTTTCTGAAAATTCATCTTTTTGGATACCATTTTATTTGGCCAAAGTTTGAGGACAAACTTTTTTTGAAGAAAGGGAGAGTTGGAACGAAACGGCTTGACGATTTGGACCCGATTTTTTGTCTACGTTTTAACCATGGTCCTTGGACCCATGGTCACGTTTTTTCAGCCAAAATTGGCCTAAATCTCGGCTGAAATTCAACTCAAAATGATACACACAAATTCAAACACAAGTCCCTTTCATTATAGTTTGTTTTACTACTTTATGTCTTTGTCACCTTTTGATCTTTTGAATTCAACAACAAACAAATCAGCTTGGGACCTTCAAATGGACGTGTAAGACTTGCTCTCCAAGGAGCAAATGAAGGCCTTAGATGAAGAACAACAATGAAGGGAGAGGATGCATTCATGGGTCACTATCAACCTTTATGCTTTAGTTGTTGTATTTTGTTTGTTGTAATCAGATTTTTGTAAGGTCTTTAGGACCCTTTTTGGCTGATTTGTAAGGCCCCTCATAGCCCTTAGATTAGATATTAGATGTAGGGTTTAGATGATAGCATGGGTCTTATATAAACCCACCTATCTCCTTGTAATTTTTCAGATTTGAAGTTTATAAGAAAATGAGTTTTAAAAGTGAGTTTTTCTCTTGGAGACCACCTTGGCTTAGTGCTTGGTGTTTCGAGTATCCTTGGGGGATGATCATAGCTTAGTGCGATGATTGATCGGAACCTTAGTCTTAGGCCCTCGCTTAGTGCTCGGTCTAATTCATATCCTAGGCTTAAACTTGTTTAAGTCATATCTTTTATTTTAGTTTTTATGTGTGTTCAAATAAAATCAGAAAAACGAAACCACCAAATCAGCCCATAAAAAACGTGAGACATGAGTAAGGCTCTTGAATGAGTCGACTTTAGGTCGAGGTGGTTACAAGGTACAAAGAGGCCCGCCCCGAATCGCTCCAACATGATGAAAGAAGAACAATTGAAATTAAACCTGAGAATAATCTTGAATAAATACGGAGTACCGGCGATTACAAGAAAACCGAATCTTGAACTAAACTAATCATGAGGTTTTTGAAAGAGAGAAAATAAAGCAGTAAACTAACCTAACTTAGAATGTAAAAGTAAAGCCTAAAACATGAGATCAGAAGTGTATTCGTCCTAGGGTCCTTTTATATGAGTTTCCAAACTATTAAACACGTATTAAAATAAAGCCCGTCGAATAATACACGGGAGCTGGCCGGCCGACCGCCGGTCTACCAGACCGGCCGGTCCCTCCACTCAGGGCCGGGCCTTCTCTTGGGCCTCCTTGTGCCCTTTGATCCTTGATCCTCTTCTTGGGCCTTATCACCTCGTGGCCCACGTTGGCCGGACGTACACGACCCGGAAAGGGAAGCTTGATTTGAATCGGGGGCGAAGGAGTAGCAACAGGGGCACCTGAAATAACACCTGAATCATCTTTCCCCGCAGCAGCAGGTCCAGCCGGTTGGACGACCGGCTGCCGGTCGACCGGCTGCGACCTCTGATCTCTCGGATCATCGTACGACGCGCCGCTCCTCAAAGTTAAAGCGCATGCGGTATCATGAGGAGGGTTAGGAGGATTACCTTGCGATGGTAACGAACCCGGTTGACGTGACGCTTGTGAAGTGGCGAGCTGTGCCACTTGAGTTTCTAACATTTTTATCGCCGCGTCCTTGGCTTGATCACTCTTCTGCATGTGGCTCAGCATCGCCTCCTGCGACTTCTGCATACTCAGCATCATTTGTTGCATTTGCAACATCATACCCTTAGTCTCGGCCAAAGGATCGGGTCCCGGGGTAGGTTGAGGTGGTGGTGGCGGTGTATAGACAGGTTTTTGATAATTGGGTGGGGGTGGTTGGAAATTTTTGTGAGGGGGGATGTAAGGAGTGTTTTGGGGTGGTTGGGTGGTCGGGTTAAGGATGTTTTGGTTACGATAGGATAGGAGTGATCGGTCGTAACCTGGTTGGTTTTGATAGGGCAGGTTTTGGTTGTAGGATTGGTAAGCATAAACCTGCTCGTGGGGTGCAGCATACCCCGTAGAATAACCCAATTCGTGCACCGCAATAGCATTCACGTGGCCACTAGAAGAAACACCCCTATGCAGTATATCAATCGTCGTGGTCAGCGCAGCAACCTGACTAGTAAGCGCGCTAATGCTCTCCTTATCACGGTCATCATGCGCAGATCGTGAATTACCCCGTGGCTTCCCAAACTGAGATAAATGGGTCGCCATCTCCTCAATCAACCCCCACGCTTTATCGTCGTCGACGTTGTTAGCAAAACGTCTCTCCGCAGCAGAATCAAGAATAGAACGGCTCTCAGCATATAAACCGTTATAAAAGGTCATAATCACGAGCCAATCGTTCAGCCCATGATAAGGACAGTCCCGTATCAGCTTCTTATACCTTTCCCACGCTTCAGCAAGCGACTCGTCGTAAGTTTGCTTGAAGCCCTGAATCTGACTTCGCATCTGATTGGTGCGCTCGGGAGGATAGAACTTTGAATAGAAAGCCAGAGCCAACCCCCTCCAATCAGTAATACCAGCAGCCTCCTTGTCGAGGTCCGTGATCCACTCACGAGCTCGATCTTTCAATGAAAAAGGGAACAGCATTTCCCTAATCTGGTTTTGAGTGATCCCAGCCTGCTTTATCGTCGAACAGTAGTCCGTAAAAACCTACATGTGTCGACCAGGATCCTCCGTAGGATAACCGCCGAACTGATTCCGCTCCACCAAGTTAAGAAAAGCGGGGCGAATCTCAAAGTTACCCGTCAAAGTAGCGGGCATCGTGAATCCATTAGGAATGGATTCCGGCTTAGGTACCGAGTGACTATATAGCTTCGGCATAGTCACTAGCTGATGAAAAACCGGAGTAACTGGAGGTGTGTCCTCTTCGTAGGACGATTGCGTTGCACTAGACTCCGCTTGCGACGCTTCCTCAATCTCACGTTCGTAGGTCTCAGCGATCTCTTTGAAGAAATTACGCGTTCGGTGGAAAGTACGCTCAGGTTCAGGATCAAAAGAGATTAAACCTGTAGGTGACCTACGCATAAAGAACTCAAGACAACGATGAGAACGGTCTAAGCACCTAAACTAAGCACAAACTATAACTGGCTAACCGTTTCCCCGGCAACGGCGCCAAAATTGACAAGGCTAAAGTCGCGTCACCTAAGTCAAAATAACCTAAACTCAACTAACAAGGTAGCTAGTGGCAGTAGGGTCGAATCCACAGAGAAACGGGTAGTCAATAGGATGCTTAGCTAAAACTAGGTCAATCTCAAGGGCAATAAAATCGGAGTTTTATAAGACTAAACTAAGAACAGCAAGAAAGATGATATAAAAGTATATAAAAGGAAGATTAGGGCGTCGGGATCAATGTGACATCGATTCAGGAACTCAAGTCAAAAGGAATTAACAATCAATTGAAGCTATGCAAGTGACTAGGTTTAGGAATACGCTCTCTCGAGTCAATATTAACCTTAAGCAAATTTAGCGGGCTCTTGCAACTTACTAAACTTAACTTATCAAATACGCGTGAGTCTAGTTTCAATTAGGCTTTCGATCTTAAACTGAAACAACCTAAGTTCAATTCAATAAAGGCGTCCCTAAATTCAATTGATAATAAAACGCGCAGGAAGAAGTCAACTTGCACAAGTTCAATTAATATAAGCAATTAAAACATGTTCCTGAACCAATCTCACAATCACCCTAAACCCTAATTGAGAAATTAGCTATGCATAATTAAAGTCAAAGCACAACAATAATAAGAAGACATGATGAAAGAAGAACAATTGAAATTAAACCTGAGAATAATCTTGAATAAATACGGAGTACCGGCGATTACAAGAAAACCGAATCTTGAACTAAACTAATCTTGAGGTTTTTGAAACAGAGAAAATAAAGCAGTAAACTAACCTAACTTAGAATGTAAAAATGAAGCCTAAAACATGAGATCAGAAGTGTATTCGTCCTAGGGTCCTTTTATATGAGTTTCCAAGCTATTAAACACGTATTAAAATAAAGCCCGTCGAATAATACACGGGAGCCGGCCGGCCGGCCGCCGGTCTACCAGACCGGCCGGTCCCTCCACTCAGGGCCGGGCCTTCTCTTGGGCCTCCTTGTGCCCTTTGATCCTTGATCCTCTTCTTGGGCCTTATCACCTCGTGGCCCTTTTTGGTCTTTTGGTCTTATATTTGAACTCCGAGCTCCTGCGCGAGCTCAAGCTTGGTCCCGTAGCCTTGAATCTCGATTAAGCTCCAAATATCTCGGGTTTTGGCTCAAAACCACCAAAACCTGCAAAATATAAATAAAAGGCAGCAGTATCGAGAAATATAACAAATAGCGCATAGAATCATAATGAATACGAATAAATGCAAGCTAAATGCGACTAAACCGGGGGCATATAATGTATATAAATAACACTGATCAGCTGGATCAACCTGCACCCCTTCACCGGATATAACATGACCCTAGAATGCAACTTCCTTCAGCCAGAACTCACACTTCGAGAACATCGCGTACCACTTCTGCTTACGCAGTACCTCGAGAATAAGACGTAGATGACTCTCATGTTCAGCCTCATCCCGCGAATAGATCAATATGTCATCAATAAAGACAACGACACTTCGATCCAAATACTCACCAAAGGTACGGTTCATCTGATCCATGAACACTGTAGGAGCATTCGTCAACCCAAACTATATCACCACAAACTCATAATGCCCATACCTTGATCGAAACGCAGTCTTTGGGATATCCTGCTCATGAACTGAAATCTGATGATAACCCGATCTCAAGTCGATCTTAGAGAACACACTAGCACCCATCAACTGATCAAACAAGTCCTCAATGCGTGGCAGATGATACTTGTTCTTTATGGTCACCTTGTTCAGCTCACGGTAGTCGATACACAAACGCATACTTCCGTCTTTCTTCTTCACGAACAACACTGGATGTAACAACCCGGATTTTCCAATAAATGAAAATAAAGATATAAAAGGATTTTAAAGAGAAAATGATAATAAAATGAAAACCACGGTGGCGGAAACACCATGTAATCCGAGTCGTCACTCACTAAACAAACATAAGCTAAAAGAGTAGGCCTTGAGGCCTAGCAAACGGGGTGTAAATACCCCTAACAATCCAAATGAAATATAGGTATGAAAAATGATAAAGTATAAATCAACAAGTCTAGTCCAAGTTCCTCAACAAAAGCTAGCTACGAGGTCAATTCTCACGGCTTCTCACTTATCAATCCCGAACCCGTGCTAACCTGCCGCAAAACGTGCAACAGCCACAGTCAGTGGGGAGTAACTCAAACGTTCTCCCAGCCATAGTACATCCCAATAAAGTTAACAAGTAAATAAAGCAGCTCATAAAATGATAACATGTAATAATCACAAGCTATATAACAATAGTTAACAATACTATGACGATCTCCATACAACTCAACAAGCACCTTACCTGGCCTACGGCCTATGATCAAGTACAACAACAAATGCAACAACAATAGCACACACAAACATCAACATTAGCATTAACATGACGACCTCAAGTCAAACAATCATAAGTCAATCTGATCATCAATCAAACCAATGCAAGAGTAAGCTCGGAGGATTGGGTGAAGCAACAAGAATCACCCCGGAACGACAAAAGTCCCAACCCTATGGCGGAACGACAAAAGTTCCTCAACTATCTAAATTTGGCCAAACCCACCGCGACAAAAACGGTGTCACCGCGACAAAAACGGTGTCGACATTTTTAATCAAACCATAGTCTCAGAGCCGCGACAAAAACGGTTGAGAACCCACGACAGGCGGCATCCGTCCTACAAAAGACGTCGTATCTCCTCACGCACGTGCCCAACAGTGCACGTACGCACACTCAACTCAAGCATACAACAAACCAACCAATATGATCAATGTCAATACAATCATCCTTTAACTCAACAATATAAATACAACACAATCTCAAAGCGGATAAAAATATAATTATTGTTTCGTAACTTACTAAATCAAATTACAAACAAAACACAATAACTAATCGTATACATATGACCTTACACCACTAATCATCATCATTATTAGTTATCAATATAATAACATATAACTTATAAGTTAATTATTAAAAGAAACCATCAAGTACATACCAACATCCACGTAGTGTGCACAAACAATCCTATCACATACTTATATTCATACACACACGTACTTCCATCCATAAACATCATGCTTAGCCCACGAACATCAATGCATACCTACACCCACCGTATCCATTTGCAATAAACAGAGCAGTTTAGTGTCCTGCTTACAACGCACATCAATCGTATAAAATATGATGCAATTGACACATTAACGTACATGAGGACACACAAACACATATAAAATTCACTCAGAACACCACACATAAACTTTAACGTAATGTAATATCGAGTCACGTCATCACCGTTACCTTTTCACGCTAGTTCTCAATTGAGTCGTCTACTACGTACGTGTCAGCGTCAGGGTCGTCCCGGTTCAGTCCTACGATCGATGAGGGTGAAAAACGAGTATAAATACGAGTTACGATATCGACGGCGATCCGAGCGACAGGGATGAAACAGAGTATAACTTACCTTAATGTGAAGAGGATGAAGAGAGGATAATTATGACGCAAGAACGGAGTAAAATGGTTAAGAAACGAAGGAGAAAAGGAAGGTTTAAAGAGAATGTCAATGGAGGGTTTTTAAGACGACCAAGATATGAAGATGGCAGGGAGTTTATACGGAGTACCTTATTAATTATTTAGGGTTTCCTTAATATATATGCGTTTTTAATAAGGAGTATTAGGTTATCTTCTACTCTTATTAAAATAATATTTTTTTTTTAAAAAGAAAAATAAATTAATTTATCTTTAAGCTAGTCTTGATCAAAGTAGTTGAAAATACACAAAATAAGTTAAATAAGATATTTTATAAAATACTTGTATTAAAATAATGGGTCAAAAACCATAACTTAACCATTTAATTTAAAATACAAAGCAATCATACTAATTTATAAAAGAAACCGTTTCATAAGTGATTTATTATCTTTAAAATAAAATAGTGTTAAACATACTCCGTATTATTTAAAAGATAATAAATATTATTTTAAACCATTAAATATATTAGGTAATTATGAAAAATAAATACAATTTTAAATAAATTTGTGAATTAAAATATATTTTAATTTAACCTTAAAAACACGGGGTGTTACACTGGAGCACCCCACGGCGAAACACTCGGTCGAATGAATCCCTTCTCGATCATCTTCTCCAACTGCTTCTTCAACTCTTGTAACTCAGCTGGCGCCATACGATACGGAGCCTTAGAGATAGGCCCTGTACCCGGCACTAGATCGATCGCGAACTCCACATCACGCTCAGGTGGAATTCCAGGCAACTCCTCAAGAAACACATCCCCAAACTCCCGAACGACAGGAATGTCCTCTAACTTCAGCTCCTTAGAAACATCCTTCACCATACACAGATACACCTGATGACCCTTCATCCTTAGGTTACTCATCTTCAACGCAGACACCCATTGAACACTCGGTCTCGTAGCAGCACACTTATAGGAGATCTTGCAACCAGACGGTCCTCTCAACAAGACCTTCTGATCACGACAAACGAACCTCGCATCATACTTCGCCAACAAATCCATACCTAAGATGACATCGAACTCAAACAAATCAAAGCGCACAAGGTCTGCGGATAGGATGGATTTCCCAAAAGTAATAGGGACATCCTTGAATAGAAGTGAACAAGGAACAATTTCTCCCGTGGGAAGAGATATATGGGTATCCACGGTAGTAGGGGAACTGAGCTTCGCCTTTTCGACCAAAGAAGCAGAGATGAAGGACATGGATGCATCTGTATCAAACAGAACAAAAGCAGGCACAGAGTAAACAAGAAATGTACCCGTGATAACATCTGGATGAGCCTTAGCCTCGGCACGACTCATGACGATGATACGACCCTTCTGAGCAGAAGGGTTAGTCTTCGTAACCACAGTAGAAGGAACCACGGTGGAAAAAGAACGAGCAGCAGCCGCAGCAGCAGATCTCACGGCCTTAGGGCAATCATTGGACTTATGCCCCGGTTCTTTGCAGACAAAGCACGTAATCGGCTTCCCGTCACAAGTCTTATCCGGGTGGGCCTTCCTACATCGATAGCATAGCATGTTTGGCCTAGAAGGAACCTGAGCACGGTTCACCATAGGTCGAGTATCAAACCTCCCATTCTTCGCAGCTCGAAAGGATTGTTGCGGTACAAACAGCCTATTCACAAATCTTTTCCCAGCAGCAACATCAGCCTCTTCAGCCTTGACCGACTCATAGACACTTAGAGCACGGTCATAACTTGTTGGAAGGTCGTAGAAGGGACCCTCGCAAGCACAGTCCTAACCTTTGGGGTTAGGTTCTTCTCAAATCGTCGCACTCTAGCAGCCTCATCTGGCACGATATTAATAGCAAATCGAGCCAAGGACACAAACTTATCAGCATACTCTTGAACAATCATTGAACCCTGAACCAAGTTTATAAACTCTTGCTCCTTCTGCCAGCGGAGCTCGTCAGGATAGAATCTTCTCTTCAAAGCCTCACTGAAAGTCGCCCATTGAACCCAACTTAGGCCTAGAGAGTGGCCTGGGACAACGCCCACCAATTGTCGGCCTCCAGCTTCAACTAATAGGTGGCAATATCCACCTTCTGCGCATCCGGGCACCTTGTGGCCACAAAGAACTTCTCAATTTCGTGTAGCCATGACACAAGCTGCACCGGGTTGGCCGTGCCGTTGTGGAGCGATTTGAAGCGGGCCTCTTTGTACCTTATAACCATACTCACCCTGAACTCGGTTCACTCATGAACACTTACTCAATCTCACGTTTTTAGGGCTGTTTAGGGGTGGATTGTTTTCTGATTTTTATTTGAACAAACATAAAACAAAGATAAAGGATATGAATTAGACCGAGCACTAAGTTAGGGCCTAAGACTAAGGTTCCGATCAAGCACTAAGCGATGACCATCACCCAAGGATACTCCAAGCACTAAGCTAAGGGGGTCTCCAAGAGAAAAACTCACTTTTAAAACTCATCTTTTTATAAACTTCAAATCTGAAAAATACATGAGGGAAAGCTTGGTTTATATAAGACCAAGGCTTTCATCCTAGCCATACATCTTCCCTAAGATCTAAGGGCCATGAGGGGCCTTCAAAAATACAACAAAAATCAGCTCACATGAGCCTTACAAAAGCTGAAAAAAATACAACAACAACTAAAGTAGATGGTGACATCTTGGAGCATCCTCACCCTTCCTTTGTGTTGTTCAATCAAGGCCCTTCATTTCTCCTTGGAGCTCAAGTCACACGTCCAAACACAAGGTCCCTTAGCTGATTTTTTTGTTGTTGAATTCAAAAGACTAAAAGGTGACAAAGACATAAAGTTTAAAGCAACTATAATCGAAAGGGACATGTATGAATTAAAATGTATCACTTGGAACAATGAAATCAGCCGAGATTATGGCCTTATTTGGCTGAAAATTCGTGACCATGAGTCCAAGGACCATGGTTCGATCGTAGACCAAAAATCGGGACCAAATCGTCTGCCGCTTGCCCAACTCTCCCCTTCTTCAAAATAAGTTTGTCCTCAAACTTTGGCCAAATAAAATGGTATCCAAAAAGATGAATTTTCAGAAAACAAAAAACGATTTTTGAAGAATAAAGTTTTGATAAAAACGAGGGAAACAACAAGAGCAAATCCTATGAAAAGCACATAGCAAATTCATCGAATCCCCTTGTTAGCCAACTCGACCCAAACACCCACAAAGTGTGCTCGAATCAAGTCGACACTCACAAATCAAGACGCGCACAGATTTGTAAGGAGACACCCGAAAACACCAAGACCCAACTCATCCCAAGATCGTCTCGGTTAAAGAAAACTCGAGAGCCAAAGCTTTGATACCAATTTGGAGTGAAACCTATGGGGTTTGATTTCACTCAAGGATACAAGTAAAATCGATTTGTGGTGATGAAAAAAATCTCGGCCAAAGTATTGTTTTTGTGGGATAATTTTTCTGATTTTTGTGAAACAAATGGAAAACATAAAAGATAGTACTAAATCTAAACACAAAGTAATAGATTTAGGTTGTGATTAATCAAGCACAAAGCCACTAATTAATCATTCACAATCTCAAGCACAAAGCAAAGAGAATAATGAAGAACACACAAATAAACTCTAGGGCTTTTTCTTCTCATTCAAATCTGAAAAATTATGATGTTAGAGTGTGGGTTTATATAGTACCCTTGCTCTAATCTTGGCCTTACATTTTAAAGGAGATCTAAGGGCTACAAGTAACCCACAAAAGTCACACAATTTCGGCTCACATGAGCTCAATTTGCTGAAAATTTGAAGAGAAACAAACAAATACAAAAAGCATAAAGCATAAAGGAAGATAGTGACATGTGTTGAAAGGGACTTGTTGAGGACAAACATGTGAAGCTCCTCTTTGAGTATTTTCGGCTGACTTGGGACTTCATTCCCACTTGATTTTTGATCTTGATGATTTAGTTGACTTGTGGTTGACTTTTGGACCTAAGGTTGGAAGCGGGTCCTAGGTCAATGGATCGCAAATTCTCAACTCCCGTTGCAATCTCCCCGGGTTGAAAAGGATTTGCCCTCAAATCCTCTCCTTCTTCATCCTCCAAGTCTTCATGATACGGGCTAAGATCCCCCACATTAAACGTGCCATGGACTCCATATTCCCCCGGTAGATCAACTTTATAAGCATTTGGTCCGATTTTCTCAAGTATCTCGAAGGGACCCTCGGCTCTAGGCATGAGCTTGTTCTTTCTCTTATCCAGGAATCTTTTTTTCCTCAAGTGTAACCATACCAAGTCTCCTGGCTCGAATTCTTTTGGAGTCTTTCGGCTCTTTGACCTAGTCTTGTAGGTCTCATTCGCTTTCTCGATTTGCTTCTTGACTTGATTGTGGATGCTCATCATGAACTCAACCCGCTTCTTGGCATCGTAACTCATCTCCTTGCTCTTGATGGGGGCTAGGTCCGTGGGCATGAGGGGATTGGTCCCATAGACCACTTCAAACGGTGAATTTCCCGTGCTAGAAGAAGAGGCACGGTTAAAAGCAAACTCGGCGTGGGCAAGTTTGAGATCCCAATCTTTCAAGGACTTGGAAACGATGCTCCTAAGGATCCTCCCCAAGGTTTTATTAGTGACCTCGGTTTGGCCATCCGTTTGAGGGTGGTGACTTGTGCTAAACAAGAGCCTCGTTTTCAACAATTTCCACAAAGTCTTCCAAAAGTGGCTCATGAACTTGAAGTCTCGATCGGATACAATGGTCTTGGGAACTCCGTGTAGTTTGACCACTTCCTTGAAGTATAGCTCGGCCACACTCATGGCATCCTCGGTTTTCTTGCACGCAATGAAATGAGCCATCTTGCTAAATCAATCCACCACAACCATGATGGAGTCCTTACCTCGTTGAGTTCTAGGCAAAGCGAGGATGAAATCCATGCTAACATCCTCCCATGGCCGATTTGGGACGGGTAGAGGAGTGTAGGGTCCCGTTTGAAAGAAGGACTTGGATTGTTGGCACGAAGCGCATCTCTTGATCACATCTTGGACATCTCCAAGCATTTTGGGCCAATAGAATTGATCTTAGAGGATGTCGTAAGTCTTTTGGATTCCAAAATGCCCGGCTAAACCATTAGAGTGAACCTCACGTACTAGGAGAAGTCGGTAGGAACCTTTGGGAATGCACAACCGATTCCCCAAGAATAGGAACCCCTCTTGAAGTGTGTACTTGCTCCCTACCTTACCTTGCCCTTCACGTATGGAGCTCCACTCGTCTTTGAAATCGGGATCCTCCACGTAGAGCTCTTTCATGAATTCAAAACCCAACACTCTTTGTTCCACGTAGCTTAACATGGTGTGCCTTCGAGACAAAGCATCGGCCACCACGTTGTTCTTTCCTTCATTGAACTTGCTTGAGAAGGAGAATGATTGAAGAAATTCTACCCATTTGGCGTGCCTATGATTCAACTTGTGTTGTCCGTTGATGTATTTGAGAGCCTCATGATCCGAATGAAGAACAGACGGTTTGGGTTTGAGGTAATGGCTCCAATGAGCGAGAGCCCGAACGATGGCATAGAATTCTTTGTCGTAGGTGGAGTAATTGAGTTTGGCACCATTCAATTTCTCCCTAAAGTAAGCGATTGGCTTGTGTTCTTGCAAGAGAACGGCCCCAATTCCAACTCCACTAGCATCACATTCGACCTCAAAAAGCTTATTGAAATCCGGTGGTGTAAGAATAGGTGAATCACACAACAACCTCTTGATTCTATTGAAGGAAATCTCGGCCCCCTCACTCCACTTGAACTCCCCCTTTTTCATACACTCGGTGATGGGTGCCATGACGGTACTAAAATCCTTGATAAATCGTCGATAAAAAGAAGCCAAGCCATGAAAACTTCTCACCTCGGTTATGTTCTTCGGAATCGGCCATGATTTGATAGCCTCCACTTTCTCTTGATCCACTAGTATACCGCGGCTAGCATCCCAAGAATTGGACTTCGCTTTGCATGAAGGAACATTTCTCTAGCTTACCATACAACTTGTGGTCTCTAAGTGTCTCAAACAACACTTGCAAGTGATGTAGATGAGCTTCCTTGGAAGGGCTATACACCAAGATATCGTCAAAGTAAACCACAATGAATCTCCCCAAGTAGGGTCTCAAAACCTCGGTCATCAACCTCATGAAGGTGCTAGGAGCATTGGATAGCCCAAAAGGCATGACTAACCATTCATACAATCCATGCTTTATTTTAAAAGCCGTCTTCCACTCATCACCCTCCTTGATTCTCACTTGATGGTATCCTTGTCGTAGATCAATCTTGGAAAACAATCGAGCCCCACTAAGCTCATCAAGAATGTCATCAAGTCTAGGTATAGGAAACCTATACTTGACCGTAATGTTGTTGATAGCTCGACTATCCGTACACATTCTCCAAGTTCCATCCTTCTTAGGTACCAAAAGCGTAGGTACGGCACAAGGACTAAGCGATTCTCTTACAAACCCCTTTTCCATGAGTACCCCAATTTGTTGTTGAAGTTCTTGTGTAGCCTTGGGATCACTTCGATATGCGGCCTTATTAGGTAGTGTAGCTCCCGGAACAAGATCGATTTGATGCTCAATGCCCCTAATAGGGGGTAGGCCGTGTGGTAGCTCGAGAGGAAACACATCCTTGTAGAGTTCTAAGAACTCTTGAACTTCACATGGAATCGGTTTTTCACTCTCCTTAGGAGTTTCTTTGGCGATGAGGGCATAAACAACCATTCCCTTGCTAAGCTCTTGTTTCATTTCTTGTTCCCCAACTAATAGAACTCCCTCAAGAGGCTTGGTCATAGCACGAGTAGCTCGGCCACCCATATTTGGAGGTAAAGGTGTGAGCTTGATCCTCTTGTCTCCAAACATGAAAGTATAAGTGTTGTCTCTTCCCTCATGAATCACATTCCGATCAAATTCCCAAGGTCTCCCCAATAAAAGGTGACAAGCATCCATGGGAATCACATCACACCAAACTTCATCCATGTATTCTCTCCCCATAGAAAAAGAAACCAAACATCGTTTATCAACCAAAATTTCGGCCTCCTTGTTCTACCATCTCAACTTGTAAGGGTTTGGATGATTTTGTGTGGGTAAGAGGCAAGTTTATCGATGAGGGTTTTTGAAGCAACATTAACACAACTTCCTCCATCAATAATTAGGTTACAAACCCTCTTCCCAATGGTACATTTAGACCTAAAAATCTGATTTTTTTGACTTTCTTCCAAGGAATGGGGTTGGGTATGCATAACCCTCCAAGTTACAAGACCAAGATTTGTCCCACCTCCCCATTTCATACGGCTCAACTTAGACTCTATTTCCTTCCTCAATTTCTCCATAGAGTCATACATGGTTTCCTCAAGAGTAGTATCATAAGAAAAAGGCATACTCATTGAGAAAACAAAAGGAACAAACCTGAAAATTTTCGGGTACCCCAAGAGGACTCCTTTGGACCGTGTTTTCTAAGCACAAAAGGTGGATCTTGTGCTCTTGAATCCAACCAAAGCTTTGATTACCAATTGGAGCGATTTGAAGCGGGCCTCTTTGTACCTTATAACCATACTCACCCTAAACTCGGTTCACTCATGAACACTTACTCAATCTCACGTTTTTAGGGCTGTTTAGGGGTGGATTGTTTTCTGATTTTTATTTGAACAAACATAAAACAAAGATAAAGGATATGAATTAGACCGAGCACTAAGCTAGGGCCTAAGACTAAGGTTCCGATCAAGCACTAAGCGATGACCATCACCCAAGGATACTCCAAGCACTAAGCTAAGGGGGTCTCCAAGAGAAAAACTCACTTTTAAAACTCATCTTTTTATAAACTTCAAATCTGAAAAATACATGAGGGAAAGCTTGGTTTATATAAGACCAAGGCTTTCATCCTAGCCATACATCTTCCCTAAGATCTAAGGGCCATGAGGGGCCTTCAAAAATACAACAAAAATCAGCTCACATGAGCCTTACAAAAGCTGAAAAAAATACAACAACAACTAAAGTAGATGGTGACATCTTGGAGCATCATCACCCTTCCTTTGTGTTGTTCAATCAAGGCCCTTCATTTCTCCTTGGAGCTCAAGTCACACGTCCAAACACAAGGTCCCTTAGCTGATTTTTTTTGTTGTTGAATTCAAAAGACTAAAAGGTGACAAAGACATAAAGTTTAAAGCAACTATAATCGAAAGGGACATGTATGAATTAAAATGTATCACTTGGAACAATGAAATCAGCCGAGATTATGGCCTTATTTGGCTGAAAATTCGTGACCATGAGTCCAAGGACCATGGTTCGATCGTAGACCAAAAATCGGGACCAAATCGTCAAGCCGTTTCGTTCCACGTTGTAAGTAGGAGGACGGTGGCGGTCAAACCGGTCAAAGACTGACTGATTGTTGGCTTGCGCCTCAGTCATAGCTAGTATGGCATCCTCCAGTCGGCGGATGCATTGCAGCTCCTGTTTTGCAGCGTTACCGTTTCTTGCCATCTGCAACACATAAACGTAGTTAATAGCAGTATTTTACTAAACATGCCACTTCAGAAAACTACTCAAACGCATATATAAACAACGCAGCCCCCTAATGTGTCTTCCCCAACGCTCTCACTCGGTGTGCTAAGTCAAACCTACTCACTCGACTAAGAGAGTTGGGAGCATATTCGCTCTGATACCAACTGTAACCACCCGGATTATTTAATAAAATAAAATGTTTTAAAAAGGGTTTTAAAGAGAAAATGAAAATGAAAATGAAAACCACAGTGGCGGAAACACCGTGAATCCGGATCGTCACTCACATACAATCTAAAACGAACAAAACAAAAGCAAAGTAGACCTCAAGGTCTTACAACGGGGAATAAATACCCCTTATATCCAAAATCCAAAATATAAAACATAAGTATAACAAAAGCGTAATCAAGTGAGTATAATCAAATCACTCCAATGTATACATGACTAGCTACAGGGTCAATCCTGTCGGCTTCTCACACATAAACCCATCCTCGTGTAGGGTGCTCATACCCTTCACTAATCAAATATTAGTGTAAATCAAATTACTCTAATTTGATGAGCAAGATCTTTGTGATTACAAACATACTTTGTTATAAGTTTATAGAAATTTATACCTTTCTAAAAGGGAAATATGGGCACAAAACTAGAACTCCTTTCTAGTTTTATTTCTTGAGCTATAAGATGGGATGATCCTCCAACCCTAGTTTCCAAAATAAGAAACCTCCTTAAAGAAGCACCCAAGAACAACTCCAAAAGTTACTAAAGATTTTGATCTAGAAATCTCTTAATAAACTCTTGATTATATGATATTATTATTATTACTAACACTTAGTAATACTAAGAATAATATTAGTATTTAGTTAGAGAGAAAAAGAGAGATATGGAGAGATAATAGTGAAAAATGCATGAATGAAACTTTTTCATTCAAAGCCTTGTTTTATAACAGAGCTAGCAAAAATGAAGTGTGTCTAGGACACTTCATTTTGGCCGGCCCCTATGAGAGGAGAGGACAAGAGTTTTTCTCTTGTAAAGATCAATTACATGCATGCCCATGATGATGTTTTTTGCATGCATCAACCAAGGCACTACTTGACAAAACAAATAAAAACAAAGGGAAGCTTCTCCCACTTGTTCTTGGACGGTCCAAGGGACCCTTTATGGGTCTAATTTGTTTTTCAATATTTGTCCCACAAATTGTAATAATTTATCACTTAAATCATCTAATATGATAAAGTATAAATTAATTAATCTCCTCTCTAAAATACATGTACATTACATATATTAAAATGTACTTTTACTAATCTCATTAGTAAAATATACATAATTAGTGAATTAACGTTTAATCACTAATTCCCATCTCCTCTAATAATTTTATCGATATAAAATTAAATCATCCGAGTTCACAACTCGATTTCTCTCTAAATTAATACACTGACTAACCGTTAGTCAATTTATCAAGTTACTAATTTAATCGTATCTCATACAATTAATTAGCTTAAATATTTGGAGTATGTTCCTATAGGTGTGACTTAAAGGGATCAATTGATTACCGCCGTTCTCACGACAATAACGTCAAACTCTAGTCAGCCAACCGTTATTGATTTACGTTAATCAATTGACAATAATACAGAATTATCCTCATGTATTCCTTAATTGAGATTTATTAAGTAATCGCACTATTGTGGAGGACACTTACTCCAACAATCTCCCACTTGTCCGAGACAAGTTGTGCATTACCAATTCTCATGTCTGTTTCACATCTCCCACTCAATGCAAGGTGTCTTACAGGTCGTACTTGCATTCAAAAGATATATATCATGAGTGCTTTCCTCGATAAGGAGAGTAGCTGTCTGACCGGGGAATCTACCGTAGATTCTTACCGAGCGTGGCCACGCATTTTCAGCGACTACTCCTCGAGTGGCCCAAAGATGTTTTACCCCGACGAGGGTGGACATTTCCCTTCCACTCGATTATCAGATGATGCATCATCATGACCCCAAAGATGCCCTTATAACCCCTTTCACGGCATGGCTTAGGACAAAATGAAAGTCACTCAAAACCGCACCGACTGCATAACCGCCTTTCCAGTCAAAGAATCAACTCAAAGGAATACTATAGAAATTCCCGCCACGACCAGGCTTCAATCACATTGAAAAGGAATTCTATAAGCGTCACTGCCCGACAAAGTGTTTCACAGTCTGTCTATGCAAACGATCAGTCATCACTTATGACCCCATGGTGTTGAACCCACCATCGATCGACTTGCAATCTAGTCTCTACGAGACGTCACCTCTTATAAGAGACCAGGGACCAAATACTTAGTTTATGCCGTTCACTTGAATACGTTCAAAAGTTGTCACACAAATATTCGGATAAACAAAGTATGCATTCAAAATGACTTAAGATAAAAACAATGAACGTTATTTTCATATATGTAATAGGATACATGATTCAATTACATATCACGAAACTAAAGGAAATCTGGCATACGCCGCAACCCCATGGAGGCGGTGTGCGCGTCATGCTTAGCCCTCGAAAGAGGCTTGGTTAGAGGATCAGCGATATTATCGCCTGTCCCAACCTTACAAAGATCTATTTCCTTCCTTTCCACATTATCTCTAATAACGTGGTATTTCCTCAAAACGTGTCTAGACTTGTTACTAGACTTGGGCTCCTTTGCTTGGAAAATAGCCCCACTATTATCACAATATATAGTGATTGGATCCACGGCACTAGGGACTACTTTTAGTCCATCCAAGAATTGCCGAATCCACACAGCTTCTTTAGCAGCTTCAGATGCTGCCAAATATTCAGCTTCCGTTGCAGAATCCGCAGTGACACTCTGTTTGAAGCTCTTCCAACAAACAGCTCCTCCATTCAACGTAAAGACATAGCCGGATTGGGATTTCAAATCATCCCCATCAGTTTGGAAACTTGCATCCGTGTAACCCTTTACACGTAGCTCAAGTTCTCCTCCAAACACAAGAAACGAATCCTTAGTTCTTCTCAAGTACTTAAGGATGTTCTTTACAGCTATCCAGTGACTCTCACCGGGATTGGCTTGATACCGGCTCGTCATGCTCAAAGCGAAAGTGACATCGGGACGAGTACACATCATTGCATACATGATTGATCCTACAGCGGACGCATAAGGGATCAATTTCATGCGTTCAATTTCCGCAGGAGTCATAGGACATTGAGATTTCTTCAATGTTATTCCTACACTCATCGGAAGAAAGCCTCTCTTGGAGTCTTTCATATTGAACCTATCAAGAATCTTATCTATATAAGTTTCTTGACTTAATGCTAGTATCCTTTTAGATCTATCTCTATAGATCCGGATACCCAAGATGCGTTGTGCCTCTCCCAAGTCCTTCATTTGGAAATGGTTTCCCAATTCCACCTTTGCCGAATTCAGACTTGGAATATCATTTCCAATCAGTAGTATGTCATCCACATACAAAACAAGGAAGGTTACTTTGCTCCCACTAAACATCATGTATAAACAAGGTTCCTCGGTACTACGAGTGAATCCTTTTTGTTTGATAACATGATCGAATCTATGATACCAACTCCTTGATGCTTGCTTAAGACCATAAATGGATCTCTTAAGCTTGCATACTTTCTTAGGGTTGGATGTATCTACAAAACCTTCAGGTTGTGTCATATACACTTCCTCTTCTAGAATTCCATTCAAGAAGGCGTTTTTTACATACATTTGCCATATTTCATAGTCATGGAATGCGGCAACCGCTAAGATTATCCTTATGGATCGAAGCATTGCAACCGATGCAAAGGTTTCATCATAATGAATACCTTGGACTTGTGAAAAGCCATTTGCCACCAATCTAGCTTTGTAAACATCTATATGTTTCTCTATGCCGAGTTTGATTTTGAATATCCATTTACACTGAAGGGGTCTCACTCCTTCAGGTAAATCTACCAAGTCCCAAACTTGGTTCTCGTACATAGAATCCAATTCGAATTTCATGGCCTCAAGCCATTGGTCGGAGTTGGGGCTACTAATAGCCGCCTTGTAGGTTGAGGGTTCGTTGCTTTCGAATAACAACAAATCACCCTCTTCCTCGATGTTACCGAGGTAACGGTCAGGTTGATGACTAATTCTTCCAGACCTCCTAGGGATTATAACCGTGTCAGAAGACAAGGGATCGGTTTCCTCATTTTCTGTCTCGGTTTGTGGCTCTTGAACTTCATCAAGTTCAAATTTTCTCCCACTCTGTTTTTTAGAAATATATTCATTTTCTAGAAAAACAGCATCACGAGCCACAAACACTTTGTTCTCGTGAGGGTCGTAGAAGTAATAACCACAGGTTTCCTTAGGATAACCTACAAAAAGACATGTGTCAGACCTTGGTGCGAGCTTATCGTCAGTTTTATTCTTAACGAATGCCTCACATCCCCAAATTCTCATGAATGACAAATAGGAAACCTTTCCCGTCCATATCTCATATGGAGTCTTATTGGCCGCTTTAGTCGGACTTCAATTTAGTGAGAAAACAGCAGACAATAGCGCAAAGCCCCAAAACGATCCAGGAAGCTCACTTTGACTCATCATAGACCGAACCATGTCTAGCAAAGTTCGGTTTCTCCTTTCTGCAACACCATTCAACTGTGGTGTGCCTGGAGGAGTCCATTGTGATATAATACCACAATTCTTAAGATGTGAATCAAACTCATTACTTAGATATTCGCCACCACGATCCGATCGTAGTGCTTTTATCTTTTTGTCCAATTGGTTCTCAACCTCATTTTGAAATTCTTTAAATTTCTCAAAAGCATCACTTTTATGCCTTATTAAGTAAACATAACCCTATCTACTTAAGCCATCGGTAAAAGTAATGAAGTAATGATATCCTCCTCTAACGGTGATGTTTAATGGACCACACACATCGGTATGTATGAGTCCTAAAACCTCACTTGCTCGTGTCCCTTTACCGCTAAAGGGTTGACGAGTCATCTTGCCTAAGAGGCAAGACTCGCATGTACCATATGATTCGTAATCAAATGGTTTGAGAACCTTGGTCTCAACAAGTCTTTTAATGCGTCTATCGTTTATGTGACCTAAACGACAATGCCAAAGGTAGGATTTGTTTGATTCATTCGTTTTGAGCCTCTTGTTCTCGACATGATAAACATCATTGACATCATCTAAAACATAAATACCACCAATTGAAATGGCTTCACCATAAACCATTTCATTATATGAAAAAGTACATCGATTGTTCTTAATCATGAAACAAAAGCCTTCCGCATCTAACACGGAGACGGAGATAATGTTTTCGGTTAGAGTTGGTACAAAATAACAGTTATTCAAATACAACTCTAAACCACTAGCAAGAGAGAGTACAAAAGTTCCCACGGAAACGGCCGCTACTCTAACTCCATTGCCCATGCGGAGATCTACATCACCCTTGGCTAGAGCTCGCACGTTTCTCATCCCCTGCAAATGATTACAAAGGTGAGATCCACATCCGGTATCCAATACCCATGTAGAAATGCAAGCATGATTGATGTCTATCATATAGAGATTAGAAGGAAGAATACCTTTGGATGTCGCACATCCATCTTTCAAGTCCTTCTTATACTTGGGACAATTGCGCTTCCAATGACCCACTTCATTGCAATATTTGCAAGTGTCATTGAGAGGTTTACCCTTGTTGATCTTGGGCTTAGGCTTATGTGGAACACCTTCCACAATAGCCTTGCCCTTACCCTTGCCTTTGATGGATGGCGCTTTCTTGGTCACCTTCCCCTTCTTGACTCCTAGATTCATGTTCTTCACTTTCATGGAGAGAACATCTTTCTTCTCCATCTCATTCACTTCCATATCCCTCTCGGCTTGGACCAAGAGAGCATGAAGTTCATGGTAACTCTTATCCATGTTGTTCATGTTATAGTTTACTCTAAAGTGAGCAAACTTATTTGGAAGAGAATGAAGAATGCGGTTAATCGCAAGAGCTTTCGGTATAGCACACTCTTGACGCTCAAGAGTGTCTATTTGCTCAATCATTTTGAGCACATGAGCACCAACTTTTTGGTTGCTCTCAAGCTTTGCATCGAAAAACCGCACCGCGGCTTCATAAAGCCTAATTTGCGGTGCTTTGGAGAACATGGTTGTCACTCTAGTGAATATCTCATATGCACTTTTTTGAGTGACAAATCGGAGTTTGAGAGCAGGTGCCATGGACCAAATCAAGACGTTTTTCACGTCATTGTCCACTTTCACATGCTCATCATAGGCGGCTCGTGCCGCCCCGGATCGAGACGTGGGTTCGGCGGGTGGTGGATCGGTAAGGTGTTTGAGCACATTGTCGGATGTCGCGGCGCCCCTCATCGTCGAATCCCATTCGACAAAGTTGCTACCGTCATCCTTGAGGATACACTTATCCATCACGGTTCTCAACCATGAATCTTTGCCCAAAATGGGCGCGGGAGTTGATGATGATGATGCCATTGCGATTTGAAATAAATAATTCTACAACAAATACGAGGAAATATATAAGCATTCATTGTTCATTTATAACATTTGCTAAAACGGTTTTAAAACAAATGTCCATTTATATAATGATCTCCCACGAAATTATATAAATGATTCCAAGACTCGTTTTTCATATAAAATTAGACATCTCATGTTTCCTTTTATATAAAAACGATAAGTCAACACTTGACTAATTCTACACTAGAATGCTTGGTTGATGATTTTCATTAAATTACATCCATTAGCCCCAAATAACTCTTATTTGGTTGAGTCCAAACCAAATTAGCATGGGACTTCCTCCCACTACTTACCCATGGTAATAAGGTTCCACGTTGCAGAGGTCCTCATGAACATGGGGTTCATAGTTGCTACATTTGGAAAAGCTTAATCTCAATTCATTTGATTAAAAAATGTGGGTGATCTTGTCAATTTTAGTCGTTAAAATTCTTTATAAGTGAACTAATTTAAGAATCTTGACTTAAATCGATAATCATAGTGGGATATCTAAGCATGCATGGCGATTTTGGCATGTAAGCGATAAAATATGCAAGCAAACAAGCATAAGCATAAACCTAGTATGGCCACCTAAAAGTAATTAAAATTACAAGGAGTTACAAATTGGAAACCAACTCCTTTGGTCCCTCTTCATATGGGCTTCATCCAAGGCCCTCCTTGCTAGCTTTAGAACACTTCTAAGGCTCCATCTCGATCCAACGCCGGTCTTCGGTTTACAAAGAGTTACAAGTATATATTTACAAATGAATACATAGCAATCCTATTATACATTTATGATTGAAATAAACTATTAAAATTACAAACCGGCGATACGAGATCGCATTTAATTACAAAACCACACGATATTCCCTTTCATTACGGGCAATATCGGTAAAATATAACAAACTATGGCCATACTAGTAAGAATAAACATTCATTCAAAAAATAAACATTCATCCAAACATGCATAATGAAAAGCTTATAAATAAAAACATGCCAAAATCGCCCTAAACAATAATCGCATTAAATCGTTTAAAACCGATCTCATTTTTAATCGATTAATCTTATATTAATCAATAATGCTTAAAACACCTTTTAAGCTTGAACTAAAACTTCTAAACTGATTTAGAACCCCCCAAGATTAGTTTTTACTAATTTAAGGTGATTTTAGTTCATAAACATGGTCATTTGCTAATTAGTTTTAACTTTAATCATAACTATTTATGAATAAAGCTTTATAAAATCATAATAAAATAAAATAAAACTATTTTTATTTTGGCAAAATTTTGTATATTCTGGAACACTTCGAGAATATCAAAAAGAAAAAGTTTGGTCAAAAATATTTACATATGAATTTTGGAACAAATATAATACAATTTCATTGATTTTATACCATAAAATCAATAAAACGTCCAAAACAGTGAGGTAAAATCCCAAATTTATACGTTAGCATCCTCTTACTGTATAAGAATATTGGTATAAATTTCTTGTCCAGAAAACAACGTTTACTATATTTAGGACATTAAAATGCATTTTATACTATTTTCAACAAATAAATGAATAAATACCCAAAACTCAAAATCTGACTTTGAAACGTTACATGCAGAAAGTATAAACATGAAATATCACTGTGTACAAATTTCGTGACCAGATTTCAACTATAACTATTTATAGTTATTATTTTAGCCAAAAACACACTTTTTGACTCGGTTTTTTATAAAAATCATTTTAATTAGCAAACAAATTCCAAAAATTACGAAATTTGACCAGTGACTTCATGAGGCTAGAAAATTTGCATGCTATAAAAATCTCGTGTTAAAACCGTTTTTAACACTATTTTCGGATTTTATCATATTTATTCTCAACAAATATATAAAACTCCAAAAATAACAAAATAAATTTGTAACCACAAGCCTAAGCTCTGATACCACTTGTAGGGTGCTCATACCCTTCACTAATCAAATATTAGTGTAAATCAAATTACTCTAATTTGATGAGCAAGATCTATGTGATTACAAACATACTTTGTTATAAGTTTTTAGAAATTTATACCTTTCTAAAAGGGAAATATGGGCACAAAACTAGAACTCCTTTCTAGTTTTGTTCCTTGAGCTATAAGATGGGATGATCCTCCAACCCTAGTTTTCAAAATAGGAAACCTCCTTAAAGAAGCACCCAAGAACAACTCCAAAAGTTACTAAAGATTTTGATCTAGAAATCTCTTAATAAACTCTTGATAATATATGATATTATTATTATTACTAACACTTAGTAATACTAAGAATAATATTAGTATTTAGTTAGAGAGAAAAAGAGAGAGATGGAGAGATAATAGTGAAAAATACATGAATGAAACTTTTTCATTCAAAGCCTTGTTTTATAAGAGAGCTAGCAAAAATGAAGTGTGTCTAGGACACTTCATTTTGGCCGGCCCCTATGAGAGGAGAGGACAAGAGTTTTTCTCTTGTAAAGATCAATTACATGCATGCCAATGATGATGTTTTTTGCATGCATCAACCAAGGCACTACTTGACAAAACAAATAAAAACAAAGGGAAGCTTCTCCCACTTGTTCTTGGACGGTCCAAGGGACCCCTTATGGGTCTAATTTGTTTTTCAATATTTGTCCCACAAATTGTAATAATTTATCACTTAAATCATCTAATATGATAAAGTATAAATTAATTAATCTCCTCTCTAAAATACATGTACACTTACATATATTAAAATGTACTTTTACTAATCTCATTAGTAAAATATACATAATTAGTGAATTAACGTTTAATCACTAATTCCCATCTCCTCTAATAATTTTATCGATATAAAATTAAATCATCCGAGTTCACAACTCGATTTCTCTCTAAATTAATACACTGACTAACCGTTAGTCAATTTATCAAGTTACTAATTTAATCGTATCTCATACAATTAATTAGCTTAAATATTTGGAGTATGTTCCTATAGGTGTGACTTAAAGGGATCAATTGATTACCGCCGTTCTCACGACAATAACGTCAAACTCTAGTCAGCCAACCGTTACTGATTTACGTTAATCAATTGACAATAATACAGGATTATCCCCATGTATTCCTTAATTGAGATTTATTAAGTAATCCCACTATTGTGGAGGACACTTACTCCAACACCTCGCGCATACCTGCCACAAAAACATGTAACAGCCACAATCAGTGGAGAGTAACTAGGTGCTCCCCAGTCATATTTGGAGTGAAACAAACGACGGGCCCAAGCTCACTCAAACTCACACGTTTTGGCTAAGGGTAGCCCTAAACGTACCTCTATTTTTGTGGTGCATTTTTTGATTTTTGTAGACTAAAACCTAAGAAAACAACTTGTTTTTGTGAGATGAAGTTTCTGGTGTTTTGTGAAACATAAAAGAAAGGTAGAAAAGGATATGACTTGAACAAGTTCAAGCCTAGGATAGAGCCTTAACAAAGCACATAGCCATTGTTAAGGGGTTGAGGGTTCAAGCACAAAGCCACTAAACCACTCTAAGGATACATCTCTAGCACTTAGCCAAGAGAGGAGGCAAGGAGTAAAAACTCTCACTCAATTTTTCATTTCATCAAAGTCTGAATTTTACAATGAGTTAGCTTGGCTTTTATAAGCCCCAAGCTTTGATCTCCACCCTACATCTATTACATGATCTAAGGGTCACACATGACCCTAAAAACCCTAAGAATTTCGGCCCCTACAACCCTTCAAATCTGAATACAAACTACAACAACTACAACTAAAAGCATAAAGTAAGACAATGACATTTGACTACATCTACTCCCTACAATTGAGACCTTAATCTAATGGATGAAATTATTGGCTTGGAGAGCAAGGATGAGTGGTCCTATTGACCCTTTCAAACTGATCAAAGACTAAAGAAAACAAGACAATAAAGTGAATAAGGACATAAAGCAAACTAAGGACCACAATTGATAATGACACTAACAAAAGTTGAGCCTCTTGTTTGAAGTTGAATTCAGCTAAATTCCTTGTCCCCTCTTGAGCTTCCCACGACTCATGTGACCCTTTGGCTGATTAGGAGGCTTCTAAAATGGTCCCCAAGGTGAGCTCTGTAACACCCCGACTTTTCCTAATAATTATTGTTCGTCTCATTTATATTCGTAAATTATTTCTCTTGATTCTCTCATTTCTTTTAGCTCGAGAAAATCAGTTCTCTTGTCGCGTGGATAAGCTACTCTGTAGTCGGAACTTAAATACGGAGTAATTTAGCTAAAAACGGTGTAATTTCCTCATACGAACTCCGATTCAGGTGATTCAAAAGGCTAAATCACAGATTTTTCGACGCCGTCAAAGAATCAAATATTCGGGTTGGGCTGGGACCGGCCCACCTTGGACCGAACCGAAACCCCCTTTGCACGGGTTGGGTTTAGGGTTTTGGATGGCTTTTTGATCAAAGCAATTAAATATCCTATTATCTCCTAATCTTAGCAACATGATAATCTGAATTCTCTCTTCCTAATCTCTCCTTTATCTCATCCCCATTCATCCCCCTTAATCCTCTCACAAATCTCTCTCAAAAACTCCTAAAACTCCATTGTTTTCATTCAAGCTTTCATCTTTTGTGCTCTAACTCTTTCCTAGCCTTTCCCTTAGTGTATGATCTTATTTTCATCCCTTTTATTTTCTGGTTTTAGATTATTTTATTTGTTATATTGTTGTGTATTCATTATTTGTATGTTTTGGCTTGGATCATCAAAGGAGAAGGAGACACCATATTGGTAGAAGAGGAGGAAGAATAGCAAGGAGTTGATCTTGATAAGGTAACTAGGTGTGATCTAGTTGTATTTTAACTTGTATGAGGCCTACCTGTTGTTGATCTATTGTATGAGTGCAAGAATTCATGTTGTTCATTGTTGTTTTTGTCATAAAATCATGCTAGGGTCATGGCCTCATACTAGGGTGTCTTATTATCATGTTTTAATGCATGTTTCACATAATTTATCATTAATCTTGTTGGTAAATCTTGAAGAAAACGTTTTGGTGATGATTGTGATGTTGGCCGAATGGCCTAGAAGAGGGCCGAAGCCCTTGCTTGTGTTTGATCTCTTGTTTCTTCTTGTTTTGGCTTATGGTTATCGAATCATGATGTTAACATGGATTACCTAATGTTGAGTAATGAGTTATGATGATAAGATGATGTTTGGTAACGTTTGTATGCATGTTTAACTGACTTGAGCATATAAATCGATAATTGGTCACATGAGTCTTGAGTATATTGCATAAAAACGGGTTGTTAGGTTGTGTTGGCCGTGTGTATGTATTCTGGCCGTGTGGTGTGTATGGGTGTATTGGTTCGTTTATCGCTTGTTTTGGGTCTTGGCTTGTCATAGGATGTTAGCTATGCTTTGTTGAATTGAGATATACTTTGTTTGATCACTAAACAATGAATTATGAGCATGTTAATTGAATATATGACTTGTAAAGCATGTTGATCATATTGTACTCCGTATGTATGGTTGGTTATGTTGGTAATGATGCGTGTGTATGTATGAGGATGGTTGTTGTGGTCGTATGGTTGTGTTGGAAGTGTTGGAGACAGGTTAACAGGTTAACAGGTTATGCTTGGGTTAAGTTTGCACATGGGTACTGTTCTGGCACATGTGTGAGGAGATACAACGTCCTAGGATGGACGGATACCGCTCATGGTCCCCTCGGCTATTCTTGTTGCTTAGCTAGAGCTATCATGGGTTCTCAACCAGAAGGGTTAGAGACTATGGTTATTTATGTCGTCACCGTTCTTGTTGCTCGGTGGAATTTGGCCAAATTTAGACTTGTGATTATTGAGGAACTTCTTGTTGCTGTTCCGCCAAAGGGTTTGGGTGATTCTTGTTGCTTCACCCGGGGTGATTCTTGTTGCTTCACCCAGTTCTCCGCGCTTACTCTCGCAATTGGTTGGAAGAAGGATTGTCATAAGTGTTCACTTGGTTTTGGCACGACTTGGTTGTGTCGTGTAGTTTGGTTGCATATGTTTTATTGTACTATTGTTGTATGTTGGTTAATTATGTTTTGTACTTTGTTATTAGGCCGTAGGCCAGGTGAGCTTGTTTGCATTGTTGTTTATGTTTTGTTATGTTAAAATATGACTGGGGAGCACCTAGTTACTCCCCACTGATTGTGGTTGTTGCTTCCTTTTTTTATAGGTACGCGCGGGATGGGCTTATGTGTGAGAATGCCGTGAGATTGAGACCCGTAGCATGCCTTTCGCGAGTTGTCTTGATAGCTGTCGAGTTGGTTTAGTTTGGATTAGAGTCCATTTATGTTTTCATTTCATTGTACTTTGGTTTGATTTTGTAAGGGGTATTTATTCCCCACTTCTAGGCCTCAAGGCCTACCTTCCTAGCGTTGTTTAGTTGGTTTAGTGAGTGATGATCCGGATTCCACGGTGTTTCCGCCACCGTGGCTCGCTTTTATTTTCTTTTATTTTATAAATCCTTTTTATTTCTTTATTTTATTTTGTTGGAAAATCAGGGTTGTTACAAGCTCACCCAAGGAGAATGAATTAGGTTAAGTTCAAGGATCATTACTCCAAAACAGTTCATAACCGAGCTTCCTGAGACTGAAGTGAATTGTAGGCTTCACCATTTCTCGCTCACGTTGAATTACAAGGCCCATGATATGTCATTGGAAAGTTATTTGCGCTAGCTATCTAATGCAAAAAGAATTACCCAAAATATGGCCTAGAACTCAAGATATGGAGCTTTTAGTACAGACATGTCAAAACAGTCTATGGACTGAGTTTTCAAAATCTGACCCCTGACTTGTAGAATTCATAACTCTCATCTCCCTTTGAACCAGATAGCCAACCATATGTCAAACGAAATCTCTTTGAGCTAGCTTTCATATGAAAGTGGTTTCAACTCAATTGGATGAGCAAATTGGGCGTTACGTTAAAATCTCTACCGACATGTCAAGATAGGCTTCATGGTTCATGGCCTAGGTTGTTGTTTTCCATGTGTGGGCTGATTTCCTTTGTTCCTCCTTGTACATTTCACTTGGTTTGATCCTAATGATCACAAATTAAGCCATGACTCGAGCCATAGGACCCAAGTCAGCCCAAGCCTCAAACCGAGCAAAAATGAGCTTAACCATTTTTGTGCAATATTTCAACATCATAAACGTGGTAAACAATGTAAATAAGCTCACCTGGCCTACGGCCTATAATCAGAGTGTAAAACAAATGACAATATACGAGTCAATAGCAACAACACACACACGGCTCAACAACACACACATACACACGGCTTAACCAACCTCTTTGAACCAACCAAACAATCATCGCAAGCGCAAGAGTAAGCGCAGAGCACTAGGTGAAACAACAAGAATCACCTCGAGTGAAGCAACAAGAATCACTCAACCCTATGGCGGAACAGCAACAAGAAGTTCCTCAATCTCAACGGTCTAAATTTGGCCAAATCCCACCGAGCAACAAGAACGGTGACGACATAATATTAACCATAGTCTCTAACCAACATGGTTGAGAACCCATAATAGCTCTAACTAAGCAACAAGAATAGTCGAGGGGACTATGGCGGTATCCGTCCAAAGTAGGACGTCGTAGCTCCTCACATACGTGCCAAACAGTACACGCATGCAAACTTAAGTCAAGCATAAGAATAACTATCAATCCTACCATACAATCCCATCTTCAATACCATCAATACAACCATCATAACCTCATGATCAAACCAACATACCAAGCTCTCAACTTAGCTCATCATAACATCATCAAAACCAACGATAACATGCTTAACAACACAATAACCACTCAACAACATTAGGGTATACATCATAGGTTCATTAACCCATCAAAGGTACCAACTTTAAGCATAACCCAACATTATTATCATCATTTTATGTGAGAAAACAGCCTAACATGCTTCTATACTTACAATAGTATGTCAAAATATCACCAAGGCTACACCTAATTACCTTTATCAAGTAAGGAAAATGCCCTAGTCTTCTTCCTCTTCAACAAGGATGGTGTCCTCTTCTTCAAGCTCTTCTTCTCCGTCGATTTGGGCACAAATAACACATACAATACATAAGAACACAACAATAAAACATATAATAATAAAAATTACAGAAAACTATGCTAAAACTAAATGATTACCAAAGGATTAGCAAAGGAAGAGAATAGGAATGATTAGGGTTTGATAGAGAAGAATTTGTGTAGAGTTTTGTGGAGAATTTATGACGAAATTAATGGAGTATTAGAGAGAGAAGAGAGAGTTTAGAATACGGTAAAAGTACCAGAAGATTTAAAATGAAAATTATGGCTTAGAAAATCATTGAAATATAAAGGATTTCGTGTAAAAACAATTACGGGCGAACCCGGACTCTACTCGCTGAAAATAGCCCGAACCGGGCGGTTTAGCAATTGAACCGGTCGGTTCTACCCTTGAACCGGGCGGTTCCAACTTGAACCGGGGGGTTCCAACTTGAACCGGGCGGTTCTAATTGCAACTTTTTGGGCAGAAAATTTTGTCTCCGGAAAACCTTCCTCCTAACTTAATACTTGTACTTCTACTCCTCCAAACTCTTTCTTAACCATCCATACACCCTCAACTCGGAAACCACCTAGGTTAGCGCTACTACGGCTAGCCAAAACGACACGTGACAAGTGAAACGACTTCCTCGAGCCAAAAATGAGAAAATCAAGAGAAATGAAATACGAATAAGAACGATATGAAATTATGAAATGTAAAAAGAGTCTTGGTGTTACAAGTTGAATGTTATGTTGTCTTTGCTGTGGATGTTGGGCATTTATTGCAACTATTGGAGGGCAGTAGTGTGTGTGATGACAGGGCAAAGAAAGTTTCGAAATTGACTCCGAGAAGAAAAATAATGGCCACAAAGAAAGTGAGTCCAAAATCTTGCAAAAGGGCAACATTTGACGAGGGACCACCTCACTCCCCAAACACTTTACAAACCCTAAAAGCATCTTGTGAAAGCAGCCCCTCAAACTCCAAAAAAAACAGTTCTTTTGTCCACAAGAAGCTCAACAAGTTTAACAAATACAAAACACATACCAGAACAAATTGAGCCCTCTCTTTCTTTGTCAAATGAAGCTCCTCAAAATGCCCTAGACCTTCCACATTATCTCCAATATCCATATGATTTTAATGAGATCACATTATCAAAATCATTTGACGACTATGAGATAAATGCAGATTTAACAGTTCATAAAAGTGGTGAGGAGGTAAGCGAAGAGGAGGATGACCTTGGTTACATTCCTGAGGTAGAGAATGACAATAGTGGTGATGAAGAATTAAGTGATTTCGATTTAGTGAGTGAGGAGGAATTGTTTAATGGTGAGGTTGAGGAAAATCTAATTGAGGAGGAGTTTGATGTTAACTCTGACGCGGAGTTTGATGAGGAGCAATAACAAGCAAGTGTCAAATTAAAGGTGTGGAATGCAAATATCATTAAGATAGCACCCAGCTTCAATTACAAGCAACAAGTGGTTTGTTACCTGGTCAGCAAAGTCAACTTCCTAATCAGGAAACTAATTTACAGTTAGCTATTGTTGACGGTCAAGCTAGTGACTACGATAACAGTGGTGATGAAATACACACTCCAGGTGTTCTCATTGACGACCAGGGGTATGCATATACGAACGTAAGTACTACTCCGTATGAGTTATTGCTATTTAAAATATACTGATGGTAATTTGTTTCCGCTTAATTTGAACTACGACCAATGTTTTGCATATAGTAATGTATGTAACAACTTGGTTTTTAGTCGACTTTAATTACTAAAGCGGAAATTAATTAAGTCTTAAACCAGCGTTATTAATTATACTTAAACCCAAAATATTACATCATCGTTCAAGAGTTGAATTAAGCAACTCTAAATACGGAAGTTAAAAGAGTAAAGTGTTATATATTACAAATCTCTCAAAAACAACTGAAAGTAAAGCAATAAAAACGTCTCGTGGCCCCGTCCAAAATCCAAATTTTCCGTCCACTATCTCCTGCACAATAAACTGATGGGGGGTGCCCGCTGAGCGGACAGTGACTAGCTATGCTCATACTTACCCTCGATTACAATTACTTTGGTTTATTACTACCGCTTTATAATTATAACATTATGATAAAAACATAAACATTGATGCGGGAGCAGTGGGAACACAATGGAAACGAGGCCTTGGAGAGCACATGGTGCGGGAGCATTGGAAACACAGCAATAACAAAGCCTTCTAGGGTACGATTCCGACCATCTGAATGGAACCACAGTAGAAGCGCAGGCACGTTTCTCACTATCTGGCAGGAAACGCAGAAACGTTTTCTACTGTCTAACTGGAAACGCAGAAAGAAACGCAGGCTTTGAAGGTTCCTGGAAACTCACAGGAAACGCAGAAGCGTTTTCCACGGACTAGCTGGACACGCTGGAAAACGAGTACAGCTTAACAGCTTAACAGCTTAACACGCTTTCCTTAATTATTCTTAGTTTATTTTCTTTATTTACTTGCAAATAAACTTGGGAAAGTTTCCTAGAAGTGGTAGAAGTAATAATGTCTTTTAGTTGATTTTATTTTATTTCCTAATTAGATTAGGAAAGTCTTAGTTGGTGAATAATTTGGTTTCCTAATTATATTAGGACCAACATAGCTGTTTTAGAGTACTATAAATAGGGTCGACTTGTGACCTTATTTTCATATCTTATCATACTTTGAATAAAGTTTTATACTTTGTTAAACTTGCGAGTTTAAACCCTTGTTTTCTTTCTTGCGAGATTGAATTCAAACTCTTCCTTGCGAGGTTGAGATTTAGCTAATCAAGTGATTTCCTTGCGAGGATTGATCAAGATTGCTTGCTTATCCGTTCTTGTTATCAAGAACTTGCATTATCCACCTAGAAACGCAACCTCACGTTGCAATTCCACCCAAAACAAGCAACCTCACGTTGCATTCAAAGTCACAGTTACAAAATTCCGCTGCTAGTTTTTAAGAACCTACGTGTTCTATATCAAACATGCTTATTACATATAGCATATAAAGACATATAAGTCATAATAAGCATGCGGTTTAAAGCGATAAATCATATAAGCATGATATTCAGTTATGAAAGCAAATAACATATAATATCATAGCAATAGTGTCACAACAATTCAATAGGATTACGAAGCGATATCAGATCGCAAACAAACATACATATTGTATCATTCACATCATGCAGACTCGATTCACTTCAGAAATTTGTGGTCTTTAGTTTTCAAAGATAGTACGCACTCATTCTCATTTAAATCAAACAACACATACTGCTTACGAGCCTGACCACTAAGTAGGCCATTGTACTCTAGTCGCTTGCATCTCACTACCATAGTGCAGCGACTTACTCGACTCGTAAACCACGCCGAATACTATAGTACTTGCATCTCATCTTCTAGTGTTCGAAATTATTCGAACTTCAGATACAATCCCGTCAAGTGATCTGTACATGTGGCAAGAACGAATGCAAGTGTCGCGCCCACTAAGAACGAAACACGGCAAGGAGACAGAACCGCTTAACCGACCTGAATCCACAAGGTCACGGGTGCCCTGATACCTCTAGCGAAATAGGGGAATAAAATCCTAGTCTAGTATGCATACACTAATATTCACTTTAAGAATGTGCTATGCTATTCATAGAGTACCTTAACTCTGAATAAAACGACTATTTCCTAGAGACCGACCCAAAAGAGTTGGCATATTCATTATCTTGTACGGCTTAGGCTATACGACTTAAGGCGTAACGGCATGGGCAGGATGCTAAGCAATAATGCTGCCGGCTAAACCACACTAACCGGGATGACCCATGTCAGAGACCGCGATAGTGGTATCCGTATCAAGACTATCTTAACCTCACTTCATTCACGATTGACGTTTTCATATCCGAGGCTCAAGCGTTTGACCTTTTATTTAACTTACTCAAGATTTATTATTTATTTGATATTACATATCACATGTTACTAGACTCTCCTAGTTTCGTCGTCAAACGTTTAAGCATTTTATTTTCGGTTTCATATGATCACATAACACGTTCGTTTATTATTTGAAGTGTTGTTAATTATTAACGTTTTTAAGTTTCTATATTGAAGCCTTTATTAGTATGTCCAATTTTATTTAAGTGTTTTTCAAAACCATTTAAGTTATTTACTTATTCATTTTCAATTTTTCTATACTTAGTAAATTTTCAATGATTTACGATAATTCAAATTTTGAAATTTGAAATATCTTTGAATTTTGAGACGTAACTTGTTTTACAAGTTTCGAGAATTTTTCACTATTCACGTCTCGGGATTTGAAAAGATAACTTGTTCAACAAGTTACCTCAAATTCCATTAAAATAGGTTTTGGGACATTACTTGTTCAACAAGTTTCGTCCCGGGTACTATTCACCGTCTTGAAATTTGGGACGTTACTTGCTTAACAAGTTTCGTCCCGATTTACTATTCATCGACACTATTCATCAATCACTATTCACTTGTCACTATTCATCTCAGTCACTATTCATCGGTCACTATTCATATCGGTCACTATTCATGATTGCTTGAAAATATCTAAATATTTTCTAAATCAAAATCGTAACTTAGTTACTAAGTTTAAAATCTAGTTTTAAAAACGTTAAGTTCGGTTTGTAAAAAGTGATAATGATATTTATTTTAAAACTGAGACTTAGTTGAATTTAGTCGTCTATTTACTAAATTTAGCGATTTTCATTTTTAAAATAGTAGTATCGTGGATGATTCATTTAGTCCGTATGTCCAAGTCCAACAGTCCAAATTGCAAAGGCTGTAACACCCCGTGTTAATTTAAACCTAATCATAAATAGGAAATTAATAATTAGACAATCTCGATCAAGTATTTTCCTAAAACAATACACTACGATTTTTCTCGCACCTAAACTAAAACCATTTTGATATGATTCGAATTCGAACTCTATTTTTACATATTCAAACTCGATAAATCAAATGATGAATCGATGACAAACTTCTCAACGACAAATTTCGGCACGCAAATCGAGGTCAATATTGACCAAAGTGGCCAAGCCACTTAAGGTGATTAAATCACCTAATTCCTTTTTCAAATATACTTACCCATAATCAAAATCTAACAAAATTAGTTAAGGCTTAATCATTTTGATTATTACTAACAAAACATATTATATTAATATCAAATTACTATTTCGTTTTGATTTAACTAACACTTTCGCTAAATATCGAAATAATGAGTCACACTAAGTCTAAACTGATAAACTTTTTGACGTTTGAGTATAATTATTTAAATCGATAACATTCAACTAAAAATATGCGTTTCGATCAAATAAGATTTTATTTCAAAGTTGCGAGGAACTAATACCCAATTTTTGTTTTGATTTCGTTTTGAGGTTTATTTTCATTTTTATTTTCGATCTTACTTCGAACCATTATTTTAAGATCATATATTTTATTTCGAGACTTTTTCACAAGGCCAAGAATCTAAAATTTCAAAAACGAAAATCGAGCCACTTGATCTTGTTTTTGGCCGAGATTTTGGACCTCCTTGGTCCTTGCTTATCCTCTTCCATTTCTCTACTTTACTCAACCATCTAAATCACTTACACTCCTACATTATTTTCATCATCACATTCTAGCTTATTTAAAATTAAACATTATACTTTCTAAATATTAAACTTACTACAAGTTTACTAGTATACATTTTATTACCACTACTACATTTCATTCACACACAAACACAAAAAAATTACTAACACTTTCTCTCTAAATAAAACCAACTCAAGAACACTTGTAAGAACAAACTCATCTTCAACCTTGAGCATTCTTGAAGATCTTCATCTTCTTCCTTCCATTTGTCTTCCTTAAATATTTATTTCTTGCTCTTTATTTCCTTAAGCACTTAGATAAACTCTCCACCATTTATACTTGTTAATCGCTACCTCCTTTTAACTAGTAAATAATTAAGAACATAAATCAAAATCATTTAAAAACTATACATCACCTAAAACATAAAAATGATACTACAATTTAAACTTTTAGTTTAGTTAGTTTTAGCTAAAATAAATTACTAACTTATTTATTTGCATTTTTATGTACCAATCTTAACCAAAGACGAGGAGCAAGGTGGAGGCATAGACTTGAGCCAGTTTGACCATATAGTGGATCCCGACAACTGCTAAACTAATTCGCTCATAACCTAATTAAGGTGCCCCCGCACACTAGTTTTAATTTTGTAAATCGCATGCTATTAAGTGTTGTGTGTTATATTTATTATGTTTATGAACACCTAGCATCACATGTTAAATTAGAAGACAAAAATCGAAAAATAAAATATATTGAACACTAACAAAACCCACGGCCTACCCTTAATTTTTCACTTAATTTTTCGTTTTAATTTTTGTTAATTGCATGCTTAAAATACCATGAATAAGATGTATATGAAAATATAAATAGTTTATGTTTTGGACTTAAAATGAAATTGTTGTGAAATTTAATGTTTTAAAGTATTATGTGCATGAAACTATTGTTGTTATTTTGATGTTTGAAATAATTTACTTTTGTGTGTTAATGTTTGTATATGATTTTTCACTCATGTTAAATACAAAAATAATATAAAGAAAATTAGTTATTGAATTAGAAGTATAAAAATCAAAAATTAAAAACTATGAACAATAGAATAAGAATAATATTAATAAGAATAATATATATGTATACACGGTTTTATTGAATAAAATGGACCAATTTTTAGTTTTAATTTTTCTAAATAACATATTATGATTAGTTTAGGTAAATTAGACTTGTAGGAAAAATTTGGGAAAATTATATAAACATATAAAAATATATCTAATTGATGTTCATATGAAAAATATTAGGGTTCTTCACATGTTCATGTGTTCTTCATTTATGTGACTAGTTTGATTCATAATATTTATAAGTTTTAGTTAATTGTTGTTTAAAGTCAATAGTGAAAAATTACAATAATAGTTATATAAGTTAAATCGACTAAATCCTTAAAATATAAAAGTTAGAAATATAAAGTGTCACAAATCACTATTCATAAATGAAATAAAATATTTAGTGAAAATCGTAAACTAGTTAAATCACTTTAGTATAATTTAGATAATTAGTATATAAAAACTTTAAGTCGAAAACCGATAAATTAGAAAACGAAAATAAAAAGCTAAGTACATAGGAGGCCACGGTTTTAGGGCTGAAAATTGACCTAAAATAATCTTGTCACTTTTTATTTTTATCACTTAAGTAAATTAAATGGTTAATGTATTGAATTATTAATAGAAACAAAAAAAGAAATAAATAGAGTAGTGTACAAGGGGGCTACGGCATTTCCCTTATTTTGGGGTCAATTTTGGCCAAAATGAATTTGTAACTTAGTCACTAAATTTGATTTGTATTTAGGATTATATTAGATTGTATAATGAATTGTTAATAAAAAGAATCAACGAAACCGATTAAAATAAACGTTGCATGTTTTAAAATGAACAAATTCGAGTGTTACTTCCTTTGCTTAAATTTGGATGTGGACATACGGACTATTTAAAATGAACTACGACAACCTCGCTAAAAATGGAAACCGCTAAAATTTTAGTTAAGTATATGATTAAATTTAACCGAGTTTTACTTTCGAAATATTATTTAAAAACGCTAAGTACAAAACGAACTTAATGTTGGAGTAAGTGTCCTCCACCATAGTGCGATTACTTAATAAATCTCAATTAAGGAATACATGGGGATAATCCTGTATTATTGTCAATTGATTAACGTAAATCAATAACGTTTGGCTGACTAGAGTTTGACGTTATTGTCGTGAGAACGGCGGTAATCAATTGATCCCTTTAAGTCACACCTATAGGAACGTACTCCAAATGATAAAGCTAATTAATTGTATAAGATACGATTAAATTAGTAACTTGATAATTCGACTAACGGTTAGTCAGTGAATTAATTTAGAGAGAAATCGAGTTGTGAACTCGAGTGATTTAATTTTATATTGATAAAATTATTAGAGGAGATGGGAATTAGTGATTAAACGTTAATTCACTAATTGTGTATATTTTACTAATGAGATTAGTAAAAGTACATTTTAATATATGTGTAAGTGTACATATATATTAAAGGAGAGTTAAGAGTTTAATTTGATAATTTATACCTTATCATATTAGATGATTAAGTGATAAATTATAAGTATTTGTGGGACAAATATTGAAAACAAATTAGACTCATTTGGTCCCAAGTGGACCGTCCAAATGGAAGGGAAAGGGGATTGATTCCCTTTTGTCTTACTTGCTTTGTTTTCTTGTTAATTGGTTTTAAGCATGATAAACATTATGACACACATGCATGCTATTGTTCTTTACAAGAAAAAGCAAGCAAAGACTCTTCACTCCTTCTCTCCTTAATAGGCCGGCCCCCATGAGTGTAGAACACACTTTGGTTTTGCTTGTTTTTGTGAGAAAAACACAAGGCCTTGAGTGTATGAATTGATTCATGCATTTTCTCTCATATCTCTCTAAAATTCCTCTCAAAACATAAGGAACATATTTTCATATTTTCCATAACATTACTAAGTGTTAGTAATGATATTATTCACATATTATCAAGTTACTATTAGTGATTTCTAGATCAAAATCACTAGTAGTTTTGGTGTACTTCTTGGGTGCAACAAGAAGGAGGTTTCCTATTTTGGAAACTCGGTTTTGGAGGATCATCCATATTGTTAGCTCAAGAAACAAATCTAGAAAGGAGTTCTAGATTTGTGCCCATTTTATTCCTTAAGAGAAGGTATAAATTTCTACAAACTTGTAACAAAGTATTTATGTGACCACATAGATCTTGC
Source organism: Dianthus caryophyllus (assembly GCA_023091065.1). NCBI lineage: Eukaryota > Viridiplantae > Streptophyta > Magnoliopsida > Caryophyllales > Caryophyllaceae > Dianthus > Dianthus caryophyllus. Next base: position 1,963,109 of record JALGRB010000018.1, read on the forward strand.
TCATCAAATTAGAGTAATTTGATTTACACTAATATTTGATTAGTGAATGGGATCCGATCCCTACAAGTGGTATCAGAGCCTAGGGTTGTGGTTACAAATTTATTTTGTTGTTTTTGGAGTTTTATGTATTTATTGATAATAAATGACATAAAATCCGAAAATAGTGTTAAAAATGGTTTTAACACGAGATTTTTATAGCATGCAAATTTTCTGGTCTCATGAAGTTACTGGTCAAATTTCGTAATTTTTGGAATTTGTTTGCTAATTAAAATGATTTTTATACAAAACCGAGTCAAAAAGTGTGTTTTTGGCTAAAATAATTACTATAAATAGTTATAGTTGGAATCTGGTCACGAAATTTTTACACAGTGAAACTTGTTATTTATACTTTCTGCATGTAAATTTTCAAAGTCAGATCTTGAGTTTTGATTATTTATTCATTTATTTGATAAAAATCGGTATAAAGTGTATGTTAATGTTGAAAATATAGTAATATTTGTTTTCTGGACATAAATTTTATACCACTGTTTTTATACATTAAAAGGATGCTGAGGTATAAATTTGGGATTTTTTCTCACTGTTTTGGACGTTTTATTGATTTTATGAGATAAAATCGATGAAATCGTATGTTATTTGTTATAAAATAAATTCGTAAATTTTTCTGACCAAACTTTTCTTTTCTGATATTTTGGAAGTGTTCTAGAATATACAAAATTTTGTCAAAATAAAAATGGTTTTATTTTAATTTATTTTGATTTTATAAAGCTTTATTCATAAAAAGGTTATGATTAAAGTGCATCTAATTAGCAAATGACCATATTTGTGAACTAAAAACACCATGAATTAGTGAAAACTAATTATGAGTGTTCTAAATCAGTTTAGAAGTTTTAGTTCAAGCTTAAAAGGTGTTTTAAGCATTATTGATTAATATGAGATTAATCGATTAAAATGAGATCGGTCTTGAAACGTATTAATGCGATTATTGTTTAGGGCGATTTTGGCATGTTTTATTTATAAGCTTTTCATTATGCATGTTTGGATGAATGTTTATTATTGAATGAATGTTTGTTCTTACTAGTATGGCCATAGTTTGTAATATTTTTACCGATATTACCCGTAATGAAAGGGAATATTGTGTGGGTTTGTAATTAAATGCGATCTCGCATCGCCGGTTTGTAATTTTAATAGTTTATTTCATTTATATATGTATAATAGGGTTGCTATGTATTCATTTGTAAATTTATACTTGTAACTATTTCAGAAACCAAGACCAAGCGATTTATCGAGATGGAGCCTTAGAAGTGTTCTAAAGCTTGCAAGGAGGAGACTTGGATGAGATCCATGTGAAGAGGGACCAAAGGAGTTGGTTTCCAATTTGTAACTCCTTGTATTTTAATTACTTTAGGTGGCCATACTAGGTTTATGCTTATGCTTACTTTTGCTTGTTTGATTGCTTATTTTCCGCACACATGCCAAAATCGCCATGCATGCCACGATATCCCACGTTGATTGTCGTTTTTAGGTCGCCATTATTAAAATTAGTTCACTTATAAAGAATTTATATGATTAAAAATTGACAAGATCACCCACTTTTTAACAAATGAATTGAGATTAAGCCTTTCCAAATGTGGCGACTATGAACCCCATGTTCGTGAGGACCTCCGCAACGTGGAACCTTGTTACCATGGGTAAGTAGTGGGAGGAAGTCCCGTGCTAATTTGGTTTGGACTCAACCGAATAAGAGTTATTTGGGGCTAATCGATGCATTTTATAGAAAATCATCAACCAAGCATTCTAGTGTAGAATTAGTCAAGTGTTGACTTGTCGTTTTTATATAAAAGGAAACATGAGATGTCTAATTTTATATGAAAAACGAGTCTTGGTATCATTTATATAATTTCGTGGGAGATCGTTATATAAATGGACATTTGATTTAAAAATGAGTTTTAGCAAATGTCATTAATGTACAATGAATGTTAATTTCCTCATATTTGTTGTAGAATGATTTATTTGAGATCGCAATGACAACCTAAACTCCCGCACCCATTTTGGGTAATAGTTTCATGGTTGAGAACCGTGATGGATAAACGTATCCTAAAAGATGACGGTAGCAACCTTGTTGAATGGGATTCGACTATAAGGGGCGCCGCTCAATCCGACAATGTGCTTAAGAACCTTACCGAACCACCTCCCTCTGAACCCGGACTTAGGGTCACCGCGGCGGCGCGAGCCGCCTACGATGAACACCTAAAGGTTGACAATGACGTTAAAAATATATTGATTTGGTCAATGTCACATTCTCTCAAACTTCGCTTCGTTACTCGCTAAAGTGCATATGAGATATTCACTAGAGTGACGACGATGTGCTTCAAACAAAGAGAACATGAAAGTGAATGAGATTGAGAGAAAAGATGTTCTTTCAATGAGATTGAAGAACATAAACATTGGGGTTATGAAGGGGAAGGGAGCTTATAAAGCTCGGTTCAAGGAAGATAAGGGTAAAGGGAAAGCTATTGAGAATAGCAAGCCCAAACCCGGTGGTTCGAAGCGCAATTGTCCCAAATTCTTGAAGGAAAAGAATGATGGATGTGCGACATCCAAAGAAATTGTTCCTTCTAGTCTTTATATGATTGACATAAATCCTGCTTGCATTTCTACATGGGTATAGGATACCAGATGTGGATCTCACCTTTGCAATCACTTGCAAGGGATGAGAAACGTGCGAGCACTAGCCAAGAGTGATTTAGATCTCCGCATGGGTAATGGAGCTAGAGTAGCGGCCATTTCCGTGGGAACTTACGTAATCGCTCTAGCTAGTGGTTTAGAGTTGTATTTAAATAACTGTTATTTTGTACAAACTCTAACGAAAAACATTATCTCCATCTCCGTGTTTGATACGGAAGACTTTTATGATTAAGGACAATCGATGTACTTTTTCATTTAATGAAATGGTTTATGGGAAGCCATTTCAATTGGAGGTATTTATCTTTTGAATAATGTCAATGATGTTTATCATATAGAGAACAAGAAGCTCAAAACGAATGAATCAAACAAATCCTACCTTGGCATTGTCGTTTAGGTCATATAAACGATAGACGCATAAAGAGACTTGTTGAGACCAAGGTTCTCAAACCATTTGATTGCGAATCATATGGTACATGCGAGTCTTGCCTTTTAGGCAAGATGACTCGTGCACTCTTTAGTGGTAAAGGGACACGAGCAAGTGAAGTTTTAGGACTCATACATACCGATGTGTGTGGTCCATTAAACATCACCGCTAAAGGAGGATATCATTACATCATTACTTTTACCGATGACTTAAGTAGATATGGTTATGTCTACTTAATAAGGTACAAGAGTGATGCTTTTGAGAAATTTAAAGAATTTCAAAATGAGGTTGAGAACCAATTGGATAAGAAGATAGAAGCACTACGATCGGATCGTGGTGGCGAATATCTAAGTAATGAGTTTGATTCACATCTTAAGAATTGTGATAGAGTATCACAAATTGACTCCTCCGGGCACACCACTGTTGAATGGTGTTGCAGAAAGGAGAAATCGAACCTTGCTAGATATGGTTCGGTATGAGTCAAAGTGAGCTTCGTGGATCGATTTGGGGCTTTACGCTATCGTTTGCTGTTTTCTCACTAAATCGAAGTCCGACTAAAGCGGCTCCATATGAGATATGGACGGGAAAGGTTCCCTATTTGTAGGTTTTCCTAAGGAAACGTGTGGATTTTACTTCTACAACCCTCACGAGAACAAAGAGTTTGTGGCTCGTGATGCTGTCTTTCTAGAAAATGGCTACATTTCTAGAAGACAGAGTGGGAGAAAATTTGAACTTAATGGAGTTCAAGAGCCACAAACCGAAGCAGAAAATGAGGAAATCTGCCTCTCGCCTTTCTTCGACACGATGATAATCCCTAGGAGGTCGAAAGAATTAGTCATCAACTCCGACTGCTACCTCGGTAACATCGAGGAGGAGGGTGATTTGTTGTTATTCAAAGCAACAAACCCTCAACCTACAAGGCGGCTATTAGTAGCCCCAACTCCGACCAATGGCTAGAGGCCATGAAATCCGAAATGGATTCTATGTACGAGAACCAAGTTTGGGACTTGGTAGATTTACCTGAAGGAGTGAGACCCCTTCAGTGTAAATGGATATTCAAAATCAAACTCGGCATAGATAAACATATTGATGTTTACAAAGCTAGATTGGTGGCAAAGGGCTTTGCACCGGTTGCTATGCTTCGATCCATAAGGATAATCTTAGCGGTTGCCGCATTTCATGAATATGAAATATGGCAAATAGATGTAAAAACCGCCTTCTTGAATGAGATTCTAGAAGAGGAAGTGTACATGACACAACCTAAAGGTTTTGTAGATACATCTAACCCTAAGAAAGTATGCAAGCTTAAGAGATCCATTTATGGTCTTAAGCAAGCATCAAGGAGTTGGAATCACAGATTCGATCATGTTATAAAACAAAATGGATTCGCTCGAAGTGCCGAGGAACCTTGTTTATACATGAAGTTTAGTGGGAGTAAAGTAACATTCCTTGTTTTGTATGTGGATGACATACTACTAATTGGAAATGATGTTCCAAGTTTAAATTCGGTAAAGGTGGAATTGGGAAACCATTTCCAAATGAAGGACTTGGGAGAGGCACAACACATCTTGGGTATCCGGATCTATAGAGATAGATCTAAAAGGATACTAGCATTAAGTCAAGAAACTTATATTGATAAGAGTTTTGATAGGTTCAATATGAAAGACTCCAAGAGAGGCTTTATTCCGATGAGTGTAGGAATAACATTGAAGAAATCTCAATATCCTACGACTCCTGCGGAAATTGAACGCATGAAATTGATCCCTTATGTTTCCGCTGTAAGATCAATCATGTATGCTATGATGTGCACTCGTCCCGATGTCGCTTTTGCTTTGAGCTTGACGAGCCGGTATCAAGCTAATCCCGGTGAGAATCACTGGATAGCTGTAAAGAACATCCTTAAGTACTTGAGAAGAACTAAGGATTCGTTTCTAGTGTTTGGAGGAAAACTTGAGCTACGTGTAAAGGGTTACACGGATGCAAGTTTCCAAACCGATGGGGATGATTTGAAATCCCAATCCGGCTATGTCTTTATGTTGAATGGTGGAGCTGTTTGTTGGAAAAGTTTCAAACAAAGTGTCATTGTGGATTCTACAACAGAAGCTGAATATTTAGCAGCTTAGGAAGCCGCTAAAGAAGCTGTATGGATTCGGCAGTTTTTGGATGGACTAAGGGTAGTCCCTAGTGCCGTAGATCCAATCCCTATTTATTGAGATAATAGTAGGGCTATCTTTCGAGCAAAGGAGCCCAAGTCTAGTAATAAATCTAGACACGTTTTGAGGAAATGTCATGTTATAAGAGATAATGTGGAAAGAAAGGAAATAGATATTTGTAAGGTTGGGACAGGGGCAGTGAGATCGCTGATCCTTTAACCAAGCCTCTTTCGAGGACTAAGCATGACGCTCACACCGCCTCTATGGGGTTGAGGCGTATGCCTGATTTCCTTTAGTTTTTGAGATATGTAATGGATAAAGTATCCTATTACATATATGAAAATAACATTCATTGTTTAGAGTATATTTACTCTTTTAAGTCATTTTGAATGCATACTTTGTTTATCCGAATAGTTGTGTGACAACTTTGAACATATTCAAGTGAACGGTATAAACTAAGTATTTGGTCCCTAGTCTCTCATATGAGGTGACGCCTCAAGAGACTAGATTGCAAGTCGCTCGATGGTGGGTTCAACACCATGGGGTCATAGTGATGATCGCCGCTTGCATAGACAGATCGTGAGACACTCTGGTCGGACCGCGACGCTTATAGAATTCCTTTTCAATGAGATCAAACCTGGTCGTGGTGGGAATTCTATAGTATTCCTTTGAGTCGATTCTTTGACCTGAACTGATTGTCCAGTCGGCCTGCGCTTCCGAGTGACTTTCATTTTTGTCCTAAGCCATGCCGTGAAAGGGGGTTATAAGGGCATCTTTGGGGTCATGGTGATCTGCATTATACAAAGATAATCGAGTGGAAGGGAAATGTCCACCCTCGTCAGTAAAACATCTTTGGGCCACTCGAGGAGTAGTCGCTAAAATGCGTGGCCACGCCGGTAAGAATCTACGTAGATTCCCGGCCGACAACTACTCTCCTTATCGAGGAAACCACTCATGATATATATCTTTAGAATGCAAGTACGACCTGTAAGACACCTTGCATTGAGTAGGAGAGGTGAGACGGACATGAGAATTGGTAATGCCCAACTTGCCTCGGACAAGTGGGAGATTGTTGGAGTAAGTGCCCTCCACCATAGTGCGATTACTTAATAAATCCCAATTAAGGAATTCATGGGGATAATCTCAGATTATTGTCAATTGATTAACGTAAATCAATAACGGTTGGTGACTAGAGTTTGACGTTATTGTCGTGAGAGAATGCAGAATCAATTGATCCCTTTAAGTCACACCTATAGGAACGCATCTAAATGATAAAGCTAATTAATTGTATAAGATACGATTAAATTAGTAACTTGATAATTCGACTAACTTAGTCACTGAATTAATTTAGAGAGAAATCGAGTTGTGAACTCGAGTGATTTAATTTTATATTGATAAAATTATTAGAGGAGATGGGAATTAGTGATTAAACGTTAATTCACTAATTGTGTATATTTTACTAATGAGATTAGTAAAAGTACATTTTAATATATGTGTAAGTGTACATATATATTAAAGGAGAGTTAAGAGTTTAATTTGATAATTTATACCTTATCATATTAGATGATTAAGTGATAAATTATAAGTATTTGTGGGACAAATATTGAAAACAAATTAGACTCATTTGGTCCCAAGTGGACCGTCCAATTGGAAGGGAAAGGGGATTGATTCCCTTTTGTCTTACTTGCTTTGTTTTCTTGTTAATTGGTTTTAAGCATGATAAACATTATGACACACATGCATGCTATTGTTCTTTACAAGAAAAAGCAAGCAAAGACTCTTCACTCCTTCTCTCCTTGCCGGCCCCCATGAGTGTAGAACACACTTTGGTTTTGCTTGTTTTTGTGAGAAAAACACAAGGCCTTGAGTGTATGAATTGATTCATGCATTTTCTCTCATATCTCTCTAAAATTCCTCTCAAAACATAAGGAACATATTTTCATATTTTCCATAACATTACTAAGTGTTAGTAATGATATTATTCACATATTATCAAGTTACTATTAGTGATTTCTAGATCAAAATCACTAGTAGTTTTGGTGTACTTCTTGGGTGCAACAAGAAGGAGGTTTCCTATTTTGGAAACTCGGTTTTGGAGGATCATCCATATTGTTAGCTCAAGAAACAAATCTAGAAAGGAGTTCTAGATTTGTGCCCATTTTATTCCTTAAGAGAAGGTATAAATTTCTACAAACTTGTAACAAAGTATTTATGTGACCACATAGATCTTGCTCATCAAATTAGAGTAATTTGATTTACACTAATATTTGATTAGTGAATGGGATCCGATCCCTACACTTAACGACTTTGAAACTAGAATTTTATACTTAGTAAATAAAAAGCTTAGTTTTATATCTAAAAATATCCTAAGTATAAAATTGGTATAAAGTATAAAAATACTATGTATAAAGAAAATATAAAAAATAAATACTAAGTATAGAAAAAGATACTAAAAATAATAATACATGTACGTATAAAAATACGTATAAATACGAAGTATAAAAATACGCATACGTATAAAAATACGTATAAATACGAAGTATAAAAATACGTACAAATACGAAATACGAAAATACAAATACGTATAAAAATACGAGGAATAGTGTGGATACCCATATCCGTACCCTCCCAAACAAAACCCTGTGATGTAACACGGACTTTTATTACGCATGTTTAACGCTAACTTAAACGGTTCTAACTAATGTCGAATTCATTTTGAGTCGTTTTGAAATGTTAAAATAATTTAGGCCGCTTCACATCGCACTTAAATAAACGTTCTTTTGTCCATTTGGAGTCTAGCTAGGTCCTTGTCCTGCTTCATTTGGCATGAGCTTCGCATTTGCACTACAATTAGTCCTTTTACATTAACAAGGTCTAATTCAGCATTCCTAAATTCCTAAATTTAGGCCCGGTAGCTAAATCTTCCCTTTAGCCTCCTCTTACACAAAATACGGCTTCACGTCTTACCTTATTCCACAAAACACTACAAAATACACCTTTTTCATTTTTCCGGGTCTCGGGCCCAAAACCGAGCCCAAACCCAGCCTTTGGCCCGCGCTCCAAGGCCCTGAACATCGTAAATATCTCAGAAATATCTCAGGAGTTTTCTTGGCAAACAAGCTCGAGATTATCTCGTAATCTTTTAGAGATATAATCAAACCGAAACTAGGAAACTAGGCTAAGAACCACACCTACAAACCGCATAAGCTTATGCGGTTTGGGTGGGCAACCGCACAAGCCTATGCGGGTTGCCCTGGCAACCGCATAAGGCTATGCGGTTTCCTGGCCTGTTTCTATCCCCGGATTTCCTAATTTCTCCGAGATTTTTAGTATATATACACCCCTATACCCCGACCTCAAAAACACAATTGACAACCAGAATAACTTCTTTCACCCAGAAATCACAGCATACACACTACAAAACACTCACAAAGCCTCAAGCACTCAAATCCTTGAGTTCAACACACCATCCCGTGTTGAATTCATCCTCCTTTTAGTTCAAGAAGCGAAGCTCTGCCCAGATCTGAAGCGTCAGGACAAGGTAGGTACCGATCCACTTGGATCAAAGCTTTTTCTTATTTTCTATGGACTAACAAAAAGGACTACACTCTAGCGCCCCACCCCCCCCCCCCCCCCCTCCGCCGGCTTTGGCACCCAGCGCGCTTGCACTCCAAGTGTTCTATTTACTTCGGGTACACTCCATATCCGATGACACGCCAAAGTCGCATAAGCAACCGACCTCTTAAAATAAACCAATGGACAATTAAACTTTATTTTATTTGTATGCATCTTGCGCCTACTTATTTTGCATTAAAATCAACTTAAACAATGAATTCGACCTTTAACTGAACCGTTTTCGTTAACAAGTTAAACATGCTAACCTGAGGGTTTTAATCAATCTTTTTTGCATCTGCATCTGCATTCTTTTACAAACTTATCGCACTTGTACGTAGCGATAACATTGGCTCAAATATCATCTTACTTGGATTGTTCTAGGTCAGTAGAGACTATTTTTACATAGGCTTTTCTAAAAGGTTTTCATAAATCATTATTTGAATTAACTCTTTTTCTAAAGTACCCTCACCCCGAATCCAATTTGGTTTCACAACCTTAAATCTAGGGGTGTCGGCGTGCTCCAAAATCTAAGACATGTTTTTAACTTAGAACATGGTAGCAGGTTCCTAATTTCCGCGATAATTAGGTGGCGACTCCATAACAGTTCTTAAAGGTTTTTCAAACTTATTAATCTTTTTTAACTTCTACATCGCCCTTAAGCAAGACGCCGAGTTGGGTCCCTCGACGCGGTTCCCGGGTTCCACAGTTTGGCGACTCCGCTGGGGAGATCTTATTTTTAAAACTTAAAACTAGCTTTTCTTTTTAAAAATAAAGAGGTGAAACTTGAAAACCTTGAACAATCCTTGTATACATATTTGAGCTATGCACATTCGTTTAGAGTCCATTCCTTTTTGGAATCTAGGCACCCTTTGCACCCTCGAGAGGTGGTTCCCACATGCAGGCTTGTCCACTCGATAAAGCACATGCCGGACTAACTTTCCTCTCGCCCCTCCATGGCTTGCCGTAAAAGGCTATCTCGACCGCCCCAGTGCTCCCTTTAGAAAACCTATCGCTCCGGCGTAAGGAAATAAAGGGGTTAAGTATCTGCCAAAGCGTACTCGAGGTAGTTGGAGGTGTACCCGACTGACTCTTTTATCACCCTTTTTGAGTCATACGTACAAGTTCGAGGCTATGCACTCCATAGTCTTTTTCAAAACAAGCATATGCATTCATATCTTCGAAAACTCGCCCAAACTTTTCAAAGATAAACGAACCTAACATCTAACACCCTTTTCAAACAAAACTATCGCAAATTTTTGAAACAAGCTTTTTCAAAACTTCCTCTTTCACTAACAAGCAAAAACCCGAGCAAAGATTAAAACCCGAGCTCCTGGATTTCAATCCTCTAGGTCACACGGCCTAGACTCTGTTTTAACATCCTCGACTCGACTTGCTCGAGCCGAATCTTTCCTCTTTTACACATCCGACTCGAGCTCACCTCGGCAAATCGCCGATACCAGTTCGACGGATGCAAAGCAAAATCTTTTAACATCGAGACGAGATGTGCGCACGCATCCTCGCCTCAAAAGCTTCCCTTAGCAAAACTTTTTCGAAAACCTCCTCTTTTCAAACACAAAGGTCTTTCTAAACAAGGAAATGAGCTTAAAATGAATGCTTAGAATGTTCGTGAGTCTAGTGGGTCGAGTCGTGTCACTAATATACGAAGTGAAATACAGGTCTCAGCTGGATGCTCATCATGAATCACATCATCACCCCTCACTTCAAGCGTGAACGCGCCTCGAAGATGGCTAACCTCAACAAATTGAGAACTCTCCGCAATCATATTAACCAACTCACCAAAGACATTGACAACTTGAAGGCCTTGCATCAGATCGAAACTCGATGCTTGGAACAACGCTCCAAGAACAAGGCCGACAAGCATGTCTCCCTCCGTACTCTCTTCATTCAACACCAAAAAGATGGGGAAGATTTCACCCAATACCTCGCCCGATGGAGAAAATTACTTGCCCAAGTTCCAAACCCTCCACACGAAGATGAACTTATATACCCATTCCTCACCAGTCTGCAACCCGAATGGCAAAAACACTTCTATTACGGCTACGCCGAGAACTTCGAGGAACTCGTTGAGATCGGCATCGGAGCCCAAAACAACCCCACGATCTATGACAATCCTGCAATCTTCCTCGGATCAGCACCCGTCATAGATTGTTCCTACTTAGTTGCACCCATCAACAACCAAATCAATGGAATCTGGTTTAGTGATGATGAGGACGAAGAGTGGCCACCCACCAACAGAACGGTAGCCCAACTCTCGACCACTTCCTCCCCAACCAAAAGCAAAAAGAACAAGAAAGGGAAAAAGGGCAAACAGCCCGAAAATAAGCACACAGAAGATAAGGGCAAACAGCCCGAGAAGAAGGATCAAGACGAGGTTTCACACCTCACACGTTCTGAGCGTCCTTATCAAAATATTTTCACCGACGAACACGCTCAAAAAGCAACCGCGGCGGAGAAAGGCAAGGCCGTAGCCCAGGAAGATATTCCTTCCACAAGCACACCTTCTGCATCTACAGTAATTCCACCACCAAACACGAGTGAAGTGCTTCAAAAGCAACTCACTCGCACAAAAGCCGATGTTTCAATATGGGCTCTCCTACGAGACTCGGCGGAACATAGGAACGCATTCATCCGTGCCTTACAAATAGCATGCGCAGATTCCGAAATCTCCCCAAATCAAGTCATTAGCCACATTACGAGAGATTGGCTGCCAGGGGCTATCACCTTCTCAAACGATGACTTACCAGCGTTCGGACCAAACCATAACCTTGCACTCTACATCAGCGTAGAATGCATGAAGAAAACTCTACCCGTATCCCTCGTTGACAACGGATCTGCAGTCAATGTTCTACATTTAGCCACCGCACATCGCCTCGGCCTATCTGACAAAGACTTCACCCCAAGCATGGACGGATTCAAAGCTTTCGATGGAACCCGACGTCACGTGAAAGGAACCATTTCCCTTCACATACGCAGTGGTCCTATCGAGAGAAAGGTCGAATTTCAAGTGATTGACATGACCCCTTCATACAATATACTTCTAGGGCGCCCGTGGATTCACTCCACCAAAGCCGTAACTTCTACTCTTCACCAGAAGGTTAAAATCCCTCTTAACGAGGAGATCATAACTTTGAACGCCTCAAATTTCCGCGCTCTCTTCGATACACCAAAGGAGCCCAATTCCGCAGAAATCATTGTCGAACCTACGGAAGACCTATGCGGTTTCGACTTTGAGGTGGGCGCCATTACACGCATGCCGATCAAAACTTACAAACCTTTCAAAACAGTAAACAACAATAGCCTTTGGCTCACCATGGGCCTAGGCTACAAACCCAGTAACAATGACCAAGAACAAATGGCCAAAGAGATCCAAAGGCGAAAGTCAACCCATAAGGTCACCCTACGACCTTATGTCCTTCATTTAAGCGCATATTTCACTCCTGGGGGAACGGTCGACGGGAACACCTCCCTTCGAGACGTCATCCACACATCTGAAGCTTGCTACTCTAGTGAGGTCGAGCCTAATGCACCTCAGACCTCACCGAGCATCAAAAATGAAGAAATCGTCGCCACCATTATGCGCGATCGACGTTTTGATCCTAACTTACTTATAGCCGATGCCACCGACAAAACCCTTAACGGATGGTATAAAACGCTGAAGTGGACCGATGCACAAGGCCACCACTTCCAGCTTATCACCGGTGAAGGACCACTTTTCAACCACGTCACCAACCTCAAAAACAAATAGGCAAGCAACCCAAGCAACCCAAGCACCCCAAGCACCTCAAGCAGCTCAAGCAGCTCCTCCAGCCACGAAGACAATGAAGAAGAAGAAGAAATTCTTTTAAATTCTAATGCTCTTAGTGTCGAGTCATCTATCGACCCATCTATCCTAGACTCTAATTTTAGTTTAGATTTTCTTTTTACGGAGGCTAGCTCCAAGCAATTTTCTGAATTATCGAATAATTCTTTTCAAAATAAAGAAATAAACAAGTTTGCTTATGTCTTGTCTCAAGCTAAAACAAATAACAAAGAACAAACAGCTAAAAATCAACAAACAACTAACAAAACACAAAATGCAAAAGACACTAACTCATGCGAAAATGAACAAACAATTGAATCATTAAACAAATACATTGCAAACCTTGTCTCTCCCAAAACACAGGACCCTATCATCGAGGAAACCATAACCATAGACGTGGGAACCCCCGAAGAACCAAGGGAACTGCAACTAGGTGCCTCATTAGACGAAAACGAGCGCGCCCAATTCACACAACTCCTAAGCGAATTCAAGGACGTATTCGCTTGGTCATACAAGGACATGCCCGGAATCGAACGAAGCATCGCTGAACATCGCATCCCGATTAAACCCCGTTACAAACCAATCAAACAAAAACTAAGGAGACTACGTCCCGAATGGTCCCTTATGGTCAAGGAAGAAATCGAAAAACAACTACAAGCCGGTTTCATCCAAGTCATCGATTATCCTGAATGGGTCTCAAACATGGTCCCAGTCTTGAAGAAGAATGGCAAAATTCGAGTATGCGTTGACTTTCTCGACTTGAACAAAGCTAGTCCCAAAGATGACTTTCCATTACCCCATGTAGGCGTCCTAATCGACAACACCGCCGATCACGCCCTCCTATCCTTCATGGACGGCTACGCAGGCTACAATCAAATCAAAATGTCACTCGAAGACATGGCAAAGACGGCCTTCATTACACCATGGGGCACATACTGCTACACAGTCATGCCTTTTGGCCTAATCAATGCTGGTGCAACATATCAACGCACCGCTACAACCCTTTTACATGACATGATGCACAAAGAAGTCGAAGTATACGTCGACGACATGATCGTAAAGTCAAAGGAGAGGAGTGGTCACATCACTAATCTCCGCAAGTTCTTCACTCGCCTACGACAATACAAAATGCGCCTCAATCCCCAAAAATGTACTTTTGGAGTTAAATCCGGCAAACTACTAGGACATGTAGTGAGCCAAAGAGGCATCGAGGTCGACCCCTCGAAAGTCAAAGCAATTCTCGAAATGCGACCCCCGGAGAACCTCGACGAAATTCGAAGTTTCTTGGGCCAAATCCAATACATCTCACGCTTCATCAGCAAACTCACCATGATATGTGAACCAGTTTTCAAGAAGCTCAAGAAAACCGACCACGTTGAATGGGACGAACAATGTCAACAAGCATTTGACAAGGTCAAAGAATTACTAACTAATCCACCAGTTCTACGACCACCCCAAAAGGATTTACCACTATCCTTGTACCTTACAACAACACTTACCGCCATGGGCGCAATGCTCGCTCAAGATGTAAACGGCGAAGAGCACGCAATCTACTACATAAGCAAGAAGTTTCTCGATTACGAAACCCGATACTCACCTGTCGAGAAGAGTTGTCTAGCTTTAGTATGGTCATCCAAGAAACTCCGCCACTATATGCTAGCACACCAAACGAGGGTCTATTTCACAATGGACCCCGTAAAATACCTTTTCGAGAAACCAGTGCTTAACGGACGAATGGCCAGATGGACATTGCTCCTAGCCGAATTCGACCTTAAGTACGTACCCCTCAAAGCAATCAAGGGACGAGCAGTCTCCGATTTCCTAGCCGGGAATGCAATCACCGAACAACCAATCATAGACACAACATCCCTTCCAGACGATGGGATTTACAACATCAACCAAGAACAATGAGAATTATACTTCGATGGTTCATCCAACTATCGAGGATGTGGAGTAGGAATACTTCTCATATCCCCAAACGGCGAACACACACCCTTATCCATCAAACTAGACTTTGACGTAACAAACAACGCAGCAGAATACGAAGCATGCTTGCACGGTCTCCAAGGAGCGCTTGTACTCAACGCCCGCAACATAAGAGTCTATGGGGACTCCTCCCTCATAATCAACCAAGTATCCGGAGCATGGAAGATAATGAAAACCTAGCGTTATACCAAAACAAGATACAAGAACACATAAACGAATTCTATCATGTAGAATTCATACACCTCCCACGCGAAGAAAACCAATTCGCCGACGCGCTATCCAAACTCGCCTCGCTAATCAACATACCCCCGGGAATGGAAACGCTACCAATTGTCGTGGAACGACGGAATGAACCCGCATACATCTGTGACATCGAAACCGAGGAAGAGCAAACCGATCCTTGGTACCAAGCAATTATCAACTACAAAACAAACGGTGAATACCCACCAAACATTGACAAACGGGCCAAGCGAGCCCTACGCCTCTTATCATCACAATTCGTGATGGAAATGGGCAAACTACTCAAAAAGACGCCTCAAGGTACACTCCTCCTTTGCGTCGACCACAAAGAGGGACACGAAATCATGTCCCAAGTACACGATGGCGAGTGCGGACCACATATGAACGCACAAGCCATGTGCAAACAAATCATAAGGCTAGGATAGTACTGGACCACCATGGAAGCCGGCTGCGCAAGATATGTCAAACATTGCCATAATTGCCAAATCTTTGCAAACGTACAACACATACCTCCTTCACCACTATACAGTTTAACTTCGCCATGGCCATTCTCCACATGGGGGATCGACGTCATTGGCAAAGTGCAACCCGTGGGAGCAGGAGGACACTGCTTCATCCTCGTGGCCATCGACTATTTCACCAAATGGGTCGAAGCCGCATCATACCGCAAACTAGGTACAAAAGAAGTTGCAAAATTCATACAAAACAACATCATTTGTCGCTATGGCATACCCCACGAGTTCATAAGCGACCAAGGAACACACTTTCAAGGAGAAGTCGAACCACTTCTTCTCAAATACAAAATACAACGACACAAATCATCACCTTACCGATCAAAACCAACGGTAGCGATGAAGAGAGGCAAAGAACAAAACCGTCGTATCAATCCTCAAAAAAATGATCGACACCTGCCACGACTGGCCCAACAAAATCCCATTTGCATTATGGGGATACCGCACCACTATCCGCACACCCACGGATATGACACCCTATTTCCTAACCTACGGAATGGAGGCTGTTCAACCTGTAGAAATCGAGATGCAATCCTTTCGAATTCTCATGGAAGCGGACATTCCTGAAGCCGAATGGATACGCGAACGCTATGAACAACTCATCCTTCTAGATGAGAGACGATTACATTCACTAAGTACAGTCCGAATGTACCAGTCTCGCCTACAACGCGCCTACAACAAACAGGTGAAGCCACGAAACATAAAAGTGGGTAACCTAGTACTCAAATCTGTCCGAGCACCATTACCAGTCGACCCAAGAGGGAAATTCAAACCCAATTGGGCCGGACCGTACTTGGTCAAGGAAATCCTTCCCGGAGGAGCCGTGAAATTAACTGACCTTGACGGTCAGGACTTCCGATTACCAACAAATATTGATCAACTCAAGAAATACTACCCTTAAACAAATTCGCAATGTATTTCACAAAAACAAACTCATTCTCGCATGGGTGAACTACGCTCGGTTTGATTCCACGCACTGTGGATACGTAGGCAGCTTTGCAATGAGCTCAACCGAATCACACGAACTCTACGGTTTGATTACGTATTTAAAGCAGAATCGTGGCGACTTATCAAAGCACAACCGAACTTTTTAGACGCATGCCCAAAGCTTAAAAAGGTCGAGGGCTTTGCACTCACGAAATGACACGCTCAAAGCTTAAAAAGTCGAGGCACAAATCAACACAAAAAAAAAACACAAAGGAAGATCCGAATCCAAAGCTTAAAAAGGTCGAGGATCTAAGGCAAAACAAATCAACATACGAATCCAAAGCTTAAAAAGGTCAAGGATTTAAGACAATACAAGTGTTCAAAGCTTAAAAAGGCCGAGAACATTTCGAAACAAAACAAAAGAAAGCAACGAGACAGACAAAAGCAAACAAATTCTATTTTATTACTTTATTTAGAATTTTTCAAAATTTAGAAATGAGCTAAGAACAAGCCTCCTTAGCCCTTTATTCGAATCTAAAACATGTATTTAAATAAAGGAAACTTTCTAAGCAAAACAAAAGCAAACTACTAAGACGTCCCCTGTCGCTTCGGATTAGCCCCTTCATCTTCAAGAGGCCGATCCGCCACATTCTTCGAACTAAGAACGGGAATAGACCTCTCAAAACCTGGGGGCTCGATCGGATCCTCGTCCTGCTCGACTGGGGGCTCCTCGATCCTTGGCCCTAGGCGATCTTTAACAGTCACCTTCGGTCCAAGCCTTTCCCGCGCCGGTCTCGAAGTAGAAACATCTGCACCAACATCACAAAGATCACCATAGTCCCTCCTTTCGCGCACCACCTCATACGCCAAGGAGGGCCTTGGCCCATTCTTCTCCCTCCTCCTCTGGTTCTCCCGTTCTTGAGGATCATTGGAACGGTACCACCGTGTATAGAAGTCTGTAACACGAGTAGACTCTATATGCTCCGGAACATCCCAAGTAACACGATCCGACCATCCTCGGATCCAAGCATCGATCATCTGGTTGTTTAGGACAACAACCCCTCCGACCGAGTATCACCTTTCGTAAATGGTCTGAGCAAGCCCGATTTGCCTCTTCAAGCGAAGAGGATGAATCCACACACCTCGTTCAAACCCGCACAACATCAACCCACAAGCCGCATTCGCAACAGACGGCGCCGTAATCGCCGTAATATGCCACCATGACACATGCCAACGAATGGTGCTCTCCTTCACAAACCCTCGGTAGTAGTTGAGTGAACGCTCCCGAGGATTGGCCCATTCCATCTTTCGCGACGTCGTGGCCGCAGCCTTGAAGACACTCCCAAGGGGAAGAGCCTTATACACACTTAGCCTCTCCATGAGCCAAATGTTGAGAATCCTAGCACAACCCCTGTACGAGCTCAGACGATTAGCCCAGTATAGTTTCCGCCAGGATCAAAGCAGAAGGATCATATCCCCGTTCCATCTCTTCGACAACACGAGCATACCTCGCGTTCCCGAACACCCCATCTGGCATAGACCCCGCAAAAGCATAACGATGAACCAAACAAAAAGCAAGGGCCCTCCGCCTATAACGGTCCGAAATACTAGTGTCCACCTTATTCATGTATCGTTGACACAAAAGAAGCATGTTCACCTTACCTCCTTCAAACAAACCCGCAGCATGAGCATTCGTCATCCCAAGGAAGTTTCGCGGATCCGGGTTGTAACAAAGCTCACGCCTCACAACCACAGGAGTAGTCCGTTTCGACCACCCAGCAATGGCCGCAAACTCCTCCATCAAAGGACACACTTCTCCCCCGGGAAACCTAAACACATGCAAACTAGGATCCCAATAATCCAAACACGAGTCAAGGAAGTCTAGATCGACTTTCATTTGGCGAAAGCCAATAAAAACACCTGCGCCATCATCATACACCGCCTTCTTCATCGCCGGACTCAATGAGGAAGTCCACCTCTTCAAAAGAGCATCAAAATGCTCAACCATTTTTCTCGAATACACGAAACTTTTGTAAATATACCTACTATATTTATGAGAGCAAAAACTTGTAGTAAAAGAAAAAGAAAGAATTGATTTGTGAATGAAGATTATGACACGCACCCCCTCTCCTTATATAGGAAACGCATATCCGAAATATGGAAATACAGCACTCCCAGCCAAGCCGTGAAACCGCATGGCTCTATGCGGTTTGCACACCAAACCGCATAAGCCTATGCGGTTTAGCCCACAAACCGCATAAGGCTATGCTGTTCGAAGGGCGGGCTTTTCTCACCACTTTCCTAATTTCGTCTTTCCTAAGCACAACATTCACATTATACTACGGCACCACTTTGTTGTTCCCATGCAGCAACATCACACTTCATCTTAGCAAATACGACTCCTATCACGAGTCAAAACAACGCACTTTTAGCATTCACGCAAGCTCATTTTCGACATTTAAAATGAACTTTTACTAACACATTTTCACAAATTCAATAAAAACATCAAAGCATCCCACTCGGGAATCATTTCGTTTTCAAAACCAAGCTTACTAATGCAACAGGTTTATAAACAACGATCAAGCTCAAGCTACAAAAACATGTAAGCAAAGGTTCATACAATCTTTATTACACAAAGTTCAGTCATGATAACGATGACGATACTCGTCGAATTCACGACGAATCTGAGCCGTCTCAAAGACGACTGACATAATCAAGGCACTTTGCTCGGCCAGCCATCCTCCATCGTTATTTGTCCGCCACAGCCTTTTGTGCACCTCCTTAGCCACCTACAATACGTAATACAAAAAACAAACGCATTACATTCTTCTCCATTTTGCCTTAATTTCACTCAAATTAAGTCAAACTTAGGGGGAAAATTTCAAAACAAGACACAACATACCCAACTTTGCCTTAATTTCACTCAAATTAAGACAAACTCGAGGGGGTAACACGAAAACACGCACCTCACTAGTTTGATCATCGCTACACTCCGTACCTCGATCAAACTGGGGGCTCATACATATACAAAACACACAAATACATTCCTTCTTCACCTTGCCCGTCCAGCTGTCCATCCCTGCGTCAGTGGTCACCGGCAAGTACGTCGGCAACACAAAAGTACGACGGACACCCGAGTCATCATACTCAACGGTGGTATGAAAGTCACCAGGCTGCTCCGCCATCTCAGGATCAAATTTCTGCAAATCAAGCACAAACGCACACGTCAGGAAAAATTTTCGATTTTTCACAAAATTTACACCTACGCATTAAGCAAAAGCAAACACACCTCGATCGGCCCACAAGCAAGCCGAGACCAAGCAAACTGGCCGTAGTCTTCCCCGGGACAGAGAAGACTCACCGACTCCCCCTCTCCGTACAGCGCCACCCGATCCTGTGCGGAAACTCCTCGTTCAAACAGGACCTTCGGCGGGTCTTTAGGCATCACTGGAGCCGGCCACCCGGCCTGATAAACCAAACGCTCTCCAAGGTACCAAACCGGCCCGTACGGCGTCGCCAAGTACAAACGCTGGGTATCACGCACTGCAAACCTAGCCCCAATGCCCTCAGGAATACCCGTATACTGACTCCACGGGAAGGGCTCGAACTGCAAACAAAAGCAACAACAACATCATCAAGAACACATACAATCATTTCAAGTACACTCTATTTGAAATGGTTCAAACACAAACCTGATTAAACTCCATAAGGTTCAGACGCACCCGAACCTCATCATACGACCAGTTAAAGGCCGCACGGTTACACGTGCCCCAAGTGCGTACCGCCGAGTACTCTCTCTCGATCCTCGTAGCATGCGGGGGAAGCAGAAAAGGGAAGTGGCTCAAGATCCACGACTGCACACGCAAGAAACAAAAACACGTTACAAAGACAACAAAAACAAACAACAGTGCACCTAAAACAAAAACAGAATCAACACATACCTCCATCAAGAATCCAGGCGAGACTAAGGACAGTCTCGACCCTCGATCCATGACCTGCGGTCTCACGGCATCCATGCAAAAACGAATGCACAAACCCAAAGACGGCGTCACCCAGTCAAACGTCCCAATTGCATTCCAATCCAGGAGATGCATAAGGACCGACGTCGACGCCCGCTCACCCTTATCGCCGAAGTACACGACGCTGACAAACCACCACAACCACATACGAGCATTCTGCTCGTCACTCCACTCTGAGTGGCCATGCTCGGTTTTCCCCTCAAAATACTCCAAGATGTAGCTCGTCTTGAAAGTGTAAGGTGGTGCACCCTCACAGACCACCTCCAAGCCACCGCCAATCGCAGCAGTCACAACCTCGTCCACGACGGACGGCGCAAACTCAAAGCTCATGTCACGGTCCCCGAACGGCAGCCCCGTCATCACCGCATACTCAGACAAAGTAATGCCGGCTTCGAAGCCGGGCATATGGAACGTCGTCGTGGTGTCCCAATACCTGTCCAAGAAGGCCCTGATCAACATCAGGTTCGCCGTCTGCTTCCTCCCCGCAATCTCCCTCCAACGGCCAACCAACGGGCCAAAAGCACTACGCAACACCCAAGCTTGCGCTCTCGACGAAAGCTTCTCCTCAAAAACACACATCACGGACGAGACGCCCGAGAAAGTCCTCATCGAGCCCTTCTGCCAACCCATCGTCGCTCGATAGGAAACATGTCTCTCCGGAGCAAGCAAAAGGTTATGGCCATCCCAACCCTTGGCGAAGGCCCTGTTCACACGCGACATTCGCGGCCTAGAGCTACTCGCCCTAGGCGCAGCCTCCTCGGCCTCCTCCTCAACATCCATCTCAGCCTCAAGCTCATCCACCAGCTGAAGAGCAAGGTCATCCTCCTCAATAGGATTAGGCACCGGGACATTCCTCCCACGACCTCTACCTCGTGACTGACCACGCCGCGTGCGCAAGTCACGAGGGTCGGCCTCCCTCTCACTGCGCGAACGCCTCATGCTACCCGAAATGGGGGCTCCCTCAGTCCTCGAGCCCGTGCTCTTACAAGCCCTCAATCTCGTAACGCGATCAGAAGCTGCTCCTGCAACGAACATGAACAAATACATACAGCTGTAATACATGCAAGCATACAAACTTGGCATACATTATACATTATACACGACATTCATACACGAATGATACACACATCCATAAACATCCCCTTTACAGAGTATTTTTAGGCCTAATTCACAATTAAGCCGAAAACCGTTCTCTACACATCAAAATTACAACTTTATGGTTTCTATGCGCCATAATAGTCCCCAACAACAACCTAATACAAGCAATTGCATTTTGGTCACCCCGATCAAAAACCCCCAATTCGCCTTAATTACTCCGTATAACTACGACTTAAGACGACGAATTGAAAGCCTTAGCTCGACATTTTTGCAAAACGAAAGCTATAAGCATGCTATACACACTATGGGCATCCTACACCGAAGTTTAATTGAAATTCCGGGTCGGAAAATCCGGGTTCATTTTCGAGTCCGAGCCCTAATTTGGACGTTTTTCACGCAAAGACGGTCTAAATCACAATCAACTCACACATACATGCTAGCATGGCATAATGCAACACAATGACGTCAATTTCAAGCATTCAAACGGCAAATTTCAAGCAAAACTCGGGTTTTCACGCAAAACCCGTCTTTTCAACATTTCAAGGCAAAACTAGGTAATTACAACGACAAATAACGAAAAAGCAAGTTAAAATGGAGCATTACCTGATTCCATAGCAAGGCAACGCAAGAAAAACGAGCAAATTTGGTTGAAAAATCGAAACTTGGTGTTTTGATGTGTTAGAAACCGAAATAGAGCAAATGAGCTTCACTCACGGCTCACCCGTGTTTTATACAGCCCCTACAGCCAACAGGGGAAACCGCATAAGTTTATGCGGTTTGTCCCCTGAACCGCATAAGTTTATGCGGTTTGCACCCTTGGCTTTTCTCTGGTTTTCTCGTTCTGGACCTACTTTTGATTTCCCAATTCATCCTAGCCCTGATGCAACTCCAAGTACGCCCCGTGCTTGGGTTAAGGCGTCACCTACAGTCCGCCATACGCGTATATTAAGCATTTAATGTACGGTACAGAAGCAGAAGCACGAACGCCCTTCACGGGCAAACACATCATTTCCTCCTCAAACGGAAGGCAATCATATGCAATAACAACTACGTAACCACTCCTCGGCGAGCCCAAACATAAACACTCTACAATATACTCAACTACAAGCATCTCACATCACATAGACGCTCCTCGGCGAGTTCAAATGCAAGCACCTCGCAAAACACGTCAAGAGTATTCAAGCACAAGTATCCTACACGTACATCCGAGCACGAACAATGCAATAACCATGGCGCAGAACGCACCCCTACACGAGCATTACAACCTCTACAAATACACTCCTACAAGATCATACACCCTAAGAGCGCACTTTCACGAGACCATACATCCAACCCAGATACGTTCACAGCCTTGCACTTTAGTCCCCACGCATTTCAGCACATACGCTCTTTCACGAGACCATACGAAGACACCACAAGCAGCAGCACTAAACATACAATGATACCCAACATATACAAGACAACGGCATCAACATCAGCAACCAGCATGACAACGAAGGCACTCAGTAGGCCGGCAGGCCCTTATAATATGCACGGACCGCCAAGTCCTTAAAATGCGCAAGTCCCGCCCCGCATAGCCCGGTTCGAAGTCCTCGTCTCACCCACGGACACATGCTTCGTTCCGCTGGTCATATCGAGACTGTAATGGTCCGGATATGGTCGTGGAGTTTGACTAGCGCTCTAGTCCGAGCTCAGTCAAACTGGGCGCTCTGTGGATACCCATATCCGTACCCTCCCAAACAAAACCCTGTGATGTAACACGGACTTTTATTACGCATGTTTAACGCTAACTTAAACGGTTCTAACTAATGTCGAATTCATTTTGAGTCGTTTTGAAATGTTAAAATAATTTAGGCCGCTTCACATCGCACTTAAATAAACGTTCTTTTGTCCATTTGGAGTCTAGCTAGGTCCTTGTCCTGCTTCATTTGGCATGAGCTTCGCATTTGCACTACAATTAGTCCTTTTACATTAACAAGGTCTAATTCAGCATTCCTAAATTCCTAAATTTAGGCCCGGTAGCTAAATCTTCCCTTTAGCCTCCTCTTACACAAAATACGGCTTCACGTCTTACCTTATTCCACAAAACACTACAAAATACACCTTTTTCATTTTTCCGGGTCTCGGGCCCAAAACCGAGCTCAAACCCAGCCTTTGGCCCGCGCTCCAAGGCCCTGAACATCATAAATATCTAAGAAATATCTCAGGAGTTTTCTTGGCAAACAAGCTCGAGATTATCTCGTAATCTTTTAGAGATATAATCAAACCGAAACTAGGAAACTAGGCTAAGAACCACACCTACAAACCGCATAAGCTTATGCGGTTTGGGTGGGCAACCGCATAAGCCTATGCGGTTTGCCCTGGCAACCGCATAAGGCTATGCGGTTTCCTGGCCTGTTTCTATCCCCGGATTTCCTAATTTCTCCGAGGTTTTTAGTATATATACACCCCTATACCCCGACCTCAAAAACACAATTGACAACCAGAATAACTTCTTTCACCCAAGAAATCACAGCATACACACTACAAAACACTCACAAAGCCTCAAGCACTCAAATCCTTGAGTTCAACAAACCATCCCGTGTTGAATTCATCCTCCTTTTAGTTCAAGAAGCGAAGCTCGCCCGGATCCAAGCGTCGGGACAAGGTAGGTACCGATCCACTTGGATCAAAGCTTTTTCTTATTTTTATGGACTAACAAAGGGGACTACACTCTAGCGCCCCGGCTTTGGCACCCAGCGCGCTTGCACTCCAATTGCTCTATTTACTTCGGGTACACTCCATATCCGATGACACGCCAAAGTCGCATAAGCAACCGACCTCTTAAAATAAACCAATGGACAATTGAACTTTATTTTATTTGTATGCATCTTGCACCTTCTTATTTTGCATTAAAATCAACTTAAACAATGAATTCGACCTTTAACTGAACTGTTTTCGTTAACAAGTTAAACATGCTAAACTGAGGGTTTTAATCAATCTTTTTTGCATCTGCATCTGCATTCTTTTACAAACTTATCGCACTTGTACGTAGCGATAACATTGGCTCAAATATCATCTTACTTGGATTGTTCTAGGTCAGTAGAGGCTATTTTTACATAGGCTTTTCTAAAAGGTTTTCATAAATCATTATTTGAATTAACTCTTTTTCTAAAGTACCCTCACCCCGAATCCAATCTGGTTTCACAACCTTAGATCTAGGGGTGTCGGCGTGCTCCAAAATCTAAGACATGTTTTTAACTTAGAACATGGTAGCAGGTTCCTAATTTCCGCGATAATTAGGTGGCGACTCCATAACAGTTCTTAAAGGTTTTTCAAACTTATTAATCTTTTTTAACTTCAACATCGCCCTTAAGCAAGACGCCGAGTTGGGTCCCTCGACGCGGTTCCCGGGTTCCACAAATAGTAAATACGATGAATAGTAAATACGGTGAATAGTAAAAAAATGAATAGTGAAAATACTTAAAATTTACGAACGGACTCAAAATAAATATTTAAGTTTTTCTATGTGTTCTGTTTACCTGAAGAACTGCTAGAACTACAATTTCATCATACAAAGTTCGACGATATATTTAAGTTTCAGAATTTTTACTTATTACGATTGAACGAAGAAATAAGAATTTGAGAAAACGAGCTACTTGAATAAACTACTTGGATTGTTCGCCATGTTGCGACTCTTGAAATTCGAAGTTAGCGAGGTAGCTGTCTATGGGGACTTGGGCTCCCTCCCTGAGTTGCCCAAGGCTATTTAACGATCTTGAGATTGTTATTTGACATGGTATATACAACCCCAGGGATGGGGCATAATTGATATTTCCGTGGGCCCATATTTATGGTAATTGGAAAATACCAGCCCCAACCGGGGGTACCCGTCTCTGGTGATAGTCGAACTTTTTCGTTGGTGATACCTTTTGAATAGCGAATACGTATGATCCTCGATAGGTAGTGTATGCATACATTAGTCAAGGGATTGAATCGTCCTTATTACCTTAGATATCTTTAACCCTGGCAGCCATGTCCAAAATATGTTGGCCCTGTCGGCTACTGCGCGGATTATGTCTGCATGATTCCGCCTTACTAACGAAGATTCTCTAGTTATCACATGTTGAATGTATTTCCTTGTCTTGATTGATTATTGTCCGAATGACTTGATTTTCCTGAGTGTTGAAGTATTACTTATTGAGAATGATTATTTATGAGTGTTGTATGTTATGTGATTGGATGTATACTCGTGTTTTGAATCATCATGACTTCCTTATGTGTTTTGCTTGCCTGCTTACTATTTGTTTTATTTATTTGTTATGTATATCGTATATGTTTAGAGTTACTATACTACATGACCTATTTGATGTTGCTTAGTATGTGTGGGGGAGAAAACACTAATTACGGGATCAAATGCAAGTACCCCGAGGACTTATGTTATCAAATGCTGGGGATGGTTTACCTTATTTTGTACTCCGTTGTTTTGGAGAGATTTGTAATCGAACATACACTCTGTTTATCTTAAACTCATATTATGTATATGGAGTTTGTAATACGATAACAGCTGGTTTTGTAATAAATAGACCTAATTAATTTTCCGCCTTAGTTTAATTAAAGTCACGAAAAACCAGGTTGTTACAGTTGGTATCAAAGCTGTCTTGCGACCGTGAATAACTTAAAGTTATTTCATATAGCGAGACGACACCTGGGCCAGACATATACATACTATATGTCTAGCATAGACTTATAGGATCAAATAATAAATTTTAAACCTCTAGACCGCTAAAATAATAACTTAGATCATTGTAAAATGTGAGAAAGGGTAGAATCTTAAGGACCGACCTATTAATAATAAACTAGTTAGATGAGCGTTAGAATCTTAACCTTTATAATTCTTTTACTTGCTATTTGCTCTGTGGATAACACTAGTCTGACAAAGGCCCTTAGGATGACGTCCTTCAGTTACTCCCGTAACAATTTACCACGATGTCCACCGATGATGCAACTAGGAGAGTATATACGTAGCCATTCCCTCCACATAGAGCGATATGTGGAAGCTCATGGAATCATGACGGGCAGGATCTACCACACGAGGGGCATTGGTATCAGTTTGACCATGATTGAGAGCTTTCATCCATACGATGAGTTTTGGGCACCTCTAGGTTGGCGACTTCTCTTTGATTACGAGCTGTACATGGACCGCATGTACCACCCAGACCCACTTCAGAGGGTGATAGGACCACCTGCGTAGATGGAGTACGATGTACTACTCGACAACTTGATGGATCAAGAATATGAACACGACTATCCTCCAATGCCAGACGCCATCATACCTCCAATCATATGGGAGAGGGATCTCACCTCTGGCAGACTTTTAAGGGTCTCAAATCATATTTAGGGTCATTCGACTCCAATTTGTAAAATATATGTAATCGACTTTTAACTATCTTAAGAACGACCTTAATGTCGTCACTTTTTTCCTAACGGCTATGGGTTTTATTTTCGAACATGACGTTGTGTGGACTTATGTATTATATTTTCTGAATGTAATATCTTACCCATATATATTTATATATATGGAGACGTTAGGTTACAACCTTGTCGTATACATTTCGCAGCGCATCATTTTAAATTCTACGTACGTATCTAAAAATTTCAATTCTCATTTAAATTATTCCCCCACTTATTTCAGATATGACTACCTCGCGACAGGAGACACGGGGAGTGAACCTGGAGGAGAAGGCTCGTAAGAGAGCTGTCCAGGCATATGCACGACGTCAGCAAATGAAGGCGTGGAGGAAAATGCACAACTTGAAGAATTCGAGAATCGACTGGAAGACCAGGGCACTCAAAACTCCATACGTGGAACATCGAGTTCCTGATCACCTCCGCCGATCTTCGGGGAAGACCGACGCGATCGAGGCATTCATGAGGAGCGACCCCGACGCCTTTGAGGGAGTTGGAGATACCTTGTACACTTGGACCAGGCACATGAGTGCAAAGTTCCATGAACACTCGGTTCCGGAGGAGTGGAAAACCTCCTTTGCTGCTGTCTGCCTTGACGGAGAGGCCAAAGCTTGGTGGTTACGACTTCGATCCCTAGCTATACGCGAGGGTGAATACTACCTTAGTTGGGAGGATTTCAAGCTGGGTTTGAGCGACATGTCTTATGCTGTTAAGTATAAGTACCGCTTCTCAGAGAAGGAGTTTCATTACTCGTACTTCGCGTAGTACCGAAGACTAACTTTTGGCATTCTCGACCTATTTTCATATCACTTGAGAATGCATCTAAACTCCTATGTTATTTTGCTGAACTATGTATCTAAGTTTTCATCGTAGTTCATTTCATAGAGAATGTATTAGGCAGCTTGGTAACTTTTTGATGTAACCCTTTTACATTATCAATGAAATGTCTTTTACCCTGCACTATATATTGTGTTTATCTTGGAACTACTCGAATTCATACATTTTAATATTTTTCAGAATGGCTGCAAACGGTATTCCTGACAATGACCTCGACCATCAATTCTTAGAAGAAGAAGCAAGAAGAAGAGGCTTCGAGGACGCAATCGTTAAGATTGCTCAGAACACACACCAATATCATGGTGGCGGGAACAACCAGTCCGCATTTGAGAAGTTCTCCAAACATCGACCCCAAACATATTCTGGCTTCGTCAACCCCACAGTCTTGACAGAGTGGATCGAAGAGATGGAGAAACTGCTAGAACTTAGCAAGACTCCGGCTAATGAGAGGGTGAACGTGGTAGCATATTACCTAAAAGGGGAAGCCAACGGTTGGTGGCGTTTGATCAAATCTACTTTTCCCATGAGGATCTATAACTGGACCGAGTTCAAGACCCTGTTAGAGAACAAATACTTTGGGGAAGAATTGAGATGGGAAAAGGAAGAGGAATTCAGGAACCTAAACCAGGGTGATATGTCGCTGCAGGCATACACCGAGAAATATCGAGTCAGCCCAAGTTTGCTCCTAGAATAATAACTAACGAGGAGGAACTCGCCACTCGTTACGTAAGGGGCATGGCCAACAGTCTGAGGATAAACATGAGCGGGTTCAACTGTAGGAACTTTGCTGAGGCCTACGAAAAAGCAACAAGTATCTGGGCCTCTATCCAGAAGGGTGAAGCTGAGGAGAAGTGGAAGAAGAAAACGTTTGCGCCTCCTGTGGCGAGTGCCAGCTTCATACACAAGCCACTTTTTGGCCGCCCTGGGTTCCAAAATCAAGACAATCGTAATAGGAACCAGAATAGACCCTTTTACCCTAACCGTAACCCCACTGCGTCAGTCACAAGGAACAACCAACAACCAACCGGAGCTCCGCCCTTCCAGGCAAATCGGCCGCTTCAGACAAATTTAGTCATCCGGAAAACGTTGCAATGGGGAACCTGTAGTGTGTTTTCTGTGTAAAGTAGTGGGGCACAAGGCTAATGAATGCCCAAAGAGGGGCGCTGGTAGTAAGGCAAATGCGGGACCACCGCCAGCCGTCAGGGTTCAGGACGCCGTTCACGCCCGACAGAGTCTCAAGAAGGGGATCGATGATATTATCGATGTCGACGTCATCACTGGTAATTTCCTAGTTAACTCAGTGCCGGCTTTTATTTTATTTGACACAGGAGCATCTTTATCTTTCATATCCTCAAAATTTATCAAACAATCTAAACTCACAAACCCTGAACAAATCAGAACTAACATATCACTACCAGATGGTAAAAACATTCCTTGCTCTTCAAAATACAATAATGTAAAAATTTCGATTCACAACACCGACTTTCTATCAGACCTAGTATTGTTCGATCTTCCCGAGTTCGATGTAATTCAAGGAATGAATTGGCTAGCTCGCCATAATGCAACGTTCAAATGCCAAAACCAGAAAATTACGCTGAAAACTAACCCAGGAAAAGAAGTGTCATACCAGAGTTTGAAGAGGAAAAGGGGAGTGAAGTTAGTATCTGTACTGAAACTCCAGAAAATGGAGAGAAAAGGGCATCAGGTGTATTTTTGCAGCATTAACAAGGTCGAGGACGACGTACGAATCGAGGACATCCCGATCGTGAATGAATACCCCGATGTATTCCCGGATGTATTACCGGGTATTCCTCCTGCACGAGATGTTGAATTCTCTATCGACCTTATACCCGGTACTTCACCTATATCAAAGGCACCATACAGAATGGCGCCTGTCGAACTTCAAGAACTCAAGAAACAGTTGGAGGAAATGATTGAGTTAGGATTCATAAGGCCGAGTGTTTCACCTTGGGGTGCACCGGTACTTTTCGTAAAGAAGAAGGATGGGAGCATGAGACTCTGCATCGATTATCGAGAATTGAACAAAGTGACGATCAAGAATCGTTATCCTCTGCCTAGGATAGACGTTCTCTTTGACCAGCTTAAGGGAGCAGGAGTTTTCTCCAAAATTGACCTGAGATCGGGATACCATCAGATCGCGGTCCGTAAAGAAGACATACAAAAGACTGCCTTCAGATCTAGATACGGACATTACGAGTTCAAAGTAATGCCGTTCGGCCTTACGAATGCACCGGCAGTGTTTATGGACCAAATGAACAGAACTTTCCACGAATATCTCGACATCTGCGTGGTCGTGTTCATTGACGACATCCTGATCTACTCCAAGAATAAAGAAGAACACGCGGAACACCTACACATTATCCTGAGCATCTTAAGAGATCATAAATGGTACGCTAAGTTTTCAAAGTGTGAATTTTGGCTAGACCAAGTGGCGTTCCTAGGCCACGTAATCTCCAAGGAAGGTGTAATGGTGGATCCAGCAAAGATTGAGGCTGTCAAGGAATGGGTAGCACCAAAAAGCGATCCATCAAGTCGAAGCTTCCTTGGATTGGCTGGCTATTATAGGAGATTCGTTCCTGACTTCTCAAAAGTAGCCCGCCCAATGACTAAACTGCTACAGAAGGAATCAAAGTTCTTATGGACTGACGACTGTGAAAAAGCGTTCCAAGAGCTTAAGACGAGGCTTACTACAGCACCAGTCTTAACCTTGCCAACCGATGGTGATGAGTACGAAGTATACTGTGACGCATCACTGAATGGTTTGGGTTGCGTCTTGATGCAACAAGGGAAAGTAATAGCATACGCATCCAGACAACTTAAAGTGCATGAAAGGAATTACCCAACTCACGACCTTGAACTTGCGGCGGTCGTGTTTGCACTGAAGATTTGGCGTCATTATCTCTACGGGGTCAGCATCAAATTCTACACCGACCACAAGAGCTTAAAGTACATCTTTACCCAGAGGGAATTGAACATGAGACAGCGAAGATGGTTAGAACTAATCAAGGATTACAAGATCGAGTTATTATACCACGAGGGAAAGGCTAATGTGGTTGCTGACGCACTGAGTCGTAAGACAATACATACTCTGAACAACATTTGGGAAATTACCTCAGACATCGTCCAGAATCTGAAGAGACTGAGCTTAGATCTAGTACGATCGGATGACGCTGATCTAAATGCAATGGTGGTCGAACCAGAATTATTTCATGACATTCGGGCACTACAGTGGGAAGACCCGGCTCTGTTAGAAATTAGGGAAAAGATTCCATCAGAAGGAACAGAAGGGTTTGAGATTTACACTGACGGAAGTCTACGCTT
Organism: Dianthus caryophyllus; assembly: GCA_023091065.1. Lineage (NCBI taxonomy): Eukaryota > Viridiplantae > Streptophyta > Magnoliopsida > Caryophyllales > Caryophyllaceae > Dianthus > Dianthus caryophyllus. Next base: position 1,994,215 of record JALGRB010000018.1, read on the forward strand.
CAATGGTAGATGGTGCATACCTAACAATGAAGATTTGAAATGCAAAATCCTTGATGAAGCACATAGCACCCGCTACTCAGTACATCCTGGCTCAGATAAAATGTACAAAGACCTGAAATTGCGTTTCTGGTGGATAAGGATGAAGGCAGAGATCGCCGAGTACGTGGCACGATGTATGATTTGCCAGAAAGTAAAATTTGAACACCAGAGGCCAGGAGGACTACTCCAACCTTTGGAAATTCCCCAAGGAAAGTGGGATTCCATATCGATGGATTTTATCACGGGGTTACCGAGGACATCAAGCGGCAAGGATGCGATATGGGTTATTGTGGATCGTCTAACTAAAGCGGCTCATTTTGTTCCAATCAAGGAGACATGGGGATTAGAAGAACTAGCCAAAGCTTACGAGAAAGAGGTAATACGACTACATGGCGTCCCCCTAGACATTATATCAGACCGGGACGCAAGGTTTACATCACATTTCTGGAAGAAATTACAAGAGGCTTTGGGTAGTAAATTGAAGATGAGTACGGCTTTCCATCCAGCAACTAACGGTCAGACAGAGCGAACTATCCAGACACTGGAAGACATGTTGAGGGCGTGCACGATGGAATTCAACGTGAACTGGGAAAAGAGTTTACCTCTCGTTGAATTGTCTTACAACAATAGTCATCACGCTAGTCTGGGGTGTGCTCCTTTTGAAGCTGTGGATACCCATATCCGTACCCTCCCAAACAAAACCCTGTGATGTAACACGGACTTTTATTACGCATGCTTTAACGTTGACTTAAACGGTTCTAACTAATGTCGAATTCATTTTTGAGTCGTTTTGAAATGTTAAAATGTTTTAGGTCGCTTCACATCGCACTTAAATAACGTTCATTTTGTCCATTTGGAGTCTAGCTAGGTCCTTGTCCGGCTTCATTTGGCATGAGCTTCGCATTTGCACTACAATTAGCCCTTTTACATTAACAAGGTCTAATTCAGCATTCCTAAATCCCTAAATTTAGGCCCGGCGGCTAGATCTTCCCTTTAGCCTCCTCTTACACAAAATACAACCTCACGTCTTACCTTATTTCACAAAACACTACAAAATACACCTTTTTCATTTTTCCGGGTCTCGGGCCCAAAACCGAGCCCAAACCCAGCCTTTGGCCCGCACTCCAAAGCCCTGAACATCACAAATATCTCAGAAATATCTCAGGAGTTTTTTTGGCAAGCAAGCTCGAGATTATCTCGTAATCTTTCAAAGATATAATCAAACCGAAACTAGGAAACTAGGCTAAAACCACACCCTCAAACCGCATAAGCTTATGCGGTTTGGGGAGGCAACCGCATAAGCCTATGCGGTTTGCCCTGGCAACCGCATAAGGCTATGCGGTTTCTAGGCCTGGTTCTATCCCCGGATTTCCTAATTTCTCCGAGGTTTTTAGTATATATACACCCCTATACCTGACCTCGAAAATCACAATTTACAACCAGTTTTCACAGCAAACACACTGCAAAACTCCCTCAAAGCCTCAAGCACTCAAATCCTTGAGTTCAGCACACCATCCGTCTTTGAATTCCTCCTTTAGTTCAAGAAGCGGCTCTGCCCAGATCTGCCGTCGAGGACCAGGTAGGTCCGATCCACTTGGATCAAAGCTTTTTCTTATTTTTATGGACTAACAAAGGGACTACACTCTAGCCCCGGCTTTGGCACCAGTAGCTTGCACTCCAAGTGTTATATTTACTTGCCACACTCCATATCCGATGACACGCCAAAGTCGCATAAGCAACCGACCTTATAAAATAAACCAATGGACAATTGAACTTTATTTTATTTGCATGCATCTTGCACCCTTCCTATTTTGCATTAAAATCAACTTAAACAATGAATTCGACCTTTAATCAACTGCTTTAGTTAACAAGTTAAACATGCTAAACTGAGGGTTTTAATCAATCTTTTTGCATCTGCATCTGCATTCTTTTACAAACTTATCGCACTTGTACGTAGCGATAACATTAGCTCAAATATCATCTTACAAGGATTGTTCTAGGTCAGTAGAGGCTATTTTTACATAGGCTTTTCTAAAAGGTTTTCATAAATCATTATTTGAATTACTCTTTTTCTAAAGTACCCTCACCCCGAATCCAATCTGGTTTCACAGCCTTAGATCTAGGGGTGTCGGCGTGCTCCAAAATCTAAGACATGTTTTTAACTTAGAACATGGTAGCAGGTTCCTAATTTCCGCGATAATTAGGTGGCGACTCCAAACAGTTCTAAAAGGGTTTTTTTTTTAACTTAATCTTTTTAACTTAATCCGCCCTTAAGCAAGACGCCGAGTTGGGTCCCATTCGATCCCGGGTTCCACAGAAGCATTATACGGGAGAAAATGTCGCAGCCCTGTCTGTTGGGACGACGCTAGTGACAACGTGGGTACTGGACCCCAGGCAATACAAGATCAAATCGAACACATTAAGATCATCCGAGAACGACTACAAGCAGCTCAAGATCGGCAGAAGAAGTATGCGAACGAGCACCGTCGACCTATTGAGTTCAACAGTGGGGATAAGGTCTTCTTGAAAGTATTACCCATGAAAGGGGTGAGACGTTTCGGACTAAAGGGAAAGCTTAGTCCAAAGTACATCGGACCCTACGAAATACTTGAACGAATTGGCGAAGTGGCATACCGACTCGCCTTACCGCCAAACTTATCCAAAGTGCACGATGTATTTCATGTAGAGCTCAGGAGATACAGAAGCGACCCTAGTCACATTGTTATGCCCGATGTGATCACCATCGAGCCTAACATGCTCTACTCTGAGAAACCAGTGGAAATTCTCGCCAGGGAGACCAAATTCTTACGACGCAAGTCGATACCTTTAGTCAAGGTTCTCTGGCGGGGATAGAAGACTGAACAAGCAACGTGGGAGACCGAGGCGTCGATGAAGGAAAAATACCCGGAGTCGCTCAAATACAGTAACCTTAGCCACCTAATTAACTTTAAGTTTCGGGGACGAAACTTCTTTAAGGGGGGAGGATTGTAACACCCCGTGTTAATTTAAACCTAATCATTAATAGGAAATCAATAATTAGACAATCTCGCTCAAGTATTTTCCTAAAACAATACACTACGATTTTTCTCGCACCTAAACTAAAACCATTTTGATATGATTCGAATTCGAACTCTATTTTTACATATTCAAAAACTCGATAAATCAAATGATGAATCGATGACAAATTTCTCAACGACAAATTTCGGCACGCAAATCGAGGTCAATATTGACCAAAGTGGCCGAGCCACTTAAGGTGATTAAATCACCTAATTCCTTTTTCAAATATACTTACCCATAATCAAAATCTAACAAAATTAGTTAAGGCTTAATCATTTTGATTATTACTAACAAAACATATTATATTAATATCAAATTACTATTTCGTTTTGATTTAACTAACACTTTCGCTAAATATCGAAATAATGAGTCACACTAAGTCTAAACTGATAAACTTTTTGACGTTTGAGTATAATTATTTAAATCGATAACATTCAACGAAAAAAATAAGCGTTTCGATCAAATAAGATTTTATTTCAAAGTTGCGAGGAACTAATACCCAATTTTTGTTTTGATTTCGTTTTGAGGTTTATTTTCATTTTTATTTTCGATCTTACTTCGAACCATTATTTTAAGATCATATATTTTATTTCGAGACTTTTCGCGTGCGCGCAAATCGAAAATTTCAAAAACGAAAATCGAGCCACTTGATCTTGGTTTTTGGCCGAGATTTTGGACCTCCTTGGTCCTTGCTTATCCTCTTCCATTTCTCTACTTTACTCAACCATCTAAATCACTTACACTCCTACATTATTTTCATCATCACATTCTAGCTTATTTAAAATTAAACATTATACTTTCTAAATATTAAACTTACTACAAGTTTACTAGTATACATTTTATTACCACTACTACATTTCATTCACACACAAACACAAAAAAATTACTAACACTTTCTCTCTAAATAAAACCAACTCAAGAACACTTGTAAGAACAAACTCATCTTCAACCTTGAGCATTCTTGAAGATCTTCATCTTCTTCCTTCCATTTTTCTTCCTTAAATATTTATTTCTTGCTCTTTATTTCCTTAAGCACTTAGATAAACTCTCCACCATTTATACTTGTTAATCACTACCTCCTTTTAAATAGTAAATAATTAAGAACATAAATCAAAATCATTTAAAAACTATACATCACCTAAAACATAAAAATGATACTACAATTTAAACTTTTAGTTTAGTTAGTTTTAGCTAAAATAAATTACTAACTTATTTATTTGCATTTTTATGTACCAATCTTAACCAAAGACGAGGAGCAAGGTGGAGGCATAGACTTGAGCCAGTTTGACCATATAGTGGATCCCGACAACTGCTAAACTAATTCGCTCATAACCTAATTAAGGTGCCCCCGCACACTAGTTTTAATTTTGTAAATCGCATGCTATTAAGTGTTGTGTGTTATATTTATTATGTTTATGAACACCTAGCATCACATGTTAAATTAGAAGACAAAAATCGAAAAATAAAATATATTGAACACTAACAAAACCCACGGCCTACCCTTAATTTTTCACTTAATTTTTCGTTTTATTTTTTGTTAATTGCATGCTTAAAATACCATGAATAAGATGTATATGAAAATATAAATAGTTTATGTTTTGGACTTAAAATGAAATTGTTGTGAAATTTAAATGTTTTAAAGTATTATGTGCATGAAACTATTGTTGTTATTTTGATGTTTGAAATAATTTACTTTTGTGTGTTAATGTTTGTATATGATTTTTCACTCATGTTAAATACAAAAATAATATAAAGGAAATTAGTTATTGAATTAGAAGTATAAAAATCAAAAATTAAAAACTATGAACATATATATGTATACACGGTTTTATTGAATAAAATGGACCAATATTTAGTTTTAATTTTTCTAAATAACATATTATGATTAGTTTAGGTAAATTAGACTTGTAGGAAAAATTTGGGAAAATTATATAAACATATAAAAATATATCTAATTGATGTTCATATGAAAAATATTAGGGTTCTTCACATGTTCATGTGTTCTTCATTTATGTGACTAGTTTGATTCATAATATTTATAAGTTTTAGTTAATTGTTGTTTAAAGTCAATAGTGAAAAATTACAATAATAGTTATATAAGTTAAATCGACTAAATCCTTAAAATATAAAAGTTAGAAATATAAAGTGTCACAAATCACTATTCATAAATGAAATAAAATATTTAGTGAAAATCGTAAACTAGTTAAATCACTTTAGTATAATTTAGATAATTAGTATATAAAAACTTTAAGTCGAAAACCGATAAATTAGAAAACGAAAATAAAAAGCTAAGTACATAGGAGGCCACGGTTTTTGGGCTGAAAATTGACCTAAAATAATCTTGTCACTTTTTATTTTTATCACTTAAGTAAATTAAATGGTTAATGTATTGAATTATTAATAGAAACAAAAAAAAGAAATAAATAGAGTAGTGTACAAGGGGGCTACGGCATTTCCCTTATTTTGGGGTCAATTTTGGTCAAAATGAATTTGTAACTTAGTCACTAAATTTAATTTGTATTTAGGATTATATTAGATTGTATAATGAATTGTTAATAAAAAGAATCAACGAAACCGATTAAAATAAACGTTGCATGTTTTAAAATGAACAAATTCGAGTGTTACTACCTTTGCTTAAATTTGGATGTGGACATACGGACTATTTAAAATGAACTACGACAACCTCGCTAAAAATGGAAACCGCTAAAATTTTAGTTAAGTATATGATTAAATTTAACCGAGTTTTACTTTCGAAATATTATTTAAAAACGCTAAGTACAAAACGAACTTAACGACTTTGAAACTAGAATTTTATACTTAGTAAATAAAAAGCTTAGTTTTATATCTAAAAATATCCTAAGTATAAAATTGGTATAAAGTATAAAAATACTATGTATAAAGAAAATATAAAAAATAAATACTAAGTATAGAAAAAGATACTAAAAATAAGAATACATGTACGTATAAAAATACGTATAAATACGAAGTATAAAAATACGCATACGTATAAAAATACGTATAAATACGAAGTATAAAAATATGTACAAATACGAAATACGAAAATACAAATACGTATAAAAATACGAGGAATAGTAAATACGATGAATAGTAAATACGGTGAATAGTAAAAAAATGAAGAGTGAAAATACTTAAAATTTACGAACGGACTCAAAATAAATATTTAAGTTTTTCTATGTGTTCTGTTTACCTGAAGAACTGCTAGAACTACAATTTCATCATACAAAGTTCGACAATATATTTAAGTTTCAGAATTTTTACTTATTACAATTGAACGAAGAAATAAGAATTTGAGAAAACGAGCTACTTGAATAAACTACTTGGATTGTTCGCCATGTTCGACTCTTGAAATTCGAAGTTAGCGAGGTAGCTGTCTATGGGGACTTGGGCTCCTTCCCTGAGTTGCTCAAGGCTATTTAACGATCTTGAGATTGTTATTTGACATGGTATATACAACCCCAGGGATGGGGCATAATTGATATTTCTGTGGGCCCATAGATGGTAATTGGAAAATACCAGCCCCAACCGAGTGCAGTCTCTGGTGATAGTCGAACTTTTTCGTCGGTGATACCTTTTGAATAGCGAATACGTATGATCCTCGATAGGTAGTGTATGCATACATATTAGACAAGGGATTGAATCGTCCTTATTACCTTAGATATCTTTAAGCCTGGCAGCCATGTCCAAGTTATGTTGGCCCTGTCGGCTACTGCGCGGATTATGTCTGCATGATTCCGCCTTACTAACGAAGATTCTCTAGTTATCACATGTTGAATGTATTTCCTTGTCTTGATTGATTATTGTCCGAATGACTTGATTTTCCTGAGTGTTGAAGTATTACTTATTGAGAATGATTATTTATGAGTGTTGTATGTTATGTGATTGGATGTATACTCGTGTTTTGAATCATCATGACTTCCTTATGTGTTTTGCTTGCCTGCTTACTATTTGTTTTATTTATTTGTTATGTATATCGTATATGTTTAGAGTTACTATACTACATGACCTATTTGATGTTGTTTAGTATGTGTGGGGGAGAAAACACTAATTACGGGATCAAATGCAGGTACCCCGAGGACTTATGTTATCAAATGGTGGGGATGGTTTACCTTATTTTGTACTCCGTTGTTTTGGAGAGATTTGTAATCGAACATACACTCTATTTATCTTAAACTCATATTATGTATATGGAGTTCGTAATACGATAACAGCTGGTTTTGTAATAAATAGACCTAATTAATTTTCCGCCTTAGTTTAATTAAAGTCACGAAAAACCAGGTTGTTACAAAGGCAGTAGCACACGATTTAGTTCATTTTTATAACGGTGAATCATTTTTATCGGTTTAATATATTTCTTTTATAACGAAATCGATTTATACAAAAATTCAATTCTACTAACTATTAAAATTTAGTGACTTAGTGATATTTTCATTTTGATTAAATTTGGCTCATTTTATTTAGGAATGTCGTGTGGTGTATGTATAATATCTAAATTCATTTATTTCTTTTAATTTCTTAATTCTAACTTATTAACTAAATAATAAACTAAAAAGTGATAAAAACAATTTTTGACCCAAACAATGTAGGGATGCCGTGGCTAAGTGTGGTAGTCTTTAAATTTTTTGTTTTTCAATTTTATCGGTTTTTAGCTTAAAGTTTTTATATAATAATTATTCTAATTATACCAAAACGATTTAACAAAAATGAAATTTTACTAAAAATTTCATTTGATTTATGAATAGTGTTTTTCAACACTTTAATTTTCTAACTTTTAAAACTTAAAGATTTAGTTAGTTTAATTTATATAGTTACTAATATAATAACTTATTAGAGAATTAAAACAATAAATAACAACAAACATAAAATAATCAAGAATCAAAATAAGCTACTAATCAAGAACAACATGAAGAAACTCATGAACATCAAGAACACCATATTTAAAGTCAAGAACACAAATGCATATTTTACAACTTATATATTATTTTCCTAATTTAATTTTTATAGCATAATAACATTCATTTTAACCTAACTTAACATAATATATTATTTACAAAAATTAAAAGTGAAAATATATTAAAAAAAAATAGGGAATGCCGTGAGGTTGTATGTGTGTGTATAAATTTTTATTTTCGATTTTTATTCACTTTAAACTCATTGTTAATATTTCACATAATTTTTATATAAGATTACTACTTAACCAAAACATAAATACACATAAAAATCATATGAATCATAATTAAAAATGATCAAAACAAATAAAACTAAACATATTATCATATTACTACACAAATCTATTTAACACATTATTTAGTTATTATCATTATTTATACATCACATAAACATTCAAGTGCACACAAGTGATGTTTAACATAATTTTCATACTCATAAAATTATAATAACAAAAAAAATTAATTTACAAAAGAGGTTAAAATGAGATATAACTAGTCACCTTAAATCGGATGTTAACGTCGAGGATCTAAAATAAATTTTAGATCGAAAGTCCTTCACCCATATTACCCAAGTTCTTCACCCAAAAACCCGTAACAAGTAAGCTTCAAAACCCACTAAAGAGCTAAAGAAATAATAGAGGTTATTAGAATAATATTTAAGGTTTTAATTTAGAGGTTTTTGTAAATAAAAGGAAGAAAAATAAAGAGAGAGAAGAGAGCAAAGTGGCTCGGCAATTTGGAGCAAAATGGGAGAGTTTTTGACTTAGAAAATAATGTGGAAAAACTAGTAAAGAAATTAGGTTAAATGAATTAGGTTTTGTTTTGTTTATTTAGTAATAAAGTTTTAATTAATGAAATTAGGGGACAATAAAATCAAGTGGCATTACTAGTATGCAAATACACTCTTTGGCAAAGAAAATGTTTATTATGTGTTTTAAAAAGTTTTTACGAAATAAATCGGGTTTAAAAAGTCGGGCGTTAAAAACGATAAAAGTTAAAGTGTGCGCGTTTGACGATTTTTCGAAATATCTCAACTTTTGAATTCTAAGACTAAAATATTTTATTTACTACTCGAGAAAATATTTAAAAGTGACGGAAATGAAAATGGTAGTATTAATGTAGTAGTATCGTATTTGTACGTATTTTTATTTGTAACAACCCGGTTTTTCGTGACTTAATTAAACTAAGGCGGAAAATTAATTAAGTCTAATACATGCCGGATGTTAATTAAATTACATTCAAATGGCATAGGATACAAATATATATTACAATCTCTCAAAGGAAACAAACGAAACATCCTAATCGTCCCGATAATCCTGAGTCTCGAGAAGTTCCTGCAACGGAGACAAAAACACAAAATAGGAGGATCTCCCGCTCAGAGGCGGGAAGTGACTGTTCTAACCAACAACCTCTAAACCAAAGTTTTGGTTTATTTAACCTATGATTAAAAGTAACTTTAAGAAGACTAAACGCGTATAACTCCAAAGAAATGTGATATTTCAATAAAATTGGACAATTAGCATATAATATCAGTTCTCACATATAGATATTTAAATCTCATACAACATGCAGTTCATAAAACGTAACGTAGAATATAGAAAATAAATAAATAAAAACACATTGCAATTAGGCAAGCAAAACACATAAGGAAATCATGATGATTTAATCACGAGTATACATCCAATCACATAACGTACAACACTCATAAATAATCATTCTCAATCGATCGTATTCCAACACTCAGCCAGGTCATTCAGATAATCATCAAACAAACAAGGAAATACATTCAACATGTGATAACAAATGAGTCTTCGTTAGTAAGTGCTAAGCATGCGACATAATCCGCAAGCGATGGCAGAGGGCCAACATAACTTGGACGTGACTACCAGGCTTAAAGATAACTAAGGTAATAAGGACGATTCAATCCCTTGTCTAATGTATGCATACACTACCTATCGAGGATCATACTTATTCGCTATTCAAAAGGTATCACCGACGAAAAAGTTCGACTATCACCAGAGACGGTACCCCGGATGGGGTCATGCTTCCAATTATCGATATATGGGCCCACGGTAATATCAAGTATGCCCCATCCCCGAGGTTGATACTCCGTAGAAAAGAAATCTCAAGATCGTTAATCGCCTTGGGCAACTCTGGGAGGAGCCCAAGTCCCCATATCTGACTACCTCGTTAACTTCGAATTTCAAGAGTCGCAACATGGCGAACAATCCTAGTATTTTATTCAAGTAGCTCGTTTTTCTCAATTCTTATTTCCTCGTTTATTCAAATCAAGTGACAATTCGAAAACTTAAATATATCGTCAAACTTTTATAATTAAATATAACGTACCACATGATCTCATATAAACAGAGCAAGTAAGGTATTTTATTTGAAGTATATATTGATATTCTTCTTAACATGCCCACTTATTATTTTATTTATGTTTATTTTAAGTAATTGTTAAAACTTTGCTATTTTATTGATTCTTATTTTATTTTTGTATTACATTTAGATTTTTAAGTAAGTTAAACCATTCTGTGTTTATACTTATGTGTATTTTTATACTTGTGTGTATTCTTATACTTTGTATTTATCGTATTTTTATACGTATGTATTTTTATTTTGTATTTTAGTAATCTAATAATAGTTCGATTAAGTATGATTTAGTTTCATTTAAACTTTAAGTAAATTAAAGTAGATTAGTGATTAGTAATATAAATAATTGAATTGCATTTATAACTCACATTTATTTCTTCCTTTTATTTAAATTGTAAAGTGTTTAGCGATTTAGTAGTTTTAACATTTATTTTAACTTGTAAAAGTATCTTAATGATACTTAGCAAACTTTAGTATTTTTAATAAAATCTAATATAATGACATTTAGGCACTATTCGCTTAGGTGGCCTAATTTACAATTGATTTTATTTATGTAACTTTTACGTAGTCGTATTAGGTGACTTAATACGTGAGATTATTAATATTTATATTTTAGTACCATTCACTTAAGTTTAATTTATTTAATTTTTCATAACTTTTTATAATGTCATACACTTTATAGTTTCAATTTTAGTTAGGTTTTGTATTTATATATATAAATATATCATTCATAATTTTTATATAACTTTACTTAGTAAATTTTTAGTCGATCTTTATATGATCTTAACAATTCACCTTTTTGTAAATTCTTATTTGTGATACTAATTATTAACTTTATTCAATAATAGTTTTACTTAGATTCATTTTAAGTTTTAAAGTACCCAATTTCTTTTTATTATTTTAACCAAATACTTATTTAGTATATTTTAAGTTCATTGTAAACTTTATAATTTTAACAAGGTAATCTTTATATTAAATGTGATATATGACATTTTATATAACTATTTATATTAGAAATTTTTATACGAGTAGCAATTAACTTATGTTTTTACCTTTAAATTTATTTAATACTAATTTAAACTTAATACTCTTTTTATTTAACTCTTAATTTTTAGTTGTGTTTTATTTAAACCTTTTTAGTGCCGATAAATATTTTATTTCAATAAATATTTTATATTAATTTACTTTATTTACTTAAGTTATTTTAATAATATTTTTAGTCTTATTTTATAATTGTGATACTTATAGTTAATATGATCAAAAATTTACACATAACATATAATTTCAACATGATAATATTTCATATAAATTCAACAATAATTCACAACACATTTTCACCCAAAATATAATTTCACAAAATCATATAAATATCATATTTCACAATTCAATTCAACATTATATTATAACTAAAATTAACACCCAATTTCATACTATAGCGAATCATACAAAGTTATCAAATTAAACTGAAACGGGACTCATACGTGTCTAATGCATACTAGCTCACTTTTAATAACAGATTAATTAAAATAAAACCAAAATGTTAAAATTAGAGATTTTGGATAAGAGTCGAGTCACCTAAATCTGGCTCACGAACAGAGGCCTCCAAATATGGTCCTAACCCGTTTTCTTGTGGACCCAAAGTCAACAGCAAAGAACCCAAATAAGAATAGCAGTACTACATCCATGTGTTCTCAAACATTGACAGTGAATGAGACAACACCAAACGGCGTCAAATGACGGGAACAGCACCGAGGAGATTAGTGAACCGAGCACAAGCTTTCTAGGTTCGTCTCCAAATTCGTTCCCGGCAAATAACAGAACAAGCAAGGGAGGTAACGTGGATTAGAGTCGGCGAAATTAAATGACGATGAAATTTATGGATAAATATGGTTAAATCGACGACACTTACCGAAGCGATTAAATACGACGGCAAGCGAGGCGGGGCCACGGTGGTGGTGGCGAGGTCGAGGAGGCGTAAAAAAGCAGGAGGAAGAGGAGGGGCGGCAGAGCACGGCCAGGGGAAGAAAGAGAGGGAGGCAGGGAGTCGATGGAGCTCGGTGGTCGTGGTGACGTGGCGACTAAGGCGGCCGTCGGTGGTGGTGGCTCGCTAGGCTCAACTCCGGCATCGTAATCGAAACCGAAAAGAGGATATGCAGGGGACACGAAAAAGGGAAGTCGAAGAGCAGGGAGGTGGCCTGAGGTGGCGCCTTTGGTGGTGGTGAGCACGACGGTGGTGGTGTTCAAGCTCGAGCTCGCCTTCAATGGCGACTCCGGTGGTCGGCCTAGTTGGCTCCGGTGAGTACGTGGCAAAAAGAAGGGAGAGCAGGGGCAGGAGAGAAAGGACCACGGTGGTGGTGTTGGCCGGAGCTGTTGCTTTCGTCGTGGTTGTTATCGTCGTGTTGTTGTTTGTTGTGTCGCCATTGTTGCTGTCGTGGGCATGCTGCTGCTACTTGTTGTTCTTATTATTATTATTATCATTATTATTATTATTATTATTATTATTATTATTATTATTTGTTGTTTTGTTTGATGTTGTTGAAGTCGGCTATTGTTGTTGTTGTGCTGATGTATTTGTTGTTTCATTTAAAGAAGAAAAGGGGAGGAAGAAGAAGAAAGAGTATTAAGGAAGACTCATAAAAGAAAATATCTGAATTGAATGGAGGGAGTGAAAAGGGTCGACGTGGGTAAGGCTTAACCAAGGCATTTAATTTACGATTTGCTCCGTTTCATTTGCTCTTATTTATAAACTTTTATATTTTATAAAATATATCATACTTTAAATTATTTGTTTTAAATTTTAGTTCTATGATTAGTATTATAAAATTTAAATTTTTAGATACCAAAAGTATTAAAATTGTCAACTATAAATTTTATTACGGTCTCATAAATTTTCAAACGGTCTGTTCGTTTGCAAGGCACATTTCAATAAAATTATTTTTATTCAAGTAATAATAATTTTTAAAGTAAGACGCAAATTTATTAAGTTTAATATAAACAATTGAATCAAGGTTTTAGTTTGACCAGTATTTTGAGAATAAAAATATAATACACATTAATATAAAAATCGAGAAAGTTTAACTAAAAATATCTTGAGAAAGTTTATTAAATCGAAATTTTTCAGTCACGTTTTTAAAACAAAGGAATAAAGTTAAATTATATAAATTTTAATTTAAGAATTTTGTTAAAATAATTAATTAGTATTAATAAAAACACGGGGTGTTACAATCCTACCCCCTTAAGAAAAGTTTCGTCCCCGAAACTTGAATAGGATGGATAACTACTCGAGATTAAAAAGCAGTTGGAGAAAACATTGATGTTTTTGGACTTGGAAGATTAATATTACTCTTAATTGGATATGAATTTTCTAAAAAGGAAAGATTGATGAATTTAATAATTTTCAAATATAAATAATTCTTTTTCAAATTAATATCTAAATGTTGCTGCATTGTCATTTTCAAAATCAACGAGAAAGAGATTTTCAAAAAGGTAGGGCCTAGAAGTTTTGTACGGAATCAAATTAAATAAAAATAATAAGCGTTTTAAGAATTAAAACAATTTATTTAAATTTGAAAATAAAATGTTAACCTTAAAATAGGTTAAAATAGGAAATTTTAAGATTTAAATTGGACTTTAATAAAATCAAATTATAGTCCTACCCCCTTAAGAAGTTTTAAACGTATACACATAATATTATTTTTGTTACTTTTAATGATCACGTGTATATGAAATATAGCCTTAGGAAAACGGCATTTAGGGAAATTATGTAAAAGTCGTCGTGATCATAATTAAAATATGAGCTTTAATGAAATTAAGGAAATTCAGGTTATCGTTGAATGATAAATAAAATTTTAGAAAATTATGGATAACCTGGTTGATATAGCCCATTTTCATAAAATTATTATTATAATGCTATTAGGTGAAACAGAAATGTTATAAATCATATTTAGGATATGATTCGAAATTTATAATAAGGGGTTATATAAAAGACAAAGAAAGTGATATATGTGTATATATACTTCAAAGAGATATAATTATAACGGATTAGGACAAGTTCAAAAGTTATTTAAAATATAAAGAAAAGAATTTCAGAAATGAAGGCAATAGACGAAACTTCATCGTATAAGGTTAATAAGTACTTCGTAGGAATTATAATTTAAGAGTTCAAACATTTTATAACAAGGAAGTACGTTTAAGAGGTTGAATAAAAAGTTAACGAAATTACAAAGGAAATATAAAGTCATTTTTATTTGAGATTGAAGAGAACAAATGAAAATTAACTTTATGAATTCAATTAGTAAGTTTTATAGATAGATTTCAAGATTAGAAATTTTAGAAACTAAAATTAATTGTAAGGGGTCAAAAGAACGAAACTAATCAAGTTCGAATGTAGAGTATAAAGATTAAGGAGTTTATGAATTTCGAAAACAAAAATGGTATAATTTTTACGAGATTAAAGGAAGAGATGAAAATCATTGAAGAAGTGAATTATTGCGAATTATTGACTTAGGAGATCAACAATTTTGAGAGAGTTTTATTTTATTTTATTTTTTATTTTTTTTTTTTTTATTATTTTTTTAACGAAGTTGTAAAATCATTGAGTTAACTTCTTTTTGGTAGGGAATTTAAAAATGTAAGAGGAATTACTAAAGTCATGGAGAGATTAAATATTAGGAAATTTTATGATTAGGAAATCTGAAAATTGAAAATCGTTGAAATGATGGTGAAAATAAAAGAACGATTTTGATATAGTTGTATAAATTTTCAATGCTTAAGAAATCTTCGACGTCTTGGAAGTTGTCTCAGGTAGCATGATTTCTTGATACGTTTCCCTACATGTGTTAGCTTCAGGTCTTGTCTTCAAGTCTTATATTTGCGAGGAAATGAAAAGAGGTAATTTAAAAAGGAGGATTTCATTATAAGAGTATAAGTTAGGAAGACTTTATTTCAAAAAAAAAGGAAACAAGTTAAGTAGATCGAATAAATTTTAATTTAGGAAGAGATGAATATGGATGTTCGAGAAAGTTATAGAAGTCTTCAACACAATAGGTTTCTTCCAGATCCAGAGCGTCGCTTCAGATCGTTCGACTCTTGATGCGTCCATTTGTTGCGTTTGAATTCTTGTCGTCTTGCGTCTTGACTTTGATTTATACGTCTCGATTTTCGGTAATGTTAGTATAAGAGAGTTGTTAGTCAAAAAGATTAGTCATAGAGCACTTAGCAGGCAAGAAAAGAGAAATAAAAATCTATTGAGGTTGAATGACGGTCGAGAACCTAAAGTCTAGGTCAGTCGGTCAATCCTTAATATTTCTACCCATTCTCACATGTTAAAGCGATCTAATTTATTATATTAGCGATCTAAGATTTCTAATTCATTATTTGATCCTATAAGTCTATGCCGGACATATATATTAATATGTATGTCTAACCCAGGTGTCTTCTCGCTAGATGAAATAACTTTAAGTTATTCACTGGTCATGAGACTCACGATTCCAATCAGAATAACCCGGTTTTTCGTGACTTAATTAAACTAAGGCGGAAAATTAATTAAGTCTAATACATGCCGGATGTTAATTAAATTACATTCAAATGGCATAGGATACAAATATATATTACAATCTCTCAAAGGAAACAAACGAAACATCCTAATCGTCCCGATAATCCTGAGTCTCGAGAAGTTCCTGCAACGGAGACAAAAACACAAAATAGGAGGATCTCCCGCCGAGGCTGAAGTGACTGCTCTAACTAACAACCTCTAAACCAAAGTTTTGGTTTATTTAACCTATGATTAAAAGTAACTTGGCAAAGACTAAACGCGTATAACTCCAAAGCAATTGTGATATTTCAATAAAATTGGACAATTAGCATATAATATTAGTTCTCACATATAGATATTTAAATCTCATACAACATGCAGTTCATAAAACATAACGTAGAATATAGAAAATAAATAAATAAAAACACATTGCAATTAGGCAAGCAAAACACATAAGGAAATCATGATGATTTAATCACGAGTATACATCCAATCACATAACGTACAACACTCATAAATAATCATTCTCAATCGATCGTATTCCAACACTCAGCCAGGTCATTCAGATAATCATCAAACAAACAAGGAAATACATTCAACATGTGATAACAAATGAGTCTTCGTTAGTAAGGCGGAAGCATGCAGACATAATCCGCGCAGTAGCCGGTAGGGCCAACATAACTTGGACGTGACTACCAGGCTTAAAGATATCTAAGGTAATAAGGACGATTCAATCCCTTGTCTAATGTATGCATACACTACCTATCGAGGATCATACTTATTCGCTATTCAAAAGGTATCACCGACGAAAAAGTTCGACTATCACCAGAGACTCGCACGGATGGGTCAAGCGCTTCCAATTACTGATATATGGGCCCACGGTAATATCACGTATGCCCCATCCCTGAGTTTGATACTCACTGAAGAGAAATCTCAAGATCGTTAATCGCCTTGGGCAACTCTGGGAGGGAGCCCAAGTCCCCATATACAGCTACCTCGTTAACTTCGAATTTCAAGAGTCGCAACATGGCGAACAATCCTAGTATTTTATTCAAGTAGCTCGTTTTTCTCAATTCTTATTTCCTCGTTTATTCAAATCAAGTGACAATTCGAAAACTTAAATATATCGTCAAACTTTTATAATTAAATATAACGCACTACATGATCTCATATAAAGCGAGCAAGTAAGGTATTTTATTTGAAGTATATATTGATATTCTTCTTAACATGCCCACTTATTATTTTATTTATGTTTATTTTAAGTAATTGTTAAAACTTTGCTATTTTATTGATTCTTATTTTATTTTTGTATTACATTTAGATTTTTAAGTAAGTTAAACCATTCTGTGTTTATACTTATGTGTATTTTTATACTTGTGTGTATTCTTATACTTTGTATTTATACGTATTTTTATACGTATGCGTATTTTTATTTTGTATTTTAGTAATCTAATAATAGTTCGATTAAGTATGATTTAGTTTCATTTAAACTTTAAGTAAATTAAAGTAGATTAGTGATTAGTAATATAAATAATTGAATTGCATTTATAACTCACATTTATTTCTTCCTTTTATTTAAATTGTAAAGTGTTTAGCGATTTAGTAGTTTTAACATTTATTTTAACTTGTAAAAGTATCTTAATGATACTTAGCAAACTTTAGTATTTTTAATAAAATCTAATATAATGACATTTAGGAACTATTCGTTTAGGTGGCCTAATTTCTGAATTGATTTTATTTATGTAACTCTTCCGTAGTCGTATTAGGTGACTTAATACGTGAGATTATTAATATTTATATTTTAGTACCATTCACTTAAGTTTAATTTATTTAATTTTTCATAACTTTTTATAATGTCATACACTTTATAGTTTCAATTTTAGTTAGGTTTTGTATTTATATATATAAATATATCATTCATAATTTTTATATAACTTTACTTAGTAAATTTTTAGTCGATCTTTATATGATCTTAACAATTCACCTTTTTGTAAATTCTTATTTGTGATACTAATTATTAACTTTATTCAATAATAGTTTTACTTAGATTCATTTTAAGTTTTAAAGTACCCAATTTCTTTTTATTATTTTAACCAAATACTTATTTAGTATATTTTAAGTTCATTGTAAACTTTATAATTTTAACAAGGTAATCTTTATATTAAATGTGATATATGACATTTTATATAACTATTTATATTAGAAATTTTTATACGAGTAGCAATTAACTTATGTTTTTACCTTTAAATTTATTTAATACTAATTTAAACTTAATACTCTTTTTATTTAACTCTTAATTTTTAGTTGTGTTTTATTTAAACCTTTTTAGTGCCAATAAATATTTTATTTCAATAAATATTTTATATTAATTTACTTTATTTACTTAAGTTATTTTAATAATATTTTTAGTCTTATTTTATAATTGTGATACTTATAGTTAATATGATCAAAAATTTACACATAACATATAATTTCAACATGATAATATTTCATATAAATTCAACAATAATTCACAACACATTTTCACCCAAAATATAATTTCACAAAATCATATAAATATCATATTTCACAATTCAATTCAACATTATATTATAACTAAAATTAACACCCAATTTCATACTATAGCGAATCATACAAAGTTATCAAATTAAAGCTGAACGGACTCATACGTGTCTAATGCATACTAGCTCACTTTTAATAACAGATTAATTAAAATAAAACCAAAATGTTAAAATTAGAGATTTTGGATAAGAGTCGAGTCACCTAAATCTGGCTCACGAACAGAGGCCTCCAAATATGGTCCTAACCCGTTTTCTTGTGGACCCAAAGTCAACAGCAAAGAACCCAAATAAGAATAGCAGTACTACATCCATGTGTTCTCAAACATTGACAGTGAATGAGACAACACCAAACGGCGTCAAATGACGGGAACAGCACCGAGGAGATTAGTGAACCGAGCACAAGCTTTCTAGGTTCGTCTCCAAATTCGTTCCCGGCAAATAACAGAACAAGCAAGGGAGGTAACGTGGATTAGAGTCGGCGAAATTAAATGACGATGAAATTTATGGATAAATATGGTTAAATCGACGACACTTACCGACGATTAAATACGACGGCAAGCAGAGCAGGGCCACGGTGGTGGCTGGCCCGAGGTCGAGGAGGGCAGAAAAAAAAACAGGGGAGGAAGAGGAGGGGCGGCAGAGCACGGCCAGGGGAAGAAAGAGAGGGAGGCAGGGAGTCGATGGAGCTCGGTGGTCGTGGTGACGTGGCGACTAAGGCGGCCGTCGGTGGTGGTGGCTCGCTAGGCTCAACTCCGGCATCGTAATCGAAACCGAAAAGAGGATATGCAGGGGACACGAAAAAGGGAAGTCGAAGAGCAGGGAGGTGGCCTGAGGTGGCGCCTTTGGTGGTGGTGAGCACGACGGTGGTGGTGTTCAAGCTCGAGCTCGCCTTCAATGGCGACTCCGGTGGTCGGCCTAGTTGGCTCCGGTGAGTACGTGGCAAAAAGAAGGGAGAGCAGGGGCAGGAGAGAAAGGACCACGGTGGTGGTGTTGGCCGGAGCTGTTGCTTTCGTCGTGGTTGTTATCGTCGTGTTGTTGTTTGTTGTGTCGCCATTGTTGCTGTCGTGGGCATGCTGCTGCTACTTGTTGTTCTTATTATTATTATTATCATTATTATTATTATTATTATTATTATTATTATTATTATTTGTTGTTTTGTTTGATGTTGTTGAAGTCGGCTATTGTTGTTGTTGTGCTGATGTATTTGTTGTTTCATTTAAAGAAGAAAAGGGGAGGAAGAAGAAGAAAGAGTATTAAGGAAGACTCATAAAAGAAAATATCTGAATTGAATGGAGGGAGTGAAAAGGGTCGACGTGGGTAAGGCTTAACCAAGGCATTTAATTTACGATTTGCTCCGTTTCATTTGCTCTTATTTATAAACTTTTATATTTTATAAAATATATCATACTTTAAATTATTTGTTTTAAATTTTAGTTCTATGATTAGTATTATAAAATTTAAATTTTTAGATACCAAAAGTATTAAAATTGTCAACTATAAATTTTATTACGGTCTCATAAATTTTCAAACGGTCTGTTCGTTTGCAAGGCACATTTCAATAAAATTATTTTTATTCAAGTAATAATAATTTTTAAAGTAAGACGCAAATTTATTAAGTTTAATATAAACAATTGAATCAAGGTTTTAGTTTGACCAGTATTTTGAGAATAAAAATATAATACACATTAATATAAAAATCGAGAAAGTTTAACTAAAAATATCTTGAGAAAGTTTATTAAATCGAAATTTTTCAGTCACGTTTTTAAAACAAAGGAATAAAGTTAAATTATATAAATTTTAATTTAAGAATTTTGTTAAAATAATTAATTAGTATTAATAAAAACACGGGGTGTTACATTATTAAAGGGTATAAACTTTAAATTTAAATACAAAGAAAATAAAAGTGATGATGATAAATATAAAGGTGTAAGTAAATGTGTAAGAAAATGGAAGAGGATAGACTTAGAAAATTCTAAGTCAAAAGGTTCAAGTAAATTTTTCGGACTCGATTTTCATTTTCGAAATTTTCGATTTGCGCGCTCGCGAAAAGTTTCGAAATAAAAGATATGATCTTAAAATAGTGTTTTGAAATAAAATCGGAAATAAAAATAAAAATAATTTTCGAAAGGTACTAAAAAACAAAATTGAGTTTTAATCCTCGAAATTTTGAATAAAAATTTCCTAGGTCGAAATACTTATTTTTTTCGTTGAATGTTTTAGATTTAAAGATTTAAATTAGGTGTGACTAACAATTTCGACAAATTAGGAAAAAGTTAGTTTAATAGAAATGGAATAGTAATTAGTTATTAATATAATATGATTTATTAAAAATAATCAAAATGATTATATTTTTGATGTTGAGTTTGCTTTTTGAAATAAGAAGAAAAATGGAAGAGGATAAGATGGTTTGACCTTGATTTGCGTGCTTGAAATCGTTGACTTGAATTTTAAAGCCGAGAAAAGTATAAGTGTCCATTTTTATTTTGAAAACGAAAAATGTTCGAAATTGAATTTTATGAATAAAAGGTTTTACTTTTATTCTTATGAATAGTAAACATAACTTAACATTTTTGAAATTTGAAAGGCGATATAAATTTTGTGTTGATTTTTATAAAATTTTGAAATGTGTTTCTTTTTCAATTCTAAAGATAATACAACAAATTTTATTTTTCAAAATTTTTAAATTTGGACTTAGGAAATTTTAGTTTTATTTGGCGAAAAAATTCAGACGTATTTTTTTATTATAAGGAAGAAGGATGGATTTAATTTAAGGAATTAAATTCTTTTATAATATTATGTTAAAATAACACGGGGTGTTACAATGTAAATTCCGTTATTCAAATAGGTCTCCGAGAGCTCACATGACCCAAAGAGCGTAACAGTATACGATGAAGGTCCATCTACTCAAGCATCAACATGCGTGGCATCAATCTAGCAATAAAAAAAACCATTTATGGTTATGATACCCGAATGTGTTTTAGCCACCGTATTTTGATTTAATGATTTTAACTTGTAATGGTACTACATACTATGTGTAAGACTTGTTTAGCTAAAGTAGACATGTTCCGTAACTTATTATAAATTTATAAGGCATTTTTCATAACTTATTAGAATGTATCAGACATATTCTGTAACTTTGTGGAATGATTAACTAATCTTATTGATAACGATGAATTAGATGAAGAATACTTGTCTTGATAACGACAAATTAGATGAAGAATTTCCATTAAAAACTGCGTATTTTTGAATATCAAAATTTCAGTTTTTTTAGATGAACGTTACTGCTAAATGAAGAAAAAGATGAGTTTAGGGGTTAAATAACAGTTTGTGGGCCCCATAATTCTATTTACCGGATATAATAGGTCACCATATACCATAGTTTATTTTGAGACAAAGTGTGTCAAAGTTGGATTTATTTTGGAATAATCAATAGTTTGGATTATTTTCAGCACATCAACGATAGTATGAATTATTCTCGTAAAATCTTCCTAAATAATAAAGATTATATTTTAAGTGAAAATTTTCAATAATAAATAATTTATTAAGTGTGAACTATTTGAAATTGATGTGAAGTAATTTATTTTTCATGTAAATTAAAATTGGTAATGACATTTTATGTCTAGAAACGTAAGTTTTTTTACCCAATGGGTCCACCCGCTAGAGGTCGGGTTTTGATCCACTGTTTTCGGGTTATCGGGTTCGAGTAGATTTTGTGTTCTGATCGAAACAGACAGATTTACTTCGGATCATTTATAGGTCAATTTCGGACAGTTTATCGGATCGGGTTAGAATTTAACAGCTCTAATTATGGTTCATCTCCTGTCATTCTAGGTTTGGTTACTTCCAGTAACAAAATAATAACGTAATTGATTTTTCGTATACGGATTTTACTCTCGTCGTATACTTTTTTCATTTAGTTTTCCACAACTACCCTTTTTTACTCCTACGATATACTCCTTCCGTTTCGGTGATTTGTTTACATTTACTTTATACACATTTATCGATGTGAGGAGAGACGTAAGTAAAAAACTATAAAATAATAATATAAGTACAAAGTGGGTAAAATAAAACAATGTGATTTGTTAAGGAAGTTGGGTCCACCCCCACAAGTGGGTCACCATAGACATTTATGGAAAGTGTAAACAAATGATCCGTACACCCATAAATGGAAAGTGTAAACAAATGACCGGGACGGAGGGAGTACAAGTTTCTCTCTTCTTCTTTTTTTCCCAATTTTTCAATCAAAATTTATCAATTACTCAATAATCCAATATTACTCAATAATCCAATCATCAATTACGATAATCGATTTAATCTTGTAACAATCTATTATTCCAATTTCAATTTGTATGTTAAGATATCAATTTTTAATAATCGTAATTTTAATACGGAATAGATTTAATAAAAATTTAAAGTTAGGGTTTGAATAGGTGGTGGAATTGTGGTATGTAGCGGCGGATAGTGAAAAGTACACCGGAAGGCCGCGTCGGCAAGGAACGCTAACGGTACGCGTGGGTCACCGGTATAGTGGTGGGACAATGGGGTTGGGTGCGTGGGGTGTACATACTTCGTACTGTACGTGAGTTGTTGCTGCTTTTTTTTTTTTTTTTTTTTTTTTTTTTTTTTTTACTTTTTTTTTATTAATAAAGTGTGTATTCATGCGGCCGGCCGCCTTTGCCGGCGTTAATTGCCGCCGCAACCCACCGGTCCCATCACCTCTATATAACCTAACCCTAATTTCATCTGAATCTATTAGAAAAAATTATAAAAAATTGATAAGTTCATACCAAAATTGAAATTGAAGTAGATTATTACGTGATTGAATCAGTTATCGCAATTCATAATTGAATTTTATTGAGAAATCGATTGAATTTTGATTGAAAAAAGTTGTGGAAAAAAAGAGAGAAAATTGTAGGGTAGCCAGAAAAGGGTAGCCATGGAAAACTAAATGAAAAAAGTATACGATGTGAGTAAAATTCGTATATGAAAAATCAATACCCAATAATAATTGAGGCGATTGATATATTTAACACAAAATTAATTATGTTTAAACGGAGATAAATTGGATCAATCTAAATTCGTAACTGTACACATGTCAATTTTGTTGAGTCGAGTCAATTTTCCCACTTACAAAGTTACAATCCCAAGGCCATATTGAACTATCTGCCTTTGCAGTGTTAGACTATCCCCATTGAACAAATTAGAGAGGGTCATGACCCAATTAAAGTGGCTTAATAATATGACAATTGGGTTAAATAAACAAAATGACCCGACCTGAGTCACTGAGTGACCCAAGTTGAGTTGGGTGTATCATGCCAAATGTCATTTATTGATTGGTGGGAGGAAACTTGCATGAAGACTTTTGATATTTTTTCATATTAACTACTTGCAATTTAAATTGCTTTTTTTTTGCCAATAATAATAATAATAATAATAAAAATATGAGTATACTGATGTTAATATTTTTTTAAGACCTACAAAATGAGATCAATCTTGATATTGTTTAGAGTTTTTTTTTATCATTACCATATTTATCTTTTTGCTCTTACAAAAGATTATTTCGATATCTATTAAATCATGGAATAAAACGATAAAGTTTTTTTTTTTTTCTATTTTTGATATTGAAAATCACTTTTTTATTTTTCGTACAAACAAAATCCAAAAAAAAAAAATTCTTCAATAAAATAGATATATATTTATTTTGTAAATTTAAAGCACAACATTTATTACAATTATGAAGAAAATTAGTTGAATACCTGAAAAAAGTAACAAAAGAAACATTGTTAAAATAGTGGAAATATTTGGAAAAATAAAGTCATGACCTCTTCAATGGGAACTTAAAATTAAGTGGAAGTCATGACCTTGAATTAAAGGGGTCATGACCCAATTAAAGAAATCTTCAATGGGGATAGTCTTACGTAGCAAAAGCTCGAGCGTATGGTCCAAAAATCATGAAAACACCGTTTTTACATAACTTGCAGTTGCACATGAGACTTACAGTTACAGCCAATATGGTCCAATTGGACTCGGAGCACTAACCATAAGTTTAGAGTAAGTAAATCTTGTTCAAGGGCTAAGATAAATTATCCGTTTTGTAACTAAAACGGATCTAAATATCACAAATGTGGCTAATACAGACAAACTGTTGGTATTTTCTATTACACTCGTCTTAAGGTTTAAGGTTTAAGGCGAATACCTCCTTCTGAAATAACTTGGTGTAAGTTTAAAGATACGTGAAAGTGAAAATCACTCCCCTATTTAATTCTAACACTAACACTGTTACTGAAGTGAAATCAGCTACATGAAACATGGAAATTTTGCATGAGGTTTTACAGCTGAACTACAAACAAACAGTAAAATAAACTGTTAAAAAAAAAAAAAAAAAAAAAAAAAGAGTAAAAAAAAGTAAATCAATAAGAATTGAGATACAGGTAAAATGCTGCATAAGCATAGCACCTACTTACTTAATGAACTATGAACCCTCTAAAATTTCCTGGGTTCATAAAACAAACCTGCTTTTCTACTTCCTATGGTGAACCCACCTGCCTTAAATATGACATCTTCTCTATAAGTATGTTTAAGTCAGCTTACACAACCGATCATTCGAATGAAATGCTTTTAAGCATTCATCCTACAAATACTAGGTTTCAAGTGTCGGACTGGATGCCCTTCTCTTCGATCTTGATCCCATTGACGGGCTGGAGCAGACCATCAGGGGTAGCAGCGGGGTCCAGGTCCCAGCACTCTTCAGGCAAGTCGCTTAATTGTTTGAGGAAACAAGACGGGACAGGGTGAGAGAACCTGACCATCTCCCTCCTTGGGACCCACCGTACTGTGTCCTTGTCGGTTTTCCTTTTGTATACCGTCTTGTATCCCTCTACCTTCTCAAGCGGGGTGACGGACACACCATAATCTTCCGAGTAATCGTTCAGAATCTCAACCATCTCATATTGATGCCTCACGTCGTAAGGAGTTGATCGATTCCATTCTGGAGACCAGTTCCGGTACACAGCCCATATATCGCCGCTTCTAGGAAAGATTCTGACACACCCTCCCCGTCCCGCCTTTTCCTTTGTCAAAGGATGAGAAAACATGTTGACCTCTTCGACAATGTCTGAATTTGTTGCTCTGAAGTGCCCACAAGATTTAGTGAATCCTGAATCTATCCAATTCACGGCACCAAATTCAGTGTCTGTTTTAGAACCCAAATAGCTGATGTGGATTTTGAAGGGGTTGACGGATATAATCTGTCGAATAAGACAATAAAGGCGGGGCATGCCATCCTCTTCATCATACAGTGCCCATATCTGCTTTGGCTGGAAACATTCTTCTGTCCTGTCCTTGTCAAAGTCATGGAAGTCAGAGTCAGGAACAGTTAGTGTGACGGGCCCGAATATCTTATGTTCCACGTGAGAGATGCCCAGATTGGGCTTTGTTCGAGTGTCTCCGAGTTTACCCGCATCACTTTGAGATCTTTGGAGCCTATCAGCTTTGGCCAACTTTATCTCTTCCAATTTTTACGGATTGATGTTCTCGCCTTCTCAATCAACAAGGCTCTGATATCCAAAAGTGGTGGAATGGGCTGCCTTACTAAGGATTCGTTAGTGACCGAGAACTTGGGCACACCACATCCATTACTGTTGGAGATTATAGCTTCCGTAGCGACTTTAGCCCCAGGGCCACCAGTTTCGACCTTTCTTCTCTTGTATGGTCTTGTAACCTTTGTGCCATCACGTTTGACCAAAACCATTTGACCCGTTGACATGTTGCATAACTTCCGCTTTTGGCTTCCTACCCGGTTTGCCACGAATTCCGTTGCCCTGATAATATATTTCAGTTGTGGTATTGTGTCCATTATGGCTGACGTGCGCAGTTGAGGTACCTGGGGTTGTGCTCCACTGAAAGGAACCATTAGCATATTCCGTCACATGTCCAGAATGATGGTTCGGGATCGTATTTCCCGAGACAATTACAGTACTTCCAGGTGGAAACGTCACATTGCTATATCCATGACTACTGTGACCATTTTCAGGAGTAAATGACCACTGTGTCGGAGAAACAGGAGTAAGCGCCACTAATTGGGGCTGTTCCCAATTCGACAGCCATGAATGTACCTCGGCAGTTCTTACAAGACAGCCTCTTGTTAACATACTTCCTTAGATACTCATATTGAACCTGACAAGAAGTGCAGACAGTCCAAAAGGTTGGAGGAACAGCAGACTTGCTGCAATACTCGGGATATGAAGCTGCCGCAGTCACTACTGTAGAAGACATTTGAACATTTCTCTTCAGATCATAAGAAGCTCTCTTAGTCTTATCTGACAAATGAGTCCATGCCTCGGACACAAGTCTAAATGCACCGTCAGCTCCAACAGTTCTATTTTTATCGGGATGTAGCAGAACAGCCAGTCTTTTATACTGTTTCTTGTCCATTGATCTGTCAGCAAAAGGTTTTAACCGAGAACTGAATAAAAGTCAATCTCTCCATTGACTTTACTCTCAGATGCTATATAAATGTCAAATGTCGCAACCATCTGCGAAATGCCTTCCAATTCGGGAAACAACATTTGGGCTTTCAAAGCGAAATTCTTGGCACCCACAAAGTCCTTCTCAGAAAATCGCTTCTCAGCGTGTTGTTTGGCTATAAGTGCCTCTTCTTTCTTTGATTCCATGACAATTCTTAAAAAACCTCAGATGGTGAAGTCTTCAATGAGAATAAGGACCACTCATAAAGTTTTACACTTTGAAAGTGAGTGGCAACACCATCCAATATCTACGTTGTCTGCACTTTAATCAAACGAAATTGATAAGATAAGAATCTAAACAGCAAATCAACAAACACCAAACACCTAATCAAAGAACTTCTCCGTTGGTTAACCAGTAAAATCAAATACGACCACCATTCCATTTATATTGCCTTTAATTAACTTTGACGGTCAATCAAATTTAACTTTGACTATCATATCAAGTACTCCGTATTTCGGAAATACAAACATGGTGAATTTCACATATCTACTTAACATGAATTTGGGGGAAAGAAGGGTCAACTCGCCATCATTTGACCACCAAGTGAAATAGGCACAAATAACGAGCACAAAAACCCCCTTTCACCCGAAACATAACCACGCTCGAAATACCAAGAAACTCTAAAACCAACCTAACAAACACGACAGAAGCCTCATATATAGAGAAAAGTAAACAAATGCATCTCTATATATCAGAAATGTTTGACACAGCACAAAATCAAAAATAAAAGACGTTCTTACACAATGTTTAGATAGTCCTCCCTAAAACGGTCTCATACTCTAAAATAGTAACATTATTAAAGCTATGAATATTTCCAAACCTAACAAATTTCAGCTGAATATCAACAATGTTCATCAAACCCTCTTAGATCTAGAACAAAACATCAAACAAAATGAGCAGTTTAATTAATCAAAATTAATCTCTGATCAAACAGATTCAACCATCATAAATACAGCAAACAATAATTAAACAGTGATTAAATTATATAATTGCAATCAATGAATTAAGTAAAACCCAATTCCAAGAACAAATCAATAAAAAAAAAAAAAAAATCCAACCAAAATTTCAGCAAGATCACAGCCCCAAAACAATTAAATCAATGTAACAGAAACCCAGAATTACAAAATT
The DNA here is from genome assembly GCA_023091065.1 of Dianthus caryophyllus. Classification (NCBI taxonomy): domain Eukaryota; kingdom Viridiplantae; phylum Streptophyta; class Magnoliopsida; order Caryophyllales; family Caryophyllaceae; genus Dianthus; species Dianthus caryophyllus. The sequence continues at coordinate 2,022,402 of JALGRB010000018.1, forward strand.
TAAACAGCTACCAAACAGCAGAAATATTCAACTTCAGTAGTAAAAATAGGTAAAAAAAAAAAAAATCACAAAAAGTAGTTTTTACTTCAACTTACTGACAGTTATACAGCAGTGAAAAAATAAACACACCATAGATCCTCTGCGAAAACTTCACCAGATCAAAGTTATCTAGGGTTTTTCCCCAAATCTATGACCACAGAAACTTTAAAAAACCCAGAAAAACACAGATATTTCCTCCCTATTACCCTTAATTACTCTAGAAAAAATTAAACTAAAATTACAAAAATTAAGGTAATTGTAAAATGCAAATGGGTATTTAGTAAAAAAAATATTAGAAATTTTTTGGTCACCGGAGAAAATTAAAAGATTCCATATGAGAGAAAGGGGAAAATAAACTTACCAAAATGAAATAAAAATGATACTTTGTGTAATGTATAATCTGGTTAAAAAGTAAGCGCAGTTTATGGTATTTATTTATTATTTATTTAATTTTAATTTTAATTTTAATTTTAATGTAATGTGATTTAATATATTTAATATAATAATATTACAAAATAAAAAGTATTTAAAAATACACACTAATGTGTGATGCACATACATAATACAGTACATTATACCAATCAATATTTATATTTATTAAATTGAAAAATGTTTTTAAAATTAATCAACTTTTTTTAGGAAGTGAATTTGGTGATGGGTAGTTTTGTCCATGAAAATTTAATGTGATGTCATTATATTTTTTTCAATATGATTACTTTGGTAAACCATAATTTTATATTCCAATATTGATTTTTGTTGCTTTATTTGTCAAGTTTGGTGGCCTATTAATGACACAAACTTATTATTCACATTTTAATGTCCCCTACACATAATTATTAAATATAGTCATCTTTTGAGCAACTTTTTTTTTTTTTTTTTTTTAATAAGTTAATTTTTTTTATCTAAAAGCAAAATACAAAATAAAAATAGAGAATAATTTTCACTTACAAATATGTTGGATTGTTGAGGGTTTGTGTTGCATCACTTGCATGTTGTACATGCATGCAAATGTATGGCATGGGAAGAAAAGCAAACACTCTATATATATGCATTGCATGTTCACTTGATCAATAGTGTTAGTAGCTAGTGAAGTGGAGTTATCACTGTCTAGCTTTGTAGACACATGTAAATTGATTGGGTGTGTGTGTTTTGAATATCGTTAGTTGTTAACTTGTTATGAAACCTAATGCTCCATTGTACACTATGGCGAAGACTACTGAAGACTGAAGAGTGTGTGCTGAAGTGAGCAATTTGCTCCGTCCAACGTCCCTCAATGATGTCGATAATTTAAGCGTACTTACACACTAGGTTATTCCTTGTATATATGATAACTTCATTTAAGATTGAGTAACTAATTTATAGGTTGACTACATAGAGAAAACAAAAAAAAATAAGTATTTAGAATTTTTATGGTAGTTTTTGCAATGTTTAAATATAATCAAGTGATATTTTATTTGATATCTTCATGAGTACAACAAAAATATCAAATTTTTATACTTCCTCCCTTCTAATAGGTTGTATACGTTTTACTATTTGGATACTATTCATAAGTATGTAGAATTTTCGATATAACTTTTAACATACAAAATAAAAAACAGTCATATATGATCTTGTTTTAATTGTCTTATCGAGCACATTATTAGTATCAAAATTTTAAAATTTTCGAGAATACGAAACCAAAAATATGAATGAAAAAAACGAGTATTGATGTACGTGAATAAAAGCAAACGTAAACAACCTATTGGAATGGAGGAAGTAATTTTTAATAACGAAAAACTCTATTTATACATATGTCCCAATATTTGCATTGCTAAACATGAAAAAATAACGCTACTGTGCTCATACGTAATCGCATTACATATGAAAAGTAACGCTATTGTTCTTCAAAAGTAATCATGCATTTAGTCTCATACTATAAAATGGTCTCACCTTAAAATTTGTATAATTTTTTTTTTAAATAGATAATCTATGTAATCTACTACTCCGTAAAACGTAAGTTGACTAACAATAAATCCTAAACCTAAATCTGCACTTAATTAAAATCTGCCACCTAAGTAATTTTTTATTTGTTATTGTGCCACTTAAAACGTCGATTAAAATGTTTATTTATTCACCATATCTATATATCTATATCTATATATTATATTAAAAAGCAAGTTGAAAGGTGACAAAACCTCTAACTTAAACTAACATTTCATAATAACACGACATTTAAGCATTTCTAGCTTCTTATTGCGCCACATCGAATGACACATGTCAATGGATTAGTGGTACAATTGTCGCCTACATCATTTATATAAAATAATTAAAAAAGAAAAGAAAAAATAATCAAAACTTTTCATCTACCTTATTCTTAATTAAATATGTAATTCACAAATTCTTCTGTAAGACGTGCCTTACGTTAAGTTATTGTAAGACGACCCATTTATCAACTATCCATGTTTTTTGGGTCAAATATTAAAAAAAATAAAAATAAAAAAAACAAATTAACGTTGTTCTGTTGTTGAGCAGTTTTTTTTTTTTTTTTTTTTTTGCTTTTTTCAAGGGGATCAGTTAGTGTTTAATTATTCATCCCCTCAAACTCATCCTTTTTTTTTCATCAAATATTTGGTTAGCAAGATTCACCCTCAAATTCAACTGCACTTATGGATGAAGATGGAAGTGTTCTGAAGAAATATGGTGGATGACAATGATCATGAACAACCATTGACAAACCTAGAGATTGTTACACCGATTGAGCGAGACGGTAATTTCGTCTTTCATAAGCATTTTTTGTTTCATTTTTTATTGTGATTTAAACTCTCACTGTTTTGTGATTTTAGACCATGAATTGCCCATGGGTGATGGTGATGATACTGTTGAGGAAGGTGATGACACTGTTGAGGAAGACGATGGTAATCACATTAGTATATCACTCGTACTATTTGTTGGAGCTTGTGTCCTCCACAGTTAGTGCAATAACATAAATAAATCTCTTAAGGTACACAGGGTACATTTTGTATTTAATCAGTTGATTAATGTTTATCGATAACGGTTGGCTTGCTAGATAAGTTTGGCGTTATTGTCATACAGGATAGCGGTGATCAACTGGTCCCTAAGAGTCACACCTAAAGGATGTGTTTGAGAGATGTGATTATTTGAGAAAATGATCATATCGATGCCTTATTTATGACTAAACGGTTAGTCAGTGTTGTTGACTAAAATGTTAGTCAGTGTGATGATGTCATTAACTAAAATGTTAGTTAGTGTAATGGTGAATATTATTTAATAATGATTAAATGATATTAGATGAGAGGAATTAGCTGTAATTCGTAAATTGAATATAAAAGGTTATATTTAATTATTGCGTATAATGTAGGCTAATTAATTTTAAACAGTTACTCGTATAATAAATTAGCAAATTATAAATATATGGATATTTATGATTAATTATAATATATGGATATTATAATTACATTATACATTAAAAGCTAAATAAAACTAATTAAATGGGTTAAACCTTTTAATTAGATTTGGGCTGGAAAATTTTGAGGTGGAACAAGTCCACCCCATTTGATTTAGACGTGTGAATTAGGGTAAAGGGGAGATTGTTTTCTTCCTCTCTACTTAACCTAATCACAATCTAATTCTCATCTCACTCAATTTCCTAATTCATTCATCACAACTACAACACAAAAACTTGAGAGAAAACCAGTTTTCTTCTCTAAAATTCTCTAGCAAATTCAAGGGCATATCTTAATATCATCTTGGGTGTTTCAATTAGGAGATACCATAATTTTGGTATTGTTCTTAGGCCAATTCTTTAGGATTAAAAGGTTAATTCTAAATCTTTATATTATGTTATGCAATTTTTATTTATGACTTTAAATCTTATAAAGTTTTTCATTATAATCCTGTGATTTTAAAGGTCTATATACCGATATAAACCTACAAGTGGTATCAGAGCCTTCGGGCACATGAAATTTTTATAAGGTTTTCATAAAACTCGAATTTGTATGATTTTAAATCGATTTTAAAAGGCCACGGTTTGTATTTTGATTTGGCCGAAATTTTTTGGCTTGTATGCCGTGAGTTTTTGTGTGTTTTTGGCTTGTTTTGGTCCGATTGATTCATAATTATCTATGTTTTAAGATGTTAAAACGATTACATATGATTTTGAATGAGTTTTGATTTAATACTGATTGAATTAAAACACAAAAGGATCAATTCTTGTATGTTAATGAACATATTGTTTGCTAATCATTAAATCTATCAGTTTTAAGATGTTTAATTTAAAAAGTTATTTTGAATCTCTTATAAATCAATGTTTAATACGGATTAAAATTGAGTTAGTATTGATCTAATTATTAGCATAATCGAATTAAATCAGTTTAATTCATTTGTTGTTGTTGGCCGAATAAAAATTGTTTTTGGTAATTTTTTTTATTGTTGGCCGAATAAAAAAAAAAAAAAATTTGTTTTTGGTAATTTTTGTGTTGGCCGTGTGATTTTAATAATAAAAAAAAACAATTTGGTTTGTTAAATTTTTTGGCCGAAATTTTTAATTTTTGGAAATTATTTTTTCTTGTTATATTTATTATAATGATAATGAATATTATGTTATTATGAAAAGGTTCATAATATTTGATACCAAATATTTTAAAGAAGTTTAAAATATTTTGTGACCTAATTTATGTTATACTGATAATATAAATTTTGGATTATGTTTTGATTATGTTTTATGAACAATTAAGAAATTGTTGCATAATTTTAATCATTTAAAAGAGGTGGTTTGGATTTAAATCATTCGTATGCATTGGTTTTTTTTTGGTTTAGTTGATGCGATATTTTGTGAATGGATGTTTGAATGGTTTATTTTACGCATTAAGTTTTGTACAAAAGTTTTGTACTGAAGAGTGATGGGTCCAATTTTTCTGATTGGGAGGCCGACATTCTGCCGCTATCAGCCATTTGATAAGCTCAAGTACTTGATTGAGCCATCGCTGCCGCTAAACCGACTCCGATGCTGGGAGGCGGATTTAAGTCTATGTTTATAATGATTTCATGATGGAGGAGTGCGATCTGAGCGTACTCATCTATGCAATGGAATCAAATTTGCAAAGACGATTCATTACCCAAGGTGCAAACAAGATTTTCACCACCCTAACCAAAGAGTTCTCGAAAGCACCGAGAATCAAGAGTTACGAGTATACCACTCGCTTCTTTGAAGCGAAACTCCAGAAGGGCCAACCGGTTGGTCCACACCTTCTCGACATGATCGAGAACGTTGAGAAACTGGAGGAGCTTGGTTGCAAGATCGATGAGAAGATCATCGTTGATCGAGTGCTCCACTCCCTTCATGATGGGTATGCCCTCTTTAGGGCAAACTATTACATGAATGAAATGCAGAAAAGTCTGCATGAGCTTCACTCACTCCTCGTACAGACGGAGAGTGATCTGAAGTTGAGTGGGAGCATAAAACAAGATGTTCTCATGATAGGCAACAAGCACAAGGGTAAGGGTAAGGCTCCGGCTAACCTAACTGTAGGAAAGCCGAAATTTAAGAAGCCAGTGATTGCAAAGAGTGGGCCTGGTGAGGCTAGCGGTAGCTCACAAGGCAAGGCAAAAGCGAAGCAAGGCATGGAGTGCCACCATTGCCACAAGTTTGGGCATTGGAGGCGGAACTGTCTCGTGTATGCTGAGGACATAAAAGCAGGCCGCGTCGCTCCTGTTGGTATGTCTTCTTTTATTCATATGATTGAGATTAACCATGCAAGTTTCGGAACTTGGGTACTTGATACTGGTTGTGGTTCTTATCTGTGTAATCATTTGCAGGGCCTAAGAAATATCAAAACTCTGGCAAGAGGTGATGTAGACCTGCGAGTGGGGAATGGAGCAAGAGTTCTTCTTAGTTTGAGGAACATATGTAATCCAACTCCCGAGCGGATTTGAGTTATTTCTGAATAACTGTTACTATGTACCTAGTTTATCCAAAAACATTATTTCTGTATCCGTTCTTGATAAAGAAGGATTTTCATTTTTAATAAAGAATAATAACCACAGAAATTATGCATGTGAGTAACAAGAAAGCAAAGGTTGGCGACAAAGATCAAACCTATCTACGGCATTGCCGTATGAGACACATAAATGAGAAACGCGTGAAAAAGCTCATTGATAATGGGACAATCGCCCCATTTGACTATGAAACTTTTGGCACATGTGAATCATGTCTTATAGGCAAAATGTCTCGAATTTTCTTCAAAGGTGTTGGAATGCGCGCTGCTGACCTATTAGGACTCATACATACTGATGTGTGTGGCCATATGTCAATCAACGCTAGAGATGGCTATAGGTATTTTATCACTTTCACGGACGATTTGAGTAGATATGGTTATGTCTACTTAATGAAGCATAAAAGTGAGTCCTTCGACAAGTTCAAGGAATTCTAGAATAAGGTTGAGAACCAACTGGATAGAAAGTTAAAAGCACTACGTTCAGATCGTGGTGGCGAATATCTTTCAACTGAGTTTGATCGACACCTGAAAGACCGTGGGATAGAACTACAGTTAACTCCACCCGGAACACCACAACTGAATGGTGTGTCCGAACGCAGGAATCGAACATTACTTGATATGGTTTGATCCATGATGAGTCACACGGTTGTACCTGACTCATTATGGGGCTATGCTCTTTTGTCAGCTGCTCTTATACTTAACCGAAGTCCGTCTAAAGTCAAGTGACAAGGCTGCATCTGAGTTATGGAAGGAACGGTCCCTAACTTGTCCTTTATTCGGGTTTGGGGTGCGAGACTTATGTCAAGTGGAGACACGAGGATAAGCTCGACATGATCGGTCAAGACATACTTTATTGGTTATCCAAAAGGAATGTTTGGTCATTACTTCTATTCGCCTCTAGAACACCGAGAGTTTTTGTTGCGGCTAGTGCGAAGTTCTTAGAGAAAGAGTTTCTCGAAGACAAGAGAAATAATAGAACCTTCGATGCATCGGATTCTGAACCAACAATAGAGCAACCACTTTGGAGGAAGCTGTTCCTTCTTCGTCTGCTGCGATTAATATCCCTTTGGAACCCAGGAGGTCGGGTAGACTCTCCATTCCTCCTGGTAGATACATCGGTATGGTTGAGGAGAATGGAAGAGACGACGTTTTACTTCTAGAGAGTAACGAACCCGTAACCTATAAAGGTGCCATGACATGTTCTGACTCAAAGCTATGGCAAGAAGCCATGCAATCCGAGATGGACTCTATGTACGAGAACAATGTATGGGATCTGGTTGACTTACCTGATAAGGCTAGACCTCTTTAGTGCAAATGGCTTTACAAGATAAAGCGATCTGTAGAAGGACAACCAGATATATACAAGGCGCGACTAGTAGCAAAGGGTTTCACTCAAGTGCAAGGGTTGCACTATGATGAGATCTTTGCACCCATAGTCATGCTTCGTTCCGTTCGGATTCTCTTAGCGATTGCCGCTTTTCATGACTATGAAATTTGACAAATGGACGTGAAAACCGCCTTCTTAAACGGTTATTTGGAGGAGGAGTTGTACATGGTGCAACCCGAAGGTTTCATAGATCCAAAAAATCCTAAGAAGGTTTGCAAGCTTAAGTGTTCCATCTATGGACTTAAGCAAGCTTCACGGAGTTGGAATCATCGCTTCGACCAAGTGATAAAGGAGAATGGATTCACTCGATCAGTCGAGGAACCATGTCTATATATCAAGTCGAGTGGGAGCAAGATTGTCTTCCTAATACTGTATGTCGATGACATACTTTTGATTGGGAATGATATACCTCTCTTAAATTCGGTAAAAGTATGGTTAAAGAACCATTTCCAGATGAAAGATCTGGGTGAGGCACAACGTATTTTAGGGCTCCGTATCTATAGAGATAGATCACGACGGATGTTATCCCTCAGTCAGGAGTCTTATATAGATAAGATTCTTGAGAGGTTCAGCATGACCAACTCCAAGAAGGGGAACCTTCCAATGATCACTGGAGTGCAATTGAGTAAAGCTCAAGCACCAAAGACATCGGAAGAGGTTGAGCGCATGAGTTGGATTCCTTATGCATCTGCTATAGGATCGATCATGTATGCCATGATATGCACACGTCCGGACGTGGCATATGCATTGAGTATGACGAGCCGATACCAAGGCAATCCAGGTGAAGCACCTTTGGATGGTCGTAAAGAACATTCTTAAGTACCTATGGAGGACTAAAGATTGGGTATTGACTTATGGAGGAGACCAATTTGAGCTATGCGCTTGATCAGTTCACGTAGATGCTAGTTTCCAAGCGGTTCGAGATGACTCAAGTCTCAATCTGGATTCGTTTTACTCTAAATGGCTGCGGTCGGTGGAAAAGCTCCAAACAAGCAGGTATAGCGATTCCACGATCGAGTTCGAAAGTACTATCTTTGCCTTAGAAATCGCGAAGGAAGCTATATGGATGCGTCAGTTCCTACAAGGACTAACTGTAGTTCCAAGTTCGAATGACCCGATCACCATCTATTGCGACAATAGTGGTGCCATCTTCCAAGCGAAGGAGCCGAAGTCCAGCAATAAGTCTCGGCACGTGCAGAGAAAGGCTCACATGATCCGAGATTACGTGGAGCAGAAGGAGATAGTGATTGACAAGATTGCTACGGATGATAACGTAGCAGATCCTCTTACTAAGCCGTTGAGATATGATAAGCATGAAGGGCACGTTAATTCCATGGGAATTAAGCGTGTTCCTGAGTTGTATTAGTTGTTCGTATGGATTAACACGTGTATTTTTCCTAAAACTTCTAATAAAATCATCGTTTTGTTTTATATATTGTTTTTCATGAGGGTTGTGCAGACAACGATGAACACCTCAAAGTGAACTGAATTGCTTTATATTTCGTTTTGGTCCATGATTGCCTACACGAGCTGATAACTCAGGCAATTATTTTGTGCCGTCGATTGATGGTTGGTTTAACGAGCCATAAGTCAAACTGTTGACTGATCGATCACAGATGCGGGTTTACTAAAATCGCGCAGGACATTTTTGTGACGACTACATGGAGTCCTAAATGTTTCAGAACATTAGGTGTCGGGTCGTGGATAGGACATCCATAGTGTTCCTAGAGTCGATTCTTTTGACTATCGACTGTCTCTTCAGATTAAGGCAGATTTTGGGTGACTTTGGTTTCTTTCTCACGGTTGACCGTAACAGGAGGCCAAGTAGATTTTCACTGGGTCATTTCATGCTGCGCTTACATCTGCAGGATTCGAGTTGAGAAAAATATCCAACTTCTATCGAGTTATAATACTTTTTCTCAGGGCCACTCGAGGTGCTGTAACTGAAAATGCATGGCCATGCTCAAATATTGATTCGTTTATCAGTTAAGTTACTCTCTAGTCGGGGAAACCACTCTTGATCTTGATAAACATGGCTTCGACCTTTGAGAATGCAGATTTTGCAAATTAGTTTACATTGAGTGGGAGAAATTTATTATGGATATGAGAATCGGTTATCGCACATACTCTTGTACGGACAAGTGGGAGATTGTTGGAGCTAGTGCCCTCCACAGTTAGTGCAATAATATAAATAAATCTTTTAAGGTACACAGGGTACATTTTGTACTTAATCAGTTGATTAACGTTTATCGATAACGGTTGGCTTGCTAGATAAGTTTGACGTTATTGTCATACAGATGGCGGTGATCAACTGGTCCCTAAGAGTTACACCTAAAGGATGTGTTTGAGAGATGTGATTATTTGAGAAAATGATCATATCGATGCCTTATTTATGACTAAACGGTTAGTTAGTGTTGTTGACTAAAATGTTAGTCAGTGTGATGATGTCACTAACTAAAATGTTAGTTAGTGTAATGGTGAATATTATTTAATAATGATTAAATGATATTAGATGAGAGAATTAAATTGTAATTAAGTAAATTGAATATAAAAGGTTATATTTAATTATTGCGTATAATGTAGGCTAATTAATTTTAAACAGTTATAATAAATTAGCAAATTATAAATATATGGATATTTATGATTAATTATAATATATGGATATTATAATTACATTATACATTAAAAGCTAAATAAAACTAATTAAATGGGTTAAACCTTTTAATTAGATTTGGGCTGGAAAATTTTGAGGTGGAACAAGTCCACCCCATTTGATTTAGACGTGTGAATTAGGGTAAAGGGGAGATTGTTTTCTTCCTCTCTACTTAACCTAATCACAATCTAATTCTTATCTCACTCAATTTCCTAATTCATTCATCACAACTACAACACAAAAACTTGAGAGAAAACCAGTTTTCTTCTCTAAAATTCTCTAGCAAATTCAAGGGCATATCTTAATATCATCTTGGGTGTTTCAATTAGGAGATACCATAATTTTGGTATTGTTCTTAGGCTAATTCTTTAGGATTAAAAGGTTAATTCTAAATCTTTATATTATGTTATGCAATTTTTATTTATGACTTTAAATCTTATAAAGTTTTTCATTATAATCCTGTGATTTTAAAGGTCTATATACCGATATAAACCTACACTATTTTCATATAGTAGTAAACAGTTTGTATTTGTATTACAATATATGCTTTTTGTACACCTTTATTTAATATTTGTATATTTTATTTATTATATTAATCATATGTAATATTTTTCGTTGGATTGTACTCCAGGACCTATTGACGATGTTGTCGATATTAGCTCTTCACTTTTGGGGATTAAAGCTAAGATGTGGAAAGGATTACATAAATTGTACTTACAGCACTCCAAAAGTGTTGGGTTTTCTGCTAGAATATCGACTACACGAACAATTGGTGGTCGTGGTGGAATTGTAACTGAAAAGAAATTTGTATGCTCTTGTGAAGGGAAAACGAATTCAGGTACGAAGGTGTGGATACCCATATCCGTACCCTCCCAAACAAAACCCTGTGATGTAATACGGACTTTTATTACACATGCTTTAACGTTGACTTAAACGGTTCTAACTAATGTCGAATTCATTTTGAGTCGTTTTGAAATGTTTAAATGTTTTAGGTCGCTTCACATCGCACTTAAATAACGTTCATTTTGTCCATTTGGAGTCTAGCTAGGTCCTTGTCCTGCTTCATTTGGCATGAGCTTCGCATTTGCACTACAATTAGCCCTTTTACATTAACAAGGACTAATTCAGCATTCCTAAATTCCTAAATTTAGGCCCGGTAGCTAAAACCGCTATTTAGCCTCCTCTCACGCAAAATACAGCCTCACGTCTTACCTTATTTCACAAAACACTACAAAATACACCTTTTTCATTTTTCCGGGTCTCGGGCCCAAAACCGAGCCCAAACCCAGCCTTTGGCCCGCACTCCAAAGCCCTGAACATCACAAATATCTCAGAAATATCCCAGGAGTTTTCTTGGCAAGCAAGCTCGAGATTATCTCGTAATCTTTCAAAGATATAATCAAAACGAAACTAGGAAACTAGGCTAAAACCACACCCTCAAACCGCATAAGCTTATGCGGTTTGGGGAGGCAACCGCATAAGGCTATGCGGTTTCTAGGCCTGGTTCTATCCCCGGATTTCCTAATTTCTCCGAGGTTTTTAGTATATATACACCCCTATACCCCGACCTCAGAATCACAATTTACAACCAGTTTTCACAGCAAACACACTACAAAACTCCCTCAAAGCCTCAAGCACTCAAATCCTTGAGTTCAGCACACCATCCCGTGATGAATTCCTCCTTTTTAGTTCAAGAAGCGAAGCTCTGCCCAGATCTGAAGCGTCAGGACCAGGTAGGTACCGATCCACTTGGATCAAAGCTTTTTCTTATTTTTTATGGACTAACAAAGGGGACTACACTCTAGCGCCCAGGCTTTGGCACCCAGCGCTTGCACTCCAAGTGTTCTATTTACTTGGGTACACTCCATATCAGATGACACGCCAAAGTCGCATAAGCAAGACCTTATAAAATAAACCAATGGACAATTGAACTTTATTTTATTTGCATGCATCTTGCACCTTCTTATTTTGCATTAAAATCAACTTAAACAGTGAATTCGACCTTTAAACTGGCACGTTTTCGTTAACAAGTAAAACATGCTAAAGCGGGGTTTTAATCAATCTTTTTGCATCTGCATCTGCATTCTTTTACAAACTTATCGCACTTGTGCGTGGCGATAACATTAGCTCAAATATCATCTTACAAGGATTGTTCTGAGTCGATGAGGCTATTTTTACATAGGCTTTTCTAAAAGATTTTCATAAATCATTATTTGAATTAACTCTTTTTCTAAAGTACCCTCACCCCGAATCCAATCTGGTTTCACAGCCTTAGATCTAGGGGTGTCGGCGTGCTCCAAAATCTAGGACATGTTTTTAACTTAGAACATGGTAGCAGGTTCCAAATTTCCGCGATAATTAGGTGGCGACTCCAAACAGTTCTAAAAGGATTTTTTAACTTAATCTTTTTAACTTAATCCGCCCTTAAGCAAGACGCCGAGTTGGGTCCCATTCGATCCCGGGTTCCACAGTTTGGCGACTCCGCTGGGGAGATTTTATTTTTAAAACTTAAAACTAGCTTTTTCTTTTTAAAAATAAAGAGGTGAAACTTGAAAGCCTTGAACAATCCATGTATACATATTTGAGCTATGCATATTCGTTTAGAGTCCATTCCTTTTGGAATCTAGGCATCCTTTGCACCCTTGAGAGGTGGTTCCAACACGCAGGCTTGTCCACTCGATAAAGCACGTGCAGGACTAACTTTTCTCTCTCCCCTCCACGGCTTGCCGTAAACGGCTATCTTGACCGCCCCAGTGCTCCCTTTAGAAAACCTATCGCTCCGGCGTAAGGAAATAAAGGGGTTAAGTATCTGCCAAAGCGTACTCGAGGTAGTTGGAGGTGTACCCGACTGACTCATTTTTCACCCTTTTTGTGTCATACGTACAAGTTCGAGGCTATGCACTCCATAGTCTTTTTTTTTTTCAAAACGAGCATTTGCATTTATATCTTCGAAAACTCGCTTAAACGTTTCAAAGATAAATGAACCTAACATCTAACACCTAACACCTTTTCAAACAAAACTATCACGAATTTTTGAAACAAGCTTTTTCAAAACTTCCTTTTTCACTAGCAAGCAAAAACCGAGCGAGGATTAAAACCCGAGCTCGTGGATTTCAATCCTCTAGGTCACACGGCCTAGACTCCGTTTTTAACATCCTCGACTCGACTTGCTCGAGCCGAATCCTTCCTCTTTTACACATCCGACTCGAGCTCACCTCGGCAAATTCTGGAAATGTCGGTTAAACGGGTGCAAAGCAAAATCTTTTAACATCGAGACGAGATGTGCGCACGCATCCTCGCCTCAAAAACTTCCCTTAGCAAAACCTTTTCGAAAATCTCCTCTTTTCAAAACATAAAAGAGTCTTTCTAAAACAAAATGAGCTTAAAATGAATGCTTAGAATGTGGCGAGTCTAGTGGGTCGAGTCGTGTCACTAATGCACGAAGTGAAATGCAGGTCTCAGCTGGATACTCGTCGCACTAAACACCGTGTAATAATCCCTTACAAAAAACGAACCTATTCCCGCAAAATGGCCGGCAACAATGAAGACGTCAACGCACTCCGTGACCAAGTTGCAAAGCTGACCGCTGACCTTGAGGGCCTTTTGACCCATCACACAACTGAGGTGGAACGTATGGAACTCAAGATTAAGGAGGAAGCCGATAGGCATGCTAAGAAACTCCAAGCTATGGAGGAGAGGCTCTATGTCTCGAGCACTTACTCTATCCACAAAGAGAATGAGAACGTGCCTACCAGCATCAAGGATGAGCTCCCTAACAAGCTCGCCCTTAGTGACCTTCCTATCTTTCAAGGACATGAGAGCCCGATCATTCACATCCGAGCTTTCAAGTCCCAAATGGCCATCAAGGGGGTCGACTCCAAACACTGGCTTACTCTCTTCCCGCACTCTCTAGCGGCAGTACCCAAGACATGGTTCTACTCACTTGACCCACAACGGGTCCCCACCTTCGAGGAACTCACAGTCGAGTTCGACCGACAATATCGAGACAATGAAGACACTCAAGTCTCAATTCGCACTCTAGAGGTCCTATCTCAAAAGGACAACGAAGGCTTCACCGACTACCTTACTCGTTGGAAGAAGCTGAGCGCTCAAATCCCTAATCGTCCCCGCGAAGACGAGCTCGTACCGAAGTTTATAAATAACCTGCGACCCGTGTATCAATTCTACATGAGGTACAGCAACATTCAGAACTTCAAAGAACTAAGGTCGGCACTCAAATCGAGGATGACCTTAGGACTGGCACCATGGCTAAGTCAACCGGCCACGCCTATCAGGGGAGTTCCTCTAAATCCTCCCGCGCAGTCAAAAACGAAGAGAATCGCACCGTCGGTAACCTCGACAATGATAGTCTTGATGCATTCGCAACTTCTTTCTCGCCGCCCCCTAAGGCTAAGAGGAACTTCGACCCTCTCTTTATGTCTTACACCAAGGCATTTCAGAGGTTGGTCGAAAAGAGCTACCTACAACCAATCGGGCCTACTAGCGAGCCACCCGAAGACAAAAAGCCTAAATCTTGGAACCCCAATGCCTTCTGTGCATACCACCGAGGCAAGGGGCACGACACCGAGAACTGCTTTAGGCTCAAAAATGCTATCCAAGATCTCATTGATCAAGGAAAGCTCAGCAAACCATCTCAACCTACCAAGCCTTCAAACAACGAGAACCCGCTTGGCAATCACGCAATCTTCGTGGGGTCAGTCCCTATTTTAGATTGTTCTTACCTCATCACGCCCTCTGACGACCAAATCAACGCGGTCTGGTCTAGTGATGATGAGGACGATGAATATGGGTTGCCCACCGACGAGGTGATTAAACACATCAACCAACTCGCAAAAGACATCAATCACCTAAAGGCTTTGCATCGGACCGCAGTCGAACGTCTAGAACGACGCGTCAAGAAAGAGCTTGGCAATCCAGCCTCGCTCAGCGACCTCGAAACCTTCCATCAAAAGGACGGCGAAGGCTTCGTCAAATACCTCGTCCAATGGAGGCAACTACTTTCCCGAGTTCCGAACCATCCACATGAAGACGAACTCATAACCACTTTCCTCTTCAGCTTACGGCCCGCCTGGCGATATTACTTTCATTTCTGCAGTGTTCAGAACTTTGAACATCTTATCGAGATTGGCACCCGCATTGAAAAGGACCTCACATCAAGCTATGAGGATCCCGCCTATCGGGATACTCTTCAAGAACGCACCCTCAGGGGACGAAAAAGACACAACAAATATGGCTCTACAAGGAATTTTGACAAACTCTACATGCCTTACGCCGTAGCATTACAAAAACTAATCGAGAAAGATTACCTTACACCGATTGGACCTATTGATGAACTACCCATGAGAATGAAATCAAAATCATGGGATCCTAACGCCTTCTCTGCGTACCACCGGGGGATGGGGCATAGCACTGAGAGTTGTCTCAAACTCAAACACGCCATCCAAGATCTCATTGATCAAGGAAGGGTCAAGAAGCCGCGGATGAAAACTACACCTTCCTCCAACGACGATACAATCTACCTCACGACCATGTCACAAATCTCAAAAACAAAGAGGCAAGCAACTCAAGCAACCCAAGCACCTCAAGCACCTCAAGCAGCTCAAGCAGCTCCTCCAGCCATGAAGACGAAGAAGAAGAAGAAGAGATTCTTTTAACTTCTAATGCTCTTAATGTCGGGTCATCTGTCGACCCATCTATCCTAGACTCTAGCTTTAGTTTAGATTTTCTTTTTACGGAGGCTAGCTCCAAGCAATTTTCTGAATTACCGAATAATTCTTTTCAAAATAATGAAATAAATAAATTTGCTTACGTCTTGTCTCAAGCTAAAACAAATAACAAAGAACAAACAGCTAAAAATCAACAAACAACTAACAAAACGCAAAATGCAAAAGACACTAACTCATGCGAAAATGAACAAACAAATGAATCATTAAACAAATACATTGCAAACATTGTCTCTCCCAAAACGCAAGACCCTATCATCGAGGAAACCATAACCATAAATGTGGGAATCCCCGAAGAACCAAGGGAACTACAACTAGGTGCCTCATTAGACGAAAACAAGCGCGCCCAATTCACACAACTCCTGAGCGAATTCAAGGACGTATTCGCTTGGTCATACAAGGACATGCCCGGAATCGAACGAAGCATCGCTGAACACCGCATCCCGATTAAACCCGGTTACAAACCAATCAAACAAAAACTAAGGAGATTAGGTCCTGAATGGTCCCTTATGGTCAAGGAAGAAATCGAAAAACAACTACAAGCTGGTTTCATCCAAGTCATCGAGTATCCTGAATGGGTCTCAAACATGGTCCCAGTCTTGAAAAAGAATGGCAAAATTCGAGTATGCGTTGACTTTCGCGACTTCAACAAAGCCAGTCCCAAAGATGACTTTCCATTACCCCATGTGGACGTCCTAGTCGACAACACCGCTGATCACGCCCTCCTATCCTTCATGGACGGCTACGCAGGCTATAATCAAATCAAAATGGCTTGCGAAGACATGGCAAAAACGGCCTTCATTACACCGTGGGGCACATACTGCTACACGGTCATGCCTTTCGGCCTAATCAACGCCGGTGCTACTTACCAATGCACCGCTACAACCCTCTTACATGACATGATGCACAAAGAAGTCGAAGTCTACGTCGACGACATGATCGTGAAGTCAAAAGAGAGAAGCGGTCATATCACTAACCTCCGCAAGTTCTTCACCCGCCTACGGCAATACAAAATGCGCCTAAATCCCCAAAAGTGTACTTTGGAGTCAAATCCGGCAAACTATTAGGACACGTAGTTAGCCAAAGAGGCATCGAGGTCGACCCCTCGAAAGTCAAAGCAATTCTCGAAATGCAACCCCCGAAGAACCTCGACGAAATTCGAAGTTTCTTGGGCCAAATCCAATACATCTCGCGCTTCATCAGCAAACTTACCATGATATGTGAACCAGTTTTCAAGAAACTCAAGAAAACCGACCACGTTGAAAGGGACGAAAAATGTCAAAAAGCATTTGACAAGGTCAAAGAATTACTAACCAACCCGCCAGTTCTACGACCACCTGTAGATACCCAAATCTGCACCTCCCGCCAAAAACCCAGTGATGTAACAATGGACTTTTATTGCATGCTTTTATGTTGACTTAAATGGTTCTAATTATGACGAATTTAAGTTAAATGATTTAAAATGCAAATGAGGTTTCTTTATGGGTCATCACTCTTAGTGTCCTTAGGTCTAGAGTCTAGTTTGTCACAAGTTCAGGACCTAATCGGCATGCGCGCACCCCTTTCTAAACACATATTCTAATTGATCCTTTTACATTAACAAGGTTCAATTCGATCCTCCTAAATCCCTAATTTTCGGCATAGTCTCTAAAACCACCTTTTAGGATTGGCAAACACCTAGGATAGCCTCACGGAATGTCCTATTTCACAAAATACTACAAAATACACCCTTTTTACATTTTCAGGGCTCGCCCGAGCAGCCCAAACCCATGTCTGGCCCGCTTCCCAAGGTCCAGGATAAACCTAAACAAACCCTAAATATCAGCCACAACAACGTAACTTAGAGCTCAAGCAAGATTATACCGTATATCCTAAAAGATAATTTGGAAATATACTAATAAAGGATAATGTTCGCTCTACCAATCGCAGAGGCCTTGCGATTAGAGGTGCACCGCATGGCGTCTTCTGATTGCCAAGCTATCGCAAGGGTCCTTGCGATTCCTACGTCCGGTTTTATCCTCTAGGGTTTCCTAATTCTCGCCGAGCTCTACACTATAAATACGACCCTTCCTTCATTCGTTCAACACACAATTTCAGAATACAATTCACATCCAAAACACTCTCAAGCCTCACGCATAAACACCTTTAGAATTCTCCACCTTCCTAGTGTTGAATTCTTCCCTTTGAAGCGAAGCGCTGCCGGTTTCCTAATTCGAGACAGGTAATACTTAATCCTACCATGGATTAGGGCTTTCTTTACTTCTTAGACTAGTAAGGGCCTACATTAGGCTCACCCCGACTTTGGTACGCGAGTCTGCTTTTCATAAGGCGGCCATGCACCTCGAATACACACCCTATTCGTAACACCTTTCCAAAGTCGCAGAAACAACTGACCTCTCTAAAATAAATCAATGGCTAATTGAACTTTATTTTATTGCATGCATTTAGCAAATCCTCTTATTGCATCTAAATTACTTAAAATGAATTCGTCATTAAACTGAACTGTTTTCGTTAACAAGTTAAGCATGCTTAACTGAGGGTTTTAAACAATCTCTTTTGCATTATTTTACACCTTTATCGCACTTATACGTAGCGTATTACTTAGGCTCATGTATCATTCTTTGCATTGTTCTCAAGTCTAGTAGAGGCTACCTTTTGATAGGCTTTTCAAAAAGATCTTTCATAAAAATATTATTTTGATTTATACTTTAGAAAAGTACCCTCACCCGAATCCGAATCTGGTTTCACAATAACCTTAGACGGATAGGTGTCGACGTGCCTTGAACTCTAAGACGTGTCTTTGAGCATGAGGACACGGAGGCGGGTTCTAAATTTCCCTCATAATTTAGTGGCGGCTCCAAAACAGTTTTAAAAGGTTTTCTTAGTAGTCTTTTTTAACTTTACGGCCCTAGCAAGACGTCGAGTGGTTCCATGGTCAGATCCCGGTACCTACAAATGGCGACTCCGCCGGGGACAGGTTTTATTTTTGAAAATTAAAATTAGCTTTTTCTTTTTAAAAGTAAAAATGAGACTTGAACAACTTGAGAACAATCAACATACATGAGCTAAGCATATCCGTTTAGAGTCGAATCTAGTCGGATTCACACACAAATACCTTGAGAGGTGGTTCCAAGCAGCTTGTCCACTCGATAAAGCACGTTCTGGACTAACCTTCCTCTCACCCTCCACGGCTTGTAGCAAGTGATTTGACCGCCCCAGGGCTTCCTTTGTATCCTACATGTTATACTATGTAGGCAAAGGGCTAAAAGCACCTGCCAAAGCGTACTCAAATCAGTTGGAGGCGTACGAGACTTGACCAAACGACCAAGAGTCATACGTACAAGTGCGAGGCTATACAATATAGTCCTTTTCAAAATCTGCATATCTTCGAAAACTCACTTAAAATTTTTCGAAAATAATCAACCTAACAACTAACCAACTAACCCTTTTTCAAAACAAAATAATCACGAATTTTTGAAACAAACTTTTCTTTCAAATCTTTCCTCTTACAAAATTAGCAAAAACCCGAGTCAAGGTCTTCAGACCCTGACTCGTGGATTTCATTCCTTAAGCCTCACAGCTTAAATCCTTTTTTTTTTCAACTTTCTCGACTTGACCAAACCCAAGTCGATTCCTTTTACGCATCTATCTTTAGCCCACGACAACATATCGTCACTCGGGCTAAGTAAATGCAAAACAAAACCTTTTAACATCGAGGTGAGCTGCGCGCGCGCATTCTCATCTCAAAAACACTCCTAGCTTGTTTTCGAAAACTTCCTTCTTTTCCAAAATTAAAGAGAGTCTTTTCCAAACGAAATGAGCTAAAAACGAACATAAAAATGAACGTGTCAGTCGGGTCTGTCAAATAGCTGATGCATCCTATGCAAATGTAGGGGAATTTCCAACTGGATACCTGCCGCACTAAGAATCGAGTCGTCCTCCCTTACAAGAAGCGAACCTACAAACGAAAGATGGCCGGCAACGAAGATGTCAACGCACTCCGCGAACAAGTTAACAAACTGACCAATGACCTTGAAAACCTTTTGGCCCACCACCAAACTGAAGTCGATCGAATGGAGCTGAAAATTAAGGACGAGGCAGATAAGCACGTCAAGAAACTCCAGGCTATGGAGGAACATCTCGGTACCCCGGGAGGCTACTCCATACACAAGGAGAACGAGAGCATCCCCCAGAATATTAGGGATGCCCTACCAAGCAAGCTCGCCCTCAGTGACCTCCCAATCTTCCAAGGCCACGAAAGTCCGATCACCTACATCAGGGCTTTCAAATCACAAATGGGCATCAAGGGGGTTGATCCGGAACACTGGCCATCACTATTCCCACATTCCCTCGCAGCCATACCGAAGACCTGGTTCTACTCCCTAAACCCAGAGCGGGTTTCTTCTTTTGAACAAATCACCGTTGAGTTCGATCATCAGTACAAGGACAATGATGACACCCAGGTCTCTATCCGTACCCTGGAGGTCCTATCACAAAGGGACAACGAAGGATTCACCGAGTACCTTACTAGGTGGAAGAAACTCAGTGCACAAATCCCAAATCGTCCAAGAGAGGACGAGCTTGTGCCCAAATTCGTCAATAACTTGCGACCCGTGTACCAATTTTACATGCGGTATAGCAACATACAAACTTTCAAGCAACTTACTAAGGTCGGCACCCAGATTGAAGACGACCTTAGAACTGGGACCATGGCCAAGTATACCGGCCATGCATATCAAGGGAGTTCATCTAAATCAACCCGCACAACTAAGAACGATGAGAACCGTGCCGTCGCCAGCCTAGAGTCACTTGGTGATTCAGAGACATGTGCAACCTTCACCCCTTCTCCCTTCAAGCCTAGGAGAAACTTCGATCAACTTTACATGTCTTACACTAAGGCATTTAAAAGACTGGTCGACAAGAACTATCTACAACCCATCGGGCCTACCACTGAACCACCCAAAGACAAGAAGCCTAAGTTGTGGGATTCTAATGCTTACTGTGCCTACCACAGGGGCAAAGGCCACGATACTGAGAACTGCTTCAAGTTAAAACACGCTATTCAAGACCTTATCGACCAAGGAAAGCTCGATAAGCCAACTGCAAGTGGTAGGCCATCCAACAAAGATAATCCCTTGGCTAGCCATGCGATCTTTGTGGACTCCGCACCCGTCATTGATTGCTCCTACCTCATAACACCCACCGACGACCAAATCAACACCATCTCTCTTAACCAACCAATCATGGAAAGTAATGTCCAAACCGACGGTGAAGGCTTCACCAATTTTCTAACTAGATGGAAGGAGCTTAATGCACGTCTCGTAGGCCTAGTGCACCCGGACGAACTCGTACATGATATCATCAAAGACCTACACCCAGTATACCAAATTCACCTTCGGTATGCTAACATACGCAACTTTCAACACCTTGTCAATATCACCACACAAATTGAGGATGATCTGAACGCCTGCCATGGCGAACAAATCAATGGAGTATGGTATTCTAGTAGCGAAAGCGAGGGCGAATGGCCACCACCTAATAAAACCATAGCCCAGATCAACGACACCAACAACTCTTCCTCTTCTAAGAATAACAAAAAAGGGAAGAACAAGAAGGGAAGGAAGAAAGACAACAAGTCCCAGGTCAAGGCTAAAGTCACTCAGCCCGAAACCAAAGACGAGGTCTCACATCTCACTCGTTCTGGACGGCCTTACCAGAACATCTTCACAGACGCTTATGCCCAAGAAGCCGCCACCCCAGATAAGGGCAAAGCCATAGCCCAAGAGAACGTCCCCTCTCAAGGCACGTCATCAACCCCACCTAATAAAACCATAGCCCAGATCAACGACACCAACAACTCTTCCTCTTCTAAGAATAACAAAAAAGGGAAGAACAAGAAGGGAAGGAAGAAAGACAACAAGTCCCAGGTCAAGGCTAAAGTCACTCAGCCCGAAACCAAAGACGAGGTCTTACATCTCACTCGTTCTGGACGGCCTTACCAGAACATCTTCACAGACGCTTATGCCCAAGAAGCCGCCACCCCAGATAAGGGCAAAGCCATAGCCCAAGAGAACGTCCCCTCTCAAGGCACGTCATCAACCCCAGTAGTACTACCACCAAACACGAGCGAGATACTTCAAAAGCAACTCGTTCGCACCAAAGCCGACATCTCAATCTGGGCTCTCCTACGGGACTCTACCGAGCACCGGAAGGCATTCGTCCGCGCTTTGCAAATAGCAAGCGCAGATGAAGATATTTCACCCGATCAAATGGTCAGCCATGTTACGAGATATTGGCTTGCTGGAGCCATCACCTTCTCCGATAATGAATTCCCAACATTCGGCGCTAATCACAATCTAGCCCTTTACATTAGCTCCGAATGCAGAAAACGAACTTTACCCGTGACCCTAATTGACAATGGATCTGCAGTAAATGTCCTACCTTTGTCCACCGCACGCCGCCTAGAACTCGACGACGAAGACTTTCAACCAAGCCACGAAGGCGTCAAGGCCTTCGATGGAACCAAACGTAGCGTGAAAGGGACAATCTCCCTCCACGTACGCACAGGCCCTATAGAACGAAAGGTCGATTTCCAAGTAATCGACATGACACCGTCTTATAACATGCTCTTAGGGAGCCCATGGATTCACGCCGTACGAGCCGTGACATCCACACTACACCAAAAGGTGAAACTACCTCTTAACGACAAAGTCATAACTATCAACGCTTCCAACTTTCGCGCTCTTCTTGATTCACCCAAGGAGCATGCTTGCGCGAAATCACGATTGAGGAAAATCAAGAACACTGCGGCTTCGACTTTGAAATAGGTGCAATTACAACCACACCAATCCGAACCTACAAGCCTTTCGAAACCAAGGATAACCATAGCCTTTGGTCCACCATGGGCCTAGGCTACAAACCAAAGGAAGGAGATTTCGAACAAATGACTAAAGAAGTCAAAAAGCGCAAGTTCGCGCGGAAATTTAACCTCCCAAAATACTCATTTGACATGAGTAAATACTTCATCTCAGGGGGAGGGTACGATCGAGATAACTCCACCAAGCCTCAAGAACACTGCTTCGCTAGTGAAAGCGGACTTCCCTTTACAAACAAAACTAACGAAGACTTGGTCTCATCCATCCTCCGAGACCGCCGCTTCAATCCCGATGACCTCATCACCGATGTCGCCGATAAAACCTTAAACGGTTGGTACAAAATTACCAAGTGGACCGACTCACAGGGCCACAAATATCAACTTGTCACAGGGGAAGGACCCCTCTTTGACAAAATAACCTCACAAAATGGTGAAGACCCAAGCGAGGATGCTTCAAGCAACAACACCACCGAAGACGACGAAGAGGAGGAAATTCTTTTAGGATCTAATTCTCTAAGTGTCGGGTCACCTGCTGACCCATCTTCTAGTTTTAGCTTAGACTTTTTATTTTCGGAGGCTAGCTCCAGCTCTTCTCCTAATTTGTCAAACAGTTCTTCTTCTTTAATGAATAATACAGATAAGTTTGCTTACGTCTCGTCTCAAGCTAAAAACAAACAACTAAACAATAAACAACAAACAAAACTTGAACAAACAAACAAAACAACAAAACACATAAATCCGTGCGATAAAAGTGAATCAACGAATGAACAATCGCTAATCAAATACATCGCAAACATTCTAAACAACCCAACGCAGAACCCAATCGTCGAGGAAACCATAACCATTAACATAGGAACCCCCGAAGAACCAAGGGAACTACAACTAGGCACCTCACTGAGTGAGGATGAGCGCGCCAACTTCACCCAACTCTTAACCGAGTTCAAAGACGTCTTTGCTTGGTCATATAAGGACATGCCCGGCATCGACAGGAGCATAGCCGAACACCACATCCCCATCAAACCCGGTTTCAAACCCATCAAACAAAAACTAAGGAGACTACGGCCCGAATGGTCCCTTATGGTCAAAGAAGAAATCGAGAAGCAATTACAAGCCGGCTTCATTCAAGTCGTCGAGTACTCGGATTGGGTCTCAAACATGGTCCCAGATTGAAGAAAAGCGGCAAGATACGGTATGTGTCGACTTCAGCGACCTAAACAAGGCAAGTCCAAAGGGCGACTTCCCTACCGCATGCGTGAGCGTTCTAGTTGACAACACCGCCGATCACGCCCTTCTATCCTTCATGGACGGGTATGCAGGATACAACCAAATCAAAATGGCCCGTGAGGACATGGCCAAGACGACGTTCATCACACCATGGGGCACGTACTGCTACACAGTCATGCCCTTTGGCCTAATCAACGCAGGTGCAACCTACCAACGCACCGCAACTACACTCCTACACGACATGATGCACAAAGAGGTCGAAGTGTACGTAGACGACATGATCGTCAAATCCAAAGAAAGAGATGATCACATCACAAACCTCCGCAAGTGCTTCACACGACTCCGTCAGTACAAGATGCGCCTCAATCCCCAAAAATGCACATTTGGAGTTAAGTCCGGCAAGCTACTAGGACACGTAGTAAGCCAAAGAGGTATCGAGGTCGACCCCTCAAAAATAAAAGCAATTATGGCAATGCAACCACCTAAGAACCTGGATGAAATTCGAAGCTTCCTGGGTCAAGTCCAATACATCTCCCGCTTCATAAGCAAACTAACCATGATATGCGAACCAATCTTCAAAAAGTTGAGAAAAACTGACCACGTAGAATGGGACGAAGCGTGTCAGCAAGCATTTGATAAGGTCAAGGAGTTGTTATCCAACCCCCTAGTCCTAAGACCGCCGCAGAAGGACCTACCCTTATCACTCTACCTTACAACAACATCAACTGCAATGGGCGCCATGCTCGCCCAAGAAGTCAACGGCAAGGAACATCCAATTTATTACATCAGTAAGAAGTTTCTCGACTATGAAACTCGATACGCGCCCGTCGAGAAAAGTTGCTTAGCGTTAGTATGGGCATCCAAAAAGCTCCGTCACTATATGCTGGCACATCAAACCAAGGTCTACTCAAAAATGGACCCCATTAAGTACCTTTTCGAGAAACCCGTGCCAAACGGACGCATGGCACGATGGACCCTGCTTTTAGCCGAGTTCGACATTGTCTACGTTCCCCTCAAATCCATCAAGGGACGGGCAGTGTCAGACTTTTTCGCCAATCACGCAGTCGACGAAGAACACATCACCGACACCACCTCATTCCCCGACGAAGGAATATATAACATAGACGAAGAACAATGGGAAATGTACTTCGACGGTTCATCAAATTACCGAGGATGCGGGATAGGAATACTACTCATTTCCCCGAACGGCGAACATACACCCCTTTCAATCAAATTAGACTTTGATGTGACGAACAACGCCGCAGAATATGAGGCATGCCTGCACGGACTACAGGCTGCGCTCATACTAAACGCAAGGAATCTACGAGTATACGGAGACTCCTCGCTAATCATCAACCAAGTATCTGGAGCATGGAAGATACTCAACGAAAACCTCGCATTATACCAAAGCAAAATTCAAGAACTCATCGCCAAATTCCACCGCGTAGAGTTCCTGCATTTGCCTCGCGAAGAAAATCAATTCGCAGACGCCCTATCTAAACTGGCGTCACTACTAAACATCCCCCCAGGAATGCAAACCATTCCCATAGTCGTGGAGCGGAGCCACGAGCCCGCGTACGTATGTGACTTCGAAGCCGAGGAAGAACAAAATGAACCCTGGTACCAAGCCATAATCAACTTCAAACGAGACGGAGAATATCCGCCAAATACTGACAAACGTGGCAGACGAGCTCTTCGACTTCTAGCATCACAATTTGTGCTGGAAGCAGACAAACTCCTCAAGAAAACGCCCCAGGGTACACTACTCCTGTGCGTTGACCACAAAAAGGGACAAGAGATTATATCTCAAGTCCATGATGGCGAATGCGAACCTCACATGAACGCACGAGCCCTGTGTAAACAAATCCTCAGGCTAGGATGGTATTGGACCACCATGGAAGCCGACTGTGCAAAATATGTCAAACACTGTCACAACAGTCAAATCTTCGCAAATGTGCAACATGTACCCCCTTCGCCTCTATACAGCCTCACATCGCCATGGCCATTCTCGACCTGGGGAATCGACGTCATAGGCAAAGTACACCCGGTTGGAGCAGGAGGACACTGCTTCATCCTTGTGGCCATCGACTATTTTACGAAATGGGTCGAAGCCGCGTCATACCGTAAACTAGACACAAAGGAAGTTGCTCGCTTCATACAAAACAATATCATATGCAGATACGGCATACCTCATGAGCTGATCAGTGATCAAGGCTCACACTTCCGAGGAGAAGTCGAACCCATCCTCACCAAATATAACATCCAGATACACAAGTCATCACCGTACCGACCCCAAACCAACGGAGCGGTAGAAGCTGCAAATAAAACCGTAGTCACCATCCTCAAAAAGATGATTGACACCTGTCACGATTGGCCGCACAAGATTTCCTTCGCCCTGTGGGGATATCGAACTACAATACGCACACCAACCGGGATGACACCCTACTTCCTAACTTATGGCATGGAAGCTGTACAACCCGTAGAAATCGAAATGCAATCACTTCGAATTCTAATGGAAGCAGACATACCAGAAGCAGAATGGGCACGCGAGCGATACGAACAACTCATTCTCCTAGACGAAAGGCGCTTACACTCACTAAGCACCGTTCGCATGTACCAGTCAAGACTACAACGCGCATACAACAAACGAATCAAGCCACACAACGTTAAAGTGGGTGACCTAGTCCTCAAATCAGTTAGGGCCCCGCTGCCTGTCGATCCAAGAGGGAAATTCAAACCTAATTGGGCCGGACCATACTTGGTTAAGGAAATCCTTCCCGGAGGAGCCGCAAGGCTAACCGACCTTGACGGCGAAAAATTTAGCTTGCCCACCAGCCTCGACCAGCTTAAGAAATATTACCCCTAGGCTTTAGATAGTTTTGCGATGCATTCAAAAAAAAAAAAAAAAAAACACCACGCACGGATGAACTACGCTTGGTTTGATTCCACGCACTGTGGATACGTAGGCAATCTTGCAAAAGATTCAACTAAACCCACGAACTACGCCGGTTTGATTCTGTGTAAAACACGGATACGTAGGCAGCTTTCCAAAGCGCAACCGCCCTTCTTCGCACGCACGCCTGAAGCTAAAAAAAAAAAAAGTCGAGGACGATGCACCCACAAAAGGACACGCACGAAGCTTAAAAAGGTCAAAAGCATAGTCCACACAAAATGACACGCTCAAAGCTTAAAAAGGTCAAGAGCACAGTCAACACAAAAATACAAGTCTAAAGCTTAAAAAGGTCAAAGACTTAAAATGAGAACAGATATCCAAAGCTTAAAAAGTCGAGGATAAACAAATAAGCAAAGAGACGAGACGATAGGCAGACATTTTCTCTATTTAGTCATGAATGTTGAAAATGTTTACATTTTACGTAAAGAGTTTAAAACTAGCCGTCAAAACTCATTTTATTCATTGAACAATTAAATAAACGAAATTCTTTGAGTAAAACATTTAACGTCTAAACCTAAGCGTCCTTCCTACGACGCTTTGGAGAATCCTCTTCATCCTCATCCTTTGAAGCATCCGCACGAACAACAACCGAAGCAACCATTGGATTCGGGACACTCCTCTCGAATCCTGGGGGCTCAACAGGGCCTTCATCATCCATAGCCTCAATCCTTTCACCCAGGCGATCCTTCACAGTCACCTTAGGCCCAAGTCGTTCCTCAAGTGGCCTAGAAGAAGACGCTCCCGCACTCGAGCTCGCCAAGTCGCTATAGTCCCGTCTTTCACGCACCGCCGCATGCGCCAACGACGGTCTTGGACCCGTCTGTTCGCATCTTCGTATATTCTCCCTATCCTGAGGATCCAAAGAAATACACCACCTCCGATAGAAGTCCGAGACACGAGTAGTCTCAGAACCAGCCGGCCGAGCCCAAGTCATTCGGCTAGACCACCCTTGAACCCAAGCGTCAATCATCCGGTTGTTCAGAACAACCGACTCGCATAACCGAGTATCCTGTGCTGGAATAACCTGAGCTAGGCCAACCTGCCTCCTTAGCCGATGTGGGTGGATCCACACGCCTCGCTCAAATCCACACAACATTATCCCGCTAGCCGCATCCGCAATCGACGGTGCCGTAATGTGTCGAATGGACCACCACGACACGACCCACCTTATCGTCCTCTCCCGAAC
Organism: Dianthus caryophyllus; assembly: GCA_023091065.1. Taxonomy (NCBI): domain Eukaryota; kingdom Viridiplantae; phylum Streptophyta; class Magnoliopsida; order Caryophyllales; family Caryophyllaceae; genus Dianthus; species Dianthus caryophyllus. The sequence continues at coordinate 2,050,455 of JALGRB010000018.1, forward strand.
GAACCCTTGGAAGTAGTTTATTGACCGCTCCCGAGGCATCGCCCAAAGAAGAGTACGAATAGTCAACCCGGCAGGAACATACACATCACCTCCCGGTGGAGCCAAGACACGAAGACGCTCCATCAGCCAAATCTGCGATCACTGCGCGACCACGGTATGAGCTTAGACGATTCGCGTGGCGGTCGTCCAAGCCTAGTAAAGTTTCAGCTAAGATCAAAGCCGAAGGGTCATGGCCCAGCTCCATCTCCTCCATGACCCGCGCATACCTAGCATGGCCATGCACACCATCTTCCATCGACCCAGCGAAGCAGTACCGATGCAGCAAACAAAACCCTAAAGCTCTCCTCCTAGAACGAGCAGAAATGCTCACGTCATTCAAGTTCATGTAACACTCGCACAACCGTCGCATGTTCACCACACCCCCTTCGAACAACCCTTCCGCATGAGCATTGGTCATTGAGAGATACTGCCGTAGTCTCCCATTATAGCCAAACTCACTTCTAACCGCTACTGGGGTAGTGCGGTTAGACCATCTTGCAATAGCTGAAAACTCCTCTAACAATGGACATATCTCACCCCCCCGGAACCTGAAAACATGCACCCTAGGATCCCAATAATCAAGACAAGCGTCAAGGAAGTCAATCTCGACGCGCATCTGCCTAAAACCTATGAAGACACCCGCACCAGTCAAAGACAACGCCCTCTTCTCCGATTCACTAAGGGAAGAAGTCCACCGCTTCAAAAGACCATCAAAATGGTCCATTCTTCAAAAAACACAAAAAATATTCTTAAAAATACTAAGCTATTTAAGAGAATACAAAACAAGCAAAGAAAAGAGTTGAGATTGAATGAGGATTATGCCTCGTACCTCCCCTCTTTATATAGCAACACGAAATCTCGAATTAGGAAAATTCGACGATAAAACCGGCAGTCTAAACCGCAAGAAGGCTTGCGATTGGAAGTGCCAATCGCAAGACCCCTTGCGATTACCACGACCATCCGCAACATATGTTGCGATTCCTAGGGACGGATCTACCCCAAAATTTCCATATCTTCGACTTTCCAAATCCTAGTATATACACAATTACGATGTACATCTTAAATTGGGCTCCTTATTTCGGGCCTAATTACAAACAATCACACATGGGTCCATCACAAATGATGATCGATCCGAATGTAACACATTTCATTTCATAGTCCGTTTTAAAGCTCATTTCGAATTTTTAACATCTAAAAATGAACATTTTCAAACGCATTCTCAACAAAACGTTTTTCAAAGCAGAGTCTCCCACTCGGGAATCATTTTTCAAACCTTTTTCTAGCTACTAACGAAACAGGTACATGAAGAAATAGAAAGTACGACGACGACGACTACAAGTTCAAGCTAAAAAAAAAAAAAAACGAAGACAACTAAGGATGCCGACGACGAAGCTCCGCGACCTCCCTCTGAAGCCGAGCAACCACCGCCCGACTTTGACAAAGCTCAGCCGCCTGCTCTGCCCAAGCCATCCTCCAGCGATTGGCTGCCTGCCACAACTTCTTGTGGACATCCTTTGCAACCTACACAAGACATTTTCAAGCGCGTTTTACTCCATTTTGCCTTAATTATACACTAAATTAAGACAAACTACGGGGGCTAAACCAAAAACAAAAACGAAGACTCTATTTTGACTCCAGTTTCTTTAAACCATAGTCAAACTAAGGGGAGTAATACAAAACCCGACCCAATACTCGAGTTTGCCCTTCGTTAACCATTTAACTCGGTCAAACTGGGGGCTTACATAGTATACCAATGATGGAGCCATACCTTCTTCACCTTATCACCCCAACTCTCCATCCCTGCATCCGTGATCGCCGGCAGATACTCAGGTACGTGGAAGGTCTCCCGTGCCCCGGCGTTACCATGCTCCACCGTCATAGGAAAATCTGGGGGCTGGAACGCCAAGTCGGCGTCAGGCACCTACAACATGAAGCACAACACAACAAAGTTAGGAAAATTTTGTTGAAAAACTAGGGAATTTTTTTGAAATTTTACTCTACACAAGAACAAGACATACCTCGATGGGCCCACTAGCCAACCTACCCATCGCAAACTCTGCGTAATCCAGCTGATGAAGAAGGAGATTATCAGACTCCCCCTCAAGATGCAGCTGCCTCTGCTGCCAACTCAAGGCGCGCGTCTCGAAAAGAACCTTAGGTGGATCGAGAGGCACGACGAAGTCAGGATACCTCGTCTGAATAGCCAAACGCTCACCCAAGTACCAGACATACCCATACGGCGTAGCCAAGTACAACCGTTGGGAGTCGCGCTCCCGGAAACGCACCCACAACCCCTCAGGAACGCCCGTGTACTGCTCCCACGGACGCGGGCGGAACTGCAGAAGAAGAAACACGTCAAATACCTTTTTAAGCAAAATCATTTAAATGCATGCTATTTAGAAGATTTCAATACGTACCTAACCACCTCTCAGCTCGTTCAGTTTGATCCGAACGAAGTCATACGACCAGTCGTACCCAATACGGCTGCACGTACCCCAAGTCCATACCGCAGGGTACTTCTTCTCCATTGTAACTGCCTCTTCAGGCAGAAAGAAAGGGAAGTGACTGTAGATCCAGCACTACACAAGAAACATAAAACAAGTTAACACAAGTAATCAACATTCCAAGGGAATCAACTAAAGACAAGAATAACATACCTCCAACAACAAGCCAGGAGATACGATGGGAATCCTAGACCCCCCATCCATCTTTCGTGGCCTAACAGCATCCATGCAGAAACGGATGCACAAGCCTAAGGCCGGGGACACCCAGTCATATGTCCCGATCTCGCTCCAATTCAGAAGATACATGAGCACCGAAGTAGCAGCCCGCTCGCCCTTCTCACCGAAGTAGGCAGAGCTAACAAACCACCAGAGCCACATACGAGCATTCTGCTCGTCGCTCCAAGCCCTTGGACCATGCTGAGTCTTTCCCTCGAAGTACTCCATGATATAGCTCGTCTTAACAGAGTTAGGCGCCTTCCCTTGATAAGGCACCTCCAAACCAGCACCGACAGCATCAAGCACCGCCCTGTCGTCAATAGGCGGCGCAAAAGCAAAGTCCATATCACGGTCGCCGAAGGGTAGACCCGTGATAATAGCATACGAAGACAAGGTAATACCTGCCTCGAACCCCGGCAAATGGAACGTCGTGGTCGTGTCCCAGTATCGGTCAAGGAACGCCCGGATGACCCTCAAGTTCGCCGTGGTCCGGCTATCTATAATCTGGACCCAACGCTCAACTAAAGGGCTCAGGAAAGACCTATCTATCCTCTCCCTCGCCCCGGGAGACAGAACCTCTCGATATGCCCAAATGACGGACGAAATACCAGAAAATGTCCTCATATATCCTACCTCGTGCCCACTAAGAGCCCGATGAGACAAATGACGCTCACGATCCGCCAACAGGGTGTGACCGTCCCAATTTTTCGCGAAGGGACGGTCAACACGCGGACCATGACTCGCACGACCCCTAGCACGAGACCCTGAAGCCTGTGAAGACTCGCCCTCCTCCATGGCCTCTACCTCTCTCTCCTCCTCACCAATCGCACCACCAGGACGCCCGCGGGTGCCCATGCCTCGCCCACGACCTCTCCGGGTCGGAAAGTTAATGGATCCAGGAGAAGGATCCCTCGCACTAAAAGCACGACGCAAATTCGAACCACCAGGAGTCGTAGGCTCCTCAGCGCTAGAACCAGTACTCCGACGAGCACGAGCCCTCGTCGTAGGAGGTCCAGACCAATCCTCATCTGCAATATTCCAAGAACATAAACACAAGTGACAACAATTCAAGAAAACACCCTATAACAAAGCCCTTTTAGGCTCAATTCACAATTTGGTCGAAAGCCGCTCTATACACGTCAAAATTCCAACTTGATGATTTCTATACCCCACATTAACCTTCAATTACGCCCCAGAACAACCAATTGCATTTTGAACTTGCCGATCAAAAACCCCTAATTTTGACCTAAGTTCTCCGTTTTAATCGACTTTAAACCTCAATTTAAGGGACGATTACTAGCATTTTTCAGAAACTAACACCATACTCATACTATACTAGCCAAGGGGAACCTATGGCGAAGTTTAATTGCAATTCCGAGACCGAAAATCCGGGTCCGATTTTTGGGTCGGGACCATTTCACACGAAATTGGTCTAAAAACGTCTCAAACCATGTGCATTTCACACATATATTCAAGAACAACATGATACAAGGGAATGGTATCGTTCTCTAGTAATCAAACGGCGAATTTCAAGACAAAAGACGGTTTTTCATTAAAAACGCCTTTTCTACATTTCAAGAACGATCTAGCAATTTACAACGTCAAGATACATAAAAACAAGTAAAATGGAGTGTTACCTTGATCTATTTTGAAGTAAAGCAAGAAAAACGAGCAAAAACGGCTTAGAAATCGCAAGGGACGATTTTTGAGATTGAAAAACGTAAAAATGGGAAATGGAGTAAGTATACGGTGTAAACCGGGTTTTATAGCAGCAGAAAGCCCAAGACCCTAATCGCAAGGACGCTTGCGATTTGGGGAAAGAACCGCAAGGACGCTTGCGATTCCAGCTTTGGGCATTTTCGTTGTTTTCTCGTTTCAAGGCCAAATATGGACTTCTAGTCCACTTTTAGCCCATTTTAACAGTTTTTCACGTTACGTCGCTCGGTTAAGGCGTCACCTAAAGTCCGCCACACTCTTAAACGAGTTTGAAGCACTATACACAACCTTTGCGTATACACTAAGCATAAGCATTTTCCTCGGACGATAATTCCCGGCGGACGTAAGCACTCTTCACGAGATGAGCACCAACGAAAGCTTTAGCACGAAGCATGAAGCATATACGCTCTTTTACGAGACCAAGCACGCACGCTCTTTTACGAGATAAGCAACAGCAATAGCACGCAAAGGTATTTAGCAGGCAGGCATGCCCTTACAAGTATGCAAGGACCGTCATGTCCCTAAACATGTTTGTCCCTCCCCGGATAAACCCGGTTCGGAGTCCTAGTTTCACCCATGGACACATACTCCGCGCCGCTGATAGCATCGAGACTGTAACGGTCCGGATGTTGTCGTGTAGTTTGACTTTCGCTTTGAGTCCTAAGCTCAGTCAAACTGGGGGCTCTGTAGATACCCAAATCTGCACCTCCCGCCAAAAACCCAGTGATGTAACAATGGACTTTTATTGCATGCTTTTATGTTGACTTAAATGGTTCTAATTATGACGAATTCAAGTTAAATGATTTAAAATGCAAATGAGGTTTCTTTATGGGTCATCACTCTTAGTGTCCTTAGGTCTAGAGTCTAGTTTGTCACAAGTTCAGGACCTAATCGGCATGCGCGCACCCCTTTCTAAACACATATTCTAATTGATCCTTTTACATTAACAAGGTTCAATTCGATCCTCCTAAATCCCTAATTTTAGGCATAGTCTCTAAAACCACCTTTTAGGATTGGCAAACACCTAGGATAGCCTCACGGAATGTCCTATTTCACAAAATACTACAAAATACACCCTTTTTACATTTTCAGGGCTCGGGCCCAGAACCGAGCCCAAACCCATGTCTGGCCCGCTTCCCAAGGTCCAGGATAAACCTAAACAAACCCTAAATATCAGCCACAACAACGTAACTTAGAGCTCAAGCAAGATTATACCGTATATCCTAAAAGATAATTTGGAAATATACGGAATAAAAGGATAATGCCCGCCCTACCAATCGCAAGAGGCCTTGCGATTAGAGGCGAACGGCCATGGCGTCTTGCGATTGCCCCAAGCTATCGCAAGGGTCCTTGCGATTCCTACGTCCGGTTTTATCCTCTAGGGTTTCCTAATTCTCGCCGAGCTCTACACTATAAATACGACCCTTCCTTCATTCGTTCAACACACAATTTCAGAATACAATTCACATCCAAAACACTCTCAAGCCTCACGCATAAACACCTTTAGAATTCTCCACCTTCCTAGTGTTGAATTCTTCCCTTTGAAGCGAAGCGCTGCCGGTTTCCTAATTCGAGACAGGTAATACTTAATCCTACCATGGATTAGGGCTTTCTTTACTTCTTAGACTAGTAAGGGCCTACATTAGGCTCACCCCGACTTTGGTGCCTTGAGTCTGCTTTTCATAAGGCGGCCATGCACCTCGAATACACACCCTATTCGTAACACCTTTCCAAAGTCGCATAAACAACTGACCTCTCTAAAATAAATCAATGGCTAATTGAACTTTATTTTATTGCATGCATTTAGCAAATCCTCTTATTGCATCTAAATTACTTAAAATGAATTCGTCATTAAACTGAACTGTTTTCGTTAACAAGTTAAGCATGCTTAACTGAGGGTTTTAAACAATCTCTTTTGCATTATTTTACACCTTTATCGCACTTATACGTAGCGTATTACTTAGGCTCATGTATCATTCTTTGCATTGTTCTCAAGTCTAGTAGAGGCTATCTTTTGATAGGCTTTTCAAAAAGATCTTTCATAAAAACATTATTTTGATTTATACTTTAGAAAAGTACCCTCACCCGAATCCGAATCTGGTTTCACAATAACCTTAGACGGATAGGTGTCGACGTGCCTTGAACTCTAAGACGTGTCTTTGAGCATGAGGACACGGAGGCGGGTTCTAAATTTCCCTCATAATTTAGTGGCGGCTCCAAAACAGTTTTAAAAGGTTTTCTTAGTAGTCTTTTTTAACTTTACGGCCCTAGCAAGACGTCGAGTGGTTCCATGGTCAGATCCCGGTACCTACACCACCCCAAAAGGATTTACCACTATCCTTGTACCTTACAACAACACCTACCGCCATGGGCGCCATGCTCGCTCAAGAAGTGAACGGTGACGAACATGCAATCTATTACATAAGCAAAAAGTTTCTCGATTACGAAACTCGATACTCACCTGTTGAGAAAAGTTGTCTAGCTCTAGTGAGGTCATCCAAGAAACTCTGTCACTATATGTTAGCACACCAAACGAGGGTCTATTCCACAATGGACCCCGTAAAATGCCTCTTCGAGAAACCTGTGCTTAACGGACGAATGGCCAGATGGACATTGCTCCTAGCCGAATTCGACCTTAAGTACGTACCCCTCAAAGCAATCAAGGGACGAGCAGTCTCTGATTTCCTAGCCGAAAACGCAATCACCGAACAACCAATCATAGACACCACATCCCTTCCAGACGACGGGATTTACAATATCAACCAAGAACAATGGGAGTTATACTTCGATGTCTCATCCAACTATCGAGGATGTGGGGTAGGAATACTTCTCATCTCCCCAAATGGCGAACATACACCCTTATCCATCAAACTCGACTTTGACGTAACAAACAACGCAGCAGAATACGAAGCATGCTTGCACAGTCTCCAAGCAGCGCTTGTACTCAACGCCCGCAACATAAGAGTTTATGGGGACTCCTCCCTCATAATCAATCAAGTATCCGGAGCATGGAAGATACTTAACGAAAACCTAGCACTATACCAGAACAAAATACAAGAGCTCATAAACGAATTCTATCACGTAGAATTCATACACCTCCCGCGCGAAGAAAATCAATTCGCCGACGCGCTATCCAAACTCGCGTCACTAATCAACATACCCCCGGGAATGGAAACGCTACCCATTGTCGTAGAACGACGAAATGAACCCGCATACATCTGTGACATCGAAGCTGAGGAAGAACAAACCGATCCTTGGTATCAAGCAATCATCAACTACAAAACCAACGGTGAATACCCACCAAACATCGACAAACGCGCAAAACGAGCCCTGCGTCTATTATCGTCACAATTCGTGATCGAAATGGGCAAACTACTCAAAAAGACGCCTCAAGGTACACTCCTCCTGTGCGTCGACCACAAAAAGGGACACGAAATCATGTCCCAAGTACACGATGGCGGTCACGGACCACACATGAACGCACGAGCCATGTGCAAGCAAATCCTAAGGCTAGGATGGTACTGGACCACCATGGAAGCCGATTGCGCCAAATACGTAAAACATTGCCATAATTGCCAAATCTTCGCAAACGTACAACACATACCTCCTTCACCACTATACAGTTTAACTTCGCCATGGCCGTTCTCCACATGGGGAATTGACGTCATCGGCAAAGTTCAACCCGTAGGAGCAGGAGGACACTGCTTCATCCTCGTGGCCATCGACTATTTCACCAAATGGGTCGAAGCCGCATCATACCGTACGCTAGGCACAAAAGAAGTTGCAAAATTTTTACAAAACAACATCATTTGTCGCTACGGCATACCCCACGAGTTCATAAGCGACCAAGGCACACACTTCCAAGGAGAAGTCGAACCACTTCTCCTCAAATACAAGATACAACGACACAAATCATCACCCTATCGACCACAAACTAACGGCGCGGTCGAGGCAGCAAACAAAACCGTCGTATCTATCCTCAAAAAGATGATCGACACCTGCCACGACTGGCCCAACAAAATCCCATTTGCATTATGGGGTTACCGCACCACCATCCGCACACCCACGGGTATGACACCCTATTTCCTAACTTACGGAATGGAAGCCGTTCATCCCGTAGAAATCGAAATGCAATCCCTTCGGATCCTCATGGAAGCAGACATTCCTGAAGCCGAATGGGCACGAGAACGATACGAGCAACTCATCCTTTTAGACGAAAGACGACTACATTCACTAAGTACAGTCCGAATGTATCAATCCCGCCTACAACGCCAAGATACAACAAGCGGGTCAAACCTCAAACATCAAAGTGGGTGACCTAGTACTCAACCGTCCGAGCACCATTACCAGTCGACCCAAGAGGGAAATTCAAACCCAATTGGGCCGGACCGTACTTGGTCAAGGAGATCCTCCCCGGAGGAGCAGTGAAGCTAACTGACCTTGACGGTCAGGACTTCCGAATGCCAACAAATCTTGATCAACTCAAGAAATACTACCCTTAGACTTAAACAAATTTGCAATGTATTTCACAAGAAACTCACTCTCGCATGGGTGAACTACGCTCGGTTTGATTCCACGCACTGTGGATTCGTAGGCAGCTTTGCAAAGAGCTCAACCGAATCACACGAACTACGCCGGTTTGATTCTGTACGCAGATACGTAGGTAGCTTATCAAAAGCACATCCGAACTTTTTAGCACGCATGCCCAAAGCTTAAAAAGGTCGAGGGCTTTGCACTCACAAAATGACACGCTCAAAGCTTAAAAAGGTCAAGAGCACAGTCAGCACAAAAATCTAAGTCCGAAGCTTAAAAAGGTCGAGGGCTTAAGAACAAACAAATCCGAAGCTTAAAAAGGTCAAGGATTTAAGACAAAAGACAAGTGTTCAAAGCTTAAAAAGGTCGAGAACATTTCGAAACAAAACAAAAGAAAGCAAAGAGACAAGACAAAAGCAAACAAATTCTATTTCATTACTTTATTTAGAATTTTTCAAATTTAGAAATGAGCTAGGAACAAGCCTCCTTTACCCTTTATTCGAATCTAAAACATGTTTCTAATAAAGGAAATTTTCTAAACAAAACAAAGCAAACTACTTAGTCTTCTTTTGTCGTTTCGGATTAGCCTCTTCATCTTCAAGAGGCCGATCCGCCACAATCTTCGAACTAAGAACAGGGACAGATCTCTCAAAACCTAGGGGCTCCTCGATCCTTGGCCCTAGGCGATCCTTAACAGTCACCTTCGGCCCCAGTCTCTCCCGTGCTGGTCTCGAAGTAGAAGCACCTGCACCAACAACACAAAGATCACCATAATCCCTCCTTTCGCGCACCACCTCGTGCACCAAGGAGGGCTTTGGCCCATTCTTTTCCCTCCTCCTCTGATTCTACCGCTCCCTAGGATCATTGGAATGGTACCACCGTGTATAGAAGTCCGTAACACGAATAGACTCTATATGCTCCGGAACAGCCCAAGTAACGCGGTCCGACCATCCTCGGATCCAAGCATCAATCATCTGGTTGTTTAGGACACCAACCCCTCCAACCTAAGTATCCTGCTCGGGTATGGTCTGAGCAAGCCCGATTTGCCTCTTCAAGCGAAGAGGGTGAATCCACACCCCTCGTTCGAACCCGCACAACATCAACCCACGAGCCGCATTTGCAACAGACGACGCCGTAATCGCTGTAACACCCCACCAAGACACATACCAGCGAATGGTGCTTTCCTTCACAAACCCCCGGTAGTAGTTGAGTGAACGCTCCCGAGGGTTGGCCCACTCCATCTTTCGCGACGTCGCCGCCGCAGCCTTGAAGACACCCCCAAGGGGGAGAGCTTTATAGACACTCAGCCTCTCCATGAGCCAAATGTTGAGAATCCTAGCGCAGCCTCTGTACGAGCTCAGACGATTAGCATAACGGTCGTCTAAGCCCAGTATAGTCTCCGCTAGGATCAGCGCAGAAGGATCATGTCCTCGCTCCATCTCTTCGACAACACGAGCATACCTCGCGTTCCCGAACACCCCATCTGGCATGGACCCCGCAAAAGCATAACGATGAACCAAACAAAAAGCAAGGGCCCTCCGCCTAGAACGGTCCGAAATACTAGTGTCAACCTTATTCATGTACCGTTGACACAAGAGAAGCATATTCACCTTGCCTCCCTCAAACAAACCTGCAGCATGAGCATTCGTCATCCCTAGGAAGTTTCGCAACATCCCGTTATAGCAAAGCTCATGCCTCACAACAACAGGAGTAGTCCGTTTCGACCATCCAGCAAAGGCCGCAAACTCCTCCATCAAAGGACACACCTCTCCCCCGGGAAACCTAAACACATGCAAGCTAGGATCCCAATAATCTAAGCACGAGTCAAGGAAGTCCAGATCGACTTTCATCTGGCGAAAGCCAATAAAAACACCCGTACCATCATCATACACCGCCCTCTTCATCGCCGGACTTAGTGAAGAAGTCCACCTCTTCAAAAGAGCATCAAAATGCTCCACCATTTTTCTCGAATACAAAAAAAACTTTTGTAAATATACCTAATATATTTATAAGAGCAAAAACTTGTAGTAAAAGAAAAGAAGAGAAGTGGTTGTGAATGAAGATTATGGCACGCACCCCCTCTCCTTATATAGGAAAAACCGTATCCTAATACGAAATCTGACATCACCGACGCGCCCAAACCGCACAGCCTTATGCGGTTTGGAGCCAGAACCGCATAAGCCTATGCGGTTTGCCCTGGCAACCGCATAAGGCTATGCGGTTTCAGGGCCTGGTTTTTCTCACAGTTTCCTAATTTCGTCTTTCCTAAAACACGACAACCCACATTACGCTACGACACTCTTTTGCTGTTCTCCATACAGCGACATCACATTTCGTTTTAGCAGATACGACTCCTAACACGGGTCAAAACAACGCATTTTTAGCATTCACGCAAGCTCACTTCAACATTTAAAATGAACTTTTTACTAACACGTTTTCACAAGCTAAGTCAACATCAAAGCATCCCACTCGGGAATCATCTCGTCTTTCAAAACCAAGCCTCTTTAACACTACAGGTACACGACACAGACGACAATCAAGTGCAAGCTACAAAGACATATAAACAAAGGTTCATACAATCTTTATTACACAACGTTCAATCATGATAACGACGACGATACTCGTCAAATTCACACCGAATTTGGGCCGTCTCGGCCCGACTTTGACATAACTGAGCCGCCTGCTCAGCCCAAGCCATCCTCCACCTGTTAGCTGCCCTCCACAGCTTCTTGTGCACCTCCTTAGCCACCTGCATTGCACAAAAACATAAACACTTCACATCTTTCTCCATGTTGCCTTAATTTCACTCAAATTAGGCCAAACTTAGGGGGAAATTTCAAAACAAGACACAGCGTACCCCACTTTGCCTTAATTTCACACAAACTAAGACAAACTCGAGGGGGTAAACCAAAACACGATCGCACTAGTTTGATCATCGCTATATTTCATACCTCGATCAAACTGGGGGCTTACACTTACACAAATACAAAACACATACATTCTTCACTTTGCCGCTCCAGCTGTCCATTCCGGCATCAGTGGTCACCGGCAAGTACGTCGGCAACACAAAGGTATGACGGACACCCGAGTCATCATACTCAACGGCGGAAGGAAAGTCACCGGGCTGCTCCGCCATCTCAGGATCAAATTTCTACAAAACAAGCACAAATGCACACGTCAGGGAAATTTTTCGCAAACATTTTTACCCTACGCACATGGCAACCAGAAACAAACGCACCTCAATCGGCCCACAAGCAAGCCGAGACTGAGCAAACTGGCCGTAGTCTTCCCCAGGACAGAGAAGACTCACCGACTCCCCCTCTCCGTACAGCGCCACCCGATCCTGCGCGTAAACTCCTCGCTCAAACAAGACCTTCGGCGGGTCTTTAGGCACCACTGGAGCCGGCCACCCGGCCTGATAAACCAAACGCTCTCCAAGGTACCAAACCGGCCCGTACGGCGTCGCCAAATACAGACGCTGGGTATCACGCACTGCAAACCTAGCTCCAATGCCCTCAGGAATACCCGTATACTGACTCCACGGGAAGGGCTCGAACTGCAAACGAACAACAACAACACCATCAAAAACACATACAATCATTTTAAGTACACTCTATTTAAAATGGTTCAAACACAAACCTGATTAAACTCCATAAGGTTCAGACGCACCCGAACCTCATCATACGACCAGTTAAACGCAGCACGGTTACACGTACACCAAGTGCGCACCGCCGGGTACTCTCTCACGATCCTCGTAGCATGCGGGGGAAGCAGAAAAGGAAAATGGCTAAGAATCCATGACTGCAGACACAAAAACACGTCACAAAGACAACAAAAACAAACAACAGTGCACCAAAAACAAAATCAATGCATACCTCCATCAAGAATCCAGGCGAGACTAAGGACAGTCTCGACCCTCGATCCATGACCCGCGGTCTCACCGCGTCCATACAAAAACGAATGCACAAGCCCAAAGACGGCGTCACCCAATCAAACGTCCCAATTGCATTCCAATCCAGGAGATGCATAAAGACCGACGTCGACGCCTGCTCACCCTTATCGCCGAAATACACGGCACTGACAAACCACCACAACCACATACGAGCATTCTGCTCGTCACTCCAATCAGAGGGGCCTCGCTCCGTCTTCCCCTCAAAATACTCCAAGATGTAGCTCGTCTTGAAGATGTAAGGTGGTGTACCCTCACAGACCACCTCCAAACCACCGCCAATCGCAGCAGTCACAACCTCGTCCACAACGGACGGCGCAAACTCAAAGCTCATGTCACGGTCCCCGAACGGCAGTCCCGTCATGACCGCATACTCAGACAAGGTAATGTCAGCTTCGAAGCCGGGCATATGGAACGTTGTCGTGGTGTCCCAATACTTGTCTAGGAAGGCCCTGATCAACATCAGGTTTGCCGTCTGCTTCCTCCTTGCAATCTCCCTCCAATGGCCGACCAACGGGCCAAGAGCACTATGCAGCACCCAAGCTTGCGCTCTCGGCGAAAGCTTCTCCTCAAAAGCACACATCACGGACGAGACGCCCGAGAAAGTCCTCATCGAGCCCTTCTGCCAACCCATCGTCGCTCGATAGGAAACATGTCTCTCCGGAGCAAGCAAAAGGTTATTGCCATCCCAACCCTTGGCAAAAGCCCTATTCACACGCGACTTTCGCAGCCTAGAGCTACACGCCCTAGGCGCAGCCTCCTCAGCCTCCTCGGCTTCCTCCTCAACATCCATCTCGGCCTCAAGCTCGTCCACCAGCTGAAGAGCAAGGTCATCCTCCTCAACAGGGTCAGGCGCTGGGACATTCCTCCCACGACCCCTGCCTCGTGACTGACCACGCCTCGTGCGCAAGTCACGAGGGTCAGCCTCCCTCTCACTATACGAACGCCTCATCTGACTACTCGAGCTGGAGGCTCCCTCAGTCCTCGAGCCCGTACTCTTACGAGCCCTCGATCTCGTATCACGATCAGAACCCGCTCCTGCAACAAACACGACCAATACGCACAGTTATAACACATGCAAGTATACAAACTTGGCATACATTATACACAACCTTAAAAATGCACAAATAATACGCACATAATACATATACATCCCTTTAACACATTGCATTGTACGCCCTACAGAGCATTTTTAGGCCTAATTCACAATTATGCCGAAAACCGCTCTCTACATTTCAAAATCCCAACTTTATGGTTTCTATGCGCCATAATAGTCCCCGACAACAACCTAATACAAGCAATTGCATTTTGGTCATCCCGATCAAAAATCCCCAATTTACGAAGAACACTCAAGCAAACCGACGAATTGAAAGCCTTAGCTCGACATTTTCGCAAAATTAACGCTATAGGCATGCTATACACACTATGGGCATCCTACACCGAAGTTCAATTGAAATTCCGGGTCGGAAAATCCGGGCTCGTTTTCGGGCCCGAATCCTAGGTCACACGTTTTTGGGCCAAGGACGGTCTAAATCGTAATCAATTCACATACACACGTTCACATGGCATAATGCAACACAATGACGTCAAGTTCAGGCATTCAAACGGCAAATTTCAAGCAAAACTCGGGTTTTCATCCAAAACCCGTCTTTTCAACATTTCAAGGCAAAACTAGATAATTACAACAACAAATAACGTAAGAGCAAGTTAAAATGGAGCATTACCTGGTTCCATAGCAAGACAACGCAACAAAAATGAGCAAAATCGGTTGAGAAATCGAAATTTGGTGTTTTTAGAGTTTAGAAACCGAAATAGAGCAAATGAGCTTCACTCACGGCTCACCCGTGTTTTATACAGCCCCTACAGCCAACAGGGGAAATCGCATAAGCTTATGCGATTTGCTTCCTGAACCGCATAAGGTTATGCGGTTTCTGCCTGTGGTTTTTCTCGGATTTTTCTCGTTTTACGCCTACTTTTCGATTCCTAATTCATCTTAGCTAAAGTACAACTCCGAGTACGTCCCGTGCTTGGGTTAAGGCGTCACCCACAATCCGCCGTACGCGTATATTAAGCATTTAATGTACGGTACAGAAGCAGAAGCACGAACGCTCATCACGAGCAAACACATCATTTCCAGCTCAACGAAAGCTACAAGCATGTCACATCACATAGACGCTCCTCGGCGAGTTCAAACGCAAGCACCTCGCAAAACACGTCAAAAGTATTCAAGCACAAGCATCCTAAAAGTACATCCGAACACGAACATTGCAATAACCATGGCACAAAAGCACCCCTACACGAGCATTACAACCTTTACAAATACACTCCTACAAGATCATACACCCTACGAACGCACTCTTCGCGAGACTATACATCCAACCCAGATACGCTCACACCCTTGCGCTCTAGTCCCCACGCATTCCAGCACATGCGCTCTTTCACGAGACCACACGAAGACGCTACAAGCAGCAAGCATACAACGATACCCAACATATACAAGACAACGGCATCAACATCAGCAACCAGCATAGCAACGAAGGCACTCGGCGGTGGCGAATACCTATAGCATGCACGGGCCGCCAAGTCCTTAAAATGCGCACGTCCCGCTCCGCAAAGCCCGGTTCGAAGTCCTCGTCTCGCCCATGGACACATGCCGTTCGCTGGCGTGCTCGAGGCGTAATGGTGGGATATGGTCGTGGAGTTTGACTAGCGCTCTAGTCCGAGCTCGATCAAGCCGGGGCTCTGTGGATACCCATATCCGTACCCTCCCAAACAAAACCCTGTGATGTAACACGGACTTTTATTACGCATGCTTTAATGTTGACTTAAACGGTTCTAACTAATGTCGAATTCATTTTGAGTCGTTTTGAAATGTTAAAATGTTTTAGGTCGCTTCACATCGCACTTAAATAACGTTCATTTTGTCCATTTGGAGTCTAGCTAGGTCCTTGTCCTGCTTCATTTGGCATGAGCTTCGCATTTGCACTACAATTAGCCCTTTTACATTAACAAGGACTAATTCAGCATTCCTAAATTCCTAAATTTAGGCCCGGTAGCTAAAACCGCTATTTAGCCTCCTCTCACGCAAAATACAGCCTCACGTCTTACTTTATTTCACAAAACACTACAAAATACACCTTTTTCATTTTTCCGGGTCTCGGGCCCAAAACCGAGCCCAAACCCAGCCTTTGGCCCGCACTCCAAAGCCCTGAACATCACAAATATCTCAGAAATATCCCAGGAGTTTTCTTGGCAAGCAAGCTCGAGATTATCTCGTAATCTTTCAAAGATATAATCAAACCGAAACTAGGAAATTAGGCTAAAACCACACCCTCAAACCGCATAAGCTTATGCGGTTTGGGGAGGCAACCGCATAAGCCTATGCGGTTTGCCCTGGCAACCGCATAAGGCTATGCGGTTTCTAGGCTTGGTTCTATCCCCGGATTTCCTAATTTCTCCGAGGTTTTTAGTATATATACACCCCTATACCCCGACCTCAGAATCACAATTTACAACCAGTTTTCACAGCAAACACACTACAAAACTCCCTCAAAGCCTCAAGCACTCAAATCCTTGAGTTCAAAGACACCATCCGTCTTTGAATTCCTTCTTTAGTTCAAGCGAAGCTCTGCCCAGATCTGAGCGTCGGGACCAGGTAGGTACCGATCCACTTGGATCAAAGCTTTTTCTTATTTTTATGGACTAACAAAGGGACTACACTCTAGCCCCGGCTTTGGCACCCAGCGCGCTTGCACTCCAAGTGTTCTATTTACTTCAAGTACACTCCATATCCGATGACAGGCCAAAGTCGCATAAGCAACCGACCTTATAAAATAAACCAATGGACAATTGAACTTTATTTTATTTGCATGCATCTTGCACCCTTCTTATTTTGCATTAAAATCAACTTAAACAATGAATTCGACCTTTAACTGAACCGTTTTCGTTAACAAGTTAAACATGCTAAACTGAGGGTTTTACATGCTCAAATATCATCTTACAAGGATTGTTCTAGGTCAGTAGAGGCTATTTTTTACATAGGCTTTTCTAAAAGGTTTTCATAAATCATTATTTGAATTAACTCTTTTCTAAAGTACCCTCACCCCGAATCCAATCTGGTTTCACAGCCTTAGATCTAGGGGTGTCGGCGTGCTCCAAAATCTAGGACATGTTTTTAACTTAGAACATGGTAGCAGGTTCCTAATTTCCGCGATAATTAGGTGGCGACTCCATACAGTTCTAAAAGGTTTTTTTAACTTAATCTTTTTAACTTAATCCGCCCTTAAGCAAGACGCCGAGTTGGGTCCCATTCGATCCCGGGTTCCACAGAAGGTCTTAAACTCTAGTACGGATGATAGAAAACGCAAACAAAGAATTGTTCTACATACTAGGGTACAATGTAAAGCCGCCATGAAAGTGAAGAAAGATAAAGAAGGAAACTTTGTAGTTACCCAGCACATAGTAGCTCATAATCATCCATTAACACCTCCGGAATGGCAGCACCACCATCGTTCAGAACGACAAATTCCACCGGAAGAGGGAGATGTCATCCAAATAATGACGGAGGCTAGGCTTCCTACTTGTGCCCAGTTTCGATATTTGGCAACATGTAGTGGAGGTGAAGAGTTTGTGGGTCATACCAAAAAAGACCACTATAACTTCGTGGGTAGGCTGAAGATGAAGATGGTAGCGGGTGGTGATGCACAAACTGTAATTGACATGCTTTAGAAAAGGGCAACGGAAGAACCTTCTTTTTATTATAAAGTCAAATTAGATGCTGAAAACAGGGTTCAAAATATTTTTTGGAGGGATGGTATGATGAAGGAAGACTATTTGCTTTATCATGATGTAGTGATTTTCGATACTACATACCGCACTAATAAGTACAACCTTATTTGTGCTCCGTTTGTGGGTGTCAATAACCACTGGGCGAACGTTATGTTTGGTTGTGCTTTTCTATCTGATGAGAAGACCGAATCGTTTGAATGGTTTTTCAATACTTTTAATGAATCTATGGGGGGTAATATTTACCCAACTTCTATATTCACCGATCAAGACCAAGCAATGTCGTCTGCAATTGAAAAGGTACGATTAAAATTGGATATGCAGTGACAGTCTTTTATATCGTACTGTTGGTTTCATTTCATTTTTTGCTATAGTGGTAGAATTGTTTTGTTGCTATAAGAATCATTGACATGTTGGTACAAATTTTATTTAAAGTAGTACGTAACAGTTTACGGACTAAATTGTTGTTATTTAGTACCTTTGTTTTGTTATTTTGTAACCTATAATAAATAATTTTTTATATGTATTAAACACAAAAATTTGGTGACAAATTAATACAAATTAGGTACAATACACACATATATTTAGTTGGTGTAGAGATCCAGAGAGTAACTCCACCGTAGAGTTACTCCATTTATGTGATATTACTTGCATAGAATAAAAAATTTCTTTTCAACCATCACTCAAACGGGTTCACCAATTTTATGTTTTCTATCTTTTGGTTCGGATTCAGCGGCGAAGCCGCCGGAACATCCCGGAAAAGGGTTTAGGGTACAATTTTACGGTGCCGCGGTACCGTAAAATTGTACCCTAAACCCTTTTTCGGGAAAAATCAATGAGGAACGCATATGAGGGTATTTGTATAAGAAAAATATGAATATATGTATTTTTTTTGTGTTGTTACAAATTGGCAATAATTTTTCACATTATTGTAACAGGTATTTCGAAGTTCACGCCACAGGCTTTGTCAATGGCATATTCAACAAAATGCAATGTCTCATTTTGGGTCGCTTAAGCATGATTCGACATTCCAAAATGTGTTCAACAAATGCCTCAGAGGATGCTTCGATGAAGTTGAGTTTGAACAAACGTGGAGCAACATGATACGAGATTATGGTTTAGAAGGAAATGCCTGGTTTGACCGTCTATATGGTATTCATATGAAGTGGTCGACTGCATTCAGCAAGGACTTCTTTTCTGCCGGAATCTTATCTTCGCAAAGGAGTGAGAGTACAAATCATGCTATTGGTTTTCAAGCGAATAAGACAACTTCTCTGACAGATTTCTATGGAATATTTACTGACACGGTTAAGAGGTGGAGAAGTGAGGAACAGAAAAATGAATTTCAGTGTTCTAGGTCAATGCCCTCGTCAACCATGTCTGCGGTGGGACTTATTAAGAGCGCTGCAAGTGTATATACTGTGACAATATTTCAATGGTTTGAGCAAGAATTTGTGTCTTCTTTGGGTACGAACGCATTTTTAATGGGTACTGAAGACTCAACAAAGGTATATAAAATTTGTCCTTTAGATAACGAAACCTCGTATCATATTGTCACCTTTGACAGTGCTTCTAATTTTATTACTTGCTCATGTCGGAAATTTGAGGAAGTTGGTCTACTATGTTTCCATTGTCTACGTGTGTTGCATTTGAGCTCTGTCACAGATTTCCCAGAAAGATACATACTTAAACGATGGTCTAGATATGCAAAGTCAGAGGTGCGTTTCTAATTTTTTTTTGTTACTTCATGTCATTATATTGAATTACATTATGTATATATAGGATTATGCTTGCGATATTACAAGGGATTTATATTTATATTCATACGAACATCACTTCATTATAGGTTTGGGAACGGTTAAGAGATCAAACCGCGAATACCAATTCAGGCAATGAAGGAGTAGCATGGCGTAGACAAATGTTGTGCAACTTTCATTCCCTCATCTTACAATGCCAAGGCTCCAAAGAAGGGCAACACTTTATGGACCAAATCTACTCAAATGCTGCATCTGGGGTACATTCGCTATTTGCGGACGAAACATCAAGTCAAGCCTACCAATCGAGTGATTCGAACTTGTCGCAAGTGCTTGATCCCGTTCGTGCAATCACCAAGGGACGAAACGTAAGAATACCGCGGCAACCGAAAGCTAAAAAATGTAGTAATAAGAGACAAAAATCTTCTGTTCAAAACAATGTTGTGTCGTTCACTCCTCTACCACGTTTAATTTAGTTTACATAATTCAATCTTTATTTTTTTTTTTTTTTTTTTTTGGTTATGAACAGTAGCTACTTCTGTTTGTACTGGGTTGGTAAATGTGATTATGTTTTTCGTTTGTTGTTTTGAAATTGACTATAACTTTATTACTGATTTTATTCAAATAGTGTACTATTTACGCTTTACCTAATGATTTTATTTAAAGCAATACGAATTTGGGTAAAATAGAAACAAATAAGCTCAAATGAGGTACAAGCATAGGGATAGGATTTTAAACTGTCGTCAACGTCAACTTATCCCATTGGTTTAAGTTTGTAGTTTGGTCAGTTGTTACATTATTAAAGTGATTATGGATTCAACAAAATGTGGTACAAGTTCATTAAATACAAGTACAAAAAAATGAAACACAAAATTATCATCATGACCATTTGGGGAAACATACTAGTTCACCTATTTGGTTAAGTCTGTAGTTTGCTTTATATTTAGGTTATCGATCTATCATTAATTGGTACAGATTCATCAACGGGTGATACAAATAGCTTTAATACAAAAACTATTTCATGACGTAAATAAGGTCAATACAAATTGAACATTAAGTGGTACACATTCAATAATAAGTGCTATAAAAAAAAACTCATAGACATAGTTACCATCATTACGTTTCAGTGAAACATAAGCTTAACTAAATCGGATAACACACATAATAAGAGTTTGATAAAAACACAACTCGTGCAAACTAAGTCCAAAAGAAAAAAAAAACATCCAAATACACCGCAACTTGTCTGCACAAAAGAAATGGGTGCCAAAATAATACGAATCTACAGATTGTCAATCACTAATTCTATAAACCATCATGGTTTTTGTTTCTTGGAGTGCCTTGTGAAGTACCTTGGTTCACCGATGTTTTTAGGTTTAGGTCGACCAATGTCATTTATCCCAAGGTAGAATGATGGCATATCTGAAGCAGTTTCTGACACACGCTTCACATTGTCAACCCAGCTATCGATCTCTTGTAGCACAGCAGGATCATTCAAAGCTTGAGTAAGTGTCATTTGCTCATCGTCATCTGCATTCGCATCAGCACCTTCTCTTTGATTTGTTGTTGCTTGGCTTAGAATCTGGGCATTTCTTTTCACACGCGCCAATCTCTCTGCAGTTATCCTTGAATGTATTTCATTATCACGTTTTATCAACATACCATCTTCCTCACACACCTGCGACCAATGCAAACAACCATAACTAGACATGAGAAGATATATATATATACTAAGTACAAACCTAAAATATAACAAAGAAATAGTTAATTCATTTCAAAAAAGTTTAAAAACTTATCAAAACCATTGCAAACTAGGTACGAAGACCAAATATTAGATACAAAACATTTGCTAATGATAACAACTTATTACATTAACAATAGTAGATATTACGCACAAATAATTACTCATTAGGTACAAAATACATATAATGACATACAAAATTAATACCTTAAGTAAAAAGTAGAAGATATCATGAAACCTAAAATATGGGGTAAGAAAAACTGTAAATAAGGTACAACAAAGAGCACATCAGATATAACCAAACAACGAGAAGTATACAACTACAAATCAAGGAATAATAGTTAAGAAAACGTACATTCTTTGCTTTTTGGCGTATTTGCTCGTTAGTTGGCAGATCACTAGGGATTTTGTAAATTAAATAACTAGTTGATGACATGGGTAAACTTTCGCTCTGTAATGAGCCGGTAGGAGCAGGAGTAACAATATTAGCACGTTTGCTGATGGGGTACGTTGTTGTATCCCACTCACCCATTCCATACTTACCCCCAGGTGCATCAGCTACTTTTTTTCCTCAACAATTCTACGCCTCAAATTTTCATAATTCCAATGTTGTATTAGTGGGATTTCAGTTGGAGTTTTCTCAGACTTCCAAGATAGACGGTGAAAGTAAACTAGTTGAAGGAACAATATACAACCTCCAACATGTTTCGAGGCATTTTTCCTCCACTTTTTCACACCGTCATCAATTTCCTCGAGAATATATGAGCACCAATCTAATTGAGAAATCTCATTCACATTTTCAACAGAAGGCGCCAAGTGAAGGTCCACATTTTTGTGTGCCCCAGGTGCCAAAAGAGTGCCCATTGCATATAATACAAAGTACCTTTTGAAATCATCACCACCGTTGGGGAGTTTATGAATCTCATTTGCGATAACCTCCGCCGAAAGTTCTTTATATTTAGGCACTTCAAACTTGTCCTTCCGTCTTTGCACCAAGGCGAGGTAGTTAGAGTCACTCTTTTTTTTGTGTCGCCACTTTAACCTTATTCCCCGTATCGCATGGCAACAAGAGCACATCATGGACATCATATGGTAATAACACGGGCCCGTACTATGTCGGTTTCAGTTATCATTATGTTATGTATATTGGGCCTAGCCCTATTTTAAAACCCTAGTAGCCTATCCTTCTGTACCTTGTATTTATTGGATGTTTGTGAGGAATAAAGACACAGAATACACTTTCCTATTATTTTGGTAATATGGTATACTACCTGAGTCAGGACGAGAGTGTTGCCGCACATGCTGTCTCCGTTGCTTCGTCTTTCTCTTTGTGGCACAATAGGTTGGGTCATCCCTTCGAAGATGTTGTCAATTTACTTCCATTTTTTAGTACCAATAAAGCTAAACTTAAGCTTCCTTGTGATGCCTGCCACCGTGCAAAACATTGTCTCAACAGTTTTCCGTTGAGTAATAATAAAAGTACTTGTGTGTTTGAATTAATTCACTGTGATTTATGGGGTTCATATGACCTCCCTTCGTCGAGTGGTGCGCGTTATTTTTTTACGATTGTGGATGAGTATTCTCGCGCCGTGTGGATATATTTACTAAAAACTAAAACTGCTGTACATGACGCATTCTTACACTTTGAGGCAATGATCTCTCGTCAATTCTCGGCTGTAATGAAAATGGTTCGCAGCGACAATGGGACAGAGTTGCATTCTTTACGCTCGTATTTTGACTCCCATGGCATTGTATTTCAGTCATCCTGTGTAGGGACTCCTCAGCAGAATGGGCGTGTCGAGCGGAAGCATCGGCACCTACTTAATGTTGCCCGTGCCCTTCGATTTCAGGGCGGCCTCCCGTTTCGTTTCTGGGGCGAGTGTGCTATGGCCGCCGCCTATCTCATCAATCGCACGCCCTCTGCTCTCCTGCGTGGTCTTACTCCGTATGAGGTGCTATTTGGCTCGCCTCCTCCGTATACTTGTCTTCGCGTTTTTGGTTCATTATGCTACGCTCATAACCTCCGTGCTAAGGGTGATAAGTTCGCCAGTCGAAGTCGCAAATGCGTTTTCCTCGGATACCCCTCCGGGAAGAAAGGATGGTACTTATTCGATCTCGACACCGAGGAATTTTTTGTTTCAAGGGACGTGGTGTTTTACGAGGATATTTTTCCATTTCGTGACCCCTTGCTTTCAGACCCTGCTGCTCCCTCCTCGGATACCGCTCCTACAACTACATTTCTTGACTGGGACTCGGTGGATACGGAGCCACCATCTGCTTGCCTGCCTGTTTCGACTCTCATGCTCGGACCACTTTGTTGCGTGACTCGCCCGGCCCGTCCTGCTGCAACCGGTACCGCCACGGTGACAATGACCAGCACTTGTAGGGATCGGATCCCATTCACTAATCAAATATTAGTGTAAATCAAATTACTCTAATTTGATTTAGCAAGATCTATGTAGTACAAATTCACTTTGTTACAAGTTTAGAAATGTTATACCTTTCTCAAAGGGAAATATTGGGCACAAAACTAGAACTCCTTTCTAGTTTTGTTTCTTGAGCTTTAGTTTAGGATGATCCTCCAAAACCGAGTTTCCAAAAAGGGAAACCTCCTTCTTGTTGCACCCAAGAAGCACTCCAAATTTACTAGTGATTTTGATCTAGAAATCACTAATAAAAGATTGATAATATGTGATAATAACATTAC
The DNA here is from genome assembly GCA_023091065.1 of Dianthus caryophyllus. Taxonomy (NCBI): domain Eukaryota; kingdom Viridiplantae; phylum Streptophyta; class Magnoliopsida; order Caryophyllales; family Caryophyllaceae; genus Dianthus; species Dianthus caryophyllus. The sequence continues at coordinate 2,074,396 of JALGRB010000018.1, forward strand.
TAACTCTTAGTAATAGATGTATTATTTAGAGAGGTTTTAGTGAGATGAGTGGAAAAACAATTTCTTGAATGATATGCTTTCTATGGCCTTCTTATTCTCTCAAAGAACAAAAGCAACTTGAAGTGTGTATTATACTCCAAGGGGGGGGCCGGCCACTTTAAGCAAGAGAGGAGAGAAGAGTTTCTTGATAAGAGTTATTACATGCATGTGAATGATTATATTTTAGCATGCTTAAAACAATCATCAAAAGCCAAGGCACATAAGACAAAAGAAGGAATCTTCCTTCTCTTTTCTTTTGCACGTCCAAAATGACCCATATGGGTCTATTTTGTTTTCCAATATTTGTCCCACAAATACTTATAATTTATCACTTAATTATCTAATATAATAAAGTGTAAATCAATTAAACTCTTCCTTAATATACATGTACACTTATACATATATTAAAAATTATACTTTCACTAATCACATTAGTAAAATATACATAATCAGTGAATTAACGTTTAATCACTAATTCTCATCTCCTCTAATAATTTTATCGATATAAAATTAAATCACTCGAGTTCACAACTCGATTTCTCTCTAAATTAATTCACTGACTAACCGTTAGTCGATTTATCAAGTTACTAATTTAATCGTATCTCATACAATTAATTAGCTTTATTATTTAGATGCGTTCCTATAGGTGTGACTTAAAGGGATCAATTGATTACCGTAGTTCTCACGACAATAACGCCAAACTCTAGTCAGCCAATCGTTATTGATTTACGTTAATCAATTGACAATAATATAGGATTATCCCCATGTATTCCTTAATTGAGATTTATTAAGTAATCGCACTATTGTGGAGGACACTTACTCCAACAATCTCCCACTTGTCCGAGACAAGTTGTGCATTACCAATTCTCATGTCCCCTTCACATCTCCCACTCAATGCAAGGTGTCTTACAGTCGTACTTGCATTCATAAGATATATATCATGAGTGGTTTCCTCGATAAGAAGAGTAGGTCGTACCGGGAATCTACCGTAGATTCTTACCGAGCGTGGCCACGCATTTTCAGCGACTACTCCTCGAGTGGCCCAAAGATGTTTTACCCTGACGAGGGTGGACATTTCCCTTCCACTCGATTGTACTGTATAATGCAGATCACCATGACCCCAAAGATGCCCTTATAACCCCCTTTCACGGCATGGCTTAGGACAAAAATGAAAGTCACTCGGAAACTGCACCGACTGCATAATCGGTTCAGGTCAAAGAATCGACTCAAAGGAATACTATAGAATTCCCACCACGACCAGGTTTCAATCTCATTAAAAAGGAATTCTATAAGCGTCACTGCCCGACAGAGTGTTTCACAGTCTGTCTATGCAAACGATCAGTCATCACATATGACCCTATGGTGTTGAACCCACCATCGATCGACTTGCAATCTAGTCTTTCCGAGACGTCACCTCATATGAGAGACTAGGGACCAAATACTTAGTTTATACCGTTCACTTGAATATGTTCAATGTTGTCACACAACTATTCGGATAAACAAAGTATGCATTCATAATGACTTAAAAGAGTAAATATACTCTAAACAATGAATGTCATTTTCATATATGTAATAGGATACTTTATCCATTACATATCTCAAAACTAAAGGAAATCAGGCATACGCCTCAACCCCATAGAGGCGGTGTGAGCGTCATGCTTAGCCCTCGAAAGAGGCTTGGTTAAAGGATCGGCGATATCATCGTCAGTCCCAACCTTACAAATATCTATTTCCTTCATTTCCACATTATCTCTTATAACATGGCATTTCCTCAAAACGTGTCTAGACTTATTACTAGACTTGGGCTCCTTTGCTCGAAAGATAGCCCCACTATTATCACAATAAATAGTGATTGGATTTGCGGCACTAGGGACTATACTTAGTCCATTCAAGAACTGCCGAATCCATACAGCTTCTTTAGCGACTTCAAGTCGCCAAACATTCAAATTTTCTATTGTAGAATCCGCAGTAACACTTTGTTTGAAACTTTTCAGGCAAACTGCACCCCCATAAAGACATAGCCGGATTGGGATTACAAATAATCCCCATCGGTTTGGAAACTTGCATCCGTGTAACCCTTTACACGTAGCTCAAGTTCTCCTCCAAACATCAGAAACGAATCCTTAGTTCTTCTCAAGTACTTAAGGTTGTTCTTTACAGCTATCCAGTGACTCTCACCGGGAGTAGCTTGATACCGGCTCGTCATGCTCAAAGCGAAAGCCACATCGGGACGAGTGCACATCATAGCATACATGATTGATCAAACAGTGGAAGCATAAGGGATCAATTTCATGCGTTCAATTCCCGCAGGAGTCGTAGGACATTGAGATTTCTTCAACGTTATTCCTACACTCATCTAAGAAAGCCTCTCTTGGAGTCTTTCATATTGAACCTATCAAGAATCTTATCGATATAAGCTACTTGACTCAATGCTAGTATCCTCTTGGATCTATCTCTATACATCCAGGATACCCAAGATGCGTTGTGCCTCTCCCCGAGTCCTTCATTTGGAAATGGTTTCCCAATTCCGCCTTTTTACCGAATTCAAACTTGGAACATCATTTCCAATTAGTAGTATGTCATCCACATACAAAACAAGGAAGGTTACCTTGCTCCCACTAAACTTCATGTACAAACAAGGTTCCTCGGCACTTCGAGCGAATTCATGTTGTTTGATAACATGATCGAATATGTGATTCCAACTCCTCGATGCTTGCTTAAGACCATAAATGGATCTCTTAAGCTTGCACACTTTCTTAGGGTAGGATGTATCTACAAAACCTTCAGGTTGTGTCATAAACACTTCCTCTTCTAGAATCCCATTCAAGAAGGCGGTTTTTACATCCATTTGCCATATCTCATAGTCATGAAATGCGGCAACCGCTAAGATTATCCTTATGGATCGAAGCATAGCAACCGGTGCAAAGGTTTCATCATAATGAATACCTTGGACTTGTGAAAAACCCTTTTGCCACCAATCTAGCTTTGTAAACATCTATATGTTTATCTATGCCGAGTTTGATTTTGAATATCCATTTACACTGAAGAGGTCTCACTCCTTCAGGTAAATCTACCAAGTCCCAAACTTGGTTCTCGTACATAGAATCCATTTCGGATTTCATGGCCTTAAGCCATTGTTCGGAGTTGGGGCTACTAATAGCCGCCTTGTAGGTTGAGGGTTTGTTGCTTTCGAATAACAACAAATCACCCTCCTCCTCGATATTCTGAGGTAGCGGTCGGTGTTGATGACTAACTCTTCCCGACCCCCTAGGGATTACACCCGTGTCAGAAGGCGAGGGAACAGTTTCCTCATTTTCTGCGTCGGTTTGTGGCTCTTGAACTTCATCAAGTTCAAATTTTCTCCCACTCTGTTTTCTAGAAATGTATTCATTTTCTAGAAAAACAGCATCACGAGCCACAAACTCTTTGTTCTCGTGAGGATTGTAAAAGTAATGACCACACGTTTCCTTAGGATAACCTACAAATAGGGAACCTTTCCCGTCCATATCTCATATGGAGTCTTATTGGAGACTTCGATTTAGTGAGAATACGGTATACAATAGCGCAAAGCCCCAAAACGATCCAGGAAGCTCACTTTGACTCATCATAGGCCGAACCATATCTCATAAAGTTCGGTTTCTCCTTTCTGCAACACCATTCAACTGTGGTGTGCCTGGAGGAGTCCTTTGTGATGTTATATCACAATTATTAAGATGTAAATCAACTCATTACTTAGATATTCGCCACCACGATCCGATCGTAGTGCTTGTATCTTCTTATCAAATTGGTTCTCAACCTCATTTTGAAATTCTTTAAATTTCTCAAAAGCATCACTTTTATGCCTTATTAAGTAGACATAACCATATCTACTTAAGTCATTGGTAAAAGTAATGAAGTAATGATATCCTCCTCTAGCAGTGATGTTTAATGGACCACATACATCGGTATGTATGAGTCCTAAAACCTCACTTGCTCGTGTCCCTTTACCATTAAAGGGTGCACGAGTCATCTTCCCTAAAAGGCAAGCCTCGCACGTACCATATGATTCGCAATCAAATGATTTGAGAACATTGTTCTCAACAAGTCTCTTTATGCGTCTATCGTTTATATGATCTAAACGACAATGCCAAAGGTAGGATTTGTTTGATTCATTCGTTTTGAGCTTCTTGTTCTCTATATGATAAACATCATTGACATCATTCAAAACATAAATATCTCCAATTGAAATGGCTTCACAATAAACCATTTCATTAAATGAAAAAGTACACCGATTGTGCTTAATCATAAAACAAAAGCCTTCCGCTTCTAACATGGAGACGGAGATAATGTTTTGGTTAGAGTTGGTACAAAATAACAGTTATTCAAGTACAACCCTAAACCACTAGCTAGAGTGAGTACAAAAGTTCCCACTAAGCAGTAGCTACTCTAGCTCTATTTCCCATGAGGAGACCTACATCACCCTTAGCTAGTGCTCGCGTGTTTCTCATCCCCTGCAAGTGATTGCAAAGATGAGACCCACATCCGGTATCCCATACTCATGTGGAAATGCAAGCATGATTTATGTCAATCATATACTAGAAGGAACAATATCTTTGGATGTCGCACATCCATCATTATTTTCCTTCAAGAATTTGGGACAATTGCGCTTCCAATGTCCGGGTTTGGGCTTGCTATTCTCAATAGCGTTCCCCTTACCCTTATCTTCCTTGAACCGAGCTTCATTAGCTCCCTTCCCTTTCTTGACCCCAATGTTTATGTTCTTCAATCTCATTGAAAGAACATCTTTTCTCTCATTCTCATTTCCTTTGATGTTCTCTTGGTTGAAGCACATCATCGTCACTCTAGTGAATATCTCATATGCACTTTGTGAGTAACGAAGCGAAATTTGAGAGTAGGTGACATTGACCAAATCAACACATTTTTCAAGTCATTGTCCACCTTTAGGCGCTCATCGTAGGCGGCTCGTGCCGCCACGGTGGCCCTAAGTCCGGGTTCGGCTGGAAGTTGTTCGGTAAGGTATTTAAGCACATTGGCGGATTGAGCGGCGCCCCTTATAGTCGAATCCCATTCGACAAGGTTGCTACCGTCATCTTTTAGGATACATTTGTTGGAGTATGTGTCCTCCACAATAGTGCGATTACTTAATAAATCTCAATTAAGGAATACATGGGGATAATCCTGTATTATTGTCAATTGATTAACGTAAATCAATAACGGTTGGCTGACTAGAGTTTGACGTTATTGTCGTGAAGCAGCGGTAATCAATTGATCCCTTTAAGTCACACCTATAGGAACGTACTCCAAATATTTAAGCTAATTAATTGTATGAGATACGATTATATTAGTAACTTGATAAATCGACTAACGGTTAGTCAGTGAATTAATTTAGAGAGAAATCGAGTTGTGAACTCGGATGATTGAATTTTATATCGATAAAATTATTGGAGGAGATGAGAATTAGTGATTAACTGTTAATTCACTAATCATGTATATTTTTACTAATGAGATTAGTAAAAGTACATTTTTAATATATGTGTAAGTGTACATGTATATTAAGGAAGAGTTTAATTAATTTACACTTTATTATATTAGATAATTAAGTGATAAATTATAAGTATTTGTGGGACAAATATTGATAAACAAAATGGACCCATGATAGGATCAATGGACCGTCCAAATAGGGCTAACAAGAGGAGAAGATTCCTCTTTGTCCTATTCACTTTTGTTTGTCTACTTTATGCATGAGGAACATCATCATTACTTGGCATGCATTTGTTCTAAACAAGAAAAACACTCTTCTCCCTTCTCTTCTCCTCTTGGCCGAATTGATGGAGTGTCTTAGGACACTTCATTTTGCTTGTTTTTATACAAGGTCTAGGAGAGATAAATTCATTCATGCATCTTTACATCTATCTCTCCTTATTTTCTCTCTAAATCTCTCTCAAAACATAAGTAACTTGTACTTATATTTCTACATACTACTAAGTGTTAGTAGTAATAATATTTCTCATATTATCAAGTGTTTACTAGTGATTTCTAGATCAAAATCATTAGTAAGTTTGGTGTACTTCTTGGGTGCAACAAGAAGGAGGTTTCCTCTTTTGGAAACTCGGTTTTGGAGGATCATCCTAAACTATAGCTCAAGAAACAAAACTAGAAAGGAGTTCTAGTTTTGTGCCCAATATTTCCTTTAAGAGAAAGGTATAAATTTCTAATCTTGTAAACAAAGTGAATTTGTACTACATAGATCTTGCTAAATCAAATTAGAGTAATTTGATTTACACTAATACTTGATTAGTGAATGGGATCCGATCCTTACAAGTGGTATCAGAGACAAGGCTTGTAGTTACAAATTTATTTTGTTGTTTTTGGAGTTTTATGTATTTATTGAGAATAAATAACATAAAATCCGAAAATAGTGTTAAAAATGGTTTTAACACGAGATTTTTATAGCATGCAAAGTTTCTGGTCTCATGAACTTACTGGTCAAATTTCGTAATTTTTGGAATTTGTTTGCTAATTAAAATGATTTTTATACAAAACCGAGTCAAAAAGTGTGTTTTTGGCTAAAATAATTACTATAAATAGTTATAGTTGGAATCTGGTCACGAAATTTTTACACAGTGAAACTTGTTATTTATACTTTCTGCATGTAAATTTTCAAAGTCAGATCTTGAGTTTTGATTATTTATTCATTTATTTGATAAAAATCGGTATAAAGTGTATGTTAATGTTGAAAATATAGTAATATTTGTTTTCTGGACATAAATTTTATACCACTGTTTTTATACATTAAAAGGATGCTAAGGTATAAATTTGGGATTTTTCCTCACTGTTTTGGACGTTTTATTGATTTTATGAGATAAAATCGATGAAATCGTATGTTATTTGTTATAAAATAAATTCGTAAATTTTTCTGACCAAACTTTTCTTTTCTGATATTTTGGAAGTGTTCCAGAATATACAAAATTTTGTCAAAATAAAAATGGTTTTATTTTAATTTATTTTGATTTTATAAAGCTTTATTCATAAAAAGGTTATGATTAAAGTGCATCTAATTAGCAAATGACCATGTTTGTGAACTAAAATCACCATGAATTAGTGAAAACTAATTATGAGTGTTCTAAATCAGTTTAGAAGTTTTAGTTCAAGCTTAAAAGGTGTTTTAAGCATTATTGATTAATATGAGATTAATCGATTAAAATGAGATCGGTTTTGAAACGATTAAATGCGATTATTGTTTAGGGCGATTTTGGCATGTTTTTATTTATAAGCTTTACATTATGCATGTTTGGATGAATGTTTATTTTTACTAGTATGGCCATAGTTTGTTATATTTTTTACCGATATTGCCCGTAATGAAAGGGAATATCGTGTGGGTTTGTAATTAAATGCGATCTCGTATCGCCGGTTTGTAATTTTTAATAGTTTATTTCATTTATAAATGTATAATAGGATTGCTATGTATTCATTTGTAAATCATACTTGTAACTATTTGTAAATCGAAGACCGGTGATGGAGATCGACTTGGAGCCTTAGAAGAGTTCTAAAGCTTGCAAGGAGGAGCCTTGGATGAGATCCACTATGAAGAGGGACCAAAGGAGTTGGTTTCCAATTTGTAATTCCTTGTATTTTAATTACCTTTAGGTGGCCATACTAGGTTTATGCTTGCTTGCTTAATCATGCTTGTTTGTTTGCTTATTTTCCGCACACATGCCAAAATCGCCATGCATGCCACGATATCCCACTATGATTGTCGATTTAAGTCACGATTCCTAAATTAGTTCACTTATAAAGAATTTTATGACTAAAATTGACAAGATCACCCACATGTTTATCAAAATGAATTGAGATTAAGCCTTTCCAAATGTAGCAACTATGAACCCCATGTTCGTGAGGACCTCCGCGACGTGGAACCTTGTTACCATGGGTAAGTAGTGGGAGGAAGTCCCATGCTAATTTGGTTTGAACTCAACCAAATAAGAGTTATTTGGGGCTTAAGGATGTATTTTATAGAAAATCATCAACCAAGCATTCTAGTGTAGAATTAGTCAAGTGTTGACTTATCGTTTTTATATAAAAGGAAACATGAGATGTCTAATTTTATATGAAAAACGAGTCTTGGAATCATTTATATAATTTCGTGGGAGATCGTTATATAAATGGACATTTGTTTTAAAAATGAGTTTTAGCAAATGTCATTAATGTACAATGAATGTTAATTTCCTCATTTTTGTTGTAGAATTATTTATTTGAAATCGCAATGACAACTTCAACTCCCGCACCCATTTTGGGTAATTTTTCATGGTTGAGAACCGTGATGGATAAGTGTATCCTAAAGGATGACGGTAGCAACTTTGTCGAATGCGATTCGACTATAAGGGGTGCCGCTCAATCCGACAATGTGCTTAAGAACCTTACCGAACCACCTCCCACCGAACCCGGACTTAGGGCCACCGCGGCGGCGCGAGCCGCCTACGATGAGCACCTAAAGGTTGACAATGACGTTGAAAATATATTGTTTTGGTCAATGTCACATTCTCTCAAACTTCGTTTCATTACTCACAAAAGTGCATATGAGATATTCACTAAAGTGATGACGATGTACTTCGACGTAGATAGCACGAAAGTGAATGAGATTGAAAGAAAAGATGTTTTTTCAATGAGATTGAAGAAACATAAACTTTGGGGTTAAAAAGGGAAAGGAGCTTATAAAGCTCGGTTCAAGGAAGATAAGGGTAAGGGGAAGGCTATTGAGAATAGCAAGCCCAAACCCGATTGTTGAAAGCGCAATTGTCCCAAATCCTTGAAGGAAAAGATTGATGGATGTGCGACATCCAAAGATATCGTTCCTTCTAGTCTTTATATGATTGACATAAATCATGCTTGCATTTCTACATGGGTATGAGATACCGGATGTGGATCTCACCTTTGCAATCACTTGCAAGGGATGAGAAACGTGCGAGAACTAGCCTAGGGTGATGTAGATCTCCGCATGGGTAATGGAGCTAGAGTAGCGGCCGTTTCCGTGGGAACCTATGTACTCGCTCTAGCTAGTGGTTTAGAGCTGTACTTGAATAACTGTTATTTTGTACCAACTCTAACCAAAAAAAAATATTATCTCCGTCTCCGTGTTTGATACGGAAGATTTTTATGATTAAGGACAATCGATGGACTTTTTCATTTAATGAAATGGTTTATGGGAAGCCATTTCAATTGGAGGTATTTATCTTTTGAATAAAGATGTTTATCATATAGAGAACAAGAAGCTCAAAACGAATGAATCAAACAAATCCTACCTTTGGCATTGTCGTTTAGGTCACATAAACGATAAACGCACGAAGAGACTTGTTGAGACCAATGTTCTCAAACCATTTGATTGCGAATCATATGGTACATGCGAGGCTTGCCTTTTAGGCAAGATGACTCGTGCACCCTTTAGTGGTAAAGGGACACGAGCAAGTAAAGTTTTAGGACTCATACATACCGATGTGTGTGATCCATTAAACATCACCGCTAGAGGAGGATATCATTATTTCATTACTTTTACCAATGACTTAAGTAGATATGGTAATGTCTACTTAATAAGGCATAAAAGTGATGCATTTGAGAAATTAAAGAATTTCAAAATGAGGTTGAGAACCAATTGAACAAAAGGATAAAAGCACTACGATCAGATCGTGGTGGCGAATATCTAAGTAATGAGTTTGATTCACTTCTTAATAATTGTGGTAGAGTATCACAATGGACTCCTCCGGGCACACCACTATTGAATGGTGTTGCAGAAAGGAGAAACCGAACTTTATGAGATATGGTTCGGTCTATGATGAGTCAAAATGAGCTTCCTGGATCGTTTTAGGGCTTTGCGCTATCGCCTACTGTATTCTCACTAAATCGAATAAGACTCCATATGAGATATGGACGGGAAAGGTTCCCTATTTGTAGGTTATCCTAAGGAAACGTGTGGTTATTACTTCTACAACCCTCACGAGAACAAAGAGTTTGTGGCTCGTGATGCTGTTTTCAAGAAAATATATATATATATTTCTAAGAAACAGAGTGGGAGAAAATTTGAACTTGATGAAGTTCAAGAGCCACAAACCGAGGTAGAAAACGAGGAAACCGTTCCCTCGTCTTCTGACACGGTTGTAATCCCTAGGAGGTCAGAAAGAATTAGTCATCAACCTGACCGTTACCTCGGTAACATCGAGGAGGAGGTCAGAAAGAATTAGTCATCAACCTGACCGTTACCTCGGTAACATCGAGGAGGAGGGTGATTTGTTGTTATTCGAAAGCAACGAACCCTCAACCTACAAGGCGGCTATTAGTAGTCCTAACTCCGAACAATGGCTTGGGGCCATGAAATCCGAAATGGATTCTATGTACGAGAACCAAGTTTGGGACTTGGTAGATTTACCTGAAGGAGTGAGACCCTTTTCAGTGTAAATGGATATTCAAAATCAAACTCGGCATAGATAAACATATTGATGTTTACAAAGCTAGATTGGTGGCAAAGGGCTTTGCACCGGTTGCTATGCTTCGATCCATAAGGATAATCTTAGCGGTTGCCGCATTTCATGAATATGAAATATGGCAAATGGGTGTAAAAACCGCCTTCTTGAATGAGATTCTAGAAGAGAAAGTGTACATCACACAACCTGAAGGTTTTGTAAATACATCCAACCCTAAGAAAGTATGCAAGCTTAAGAGATCCATTTATGGTCTTAAGCAAGCATCGAGGAGTTGGGATCACAGATTCGATCATGTTATCAAACAACATGGATTCGCTCGGAGTGCCGAGGAACCTTGTTTATACATGAAGTTTAGTGGGAGTAAAGTAACCTTCCTTGTTTTGTATGTGGATGACGTACTACTAATTGGAAATGATGTTCCAAGTTTGAATTCGGTAAAGGTGGAATTGGGAAACCATTTCCAAATGAAGGACTTGGGAGAGGCACAACGCATCTTGGGTATCCGGATCTATAGAGATAGATCTAAAAGGATACTAGCATTAAGTCAAGAAACTTATATTGATAAGATTCTTGATAGGTTCAATATGAAAGACTCCAAGTGAGGCTTTATTCCGATGAGTGTAGGAATAACATTGAAGAAATCTCAATGTCCTACGACTCCTGCGGAAATTGAACGCATGAAATTGATCCCTTATGCTTCCGCTGTAAGATCAATCATGTATGCTATGATGTGCACTCGTCCCGATGTCGCTTTCGCCTTGAGCATGACGAGCCGGTATCAAGCCAATCCCGGTGAGATTCACGGGATAGCTGTAAAGAACATCCTTAAGTACTTGAGAAGAACTACGGATTCGGTTCTAGTGTTTGGAGGAGAACTTGAGCTACGTGTAAAGAGTTACACGGATGCAAGTTTCCAAACCGATGGGGATGATCTGAAATCCCAATCCGGCTATGTCTTTTGGTAAATGGGGGTGCTATTTCTTTGAAAAAGTTTCAAGCAAAGTGTCACTGTGGATTCTACAACAGAAGCTGAATATTTGGCGACTTAAGTCGCTAAAGAAGTGTATGGATTAGCGAGTTCTTGGGTGGACTAAGAGTAGTCCCTCGTGCCGCAAATCCAATCACTATTTATTGTGATAATAGTGGGGCTATCTTTCAAGCAAAGGAGCCCAAGTCTAGTAATAAATCTAGACACGCTTTGAGGAAATGCCATGTTATAAGAGATAACGTGGAAAGAAAGGAAATAGATATTGGAGCGATTCGGGGCGGGCCTCTTTGTACCTTGTAACCACACTAACCCTAAACTCGACTCACTCATGAGCCTCACTCAATACACACGGTTTTAGGGTTGTTTTGGTGATGATTGTTTCGGTTTTTATTGTGAAAACATAAAACAAACTAAAGATTAAGGATATGAATTAGACTAAGCACAAAGCCACTAGCCTAAGACTAAGGTTCCGATCAATCATCGCACTAAGCTATGATCATTACCCAAGGAAACTCGAAACACCAAGCACAAAGCCAAGGTGGTTTCCAAGAGAAAAACTCACTTTTAAAACTCATTTTCTTATAACTTCAAATCTGATTTTTACAAGGGGGATAGGTGGGTTTATATAAGACCCATGCTATCATCTAAACCCTACATCTAATATCTAATCTAAGGGCTATGAGGAGCCTTACAAATCAGCCAAAAAGTTGGGTCACAAGACCTTACAAAATCTGAAAAATTACAACAACTAACAACTAAAGTAGATGGTGACATCTTGGAGCATCCTCACCCTTCCTTTGTTGTTCTTCATCTAAGGCCTTCATTTCTCCTTGGAAGGCAAGTAATTCTCGGCCCCTTTAAGTCCTTGGCTGATTTTGTTTGTTGTTGAATTCAAAAGATCAAAGGTGACAAAGACATAAAGTTTAAAGCAACTTTAATCGAAAGGGACATGTATGAATTAAAATGTATGACTTGAACATTAATTTTCAGCCGAGATTTTGGCCTCCTTTGAGCTGAAAAAACGTGACCAAGGGTCCAAGGACCATGGTTAAAACGTAGACCAAAAATCGGGTCCAAATCGTCAAGCCGTTTCAGTGCAACTCTCCCTTTCTTCAAAAAAAGTTTGTCCTCAAACTTTGGCCAAATAAAATGGTATCCAAAAAGATGAAATTTTCAGAAATTTAAAACGAGTTTTTGAAGAATAAGATTTTGATAAAAACGAATGAAACAACAAGACTCGAATCCTATGAAAAGCACATAGCAAATTCATCGAATCCTCTTGTTAGCCAACTCGACCCAAACACCTACAAAGGTGCTCGACTCAAGTCGACACTCACAAGTCAAGATGCACACAAACTTGCAAGGTGACACTCGAAAACATCTAAACCCAACTCATCCCAAGATCGTCTCGGTTTAAGAAAACTCAAGAGCCGAAGCTTTGATACCAATTGGAGCGATTCGGGGCGGGCCTCTTTGTACCTTGTAACCACACTAACCCTAAACTCGACTCACTCATGAGCCTCACTCAATACACACGGTTTTAGGGTTGTTTTGGTGATGATTGTTTCGGTTTTTATTGTGAAAACATAAAACAAACTAAAGATTAAGGATATGAATTAGACTAAGCACAAAGCCACTAGCCTAAGACTAAGGTTCCGATCAATCATCGCACTAAGCTATGATCATTACCCAAGGAAACTCGAAACACCAAGCACAAAGCCAAGGTGGTTTCCAAGAGAAAAACTCACTTTTAAAACTCATTTTCTTATAACTTCAAATCTGATTTTTACAAGGGGGATAGGTGGGTTTATATAAGACCCATGCTATCATCTAAACCCTACATCTAATATCTAATCTAAGGGCTATGAGGAGCCTTACAAATCAGCCAAAAGTTGGGTCACAAGACCTTACAAAATCTGAAAAATTACAACAACTAACAACTAAAGTAGATGGTGACATCTTGGAGCATCCTCACCCTTCCTTTGTTGTTCTTCATCTAAGGCCTTCATTTCTCCTTGGAAGGCAAGTAATTCTCGGCCCCTTTAAGTCCTTGGCTGATTTTGTTTGTTGTTGAATTCAAAAGATCAAAGGTGACAAAGACATAAAGTTTAAAGCAACTTTAATCGAAAGGGACATGTATGAATTAAAATGTATGACTTGAACATTAATTTTCAGCCGAGATTTTGGCCTCCTTTGAGCTGAAAAAACGTGACCAAGGGTCCAAGGACCATGGTTAAAACGTAGACCAAAAATCGGGTCCAAATCGTCAAGCCGTTTCAGTGCAGATATTTGTAAGGTTGGGACAGACGATGAGATCGCTGATCCTTTAACCAAGCCTCTTTCGAGGACTAAGCAGGACGCTCACACCGCCTCTATGGGGTTGAGGCGTATGCCTGATTTCCTTTAGTTTTTGAGATATGTAATGGACAAAGTATCCTATTACATATATGAAAATAACATTCATTGTTTAGAGTATATTTACTCTTTTAAGTCATTATTGAATGCATACTTTGTTTATCCGAATAGTTGTGTGACAACTTTGAACATATTCAAGTGAACGGAATAAACTAAGTATTTGGTCCCTAGTCTCTCATATGAGGTGACGTCTCGAAGAGACTAGACTGCAAGTCGTTCGATGGTGGGTTCAACACCATAGGGTCATATGTGATGACTGCTCGTTTGCATAGACAGACTGTGAGACACTCTGTCCGGATGTGGCGCTTATAGAATTCCTTTTCAATGAGATTGAAACACAGTGGTGGTGGGAATTCTATAGTATTCCTTTAGTCGATTCTTTGACCTGGGTGATTATGCAGTCGGTGCGGTTCAGAGTGACTTTCATTTTGTCCTAAGCCATGCCGTGAAAGGGGTTATAAGGGCATCTTTGGGGTCATGGTGATCTGCATTATACAAGATAATCGAGTGGAAGGAAATGTCCACCCTCGTCAGGAGTAAAACATCTTTGGGCCACTCGAGGAGTAGTCATTTGAAAATGCGTGGCCCACGCTCGGTAAGAATCTACGGTAGATTCCCGGTCAGACTACTCTCCTTATCGAGAAACCACTCACGATATATATCACGGGATGCAAATCGACTGTAAGACACCTTGCATCGAGTGGGAGATGTGAAACGGACATGAGAATTGGTAATGCACAACTTGTCTCGGACAAGTGGGAGATTGTTGGAGTATGTGTCCTCCACAATAGTGCGATTACTTAATAAATCTCAATTAAGGAATACATGGGGATAATCCTGTATTATTGTCAATTGATTAACGTAAATCAATAACGGTTGGCTGACTAGAGTTTGACGTTATTGTCGTGAGAACGGCGGTAATCAATTGATCCCTTTAAGTCACACCTATAGGAACGTACTCCAAATATTTAAGCTAATTAATTGTATGAGATACGATTATATTAGTAACTTGATAAATCGACTAACGGTTAGTCAGTGAATTAATTTAGAGAGAAATCGAGTTGTGAACTCGGATGATTGAATTTTATATCGATAAAATTATTGGAGGAGATGAGAATTAGTGATTAACAGTTAATTCACTAATCATGTATATTTTTACCAATGAGATTAGTAAAAGTACATTTTTAATATATGTGTAAGTGTACATGTATATTAAGGAAGAGTTTAATTAATTTACACTTTATTATATTAGATAATTAAGTGATAAATTATAAGTATTTGTGGGACAAATATTGATAAACAAAATGGACCCATGATAGGATCAATGGACCGTCCAAATAGGGCTAACAAGAGGAGAAGATTCCTCTTTGTCCTATTCACTTTTGTTGGAGCAAAATTGGTCAAGGAAGTCAAGGGAGACGAGATGGGAGACCATGGGTTAGGGCCATGGGCTCAAACCCAAGCCTAGGGTTTGGTCTAAGGGATCACTAAGGGTCAACTAAAGTCAATTCTATGGTCAACTCGAGCCAACCCTAGTGATCAAGCTAAGTCAAGGTGAAGTCAAAGATGGAGAGCAACAAAAAAGTCAAGATTGTGCTATTTTGGAATGTGGTCAAAGTGGGTGCACCCATGTGAGTTAACCCTCCAATAAAAGGACTCACATGGTTCACAAGCTAGCTCAAGGAGGTCCCTAGGAGCCGGCCCAACAAAATCCCAACCAACAATCACATTGTTTTACTTTATGTCTTTTTCATTCAAGTCATTATCTACCTTTATTACTTTATCTTTTTACTTTATGTATTTGTTGTTATTTGTTCAAAATTTTCAGCTCAATTGAGCTAAATGGACCGAGTATTTTGAAGCATTTGGGGGTTGATTGTAGCCCTTAGATCTTGTTGTAATGGAGGGTCAAGATTAGATGAGGGTAATATATAAACCCTCATCCTTGCCTCACATTTTTCAGATTTGTTTGAATGAAAAGAAACCCTAGGTTTATATGAGTGTTCTTCCTTTCTCATTACTTAGTGTGTGAGATTTGTGAGAGATTAGTTTAGTGGCTTTGTGCTTAAACTAATCACAACCTAAATCTATTACTTAGTGTGTAGATTTAGTTACTATCTTTATGTTCTTGCAGTTAACAACAAAAATCAGAAAAACTTGTCTCAAAAAATACCATTCGGCCGAGTATATTCAAGGGGTTTTCAAGGTTCGATTTTGTTCATCCTTTGAGTGATTCTTATCCCCATAAGTTTCACTCCAAATTGGTTATCAAAGCCTAGGTTTGTTCTTGATTTTCATTTTCATCTTTTATTTTTTTCGGTTCATCTAAGTTAGGGTCGATTTTGTTTGAGTTTTTCCTCTTTGATTTTCGTTTTTCTCCTTTCTTTCCTTTCCTTGTTTTATTTTCCACAAAATCTTACAAAAATGGTTAAAGATTTACACTTGTGTTAGTATTGGTTGGGTTGTTCTTGTGTTAACCGAAAATTTAGGGTTTGTTTTTCCTCTTCAATTTTTCGTTTTCTTTCTTTGTTTTCCTTGTTCATTTTCCACAAAATTTCCACAAAAAGATCTCACAAAACTTTCACAAAATGGATGGGGATAGAGGGAAGGTAAAAGACTTTCCGATTTAGAAGAGAAATTGACTCAACTCACCAGTAATTGCACTTTGATGATGAATGCTATTAACACACTCTTGGAACAAAACATGAATGAACCAAGAAGGGGTGAAGGGGGGAAGAGGAAGGGCCGTGGAATGGGGTATGGGGGCCGTGGGAGAGGACAAGTTCCTCCTCACATGGAAGATCAATTTTGGATTCGGAAGAGTCCCTTGAGGCCCACCCTAGAGACCATGACCGAGACATTAAGGTGGACATACCCGATTTTTATGGTAGCTTGAACCCCGAGGATCTCCTAGATTGGCTTAGATCGGTTGAGAGAGTCTTTGAATTCAAGGAGTACTCCGATAGGAAGTGTTTCAAAGTGGCCATCATGAAATTCAAGGGTTATGCCTCCCTTTGGTATGAAAACCTTAAGAATCAAAGAAACCGAGAGGGTAAGGAACCCATCAAGTCATGGCTCAAACTCAAAAAGAAACTCAAAGACAAGTTTGTTCCCAAAGACTACACTCAAGACATGTTCCTCAAGCTAGCCCAACTAAAACAAGAGTCACACCCCATTGAAACCTATCTTAGGGACTTTGAGCAACTCACCCTCCAATGTGAAATGAATGAGAAACCCGAACAAAAAATTGCAAGGTTTGTTGAGGGCCTAAACCCTAGGATAGCCAATCGAGTCAAAATGCAAAACTTGTGGTCATTCGATGAGGCGGTTACCATGGCTGCGTGTGGAGAGGCTAGAAAAGGGGAGAGGAGAGCGGCTAAGAGCACCCCAAGTCCAACCCCATGTCGAGCCAAGGGGGGATCAAAATTGTTGAACCTAGCCCTACCATCAAGCCATCAAGTGTTGACAAGGGAAAGGGAATCGACTATGGCCCTAAGAGAACCATCCCCCTCAAGAAGTGTTACCAATGTCAAGGGTATGGTCACTTTGCTAAGGAGTGCCCTAGCAAGAGGACCTTGAACACAAGTGAGGTTGTGCATTGGGGAGACGATGAAGTGTTGGTTTGTGAGGAAGAAAAACAAGAGGGAGTTGAAGAAGTGAAAGTAGCCGAAACAATTGTGCCCCCGGACTCGGGGTTGAGCTTGGTCACTTGGCGAGTGATACACACTCAAGAATCAAACGAGAAAATGGACCAAAGACACCAAATATTTCGGTCCAAATGTACAATCATGGGGAGAGTGTGTAACTTGATTATCGATGGGGGAAGTTGTGTTAATGTTGCTTCCAAGACCCTCATTGATAAGCTTGCCTTGCCTACTTTGAAGCATCCTCACCCATACAAGCTAAGGTGGCTCAATCAAGGGGCCGAGGTCAAAGTGGACAAACAATGCCAAGTCTCGTTCTCAATTGGTCAAGACTATAAGGATGAAGTTGTATGTGAAGTGTTGGACATGGATGCTTGCCATGTGTTGCTTGGTAGACCTTGGGAGTTTGAAAAGAATTCTTCCCACCATGGAAGAGACAACACCTACTCATTCAAGTATGGTGAAAAGCTCATTGTCTTAGCTCCCCTACCACCAATGATGGGATGTAAATCCAATGCATGCTTGTTTGAATCCTTCATTGAGCCGAAACCTAGCAAGGAGATGAAGTCAAGGCGAAATTGCATGAGCTTGAGAAGTTGAAGGGCCTTGGGCAGTGGAGAAGAGCAAGGGGAAGAGGTGAGCTTGGAATGTGAGGGAAGTTCTAGCAAGGTAAGCAGGACTCTAGGAGAGGAGCCTCATGAAGGTGAAGCATCATACAACAAGGGAGCGACCGACTACATTGAGAATGTGGTCAATGAAAGAACAAAGATCGATGGTAAGGAAAGATCAAGCGGGTCTTTAAGGTGGAGAATCATTGATGGGCTCGAACATGAGCAAGAATGGATGGATGGCATGGTCATGAGTCGAGGGCTCAAAGAAGTGCTCGTGGAAGAATCGTGGTCAAAGAAAGCGTGACCAAGGATGAAAATGTGACCAATTCTTCGAGCCAAGGCAAAGGGGTTCAACCATTGCTACAAACTCTAGCTAAGTGGTGCCCATGGAAGACCAAGACCGTGAAAGCCAAGACCGAGCAAAGATTGAGCCGAGCATCAAGCATGAAGTCGAGCAAGTCGAGCAAGAGGTTCTCCAAGGACTTGAGGGCAAGTCCTTTCCAAGGAAGGAGATTGGAGCAAAATTGGTCAAGGAAGTCAAGGGAGACGAGATGGGAGACCATGGGTTAGGGCCATGGGCTCAAACCCAAGCCTAGGGTTTGGTCTAAGGGATCACTAAGGGTCAACTAAAGTCAATTCTATGGTCAACTCGAGCCAACCCTAGTGATCAAGCTAAGTCAAGGTGAAGTCAAAGATGGAGAGCAACAAAAAGTCAAGATTGTGCTATTTTGGAATGTGGTCAAAGTGGGTGCACCCATGTGAGTTAACCCTCCAATAAAAGGACTCACATGGTTCACAAGCTAGCTCAAGGAGGTCCCTAGGAGCCGGCCCAACAAAATCCCAACCAACAATCACATTGTTTTACTTTATGTCTTTTTCATTCAAGTCGCTATCTACCTTTATTACTTTATGCTTTTTACTTTATGTATTTGTTGTTATTTGTTCAAAATTTTCAGCTCAATTGAGCTAAATGGACCGAGTATTTTGAAGCATTTGGGGGTTGATTGTAGCCCTTAGATCTTGTTGTAATGGAGGGTCAAGATTAGATGAGGGTAATATATAAACCCTCATCCTTGCCTCACATTTTTCAGATTTGTTTGAATGAAAAGAAACCCTAGGTTTATATGAGTGTTCTTCCTTTCTCATTACTTAGTGTGTGAGATTTGTGAGAGATTAGTTTAGTGGCTTTGTGCTTAAACTAATCACAACCTAAATCTATTACTTAGTGTGTAGATTTAGTTACTATCTTTATGTTCTTGCAGTTAACAACAAAAATCAGAAAAACTTGTCTCAAAAAATACCATTCGGCCGAGTATATTCAAGGGGTTTTCAAGGTTCGATTTTGTTCATCCTTTGAGTGATTCTTATCCCCATAAGTTTCACTCCATTTGTTTGTCTACTTTATGCATGAGGAACATCATCATTACTTGGCATGCATTTGTTCTAAACAAGAAAAACACTCTTCTCCCTTCTCTTCTCCTCTTGGCCGAATTGATGGAGTGTCTTAGGACACTTCATTTTGCTTGTTTTTATACAAGGTCTAGGAGAGATAAATTCATTCATGCATCTTTACATCTATCTCTCCTTATTTTCTCTCTAAATCTCTCTCAAAACATAAGTAACTTGTACTTATATTTCTACATACTACTAAGTGTTAGTAGTAATAATATTTCTCATATTATCAAGTGTTTACTAGTGATTTCTAGATCAAAATCATTAGTAAGTTTGGTGTACTTCTTGGGTGCAACAAGAAGGAGGTTTCCTCTTTTGGAAACTCGGTTTTGGAGGATCATCCTAAACTATAGCTCAAGAAACAAAACTAGAAAGGAGTTCTAGTTTTGTGCCCAATATTTCCTTTAAGAGAAAGGTATAAATTTCTAATCTTGTAAACATAGTGAATTTGTACTACATAGATCTTGCTAAATCAAATTAGAGTAATTTGATTTACACTAATACTTGATTAGTGAATGGGATCCGATCCTTACAACATTTATCCATCACGGTTCTCAACCATGAATATTTACCCAAAATGGGTGCGGGAGTTGAGGTTGACATTGCGATTTCAAATAAATTATTCTACAACAAATATGAGGAAATTAACATTCATTGTACATTAATGACATTTGCTAAAACATTTTTTAAAACAAACGTCCATTTATATAATGATCTCCCACGAAATTATATAAATGATTCCAAGACTCGTTTTTCATATAAAATTAGACATCTCATGTTTCCTTTTATATAAAAACGACAAGTCAACACTTGACTAATTCTACACTAGAATGCTTGGTTGATGATTTTCTTTAAAATGCATCCTTAAGCCCCAAATAACTCTTATTTGGTTGAGTTCAAACCAAATTAGCATGGGACTTCCTCCCACTACTTACCCATGGTAACAAGGTTCCACGTCGCGGAGGTCCTCACGAACATGGGGTTCATAGTCGCTACATTTGGAAAGGCTTAATCTCAATTCATTTTGATAAAAATTGTGGGTGATCTTGTCAATTTTAGTCATAAAATTCTTTATAAGTGAACTAATTTAGGAATCGTGACTTAAATCGACAATCATAGTGGGATATCGTGGTATGCATGGCGATTTTGGCATGTGTGCGGAAAAAATAAGCAAACAAACAAGCATGATAAAGCAAGCAAATCCTAGTATGGCCACCTAAAAGTAATTAAAAATACAAGGAGTTACAAATTGGAAACCAACTCCTTTGGTCCCTCTTCATATGGACTTGATCCAAGCTCCTCCTTGCAAGCTTTAGAACTCTTCTAAGGCTCCATGTCGATCTCCATCGCCGGTCATCGGATTACAAATAGTTACAAGTATGAATTATAAATGAATACATAGCAATCCTATTATACATTTATAAATGAAATAAACTATTTAATTACAAACCGGCGATACGAGATCGCATTTAATTACAAACCCACACGATATTCCCTTTCATTACGGGCAATATCGGTAAAAATATAACAACTATGGCCATACTAGTAAGAATAAACATTCATTCAACAATAAACATTCATCCAAACATGCATAATGTAAAGCTTATAAATAAAAACATGCCAAAATCGCCTTAAACAATAATCGCATTAATTCGTTTTATACCGATCTCATTTTTAATCGATTAATCTTATATTAATCAATAATGCTTAAAACTCCTTTTAAGCTTGAACTAAAACTTCTAAACTGATTTTAGAACACCCAACATTAGTTTATACTAACTTAAGGTGATTTTAGTTCATAAACATGGTCTTTTGCTAATTAGAAGTACTTTAATCATAACCCTTTTATGAATAAAGCTTTATAAAATCAAAATAAAATAAAATAAAATCATTTTTATTTTGACAAAATTTTGTATATTCTGGAACACTTCCAAAATATCAGAAATGAAAATTTTGGTCAGAAAATATTTACGAATTATTTTATATAAAATAACATACGATTTCATCGATTTTATCTCATAAAATCAAGAAAACGACCAAAACAGTGAGGTAAAATCCCAAATTTATACGAGAGCATCCTCATAATGTGTAACAATATTGGTATAAATTTCATGTCCAGAAAATAACATTTACTATATTTTTGGACATAAAATGCATAATATACCGATTTTAAACAAATAAATGAATAAATATTCAAAACTCAAAATCTAACTTTCAAAATTTACATACAGAATTTATAAATATGAAATATCACTGTGTAAAAATTTCGTGACCAGATTCGAAATATAACTATTTATAGTAATTATTTTAGCCAAAAACTCACTTTTTGACTCGGTTTTGTATAAAAATCATTTAAATTAGCAAACAAATTTCAAAAATTACGAAATTTGACCAGTAATTTCATGAGACCAGAAACTTTGCATGCAATAAAAATCTCGTGTTAAAACCATTTTTAACACTATTTTCGGATTTTATCATATTTATTCTCAATAAATATATAAAACTCCAAAAATAACAAAATAAATTTGTAACCACAAGCCTTGGCTCTGATACCACTTGTAGGGATCGGATCCCATTCACTAATCAAATATTAGTGTAAATCAAATTACTCTAATTTGATTTAGCAAGATCTATGTAGTACAAATTCACTTTGTTACAAGTTTAGAAATGTTATACCTTTCTCAAAGGGAAATATTGGGCACAAAACTAGAACTCCTTTCTAGTTTTGTTTCTTGAGCTTTAGTTTAGGATGATCCTCCAAAACCGAGTTTCCAAAAAGGGAAACCTCCTTCTTGTTGCACCCAATAAGCACTCCAAATTTACTAGTGATTTTGATCTAGAAATCACTAATAAAAGATTGATAATATGTGATAATAACATTACTAACTCTTAGTAATAGATGTATTATTTAGAGAGGTTTTAGTGAGATGAGTGGAAAAACAATTTCTTGAATGATATGCTTTCTATGGCCTTCTTATTCTCTCAAAGAACAAAAGCAACTTGAAGTGTGTATTATACTCCAAGCGGGGGGCCGACCACTTTAAGCAAGAGAGGAGAGAAGAGTTTCTTGATAAGAGTTATTACATGCATGTGAATGATTATATTTTAGCATGCTTAAAACAATCATCAAAAGCCAAGGCACATAAGACAAAAGAAGGAATCTTCCTTCTCTTTTCTTTTGCACGTCCAAAATGACCCATATGGGTCTATTTTGTTTTCCAATATTGTCATTCACAAATGCTTATAATTTATCACTTAATTATCTAATATAATAAAGTGTAAATCAATTAAACTCTTCCTTAATATACATGTACACTTACACATATATTAAAAATTATACTTTCACTAATCACATTAGTAAAATATACATAATCAGTGAATTAACGTTTAATCACTAATTCTCATCTCCTCTAATAATTTTATCGATATAAAATTAAATCACTCGAGTTCACAACTCGATTTCTCTCTAAATTAATTCACTGACTAACCGTTAGTCGATTTATCAAGTTACTAATTTAATCGTATCTCATACAATTAATTAGCTTTATTATTTGGAGTACGTTCCTATAAGTGTGACTTAAAGGGATCAATTGATTACCACCGTTCTCACGACAATAACGTCAAACTCTAGTCAGCCAATCATTATTGATTTACGTTAATCAATTGACAATAATATAGGATTATCCCCATGTATTCCTTAATTGAGATTTATTAAGTAATCGCACTATTGTGGAGGACACTTACTCCAACAATCTCCCACTTGTCCGAGACAAGTTGTGCATTACCAATTCTCATGTCCGTTTCACATCTCCCACTCAATGCAAGGTGTCTTACAGGTCGTACTTGCATTCATAAGATATATATCATGAGTGGTTTCCTCGATAAGGAGAGTAGCTGTCTGACCGGGGAATCTACCGTAGATTCTTACCGAGCGTGGCCACGCATTTTCAGCGACTACTCCTCGAGTGGCCCAAAGATGTTTTACCCTGACGAGGGTGGACATTTCCCTTCCACTCGATTGTACTGTATAATGCAGATCACCATGACCCCAAAGATGCCCTTATAACCCCCTTTCACGGCATGGCTTAGGACAAAAATGAAAGTCACTCGGAAACTGCACCCAGGCTGCATAATCAGTTCGGTCAAAGAATCGACTCAAGGAATACTATAGAATTCCCACCACGACCAGGTTTGATCTCATTAAAAAGGAATTCTATAAGCGTCCTTTGCCCGAAGCGAGTGTTTCACGATCTGTCACACACGACCAGTCATCACATATGACCCTATGGTGTTGAACCCACCATCGATCGACTTGCAATCTAGTCTCTCCGAGACGTCACCTCATATGAGAGACTAGGGACCAAATACTTAGTTTATACCGTTCACTTGAATATGTTCAATGTTGTCACACAACTATTCGGATAAACAAAGTATGCATTCATAATGACTTAAAAGAGTAAATATATACTCTAAACAATGAATGTTATTTTCATATATGTAATAGGATACTTTATCCATTACATATCTCAAAACTAAAGGAAATCTGGCATACGCCTCAACCCCATAGAGGCGGTGTGAGCGTCATGCTTAGCCCTCGAAAGAGGCTTGGTTAAAGGATCGGCGATATCATCGTCAGTCCCAACCTTACAAATATCTATTTCCTTCATTTCCACATTATCTCTTATAACATGGCATTTCCTCAAAACGTGTCTAGACTTATTACTAGACTTGGGCTCCTTTGCTCGAAAGATAGCCCCACTATTATCACAATAAATAGTGATTGGATTTGCGGCACTAGGGACTATACTTAGTCCATTCAAGAACTGCCGAATCCATACAGCTTCTTTAGCAGCTTCCGAAGCTGCCAAACATTCAGCTTCTATTGTAGAATCCGCAGTAACACTTTGTTTGAAACTTTTCAGGCAAACTGCACCCCCATAAAGACATAGCCGGATTGGGATTACAAATAATCCCCATCGGTTTGGAAACTTGCATCCGTGTAACCCTTTACACGTAGCTCAAGTTCTCCTCCAAACACCAGAAACGAATCCTTAGTTCTTCTCAAGTACTTAAGGTTGTTCTTTACAGCTATCCAGTGACTCTCACCGGGAGTAGCTTGATACCGGCTCGTCATGCTCAAAGCGAAAGCCACATCGGGACGAGTGCACATCATAGCATACATGATTGATCAAACAGCGGAAGCATAAGGGATCAATTTCATGCGTTCAATTCCCGCAGGAGTCGTAGGACATTGAGATTTCTTCAACGTTATTCCTACACTCATCGGAAGAAAGCCTCTCTTGGAGTCTTTCATATTGAACCTATCAAGAATCTTATCGATATAAGCTACTTGACTCAATGCTAGTATCCTCTTGGATCTATCTCTATACATCCGGATACCCAAGATGCGTTGTGCCTCTCCCAAGTCCTTCATTTGGAAATGGTTTCCCAATTCCGCCTTTACCGAATTCAAACTTGGAACATCATTTCCAATTAGTAGTATGTCATCCACATACAAAACAAGGAAGGTTACCTTGCTCCCACTAAACTTCATGTACAAACAAGGTTCCTCGGCACTTCGAGCGAATTCATGTTGTTTGATAACATGATCGAATATGTGATTCCAACTCCTCGATGCTTGCTTAAGACCATAAATGGATCTCTTAAGCTTGCACACTTTCTTAGGGTAGGATGTATCTACAAAACCTTCAGGTTGTGTCATAAACACTTCCTCTTCTAGAATCCCATTCAAGAAGGCGGTTTTTACATCCATTTGCCATATCTCATAGTCATGAAATGCGGCAACCGCTAAGATTATCCTTATGGATCGAAGCATAGCAACCGGTGCAAAGGTTTCATCATAATGAATACCTTGGACTTGTGAAAAGCCCTTTGCCACCAATCTAGCTTTGTAAACATCTATATGTTTATCTATGCCGAGTTTGATTTTGAATATCCATTTACACTGAAGAGGTCTCACTCCTTCAGGTAAATCTACCAAGTCCCAAACTTGGTTCTCGTACATAGAATCCATTTCGGATTTCATGGCCTTAAGCCATTGTTCGGAGTTGGGGCTACTAATAGCCGCCTTGTAGGTTGAGGGTTTGTTGCTTTCGAATAACAACAAATCACCCTCCTCCTCGATGTTACCGAGGTAGCGGTCAGGTTGATGACTAACTCTTCCTGACCTCCTAGGGATTACAACCGTGTCAGAAGACGAGGGAACAGTTTCCTCATTTTCTGCGTCGGTTTGTGGCTCTTGAACTTCATCAAGTTCAAATTTTCTCCCACTGTTTTCTAGAAATGTATTCATTTTCTAGAAAAACAGCATCACGAGCCACAAACTCTTTGTTCTCGTGAGGATTGTAGAAGTAATGACCACACGTTTCCTTAGGATAACCTACAAATAGGGAACCTTTCCCGTCCATATCTCATATGGAGTCTTATTGGAGACTTCGATTTAGTGAGAATACGGTATACAATAGCGCAAAGCCCCAAAACGATCCAGGAAGCTCACTTTGACTCATCATAGACCGAACCATATCTCATAAAGTTCGGTTTCTCCTTTCTGCAACACCATTCAACTGTGGTGTGCCTGGAGGAGTCCTTTGTGATGTTATATCACAATTATTAAGATGTAAATCAACTCATTACTTAGATATTCGCCACCACGATCCGATCGTAGTGCTTGTATCTTCTTATCAAATTGGTTCTCAACCTCATTTTGAAATTCTTTAAATTTCTCAAAAGCATCACTTTTATGCCTTATTAAGTAGACATAACCATATCTACTTAAGTCATTGGTAAAAGTAATGAAGTAATGATATCCTCCTCTAGCAGTGATGTTTAATGGACCACATACATCGGTATGTATGAGTCCTAAAACCTCACTTGCTCGTGTCCCTTTACCATTAAAGGGTGCACGAGTCATCTTCCCTAAAAGGCAAGCCTCGCACGTACCATATGATTCGCAATCAAATGATTTGAGAACATTGTTCTCAACAAGTCTCTTTATGCGTCTATCGTTTATATGATCTAAACGACAATGCCAAAGGTAGGATTTGTTTGATTCATTCGTTTTGAGCTTCTTGTTTTCTATATGATAAACATCATTGACATCATTCAAAACATAAATATCTCCAATTGAAATGGCTTCACAATAAACCATTTCATTAAATGAAAAAGTACACCGATTGTGCTTAATCATAAAACAAAAGCCTTCCGCTTCTAACATGGAGACGGAGATAATGTTTTGGTTAGAGTTGGTACAAAATAACAGTTATTCAAGTACAACCCTAAACCACTAGCTAGAGTGAGTACAAAAAGTTCCCACGGAAACGGCCGCTACTCTAGCTCTATTTCCCATGCGGAGATCTACATCACCCTTAGCTAGTGCTCGCGTGTTTCTCATCCCCTGCAAGTGATTGCAAAGATGAGACCCACATCCGGTATCCCATACTCATGTGGAAATGCAAGCATGATTTATGTCAATCATATAAAGACTAGAAGGAACAATATCTTTGGATGTCGCACATCCATCATTATTTTCCTTCAAGAATTTGGGACAATTGCGCTTCCAATGTCCGGGTTTGGGCTTGCTATTCTCAATAGCGTTCCCCTTACCCTTATCTTCCTTGAACCGAGCTTCATTAGCTCCCTTCCCTTTCTTGACCCCAATGTTTATGTTCTTCAATCTCATTGAAAGAACATCTTTTTCTCTCATTCTCATTTCCTTTGATGTTCTCTTGGTTGAAGCACATCATCGTCACTCTAGTGAATATCTCATATGCACTTTGTGAGTAACGAAGCGAAATTTGAGAGTAGGTGACATTGACCAAATCAACACATTTTTCAAGTCATTGTCCACCTTTAGGCGCTCATCGTGGCGGCTCGTGCATACGGTGGCCCTAAGTCCCGGTTCGGTGGAAGTTGTTCGGAAAGGTATATAAGCACATTGGCGGATTGAGCGGCGCCCCTTATAGTCGAATCCCATTCGACAAGGTTGCTACCGTCATCTTTTAGGATACATTTATCCATCACGGTTCTCAACCATGAATATTTACCCAAAATGGGTGCGGGAGTTGAGGTTGACATTGCGATTTCAAATAAATTATTCTACAACAAATATGAGGAAATTAACATTCATTGTACATTAATGACATTTGCTAAAACATTTTTTAAAACAAACGTCCATTTATATAATGATCTCCCACGAAATTATATAAATGATTCCAAGACTCGTTTTTCATATAAAATTAGACATCTCATGTTTCCTTTTATATAAAAACGACAAGTCAACACTTGACTAATTCTACACTAGAATGCTTGGTTGATGATTTTCTTTAAAATGCATCCTTAAGCCCCAAATAACTCTTATTTGGTTGAGTTCAAACCAAATTAGCATGGGACTTCCTCCCACTACTTACCCATGGTAACAAGGTTCCACGTCATGAGGTCCTCACGAACATGGGGTTCATAGTCGCTACATTTGGAAAGGCTTAATCTCAATTCATTTTGATAAAAATTGTGGGTGATCTTGTCAATTTTAGTCATAAAATTCTTTATAAGTGAACTAATTTAGGAATCGTGACTTAAATCGACAATCATAGTGGGATATCGTGGTATGCATGGCGATTTTGGCATGTGTGCGGAAAAAATAAGCAAACAAACAAGCATGATAAAGCAAGCAAATCCTAGTATGGCCACCTAAAAGTAATTAAAAATACAAGGAGTTACAAATTGGAAACCAACTCCTTTGGTCCCTCTTCATATGGACTTGATCCAAGCTCCTCCTTGCAAGCTTTAGAACTCTTCTAAGGCTCCATGTCGATCTCCATCATGGGTCATCGGATTACAAATAGTTACAAGTATGAATTATAAATGAATACATAGCAATCCTATTATACATTTATAAATGAAATAAACTATTTAATTACAAACCGGCGATACGAGATCGCATTTAATTACAAACCCACACGATATTCCCTTTCATTACGGGCAATATCGGTAAAAATATAACAACTATGGCCATACTAGTAAGAATAAACATTCATTCAACAATAAACATTCATCCAAACATGCATAATGTAAAGCTTATAAATAAAAACATGCCAAAATCGCCTTAAACAATAATCGCATTAATTCGTTTTATACCGATCTCATTTTTAATCGATTAATCTTATATTAATCAATAATGCTTAAAACTCCTTTTAAGCTTGAACTAAAACTTCTAAACTGATTTTAGAACACCCAACATTAGTTTATACTAACTTAAGGTGATTTTAGTTCATAAACATGGTCTTTTGCTAATTAGAAGTACTTTAATCATAACCCTTTTATGAATAAAGCTTTATAAAATCAAAATAAAATAAAATAAAATCATTTTTATTTTGACAAAATTTTGTATATTCTGGAACACTTCCAAAATATCAGAAATGAAAATTTTGGTCAGAAAATATTTACGAATTATTTTATATAAAATAACATACGATTTCATCGATTTTATCTCATAAAATCAAGAAAACGACCAAAACAGTGAGGTAAAATCCCAAATTTATACGAGAGCATCCTCATAATATGTAACAATATTGGTATAAATTTCATGTCCAGAAAATAACATTTACTATATTTTTGGACATAAAATGCATAATATACCGATTTTAAACAAATAAATGAATAAATATTCAAAACTCAAAATCTAACTTTCAAAATTTACATACAGAATTTATAAATATGAAATATCACTGTGTAAAAATTTCGTGACCAGATTCGTAATATAACTATTTATAGTAATTATTTTAGCCAAAAACACACTTTTTGATTCGGTTTTGTATAAAAATCATTTAAATTAGCAAACAAATTTCAAAAATTACGAAATTTGACCAGTAATTTCATGAGACCAGAAACTTTGCATGCAATAAAAATCTCGTGTTAAAACCATTTTTAACACTATTTTCGGATTTTATCATATTTATTCTCAATAAATATATAAAACTCCAAAAATAACAAAATAAATTTGTAACCACAAGCCTTGGCTCTGATACCACTTGTAGGGATCGGATCCCATTCACTAATCAAATATTAGTGTAAATCAAATTACTCTAATTTGATTTAGCAAGATCTATGTAGTACAAATTCACTTTGTTACAAGTTTAGAAATGTTATACCTTTCTCAAAGGGAAATATTGGGCACAAAACTAGAACTCCTTTCTAGTTTTGTTTCTTGAGCTTTAGTTTAGGATGATCCTCCAAAACCGAGTTTCCAAAAAGGGAAACCTCCTTCTTGTTGCACCCAAGAAGCACTCCAAATTTACTAGTGATTTTGATCTAGAAATCACTAATAAAAGATTGATAATATGTGATAATAACATTACTAACTCTTAGTAATAGATGTATTATTTAGAGAGGTTTTAGTGAGATGAGTGGAAAAACAATTTCTTGAATGATATGCTTTCTATGGCCTTCTTATTCTCTCAAAGAACAAAAGCAACTTGAAGTGTGTATTATACTCCAAGCGGGGGGCCGACCACTTTAAGCAAGAGAGGAGAGAAGAGTTTCTTGATAAGAGTTATTACATGCATGTGAATGATTATATTTTAGCATGCTTAAAACAATCATCAAAAGCCAAGGCACATAAGACAAAAGAAGGAATCTTCCTTCTCTTTTCTTTTGCACGTCCAAAATGACCCATATGGGTCTATTTTGTTTTCCAATATTTGTCCCACAAATACTTATAATTTATCACTTAATTATCTAATATAATAAAGTGTAAATCAATTAAACTCTTCCTTAATATACATGTACACTTACACATATATTAAAAATTATACTTTCACTAATCACATTAGTAAAATATACATAATCAGTGAATTAACGTTTAATCACTAATTCTCATCTCCTCTAATAATTTTATCGATATAAAATTAAATCACTCGAGTTCACAACTCGATTTCTCTCTAAATTAATTCACTGACTAACCGTTAGTCGATTTATCAAGTTACTAATTTAATCGTATCTCATACAATTAATTAGCTTTATTATTTGGAGTACGTTCCTATAGGTGTGACTTAAAGGGATCAATTGATTACCGCCGTTCTCACGACAATAACGTCAAACTCTAGTCAGCCAATCGTTATTGATTTACGTTAATCAATTGACAATAATATAGGATTATCCCCATGTATTCCTTAATTGAGATTTATTAAGTAATCGCACTATTGTGGAGGACACTTACTCCAACACCCCTCCCTCGGCTTCCTCGGAGACTGAGTCTATTTCTGATGAGCGTGAGCTTGGACGTGGGCACCGTCATAAAATTCCCAACTCTCGTCTACGAGGTTTCGTTGTTGAAAATCAAGTCACAGGTAGTAATCCGTCCCCGGTCACCCATGTTCGTGTCTCGCCTTCTACGTCTGGTACGCCTTACCCTTTACATAAATATGATGCTTCTGATATTTTTTCGCCCCAACACCGTGCTTTTATTGCCGCTGTTACTCTTCACAAGGAACCTCGCTCTTTTAAGGACGCCGTTCGAGACCCAGGATGGTGCGCGGCCATGGAATCCGAGATGGCTGCTCTTATCGCTAATAAAACATTGACGATGGAACCTCTTCCTCCCGGCAAGAAAGCATTGGGTAGTAAATGGCTCTATAAGATCAAATATAAATCCGACACCACGATAGAACGCCTCAAAGCTCGTCTTGTTGTCTTTGGTAACCATCAAACGGGAGGCCTTGATTATGATGAAACGTTTGCTCCTGTAGCCAAAATGACTACGGTTCGGGTCTTTCTTGCAGTTGCGGCCACTCAAAATTGGCACCTACACCAAATGGATGTACACAACTCCTTCTTGCACGGCGATTTGGAGGAAGAAGTGTATATGCGCTTGCCGCCAGGATTTGAGTCACCAACCCCGGGCCACGTTTGTCGTTTGCGCAAGTCTCTGTATGGTCTGAAGCAGGCCCCGCGCTGCTGGTTCGCTAAACTCGGGGTTGCTTTAAAGAAATACGGGTTTATTCAGAGTGCCTTGGATCACTCTTTGTTCACGTATACTAAGGGTCCCGTTCGCCTGCACGTCCTTATTTATGTTGATGATTTACTTGTTTATGGCAATGACGACACGACTATCTCTATATTCAAGTGGTACCTTCATTCATGCTTCTACATGAAGGATCTTGGCGAGTTAAAGTATTTTTTGGGGTTAGAGGTGGCTCGTAGTGCCACTGGTATCTTTGTTTGTCAGCGTAAATACGCTCTCGACATCATTTCCAAAGTCGGTCTTCTTGGTTGCAAACCGGCTAGTACACCTATGGAGCAGAGTCACGGCTTGGGCAAGTCGGACAGCCCCTTTCTTACGGATCCTGAGCCCTATCGCCGGCTTGTCGGTCGGCTCGTGTATCTTGTTGTGACGCGCCCCGATCTTGCCTACTCCGTCCACATTTTGTCGCAATATATGCACGCACCTCGTGACTGTCATTGGGCTGTGGCACTCCGTGTTGTTCGTTACTTGAAATTCACTCCTGGTCAAGGTCTACTCTTCCGCTCCGACGCTTCATTGACACTATCGGGTTGGTATGACTCTAATTGGGCGGCATGCCCGGACACCCTGCGTTCTCTTTCTGGTTGGCTTATATTCCTTGCCTCCACTCCGGTGTCTTGGAAGACGAAAAAGCAGCCTACTGTTTCACGCTTCTCGGCCGAGGCCGAGTATCGAGCTATGGCTATGCTCACCTGCGAAATTAAGTGGCTCGTAGGTCTTCTAGCCTGTTTTGGAATTAATCACTCTTCTCCTGTTGCTGTCGCTTGTGATAGTCAGTCGGCTCTCCATATAGCTCAAAACCTGGTGTTTCATGAGCGCACGAAACACATTGAAATCGACTGTCATTTTGTTCGCGACGCCATTAAAGAAGGTCTAATCACTCCCTCATATGTCCATACATCGACACAGTTAGCTGACATTCTCACCAAGTCTCTCGGTTCAGCTGTATTTAACGAGTTGTTAGGCAAGATGGGCATCTGCAATTTGTATGCTCCATCTTGAGGGGGGGTAATACTCTAGCTCTATTTCCCATGCGGAGATCTACATCATCCTTAGCTAGTGCTCGCGTGTTTCTCATCCCCTGCAAGTGATTGCAAAGATGAGACCCACATCCGGTATCCCATACCCATGTGGAAATGCAAGCATGATTTATGTCAATCATATAAAGACTAGAAGGAACAATATCTTTGGATGTCGCACATCCATCATTATTTTCCTTCAAGAATTTGGGACAATTGCGCTTCCAATGTCCGGGTTTGGGCTTGCTATTCTCAATAGCGTTCCCCTTACCCTTATCTTCCTTGAACCGAGCTTCATTAGCTCCCTTCCCTTTCTTGACCCCAATGTTTATGTTCTTCAATCTCATTGAAAGAACATCTTTTCTCTCATTCTCATTTCCTTTGATGTTCTCTTGGTTGAAGCACATCATCGTCACTCTAGTGAATATCTCATATGCACTTTGTGAGTAACGAAGCGAAATTTGAGAGTAGGTGACATTGATGAACCAAAAATGGTCAAGGCGAGCAAAGGCGGTTTTTGACTAAATCACGGTTTGGGTCCTTGGGCTCGAACCACGGGCTAGACCACGATCCTAAGGTCCACCCAAGCTTATTTTGAGTGAATTACATCATAATATGTTGGTCAAGCTTGGTGAGTCAAAGAGGTCAAGGAAAGTCAAGACAAAGAGCAACCGAAAGTCAACAAAACGCTATTTTTGAATGTGATCGCTCGAGTGCACCCAAGTGGGTTCGAACCACAAGTCAACTAAGTCAACAAGGAGCAAAAATCAATTGGGAGAAGACCCCAAGTCAGCCGAAATTAAATCAAGGAGAGGCTCACATGTTTCTCCTCAATGTGTCCCTTTCCTACATGTCACTATCTACCTTTTATACTTTATGCTTTTTACTTTAAGTATTTGTTGTTTTATGTTCAAAATTTTCAGCTCATATGAGCTTAGTGGACCGAGTATATTGATGTAATTGTGGGTTGATTGTAGCCCTTAGATTAGCTTGTGATGGATGGTCAAGATTAGAATGAGGGTAATATATAAACCCTCATTCCCACATCAAAATTTTCAGATTTGGAATGATAAAGAAAACCCTAGGTTTATATGAGTGTTCTTCATTTTCTCATTACTTAGTGTGTGAGTTTAGTGAAAGATTAGTTTAGTGGCTTTGTGCTTAAACTAATCACAACCTAAATCTATTACTTAGTGTGTAGATTTAGTTACTATCCTTTTTATTTTCCTTGTTCATAAAATTTCAGAAAATTATCCCACAAAAACATACATATAACCGAGATTCTCAAGGGGTTTCAAGGATCGATTTGTGTTCATCTCTTGAGTGAAACTTGATCCTCCTAGTTTCACTCCAAATTGGTTATCAAAGCTTAGGTTTGTTCCTTGTTTTTCGATTTGCTTCTTGTATTGCCGAGTTGTTGTTGTTTCCTTCTTGTTTTCGATTCATTTTTGTGTTACTCGGTTATATTCTTGTTTTTCATCTTTTATTTTTTCGTTTTTGTTCTCTTTTATTTTTCTTGTTTCCACAAAACTTCCACAAAATTCTCACAAATTTTCACAAAAATGGTTGAGGATCTACACTTGTGTTAGTGTTGGTTTTGATTTTCACACTCAAAGGTCCTTGCTTTATTCAAAAAATTTTCAGATTTTGTTTCTTTGATTATTTCAATGGGTATGTTTTTTCCTTTTGATGTTTCACTTGATACTACTCTTGGTGAGACCATGTATGATTGTATGGAGAAAGCTAGAAGAGAGCTTGAAAACAAAATGAGTCAAATGAGGGGTAAACTTAAACCTAACCCTAATCTTGATCTTGTGACTTTGAGGGGTCAAAGGGAGTTAGAGGCTAGAATGGCTCGGTTAGGAGGAGGACCAAACCCTAGCCATGGCCGTGTGAGTTGTGGGGCATTACATGCTCAAACCCTAACCCTAAACCTAGAAGAGAATCACCAAGTCGAAGCCTTTAGGTCTAGGTGTACCATTATGGGAAGGGTTTGTGATTTGATTGTTGATGGGGAGAGTTGTTCTAATGTGGCCTCAAGCACCCTCATTGAAAAATTAGCCTTGCCTACACAAGAACACCCTAAACCTTACAAGATGAAGTGGCTAAACAATGGAGCCGAGATGAGTGTAAGTGTGGTTAGACAATGCTTGGTTTCTTTCTCCATTGGTGGGGATTACATGGATGTGGTTTTGTGTGATGTGTTACCTATGGAGGCTTGTCATCTCCTCTTAGGGAGACCATGGAAGTTGGAAAGAAATGCTCATCATGATGAGAGGGACAATACCTACACTTTCAAGATTGGGGCTAAGAAAATCAAACTTGCACCCTTACCTCCGATTTTGAAGAACCCTAACCCACCCTCCTTGATCATGTCACACGAAACAATGGGGATTGATGGGGGACCAAAAATTGAACTTGGGGTTGGTCATGGGAAGGATGAGATTAATGTCCTTGCTAAGGAGTTCCCCAAAGAGCAATGCAAACCGCCCTCCATACTTGAGTCATCCAAAGAGGTTGTTTTAAGTGAGGAGGCCGAAACAAGTGAGGAAGTGAATGTTGGTGAGAAATTGACCATTCACTTTGCCAAAGATGATCCTAACAATCAAGAGGAAAGCATGGGATGCAATGCCAAGCATCGGGACGAGTATGATCATGAGATGTGTTTGGCTAATGTCAAGAGAAAGGTATTCATGTGGTATGAGAATGTTGATGCAAGCAAAGAGTCGAGGGAATTTCTAAAATGGAAGTTCAAGGTGGGGATTGTCAATACCCAAGGAATGCTATGTGGTTATCATAATCAAGTCTATTCGAGTGGTTTCATGAAATGGGGATTCAAAGGGGGAACTAAGCTTGAACAAAAAGAGCTAAGTGATGATCTTCTACAATCTTCATCTAAGCTCAAGAAAGAAGATGGCTCAAGTGAAAGTCCAAAGATCGACTTGTGGGAGGGGAACACGGCCCTCAAAGCCACACCCGAATTATTCACACTCCTTATGTCGTCTAATCCCACAAGTACCTTCATGATCGAGAGTGTAGCCCTCCATGTGATCAAAGACAACCCTAGAGCAATAAGGGGAAGTCAAGGAGAGGAGCTCAATGAGCTCAAAACCGAAAATTTGGGGAGCTCAATCAAGTGCAAGGGAAGTGAATCATTTGGAAATGAAAAGGTCGATGTGTTAGAAGGTTCAAGTGAGTCCTTGAAAGGGGAGAAAAACGTGGGGTTTAAACGTGGCAAAGGGTGGCTAATTGACGGTTCTATGCATGAGGAACATCGAGTTGTGCTAGGGGATAATTGTGAATCCAAAGAAACCATGAGTAAGGGAGAGAACAAGTTCAATTCAATGAACCGAGTTTACAAGAATCAATCTCTCATTCAATCTCTAAGCAAGTGGAATTCTTGGAAGACTAGAGCCATGGAGCCCAAGGTTGGTCATGGGGCTCATGGGGCACCCCTCATCATGTTCTACGATTCAAGTCATGAAGCCAACACGAGTCCGAGTCGAGAAGGAGGCAAAGGATCGAGCTATGAGTCAAGCTATAGTCCAAACCGAGCAAGAGGAGGAGAGACCGAGGATTTGAGGACAAATCCTTTTCAAGGAGAGGAGATTGAACCAAAAATGGTCAAGGCGAGCAAAGGCGGTTTTTGACTAAATCACGGTTTGGGTCCTTGGGCTCGAACCACGGGCTAGACCACGATCCTAAGGTCCACCCAAGCTTATTTTGAGTGAATTACATCATAATATGTTGGTCAAGCTTGGTGAGTCAAAGAGGTCAAGGAAAGTCAAGACAAAGAGCAACCGAAAGTCAACAAAACGCTATTTTTGAATGTGATCGCTCGAGTGCACCCAAGTGGGTTCGAACCACAAGTCAACTAAGTCAACAAGGAGCAAAAATCAATTGGGAGAAGACCCCAAGTCAGCCGAAATTAAATCAAGGAGAGGCTCACATGTTTCTCCTCAATGTGTCCCTTTCCTACATGTCACTATCTACCTTTTATACTTTATGCTTTTTACTTTAAGTATTTGTTGTTTTATGTTCAAAATTTTCAGCTCATATGAGCTTAGTGGACCGAGTATATTGATGTAATTGTGGGTTGATTGTAGCCCTTAGATTAGCTTGTGATGGATGGTCAAGATTAGAATGAGGGTAATATATAAACCCTCATTCCCACATCAAAATTTTCAGATTTGGAATGATAAAGAAAACCCTAGGTTTATATGAGTGTTCTTCATTTTCTCATTACTTAGTGTGTGAGTTTAGTGAAAGATTAGTTTAGTGGCTTTGTGCTTAAACTAATCACAACCTAAATCTATTACTTAGTGTGTAGATTTAGTTACTATCCTTTTTATTTTCCTTGTTCATAAAATTTCAGAAAATTATCCCACAAAAACATACATATAACCGAGATTCTCAAGGGGTTTCAAGGATCGATTTGTGTTCATCTCTTGAGTGAAACTTGATCCTCCTAGTTTCACTCCAATTGACCAAATCAACACATTTTTCAAGTCATTGTCCACCTTTAGGCGCTCATCGTAGGCGGCTCGTGCCGCCACGGTGGCCCTAAGTCCGGGTTCGGCTGGAAGTTGTTCGGTAAGGTATTTAAGCACATTGGCGGATTGAGCGGCGCCCCTTATAGTCGAATTCCATTCGACAAGGTTGCTACCGTCATCTTTTAGGATACATTTATCCATCACGGTTCTCAACCATGAATATTTACCCAAAATGGGTGCGGGAGTTGAGGTTGACATTGCGATTTTAAATAAATTATTCTACAACAAATATGAGGAAATTAACATTCATTGTATATTAATGACATTTGCTAAAACATTTTTTAAAACAAACGTCCATTTATATAATGATCTCCCACGAAATTATATAAATGATTCCAAGACTCGTTTTTCATATAAAATTAGACATCTCATGTTTCCTTTTATATAAAAACGACAAGTTAACACTTGACTAATTCTACACTAGAATGCTTGGTTGATGATTTTCTTTAAAATGCATCCTTAAGCCCCAAATAACTCTTATTTGGTTGAGTTCAAACCAAATTAGCATGGGACTTCCTCCCACTACTTACCCATGGTAACAAGGTTCCACGTCGCGGAGGTCCTCACGAACATGGGGTGCAATTTGTATCATATGTTATGTATATTGGGCCTAGCCCTATTCTAAAACCCTAGTAGCCTATCCTTCTGTACCTTGTATTTATTGGAAGTTTGTGAGGAATAAAGACACAGAATACAATTTCCTATTATTTTGTTAACATATGGTGTCAAGAAACACTCTCTCGTAGCATCCACTTAAAATCGTCTACTCCCACCATTGTAAGCGTCGACTAGAAAAGGAACCATACCTTGGTAGTATGAGTTAAGTTTTAGTGTAAGTAGCCCACCAAAACCAATTTCTTGTATATCCTCCTTTTGTTTTGGAGTTAGTAGCTCGAGTAAACGGTGTAGTTTATTTGGGAATCCATACGTATCAACAGACCTCGTTAATCTACAAACGGAGAAGGAGAATGAGAAATTACAGTAAACAACATTAGGTTGAATTGAAAATTAAAATAACAAAATATACAACTAAACTTATAATACAACAACTATCACAAAGTGGATACAAATAAAACAATAAGTGTTACAAATTCATATAAAGTAACCACAACCCTTTAATGTACAAAACTATAAAACATTAATACAAATATTGAAATTTTAAGTTCAAAATCAAATTCAACAAACAAATACGATACAACCCAAAAATGAAAAGAGATGCAATTGGAATGAACGAAAACACAAAAACCAAAAGCGTAAAAAAGTATAAATAAGTGGTACAAACAATGAATTCTCTAGTTCTAAAACAAAACATACAAGTCAAATAAAAAATGATACAAATTCAAACAAAATAAGTACAAACAACAAAAGCTGAAAAAAGTTTTCACAAGTTGGTACAAACATTGAAATCTCTAATACTAAAAAATTACGGCAAACAAAAAGGATAAAAGTTGTACAAAACTACGAACAAATGTTACAAACATTTAAATCTCTAGTTACAATAAATCAATACGGACAAAGAGAACACAAGTCAAATGTTTAATCACACAATTCAACACAAATAAGTACAAACCCCAAATTCGTACAAAAGTATAAAAAAGTGATACAAACATCGAAATTTATAGTTCTAAGTAAACCAATACTATCAAAAAGTTTACAAATCAAATGATCAATGACACAAATTCACATCATCTGAGTATAGACCAAGAATGGTCAAGTCGAGCAAAGGCGGTTTTAGTGTAGAACACGGTTTGGGTCCTTGGGCTCGAACCATGGGCTAGGCCATGGTCCTAGGGTCCACCCAAGCTTAATTTTGAGTGAATTAAGCAATATTTTTCGGTCAAGCTTGGTGGGTCAAGGAAAGTCGAGGAATGGTTCAAGAAGGAGATCAGAGCAACAAATGCAACCATGAGCTATTTTTGAGTGTGATCACTTGAGTGCACCCATGTGGGTTCGAACCCCAATAAAACACGAGCCAACAAGGTCCAAGAAAGTCAGCCATGGGGGAGCAATTCGGCTGACCCAAAAGTCCTCACATGATACACTATTTTGAAACAAGTCGCTTTCAAGTTTCACCTTTATGCTTTATGTCCTTTTCTTATTTACTTTATGTCATTTTCACTTTTAGTTAAGTTGAATGGTGCTTAGAAATTAGATTTGGTGATCCAAAAACTTGTGCTCCAAGGAGTGATCTCAACCCTTGGATGAATAAGACCCAAAGCAAGGTGTGGATGCTCTTGAGGGTCACCATCTACTTTATGTATTAGGTTGCTTTATTTTCAGATTTGTAAGGTCTTTAGGACCATAATTTTCGGCTGATTTGAGGAGCTTTTAGGGCCCTTAGATCAAGCTTAGATTGTAGGGATAAGATTAGAGTTTGGGTGTTATATAAACCCTCACTCTTGCATTGTATTTTTCAGATTTGCTTTGATAAAAAAAAAAAACCCCTAAGTTTGAGTTCATACTCTTCCTTATTTTCATTGCTTTGTGCTTGAATGATTATCGAGTTAATTAGTGGCTTAGTGCTTAATTACTCAACCCTAAATCTTTGGCTTTGTGCTTAGATTTAGTCTATCCTTTTATGTTTTTTCATTTCACTTACAAAAATCAGAAAATCAAACACAATACTACACTACTTTGGCCGAGATTTTTCAAACAATCACAAATCGATTTTAGTTGTTCTCTTGAGTGAAATCTAACCCATTAGGTTTCATTCCAAATTGGTATCAGAGCCTAGGTTAATTAACACAAGTTCCATCCTTGTGTTAGTCTATGTTTCGGTTCTAGCAAGCAAAGATCCAACCTTTGCTACAAAATCAGTTTTGTTTCCTAAGGTAACAATGGTTCTATCTTCTCCTTTTGGTTCCACATCTTTTTCCCTTGGTACTTCATGTAAAACCCCTTGTGTTGAGACCATTTTCGAGTCTATGGAGAGGGTTAGAAAGGAGTTGGATTCCAAGGTGGCTAAGATGAAGGGAAGGGCTGATAATTTCGGTGTGGGTAAAAGGATGGCTATTTTAATTGACCCACCTACTAACACACGACCATATGAATCACCATTGGTGGTCAATGATGTTGAGCCTATCACTTCTCCTAAACCACCAGCCCTAAACATGAAAAAGAAAGCTGATCCTAACCAAAAAGCCACCGTCTCCCTTGAGAAATGCTCTCAATGTCATGGTTTTGGTCACCTTGCTATGGAATGTCCCACAAAGAAGGCCTTGATTTCGTTTGAGGAGGATCATTGGGGGAAAGAAGACGTCCATGCTAGTGAGGATGAAGGGGTTGTGAGTCAAGAACAAACTGATACGGTGTCATGTGATTTGGTCAAGGATGGAGGTAGCTCTATCAAAGTGGCTCCTAAGACTCAAAGTGAAGACCTAGCCTTGCCTTCACAAAAACACCCTAATCCTTTCAAGCTAGAGGGTTTAAACAAAGAAGCCGAGTTGAGGAACTATGGTGATGAGGCTTTGGATGATGTGGTTGTGAGGGATGCTTGTCATCTCATCTTTGGTAAACCTTGGGAACCATGGAAGTATGAAGATGGTTTGGTCCATGGAGAGAAAGGTAGCACCTATATCTTTAAGATTGGATGGAAGGAGGAAATACTAACACCCCTACCTTCTACTTTGAAATATTCCACCCCACCCTCCATGGTTGAGCTTTGCAAAGGTGTTGTATTGAGTGAAGGACCAGAAATAAAGCTTGGGATTGGTCGTGGGAGAGATGTGCTTGTTCTCCTTGTTAAGGAAACCATAAGTAATCAAGAAGGGCTGCCCTCAAGAAGAGTACAAGCCATACTAGAATCTTATGAGGTTAAACATGTTGTCCTAGCTCCATTTCCTTCTACTTTGGGGTACACGGCTGCCCCTTGCTTGTTTGAGGCTTCCAAAAGAGTGTTAGTGAGTGAAGAGGCCGAAATAAGTGAAGGGATGAATGTTGGTGAGAAATTGACCATTCACTTTGCTAAGGATGATCCTAACAATCAAGAGGAAAGCATGGGGTACAATGTCAAGCATAGGAATGAGTTTGATTCTATGTGGGATTTAACCAAGGTCAAGAGGAAGTTGTTCAAAGAAATGCTATGTGGTTATCATAATCAAGTCTATTCAAGTGGTTTCATGATCAAAGACAATCCTAGAGCAATAGGGGGAAGTCAAGGAGAGGAGCTCCATGAAGTCAAAACTGAAAATTTGGGAAACTCAATCAAGTGCAAGGAAAGAGAATCATTTGGAGATGCAAAGGTTGATGTTTTGCAAGGTTCAAGTGAGTCCTTGAGATGGAAGATCATTGTGGGGCTCAAACGTGACAATGGATGGCTAGGTGACCATTCTAAGCATGAGGAACTTCGAGTTGTGCTAGGGGATAATTGTGAATCCAAAGAAGCCATGAGTAAGGGAGAGAGCGAGCTCAATTCAATGAGCCAAGTTTACTGGACCAAAATTGGTCAAGGAAGTCAAGGGAGAAGAGTTGGGAGACCATGGGTTAGGGCCATGGGCTCAAACCCAAGCCTAGGGCTTGGTCTAAGGGATCACTAAGGGTCAACTAAAGTCAATTCTATGGTCAACTCGAGCCAACCCTAGTGATCAAGCTAAGTCAAGGTGAAGTCAAAGATGGAGAGCAACAAAAAGTCAAGATTGTGCTATTTTGAAATGTGATCAACTATGGTACACCCAAGTGAGTCAACCCTCCAATAAAATGGGCTCACTTGGTTCAACAAACTAGCTCAAGGAGGTCAAGGGGCCGGTCTACAACAAGTCACCAAGGATCATCACATTGTTTTACTTTATGTCTTTTTCATACATGTCACTATCTACCTTTTATGTTTCATGCTTTTTTCTTTATGCATTTGTTGTTTTATGTTCAAAAATTCAGCTCACATGTGAGCTAATGGACCGAGTATTATTGTTATTTTGTGGGTTGATTGTAGCCCTTAGATCTTGTTGTAATGGATGGTCAAGATTAGAATGAGGGTAATATATAAACCCTCATTCTCCTCTCACAAATTTTCAGATTTGAATGATAAGGTTGAAACCCTAAAAAAAACTTGAGTGCTCTCATTTCTCTCTTTACTTTGTGTTTGAGATTTATGATGATTAACTAGTGGCTTTGTGCTTAGTTAATTAAACCCCTAAATCTATAACTTTGTGAGTAGATTTAGGTACTATCCTTATGTTCTTGCAATTAACAACAAAAATCAGAAAAACTTGTCTCAAAAAATACCATTCGGCCGAGTATATTCAAGAGGATTTCAAGGTTCGATTTTGTTCATCCTTTGAGTGATTCTTATCCCCATAAGTTTCACTCCAAATTGGTTATCAAAGCTTAGGTTTGTTCTTGAATTTCATTCTCATTTTCAATTTTTCGGTTTATCTAAGTTTAGGGTCGAATTGTTTGAAGTTTTTCTCTTACTTTTTTCGTTTTCCTCTTTTATTTTCCTTGTTTTATTTTCCACAAAATCTTACAAAAATGGTTAAAGATCTACACTTGTGTTAGTATTGGTTGGGTTTGTTCTTGTGTTAGCCAGAAATTTTAGGGTTTGTTTTCCTCTTCAATTTTTCGTTTTCTTTCTTTGTTTTCCTTGTTCATTTTCCACAAAATTTCCACAAAAGATCTCACAAAACTTTCACAAAATGGAAGAGAATAGAGGAGAGGGTAAAAGACTTTCCGATTTAGAAGAGAAATTGACTCAACTCACCCGTAATTGCACTTTGATGATGAATGCTATTAACACACTCTTGGAACAAAACATGAATGAACCAAGAAGGGGTGAAGGGGAAGAGGAAGGGCCGTGGGATGGGGTATGGGGCCGTGGGAGAGGACAAGTTCCTCCTCACATGGAAGATCAATTTTCTGACTCGGAAGAATCCCTTGAGGCCCACCCTAGAGATCATGACCGA
Organism: Dianthus caryophyllus; assembly: GCA_023091065.1. Classification (NCBI taxonomy): domain Eukaryota; kingdom Viridiplantae; phylum Streptophyta; class Magnoliopsida; order Caryophyllales; family Caryophyllaceae; genus Dianthus; species Dianthus caryophyllus. The sequence goes on from JALGRB010000018.1 coordinate 2,117,523, forward strand.
GACATTAAGGTGGACATACCCGATTTTTATGGTAGCTTGAACCCAGGGATCTCCTAGATTGGCTTAGATCGGTTGAGAGAATTTTTGAATTCAAGGAGTACTCCGATAGGAAGTGTTTCAAGGTAGCCATCATGAAGTTTAAGGGTTATGCCTCCCTTTGGTATGAAAACCTTAAGAATCAAAGAAACCGAGAGGGTAAGGAACCCATCAAGTCGTGGCTCAAACTCAAAAAGAAACTCAAAGACAAGTTTGTTCCCAAAGACTACACTCAAGACATGTTCCTCAAGCTAGCCCAACTAAAACAAGAGTCACACCCCATTGAAACCTATCTTAGGGACTTTGAGCAACTCACCCTCCAATGTGAAATGAATGAGAAACCCAACAATAATTGCAAGGTTTGATGAGGGCCTAAACCCTAGGATAGCAAAGCGAGTCAAAATGCAAAACTTGTGGTCATTCGATGAGGCGGTTACCATGGCTACACGTGTGGAGAGGCTAGAGAAGGGGAGAGGAGAGTCGGCTAAGAGCACCCCAAGACCAACCCCATGTCGAGCCAAGGGGATCAAAATTGTTGAGCCTTGCCCTACCACTAACCCATCAAGTGTTGACAAGGGAAAGGGAATCGACTATGGCCCTAAGAGAACCATCCCTCTCAAGAAGTGTTACCAATGTCAAGGGTATGGTCACTTTGCTAAGGAGTGCCCTAGCAAGAGGACCTTGAACACAAGTGAGGTTGTGCATTGGGGAGACGATGAAGTGTTGGTTTGTGAGGAAGGAAAAAAAGAGGGAGTTGAGGAAGTGAAGATGGCCGAGACCATTGTTCCCCCGGACTCGGGATTGAGCTTGGTCACTTGGCGAGTGATGCACACTCAAGAATCAAACGAGAATATGGACCAAAGGCACCAAATATTTCGGTCCAAATGTACCATCATGGGGAGAGTGTGTAACTTGATTATCGATGGGGGAAGTTGTGTTAATGTTGCTTCCAAGACCCTCATTGATAAGCTTGCCTTGCCTACTTTGAAGCATCCTCACCCATACAAGCTACGGTGGCTCAATCAAGGAGCCGAGGTCAAAGTTGATAAGCAATGTCAAGTCTCGTTCTCAATTGGTCAAGACTATAAAGATGAAGTTGTGTGTGAAGTGTTGGACATGGATGCTTGCCATGTGTTGCTTGGTAGGCCTTGGGAGTTTGAAAAGAATTCTTCCCACCATGGAAGAGACAACACCTACTCATTCAAGTATGGTGAAAAGCTCATTGTCTTAGCTCCCCTACCACCAATGATGGGTTGTAAATCCAATGCGTGCTTGTTTGAATCCTTCATTGAATCAAAACCTAGCATGGAAATGAAGAGGAGGCCGAGCTTGAGTGAGCTTGAGAAGTTGGAGGGCCTTGAGCCGAGTAAGGAAGAGCAAAAGGAGAAGGTGAACTTGGAATGTGAGGGAAGCACTAGCATGACAAGGAGGACTCTAGGAGAGGAGCCTCATGAAGGTGAAGCATCAATCAACAAGAAAACAACCGACTACATTGAGAATGTGGTCAATGAGAGAACAAGAATCGATGGTAAGGAAAGATCAAGCGGGTCTTTAAGGTGGAGGATCATTGATGGGCTCGAACATGAGCAAGAGTGGATGGATGGCGTGGCTATGAACCGAGGACTCAAAGAGATGCTTGAGGAAGAATGTGTGGTCAAGCAAACCGTGACCAAGGAGGAAAACATGATCAATCCCTCGAGCCCAAGCAAGGGAATCCAACCGTTCCTCCAAACCATCATCAAGTGGCGCCCATGGAAGAAAAACGTGAAGCCCAAATTCGAGCAAGGATTGAGTCGGGAATCAAGTGTGAAGTCGAGCAAGTCGAGCAAGAGGTTCTCCAAGGACTTGAGGGCAAGTCCTTTCCAAGGAGAGGAGATTGGACCAAAATTGGTCAAGGAAGTCAAGGGAGAAGAGTTGGGAGACCATGGGTTAGGGCCATGGGCTCAAACCCAAGCCTAGGGCTTGGTCTAAGGGATCACTAAGGGTCAACTAAAGTCAATTCTATGGTCAACTCGAGCCAACCCTAGTGATCAAGCTAAGTCAAGGTGAAGTCAAAGATGGAGAGCAACAAAAAGTCAAGATTGTGCTATTTTGAAATGTGATCAACTATGGTACACCCAAGTGAGTCAACCCTCCAATAAAATGGGCTCACTTGGTTCAACAAACTAGCTCAAGGAGGTCAAGGGGCCGGTCTACAACAAGTCACCAAGGATCATCACATTGTTTTACTTTATGTCTTTTTCATACATGTCACTATCTACCTTTTATGTTTCATGCTTTTTTCTTTATGCATTTGTTGTTTTATGTTCAAAAATTCAGCTCACATGTGAGCTAATGGACCGAGTATTATTGTTATTTTGTGGGTTGATTGTAGCCCTTAGATCTTGTTGTAATGGATGGTCAAGATTAGAATGAGGGTAATATATAAACCCTCATTCTCCTCTCACAAATTTTCAGATTTGAATGATAAGGTTGAAACCCTAAAAAAAACTTGAGTGCTCTCATTTCTCTCTTTACTTTGTGTTTGAGATTTATGATGATTAACTAGTGGCTTTGTGCTTAGTTAATTAAACCCCTAAATCTATAACTTTGTGAGTAGATTTAGGTACTATCCTTATGTTCTTGCAATTAACAACAAAAATCAGAAAAACTTGTCTCAAAAAATACCATTCGGCCGAGTATATTCAAGAGGATTTCAAGGTTCGATTTTGTTCATCCTTTGAGTGATTCTTATCCCCATAAGTTTCACTCCATTTACAAGGGTCAATCTCTCATTCAATCTCTAACCAAGTGGTGTTCTAGGAAGTCTAGGGTCATGGAGCCCAAGATTGGTCAAGGGGCTCATGGGGCGCCACTCATCATGGTCTACGAATCAAGTCATGAAGCCAACAAGGGTCCAAGTCGAGAAGAAGACAAAGGTTCAACTCATAAGTCGAGCAAGAGGATCTCCGAGGATTTGAGGGCAAATCCTTTCCAAGGAGAGGAGATTGGACCAAGAATGGTCAAGTCGAGCAACGGCGGTTTTAGTCTAGAACACGGTTTGGGTCCTTGGGCTCGAACCATGGGCTAGGCCATGGTCCTAGGGTCCACCCAAGCTTAATTTTGAGTGAATTAAGCAATATTTTTCGGTCAAGCTTGGTGGGTCAAGAAAAGTCGAGGAATGGTTCAAGAAGGAGAGCAACAAATGCAACCTGGAATGAAACTAGATGGGTTAAGTTTCACTCAAAGGATGAACTAAAATCGATCTTGATTTGTATGTGAAAATCTCGGCCAAGTAGTATTTTTGTGAAGTATTTTTCTGATTTTTTGTGACAAATGAAAACATAAAGATAGTAACTAAATCTACACACAAAGTAATAGACTTAGGTTTTAATTAGTTAAGCACTAAGCCACTAACTAATTGCTCTCTAAACTCAAGCACAAAGCTAAGAGAAAAGGAAAATACTCAAGTTTTTAGGGTTCAACCTCTTAATCATTCAAATCTGAAAAATTACAAGGAGATAGGTGGGTTTTTATAAGACCCATGCTTACATCTAAGCCCTACATCTAATATCTAATCTAAGGGCCACTAATTGGCCTTAAAAGCAAGGAAATACACGTCCAAAAGGAGGCCATACAATCTGACTACAATGTACAAACTAACAAGGACAATTGACTAAGATCATCACCCTACATTTAGGATCACATCTAAGGGCCAAGATTATGGCCTTGGAGAGCAAGTATAGGTGGTCCTAATGACCCCTTCAAACTGATCATAAGACTTGAATCAAAGAGACAAATGCATAAAGTGAGACAAGGACATAAAAAGCTAACTACTTGTGATACGCATGTCCAAAAGTTGATCTTCTTTTTGAATTGTGGAATGAGCTGAAGATTTTGGTCCCCTCTTGGGCTAGCCACGGTTCATGTGAGCCTTAGGATGATTAGGAGGCTCCCAAATGGTCCCCAAAGTGAGCTCACCCAAGGAGAATGATGTAGGTTAAGTTCATGGCTCATTACTCCAAAACCGGGTTCCTTGAGACTGAAGTGACTTGTAGGCTTCACCATTTCTCGCTCACGTTGAATTAGAAGGCCCATGATATGTCATTGGAAAGGTAATTGAGCTAGCTTTCCAATGCAAAAAGAATCATCCAAATATATGGCCTCGAACTCAAGATATGAAACTTTTAGTACGGACATGTCGAATTTGCCTATGGACTGAAGTTTCACAATCTGACCCCTGAATTGTAGAGGCCATAACTCCCAGCTCCCTTTGAACCAGATAGCCAACCATATGTCAAATGAAAGCTATTTGAGCTAGCTTGCATATGCAATTGGTTTCACCTCAATTGGATGAGCATATTGGGAGTTATGTTACAATCTCTACCGACATGTCAAGATAAGCTTCATGGTTCATGGACTAGGTTGTTGTTTTCCATGTGTGGGCTGATTTCCTTTGTTCCTCCTTGAACATTTCACTTGGTTTGATCCTAATGATCACAAATTAAGCCATGGCTCGAGCCATAGGACCCAAGTAAGCCCAAGCCTCAAAACGAGCAAAAATGAGCTTAACCATTTTGGTGCAATCTCCTCTTCTTCAAAAAAGTTTGTCCTCAAACTTTGGGGTTCTTAACATTTGCTTGAGCTCCTCTTCTTGATTCCTACCTAGTGTCTTAGGGTTGTTCTTGACTAAGCTCCCCATTTTGAATTTCCATTTCAAGAATCCTCTTGACCTTCTTCTTGCACGAAACATGACATTCCACATGAGCATCTTCTTCTTGACATTAGCTAAACATCTCATAGCATCAAGCTCATCCTCATCCTTGAGATTGTATCCCATGCTCTCCTCTTGAATTTTCGGATCACCCCTTGGAAATTGGATGGGTGCACTCTTAACAACTTTCAACCCTTCATTTGCTTCTACCTCCTCCCATCCAACCTTAAAGATGTAGTTGCTATCTTTCCCACCATGGACTAAATCGCCTTCATAGTCCCATGGTTCACAAGGCTCATCAAGGAGGGGATGACAAGTACCCTTCTCAAGTACATCATTCAAAACCTTGTCACCAAAATTACTCTTCTTGGCTCCATTGGTTGACCTCCCTATCTTGCAAGGATTAGGTTGTTCTTGTGAAGGTAAGGCTAACTCCTCAATTTGAGTGTTAGAAGCCACCTTGATAGAGTTTCCTCCATCCATGACCAAATCATATGGCCTCACCTCCATCTCGGTTTCATTTCGATCTTGCTTCACATCCTCTTCATCCTCATGAGCAAGGACCTCACTCCTTTCATCCTCACAATCAAGGATGTCACTCATCCCCCTATGAACAATCTCACACGAGTTCAAGGTCTCCTTTGTGGGACATTCCTTAGCATTGTGACCATATCCTTGACATTGACAACACTTTTTTAGGGTGATGGTTTTTTTGTGGCTAGGGTCAATCGCCTCCCTTTGGTCTAGGGTTAGTGGTTTAGGAGAAGTGGTTGGCTCAACAACTTTGACTCTCTTTGGTGGTTCATAGGGTTGTGTTTTAGTAGGAGGGTCAAGTAAAACGGTCAACCCTTTACTCATACCAAAATTATCAGCCGTTCCCCTCATCTTAGCCATCTTGAATTCCAACTCCTTTCTAGCCCTCTCCATAGACTCGAAAATGGACTCAACACAAGGGGTTTCACATGAAGTACCATAAGAAAATGATGGAGAACCAAATCGGAAAGATAGATCCATTGTAACTCAAAAACAAAAACTGATTTTGAGATAAAGTTTATACCTTTTCTTGAACCGAAACAAAAACTAACACAAGGGTGGATCTTGTGCTCTTGAACCAAAGCTTTGATAACCAATTTGGAATGAAACTAGATGGGTTAAGTTTCACTCAAAGGATGAACTAAAATCGATCTTGATTTGTATGTGAAAATCTCGGCCAAGTAGTATTTTTGTGAAGTATTTTTCTGATTTTTTGTGACAAATGAAAACATAAAGATAGTAACTAAATCTACACACAAAGTAATAGACTTAGGTTTTAATTAGTTAAGCACTAAGCCACTAACTAATTGCTCTCTAAACTCAAGCACAAAGCTAAGAGAAAAGGAAAATACTCAAGTTTTTAGGGTTCAACCTCTTAATCATTCAAATCTGAAAAATTACAAGGAGATAGGTGGGTTTTTATAAGACCCATGCTTACATCTAAGCCCTACATCTAATATCTAATCTAAGGGCCACTAATTGGCCTTAAAAGCAAGGAAATACACGTCCAAAAGGAGGCCATACAATCTGACTACAATGTACAAACTAACAAGGACAATTGACTAAGATCATCACCCTACATTTAGGATCACATCTAAGGGCCAAGATTATGGCCTTGGAGAGCAAGTATAGGTGGTCCTAATGACCCCTTCAAACTGATCATAAGACTTGAATCAAAGAGACAAATGCATAAAGTGAGACAAGGACATAAAGCTAACTACTTGACAATGACATGTACAAAAGTTGATCTTCTTTTTGAATTGTGGAATGAGCTGAAGATTTTGGTCCCCTCTTGGGCTAGCCACGGTTCATGTGAGCCTTAGGATGATTAGGAGGCTCCCAAATGGTCCCCAAAGTGAGCTCACCCAAGGAGAATGATGTAGGTTAAGTTCATGGCTCATTACTCCAAAACCGGGTTCCTTGAGACTGAAGTGACTTGTAGGCTTCACCATTTCTCGCTCACGTTGAATTAGAAGGCCCATGATATGTCATTGGAAAGGTAATTGAGCTAGCTTTCCAATGCAAAAAGAATCATCCAAATATATGGCCTCGAACTCAAGATATGAAACTTTTAGTACGGACATGTCGAATTTGCCTATGGACTGAAGTTTCACAATCTGACCCCTGAATTGTAGAGGCCATAACTCCCAGCTCCCTTTGAACCAGATAGCCAACCATATGTCAAATGAAAGCTATTTGAGCTAGCTTGCATATGCAATTGGTTTCACCTCAATTGGATGAGCATATTGGGAGTTATGTTACAATCTCTACCGACATGTCAAGATAAGCTTCATGGTTCATGGACTAGGTTGTTGTTTTCCATGTGTGGGCTGATTTCCTTTGTTCCTCCTTGAACATTTCACTTGGTTTGATCCTAATGATCACAAATTAAGCCATGGCTCGAGCCATAGGACCCAAGTAAGCCCAAGCCTCAAAACGAGCAAAAATGAGCTTAACCATTTTGGTGCACAACCATGAGCTATTTTTGAGTGTGATCACTTGAGTGCACCCATGTGGGTTCGAACCCCAATAAAACACGAGCCAACAAGGTCCAAGAAAGTCAGCCATGGGGGAGCAATTCGGCTGACCCAAAAGTCCTCACATGATACACTATTTTGAAACAAGTCGCTTTCAAGTTTCACCTTTATGCTTTATGTCCTTTTCTTATTTACTTTATGTCATTTTCACTTTTAGTTAAGTTGAATGGTGCTTAGAAATCAGATTTGGTGATCCAAAAACTTGTGCTCCAAGGAATGATCTCAACCCTTGGATGAATAAGACCCAAAGCAAGGTGTGGATGCTCTTGAGGGTCACCATCTACTTTATGTATTAGGTTGCTTTATTTTCAGATTTGTAAGGTCTTTAGGACCATAATTTTCGGCTGATTTGAGGAGCTTTTAGGGCCCTTAGATCAAGCTTAGATTGTAGGGATGAGATTAGAGTTTGGGTGTTATATAAACCCTCACTCTTGCATTGTATTTTTCAGATTTGCTTTGATAAAAAAAAAAACCCTAAGTTTGAGTTCATACTCTTCCTTATTTTCATTGCTTTGTGCTTGAATGATTATCGAGTTAATTAGTGGCTTAGTGCTTAATTACTCAACCCTAAATCTTTGGCTTTGTGCTTAGATTTAGTCTATCCTTTTATGTTTTTTCATTTCACTTACAAAAATCAGAAAATCAAACACAATACTACACTACTTTGGCCGAGATTTTTCAAACAATCACAAATCGATTTTAGTTGTCCTCTTGAGTGAAATCTAACCCATTAGGTTTCATTCCAGAGTACAAACACCTAAACCGTACAAAAATAAATACAAGTAGTACAAACATTAAAATCATTAGTTCTAATTAAATTAAAAATAACAAAGAAGATAAAAAACACACGACAACTGATACAAAATGATACAAAATAAGTACAAAATTAAACAAATGGTACAAAAATTGAAATCTCAACTTCAAATTAAAATAATACAAACAAACAGGATACAAGTAAACGGATAAAGTATACAAATTGGCAGTTAAAAAGTACAAACAAATTGGACTATAAAAAAACCAAATTGAATGAAATTATCACCAATTACGTTTAAAAAACAGTCGCACCTATCATTACAAGCTCGACGATTGGTTTCCACAGCAATGTTCTGCTCTTCTGTTGAAACAACAGCAACAACCTCGCTAGAGAACGCAACTTTCTTCTGCTTACTTGCACTGCGTTTCCGTCTGAAACCACAATTAAACAAACGAATTGCAAGCAAAATCAGATTTAAATAGTAAATTTAATGATCTATAATTGAAGGGGAAAAATGATAAATACCAAGCATGGAACCAAAATACCGATTTCTACTACTACAATGATAAATACGAAGCATGAAAACACCATTACTAATTCCTAACCAAATAGTACAAATCTCCATTTTTAAGGTACAAATTAAAACCCATACCTCTGATTAGTATTTATGGCGTCATTGCCTGCTTCCGCGCCAACATTATGATCAACATCCGCCGCTGCATTTTTCTTAGTAGATTTGCTTCTACCGCGTCCTCGGCCTGCCCCATTTCTCGTGTTCTCAGTGGCAACACGATCAAAAACGGCTCTTGAGCTTTGTCCCAAATCTACCCATTTCACAATAACCCATATTAAACCAAGATACTTCTTCAACAGAATTTCAATTTTCAATTTACAAACTGCTTCCTAAAAGGTACAAAAATGCAAAATTAAATTAATAACATGCACCCAAAAACTCAACTATCATGGTGTCTCCAATTAAAAATGAACACTAACTTAGACATGCACACACAAACATATCAACTATGATGAAGAATCATCCAAACTTTTTCCATCAACTAGTTTGAAACCAATTAATCCTCCACACCATCAACTATGATTTAAATTTGATAAACAAACTTTTAGAAACACAAAACCAAACTGATTCATATACAAACTCTTCAATACCTGGTACAATATCTTCACAGTGAACTTCTCTGGGAAAGTTTGACGGATTTTTCGTCCTCGGCATCGTTTTCCTAAAGGTTTGAGGATGAAGATTGATTTTGAATATAATTTCCTCTCAGAAAATTTCAACTGCATTGGAAAATAAAAGAAGTTCAGTTGAAAAGATATTGAAAAGGGAGTGATACCTTCTTTTTAGGATTGGCAGTTACGTTAGATTTTATACTGATTTTAATTATTTTTTTAATTTTTTAATTAAACCCATATTTCAATTGGGTATCCTATTTTTAATTAAATGGGTCGACTAACATTAACTTATTGAAAGACATGTCTCTCAGTAGAATTACTGTATATAATTTACTCATGGATGCAAATAATAAATTAAAAAAACAAAAATAACTTAAACTATTAAATGACTTTAAATTATAAGTTTAAAAAATAATATTAATATTGATATTAATATTAATATTATTATTTATATTATATTATTATCATAGTTTCTATTAAATAGAAGCTAAATATATTTACCACTGAAATTCTACATAGCAAAGTCTTTATTAAATAACATATTAAATTGACAAGCATAAGTTGAATTTTTGGTCGTTTATCCATCAAAATAAAATTAAGTCCTACAATTCATATGTCAATTTTTAAAAAATTCTAACACATACACCTTTTTTTTTATCGTCATTAAAATTTAAAAAATTAAAATTTTAGACTTAACATTTCATCAACTAATCAACTAAAATAAGAATCATACTACACAAACTTTTACGGAGTACTTTTCAAGATTACTTCATGAAATTTATTTTATTTAAGAGTTACTCCATACAAAAATCAAAAATCATTTATCAATCAAGTGACAAATTTTTATTATTCTAAATTTAATTAGTTTTGTGTTTTAATTGTATATCTATTTTTTCAGTCATCATCTAAAAGAAAAAACTAATAAAAAAAAATAGGTAAACCTTTCATCTACTCTACCTTATAATTCATATAACATACATATTTATTTGAATTAATTGTTGTTGTCCAATTAATTAATATTAGAGAACCAAAAGACCAAAAATATTATTTTATAAAATTAATGGATTATGTACACTATTTAAAATGTTGCGTGTTAAAAAAAAAATATGTTTAGCTGCGTATTAGAAAAAAATCATAAAATGTACGTCGATGCACGTTTTCTTTTGTTTATATGTTTAATTGCGTATTACAAAAAAAAATTACTCCCTCCTTTACTTAATATATGTCATTTTAGAGAAAAGCACAATTATTAAGAAAACAATTTTAGGGTAATTATACCATTAATTATGCATTAAATACGGATGTTAGAAATAGTTAAATGGTCATTGGCGTGAATTCTTTGTTGTAAGCCCATGAAATGATGTCTTATGAGATATCGTTAAAGACTCAGTATTAGTCTACCATTAAATTAAGAGAGTAAGTATTTTGGAAAATGAAAAACGACTTATAATGAGTAAAACTTCTATTTTTCTAAAATGACATATATTTTGAGTATAAGAATTTAAGGCAATATAATAAGATTGCAAAAGACTATTTTTCATTTTACATTTTAAAAGTTATGTTGAAGATTCTTCTCACTTATATATATTGTCCAAAAAATAAACATATACAATCAAATGGAATGGAGGAAGTAAAATTATTTCAAGCATATTAAAAATAGATTCGAGGTGTTTTATACGGATTATTATTTTTGCTCTATTGAGATTACCCCTTTTCAATTATTACCTCAAAATCCGAATAAAATTTGTAATATTGGGTACAATTTCTATAATGTATATTATTTGAAATTATATGTTCACAATATTTTGATTACATCATGTACTGACCACCAAAAAAAAGATCATGAAATATATGCAAGCTGAAAATTTAAACAAAAAAGATGTTGACTTTGTAGACACATTGCTAAAAAGTCAATAAATATGTTTTATTAGATAAATAATAAAAAAAATTACAAAATACGAAAATTATTAAGAGAACCCGTGATTTTCACGGGCCACTGAACTAGTTAAACACTTAATTACGTTATAGACTTATAGTATTGGAATGAAACCTAAGGGGTTAGGTTTCACTCAAGAGAACAACTAAAATCGATTTATATTTGTTGTGAAAATCTCGGCCAAGTGACTAAGAATTGTGTTTGATTTTTCTGAAATTTGCAAGTTAAATGAAAACATAAAAGGATAAACTAAATCTAAGCACAAAGCCAAAGATTTAGGGTTTGATTATCTAAGCACTTAGCCACTAGATAATCATAAACACTCTCTTGCACTAAGCTAAGAGGAAACAAGATGAGATAAACTCAAACTTAGGGTTTTTCTTATAAATGAAATCTGAAAATTACAATGGCTTTAGCTTGGCTTATATAGGCCAAAGCTTCTAATCTTAACCACACATTCAAAGTTAATCTAAGGGCTAAGAATGGGTCCAAAAATCAGCCAAAATAATGGTTGTTTTGGGACCTTACAAAAGCTGAAAAATACAACATAAAACATAAAGTAGACAAAGACTAATGACTCCATCCTCACCTTGCATTTAGGTTAGCATCCAAGGGTGAAGATGAGACCTTGGGGGGCAAAGGTGGGACGTCCAACACTACCACACAAGACTAATTATGTTGGCTACAAAACAATAAAGCATAAAGTAAGAAAAAGACATCTAATGATAGTGACTTGAGTAGAGAATTTGAGCTTGTCCCTTGAGTTATTTTCAGCCGACTTTCATTGGTCTTCTTTGATCTTTTCTTGACTTTTTCACACGCTCTTTTAGTTTATTAAGTGGCTTGAAAAGGTTCTCAAAAGTGCTCATCCAAAAGGTGACTTTATTTGACATTGACTCCTCCTAATTGAGCTTAGACTTTCCAAATTCAAGTGTGAGGTATTTTGATGACCTTTATTGTTGACTTCTCCCACCTGACTTGATCTTGAACTTGGCTTGACTTGGCTTAGGTTTTGGGACGGCCTTTGGTGGAGCCTAGGCATCGTGGCCTAGACCGTGGTTAGGGCCCAAGGACCCAAACCATTGCTCTTCCCAAAACCGTCTGCCTTTGGCTTGACCATTCTTGGTTCAAGTATGTTCGGGGTGATTTTCTCACTCTACCTGTATTTTTTATACGGTGGGTTTATTAGTATTATCCTATTATACGTATTTTTGTGTATTTCGAGGTTGATTGTATGAGGAAATAACGAGAATGTAAATAATAATGCAAATAATTATTGACACGTGATTTGTTTACGTGGGAAAACTCCTATGAAAGTAGGAAAAAACCACAGGCACTAAGCCAGGAAAGGAGTTTTGAACTATGTTAGGACTGTGGACCAAGAATGGTCAAGTCGATCAAGGATGGAGTGGAGCTAGACCATGGGTTGGGTCCTTGGACTCAAACCCTAGCCTAGGCCTTGGACCTAGGGACCACTAAGTGCTAAGTCAAGTCAATCCAATGGTCAATTTAGCCAAACTTAGTGGGTCAAAGGAAGTCAAGGGAAAGTCAAGAAGGAGAGCAACCAAAAAGTCAACAAATTAGCTTTTTTGAATGTGATCACTTTGGGTGCACCTATGTGGGTTAATCCTCCAATAAACAAGACTCACATGGCTCACAAAAGTCAGCTCAAGGAGGTCCAAGGAGCCGGCTTAACAATCACTCACAACAATCACATTATTTTATGCTTTGAAGGGGAAAGAGAAATCACCTTAGGCTTTGTTGATTTACTACGTGATGATTTTACTGAAAAAGATCGAAGTCGCGGTATTTATTTCACTCAATCTTGGGTTTCTACACCAGGTGTTACGCCTGTTGCTTGGGAGGTATTCACGTTTGGCATATGCCCGCTCTAACCGAGATCTTTGGAGATGATTCCGTACTACAGTTTGGTGGAGGAACCCTAGGACACCCTTGGGGAAATGCACCGGGTGCTGTAGCGAATCGAGTAGCTCTAGAAGCATGTGTACAAGCTCGTAATGAAGGACGTGATCTTGCTCGCGAGGGTAATACTATTATTCGCGAGGCTTGCAAATGGAGTCCTGAACTAGCTGCTTTGCTTGTAGTATGGAAGGAAATCTAATTTGAATTCGAAGCAATGGATACAATCTAAACTAAGTAATTCCTGTTCGTCCTCTTAATTAATTGTAAATAAAAAAAACTCGGCCCAATCTTTTACTAAAAGGATTGAGCCGAATACACCTTATTTATGTCTTTCTTGGCTCTCTCTATATTTCTCTATATTTATAGATATTTATAGAGATTCATTTAGATATATAAGCAAGATCTTAAAAAAATGGAATACTAAACAACCCAAACTTTGGATTATTGTGTTGGATCCATAATTAATACTACATTCCTAGGATTGGGAGAATTGGTCTATGTCTATTCTTATACATATTTAGTTGGTTAGGACCATGACTGGAGATATCACATCAAGTATAAGAACTCCTTCGATCCATCTTGTATATTGTCTTTTTCGTCAGTATTGGAATAGAAATATTCATTTTGTCTATGAGATTCTACTGAAAAAATTTCATTATTATTTATAGTTCCGTATTTTTCATTTGATGCCAATTTGACACAGCCCGGAAACCCCGGACCTTTCCTTTCCATTTAGAATTTAAAATCTAAAAAGGTCTATCATATTCATATACAATGAACTGATACCACGGATTCTTACAAAATACAAAACAATATAATTATTTATTTACTTAACAATCCGAATTCTTTTTTTTATAGACTTATTCTGGTAGGAATGAAATTTATTTTAATCGAATGACTATTCATCTCTTTTAGTTTCATGCAAATAGGGGGCACAAAAGCTCTATGAAAAAATGGCTTTTCAATTCGATGTTGTTGAAAAAAGAGTTAGAACACTGCGGATTAAATAAATCAACGAGCAGTCTTGGTCTTATTGAAAATACTATGAAAAGGCGATTTGAGTGTAAACGATATAGAAAAAAAGTCGAGTTGGATAAAAAGTTCTAGGTTTAGTTACATTAATCTTGATCAGTTATTTCGTGTCATGGACATTAGGAATTTCCTCTCTGAGGATACTTTTTATTAATAGATAGTAAGGGGAGACGCTTATTCCATATATTTTGATATTGAAAATCAAATTTTTGAGATTGACAATGACCGTTCTTTTTCTCATTTTGGGGATTAGAGTTTTATGAATTGAGATCTAAAAGTGACGATACCCATAATGATCATTACACATATGATACTAAATACAATTGGAATAATCACATTAATAATTGCATTGTGAGTTATCTTTATTATCAAATACATATTGGGAGTTCAATTCTAAGTGGTAGTGATAATTACGTTGATACTACATTTTGAGTAACATTTTGAGTGAATGTAGAAGTCTAAGAACTATCACAAATGATAGTCATTTAACTACAAGAGAAAATCTTGATGTAACTCAAAAAAAGAAGGATTTGTGGGTTCAATGTGAAAATTGTTATTTCTTAAATTTTAAAAAAGTGTTCACAAAAATCCACCTTAATATTTGTGAACAATGTGGGTATCATTTGAAAATGAGTAGTTTGGATAGAATTGAACTTCTGATTGATCCGGGGACTTGGAATCCTAGGGATGAAAATATGGTTTCGGTGGATCCCCTTGAATTTCATTCGGAGGAGGAACCTTATCAAGATCGTATTAATTCTTATCAAAGACAAACAGGGTTAACTGAAGCTGTTCAAACAGGTATAGGTCAACTAAACGGTATTCCTGTAGCAATTGGGGTTATGGATTTTGAGTTTAGTCCCTTTCACTCATGTCGCTTTCTTACTTTATGCATTATTGTTTCTTTAGCCTACAAAATCTGAAAAAATTGGAGCATGGACCGTCCCCCTTGAACCCCAAGGCTCTATCAAGACCCTTGGATGATCACCTAAAGAAAGCAAGGAGAGGATTGAGTCAATTGTCACCATCAAACTTTATGCTTTTGTAGTTTGTTGTTTACTTTGAAATTTTCAGCATTTGTAAGCTCAAGTGAGCCGTTTTATTTGTAGTATTCAAGGGCCTCTATGAGCCCTTAGATCATCTTTAAATTGTAGGGTCAAGATTAGAGTTTGGGTGTTATATAAACCCTCACTCTTGCATTGTAATTTTGAGATTTGCTTTTGATAAAAAAAACCCTAAGTTTGAGTTCATACTCTTCCTTATTTTCATTGCTTTGTGCTTGAATGATTATCGAGTTAATTAGTGGCTTAGTGCTTAATTACTCAACCCTAAATCTTTGGCTTTGTGCTTAGATTTAGCCTATCCTTTTATGTTTTCATTTAACTTACAAAATTTCAGAAAATCAAACACAATACTACACTACTTTGGCCGAGATTTTCGTCACTTTTACAAATCGATTTTAGTTGTTTTCTTGAGTGAAATCTAACCCCTTAGGTTTCATTCCAAATTGGTCATCAAAGCCTAGGTTTGTTCTTTGTTTTTTCTTCTTTGTTTTTCGGTTTGTTCTATGTGTTTTCTCTTTTATTTTTTCGTTTTTCTTTTTCGTTGTTTCTTCCACAAAACTTCCACAAAATTCTCACAAAATTTTCACAAAATGGATGAGGATAAGAGAATTTCGGATTTAGAAGAAAAGATGAAACAACTCGCCGGTAATTGCAATACGATGATGAACGCTCTAAACACCCTCTTGGATCTCAACCTTCATGAACCAAGACAACCACCAAGGGGTGGAGGAAGAGGCCGTGGTGTTGGTGGCCGAGGGAGGGGACAACCACCTCCTAACATGGGTGGTTATCACTTGGACTCGGAGGAATCCATTGAAGTTCTACCAAGGGAGCAAGACCGAGACATCAAGGTAGATATTCCCGATTTCTATGGTAGTCTTAACCCCGAAGATTTACTAGATTGGCTTAGGTCGGTTGAGAGAGTCTTTGAATTTAAGGATTATTCGGATAGAAAGTGTTTTAAGGTTGCCATCATGAAATTCAAAGGGTATGCTTCACTTTGGTATGAGAACCTTAAGAACCAAAGAAACCGAGAGGGAAAGGAACCCATTAGGTCATGGCTCAAGCTCAAGAAGAAGCTCAAGGATAAGTTTGTTCCCAAGGATTACACACAAGATATGTTTCTTAGGTTGGCCCAACTTAAGCAAGAAACACAACCTATCGAATCCTACCTTAGGGACTTTGAACAACTTACCCTTCAATGTGAGATGAGTGAAAAACCCGAGCAAAAGATTGCGAGATTCGTCGAGGGCCTAAACCCTAGAATAGCCAACCGGGTAAAGATGCAAAATTTATGGTCATTCGATGAAGCCGTCACTATGGCCATGAGAGTTGAGAGGCTAGAGAAGGGAAGAGGAGATTCGGCCAAGCACACCACCAAGGCCACTCCTACCACGAGCCTAGGAGGGGAAAGATCGTCGAGCCTAGCCCTACTACAAAGCCATCAAGTGTTGACAAAGGGAAAGGAATCGACTTGGGCCCTAAAAGAACAATTTCTCTCAAGAAGTGCTACCAATGTCAAGGATATGGTCATTTTGCTAAGGAGTGTCCTAGCAAGAGGACCTTGAACACGTGTGAGGTAGTGCATTGGGGAGACGATGAGGTCTTGATTTGTGAAGACGAAAAACAAGAAAGCAAAGTGGAAGAGAAGGTGGCCGAGACTTTGGTGCCCCCGGACTCGGGGTTGAGCTTAGTCATATGGCGTGTGATGCACGCTCAAGAATCAAGTGAGAGCATAGACCAAAGACAACAAATATTTCGGTCTAAGTGTACGATCATGGGGAAAGTGTGCAACCTAATCATCGATGGTGGAAGTTGTACTAATGTGGCTTCAAAAATGCTTGTGGAGAAGCTAAGTCTACCCACTTTAGAGCACCCTAGCCCCTACAAACTAAGGTGGCTCAACAAGGGAGCCGAAATGAAGGTCAACAAACAATGCAAGGTGCCATTTTCGATTGGTCAAGATTACAAAGATGAGGTCACTTGTGAGATTCTCGACATGGATGCATGTCACTTGTTGCTTGGGAGGCCATGGGAGTATGAGAAGGATTCCTCTCATCATGGAAGGAGCAATACTTACTCCTTCAAATACATGGAGAAACTCATTGTGCTCACACCACTACCTCCTATGATGGGATACAAGACTAACTCGTGCTTGTTTGAATCAATCAATGAAGAGAACTCTAGCAAAGAGACGAATGTGGAGCCGAGTATAAGCATGGAGGAGGAAATGGAGAGCCTAGAGCTTGAGGGAAACCCTAGAGCAACAAGGAGGGTTCTAGGAGAGGAGCAACAAGAGAGTGACAAACTAATCAACAATGCGATGAACACAACCGATTACAATGAGAGTGAGGTCCAAGAGAGGGCTAAAATTGATGGCATGGAAAGATCAAGTGGGTCTTTGAGATGGAGAATCATAGATGGGCTCGATCATGGACAAGAATGGATGGAAAGCATGCCTACGAACCATGGGCTCAAGAGTGTACTCGAGCAAGAATGTGTAGACAACCAAGCTGTGGGCAAGGAGGAGTACATGGCCGTTCACTCGAGCCAACTCCAAGGGGGTCAACCTCTTTTCCAAACTTTAATCAAGTGGTGTCCATGGAAGGCTAAGATCATGAGAGCCAAGGTTGGTCGAGTGCTAAGTCGGGAGTCAAGCAAGAAATCGAGTCGAGAGGGCAATGGAAAGATCTCCAAGGATTTGAGGGCAAATCCTTTCCAAGGAGAGGAGATTGGACCAAGAATGGTTAAGTCGATCAAGGATGGAGTGGAGCTAGACCATGGGTTGGGTCCTTGGACTCAAACCCTAGCCTAGGCCTTGGACCTAGGGACCACTAAGTGCTAAGTCAAGTCAATCCAATGGTCAATTTAGCCAAACTTAGTGGGTCAAAGGAAGTCAAGGGAAAGTCAAGAAGGAGAGCAACCAAAAAGTCAACAAATTAGCTTTTTTGAATGTGATCACTTTGGGTGCACCTATGTGGGTTAATCCTCCAATAAACAAGACTCACATGGCTCACAAAAGTCAGCTCAAGGAGGTCCAAGGAGCCGGCTTAACAATCACTCACAACAATCACATTATTTTATGCTTTAAGTCCCTTTCACTCATGTCGCTTTCTTACTTTATGCTTTATTGTTTCTTTAGCCTACAAAATCTGAAAAAATTGGAGCATGGACTGTCCCCCTTGAACCCCAAGGCTCTATCAAGACCCTTGGATGATCACCTAAAGAAAGCAAGGAGAGGATTGAGTCAATTGTCACCATCAAACTTTATGCTTTTGTAGTTTGTTGTTTACTTTGAAATTTTCAGCATTTGTAAGCTCAAGTGAGCCGTTTTATTTGTAGTATTCAAGGGCCTCTATGAGCCCTTAGATCATCTTTAAATTGTAGGGTCAAGATTAGAGTTTGGGTGTTATATAAACCCTCACTCTTGCATTGTAATTTTGAGATTTGCTTTTGATAAAAAAAAACCCTAAGTTTGAGTTCATACTCTTCCTTATTTTCATTGCTTTGTGCTTGAATGATTATCGAGTTAATTAGTGGCTTAGTGCTTAATTCCTCAACCCTAAATCTTTGGCTTTGCGCTTAGATTTAGCCTATCCTTTTATGTTTTCATTTAACTTACAAAATTTCAGAAAATCAAACACAATACTACACTACTTTGGCCGAGATTTTCATCACTTTTACAAATCGATTTTAGTTCTTTTCTTGAGTGAAATCTAACCCCTTAGGTTTCATTTCAGACTGTCTACACACGACTGAGTTGCAGGACTGTTCTCAGGACTGATTTCGAGAGAGTAATTGAGAGTAATTCCGCTAACAATGATTTTAGAAGTATAAGTTTAATGAGTGAAAAAAGTTGTCTTGTATTCTGATCTCCTTTGCTTTATATATGTATAACAACCCGGATTTTCCAATAAAATAAAATACAATAAAATAAATGGAGTGAAACCTATGGGGTAAGATTTCACTCAAGGGAATGAACAAAATCGACTTGAAATGCTCTTGAAAATCTCTGCCAAAGTGGGACTTTTTTTGTGTGAATTTTTCTGAAAATTTGTGAAACAAAAGAAAACATAAAAGATAGTGCTAAATCTAAACACAAAGTAATAGATTTAGGTGTTGATTAATCAAGCACTAAGCCACTAATTAATCATATACTCACTAACTCAAGCACTAAGCAAAGAGAAAGATAAGAGAGCTCTCAAATTAGGGTTTCAACTCATTCATTCAAATCTGAAAAAATACAAGGGGAGAGTGAGGGTTTATATAATACCAACACTCTAATCTTGACCTTACAATACATTGTTGATCTAATGGCCATAAGAGCCTTACATAATCAGCCGAAAATAAGGGTCCTAGAGACCTTACAAATCTGAAAATAAAGCAACCTAATACATAAAGTAGATGGTGACCTTCAAGAGCATCCACACCTTGCATTGTTCTTTATTCATCCAAGGGTTGAGATCACTCCTTGGAGCACAAGTTTGTGGATCACCAATTCTGATTTTAGCATACAAACAACAACAATATAAAGTGGAAAAGGACATAAAGCGTAAAAATGTCTGATTGAAAGGGACATGCTTGTAAGATAATGTGTGACTTGTTGATTGAATTTCAGCTGTTCTCCTTGGCCCTCTTTGCATTTAGCACGTCCCATGTGAGAGCCCTAGGCTCATGGGAAGACTTAAAATTGGTCCCCAAGTGAGCTCACCCAAGGAGGAGAAGGTAGGACAAGTGCATTGCTCATTAACCCCAAAACAGTTTCTAACCGGATTTCCTGAGAATGAGGTGACTTGTACGCTTCACCATTTTATGCTCACGTTGAATTAGAAGACCCATGATATGTCATTGGAAAGGTATTTGAGTTGGCTATCCAATTCAAAACGAATTACCCAAAAATATTGCCTAGAACTCAAGATATGTAACTTTTAGTACGGACATGTCGATTCCTCCTTTGGACTGAAGTTTCACAATCTGACCCCTGACTTGTAGAGGTCATAACTCTCAGCTCCCTTTGAACTAGATAGCCAACAATATGTCAAATGAAAGCTCTTTGAGCTAGCTTTCATATGCAAGTGGTTTCACCTCAATTGGATGAGTAGATTGGGAGTTATGTTACAATCTCTACCGACATGTTAAAATGAGCTACATGGTTCATGGCCTAGGTTGTTGCTTTCCTTGTGTGGGCTGATTTCCTTTGTTCTTCTTTTGTACATTTCACTTGGTTTGACCCTAATGGTCACAAATTAAGCCATGGCTCGAGCCATAGGACCCAAGTAAGCCCAAGCCTCAAAATGAGCAAAAATGAGCTTATCCATTTTGGTGCAATCTCCTCTTCTTCAAAAGGATTTGTCCTCAAATCCTTGGGGTTCTTAACATTTGCTTGAGCTCCTCTTCTTGATTCCTACCTAGTGTATTAGGGATGTTCTTGACTAAGCTCCCCACTTGAATTTCCATTTCAAGAATCCTCTTGACCTTCTTCTTGCACGAAACATGACATTCCACATGAGCATCTTCTTCTTGACATTAGCTAAACATCTCATAGCATCAAGCTCATCCTCATCCTTGAGATTGTATCCCATGCTCTCCTCTCGAATTTTTGGATCACCCCTTGGAAATTGGTGTGTTGGAGTAAGTGTCCTCCACAATAGTGCGATTACTTAATAAATCTCAATTAAGGAATACATGGGGATAATCCTATATTATTGTCAATTGATTAACGTAAATCAATAACGATTGGCTGACTAGAGTTTGACGTTATTGTCGTGAGAACGGCGGTAATAAATTGATCCCTTTAAGTCACACCTATAGGAACGTACTCCAAATAATAAAGCTAATTAATTGTATGAGATACGATTAAATTAGTAACTTGATAAATCGACTAACGGTTAGTCAGTGAATTAATTTAGAGAGAAATCGAGTTGTGAACTCGAGTGATTTAATTTTATATCGATAAAATTATTAGAGGAGATGAGAATTAGTGATTAAACGTTAATTCACTGATTATGTATATTTTACTAATGTGATTAGCGAAAGTATAATTTTAATATATGTGTAAGTGTACATGTATATTAAGGAAGAGTTTAATTGATTTACACTTTATTATATTAGATAATTAAGTGATAAATTATAAGTATTTGTGGGACAAATATTGGAAAACAAAATAGACCCATATGGGTCATTTTGGACGTGCAAAAGAAAAGAGAAGGAAGATTCCTTCTTTTGTCTTATGTGCCTTGGCTTTTGATGATTGTTTTAAGCATGCTAAAATATAATCATTCACATGCATGTAATAACTCTTATCAAGAAACTCTTCTCTCCTCTCTTGCTTAAAGTAGCCGGCCCCCCCCCCCCCCCCTTGGAGTATAATACACACTTCAAGTTGCTTTTGTTCTTTGAGAGAATAAGAAGGCCATAGAAAGCATATCATTCAAGAAATTGTTTTTCCACTCATCTCACTAAAACCTCTCTAAATAATACATCTATTACTAAGAGTTAGTAATGTTATTATCACATATTATCAATCTTTTATTAGTGATTTCTAGATCAAAATCACTAGTAAATCTGGAGTGCTTCTTGGAGTGCAAGAGAAGGAGGTTTCCCTTTTTGGAATCTCGGTTTTGGAGGATCATCCTAAACTAAAGCTCAAGAAACAAAACTAGAAAGGAGTTCTAGTTTTGTGCCCAATATTTCCCTTTGAGAAAGGTATAACATTTCTAAACTTGTAACAAAGTGAATTTGTACTACATAGATCTTGTTAAATCAAATTAGAGTAATTTGATTTACACTAATATTTGATTAGTGAATGGGATCCGATCCCTACAAGTGGTATCAGAGCCAAGGCTTGTGGTTACAAATTTATTTTGTTATTTTTGGAGTTTTATATATTTATTGAGAATAAATATGATAAAATCCGAAAATAGTGTTAAAAATGGTTTTAACACGAGATTTTTATTGCATGCAAAGTTTCTGGTCTCATGAAATTACTGGTCAAATTTCGTAATTTTTGAAATTTGTTTGCTAATTTAAATGATTTTTATACAAAACCGAGTCAAAAAGTGTGTTTTTGGCTAAAATAATTACTATAAATAGTTATATTTCGAATCTGGTCACGAAATTTTTACACAGTGATATTTCATATTTATACATTCTGTATGTAAATTTTGAAAGTTAGATTTTGAGTTTTGAATATTTATTCATTTATTTGTTTAAAATCGGTATATTATGCATTTTATGTCCAAAAATATAGTAAATTTTATTTTCTGGACATGAAATTTATACCAATATTGTTACACATTATGAGGATGCTCTCGTATAAATTTGGGATTTTACCTCACTGTTTTGGTCGTTTTCTTGATTTTATGAGATAAAATTGATGAAATCGTATGTTATTTTATATAAAATAATTCGTAAATATTTTCTGACCAAACTTTTCATTTCTGATATTTTGGAAGTGTTCTAGAATATACAAAATTTTGTCAAAATAAAAATGATTTTATTTTATTTTATTTTGATTTTATAAAGCTTTATTCATAAAAGGGTTATGATTAAAGTACTTCTAATTAGCAAAAGACCATGTTTATGAACTAAAATCACCTTAATTTAGTATAAACTAATGTTGGGTGTTCTAAAATCAGTTTAGAAGTTTTAGTTCAAGCTTAAAAGGAGTTTTAAGCATTATTGATTAATATAAGATTAATCGATTAAAAATGAGATCGGTATAAAACGAATTAATGCGATTATTGTTTAAGGCGATTTTGGCATGTTTTTATTTATAAGCTTTACATTATGCATGTTTGGATGAATGTTTATTGTTGAATGAATGTTTATTCTTACTAGTATGGCCATAGTTGTTATATTTTTACCGATATTGCCCGTAATGAAAGGGAATATCGTGTGGGTTTGTAATTAAATGCGATCTCGTATCGCCGGTTTGTAATTAAGTAGTTTATTTCATTTATAAATGTATAATAGGATTGCTATGTATTCATTTATAATTCATACTTGTAACTATTTGTAATCCGATGACCGGCGATGGAGATCGACATGGAGCCTTAGAAGAGTTCTAAAGCTTGCAAGGAGGAGCTTGGATCAAGTCCATATGAAGAGGGACCAAAGGAGTTGGTTTCCAATTTGTAACTCCTTGTATTTTTAATTACTTTTAGGTGGCCATACTAGGATTTGCTTGTTTTATCATGCTTGTTTGTTTGCTTATTTTTTCCGCACACATGCCAAAATCGCCATGCATACCACGATATCCCACTATGATTGTCGATTTAAGTCACGATTCCTAAATTAGTTCACTTATAAAGAATTTTATGACTAAAATTGACAAGATCACCCACAATTTTTATCAAAATGAATTGAGATTAAGCCTTTCCAAATGTAGCGACTATGAACCCCATGTTCGTGAGGACCTCCGCGACGTGGAACCTTGTTACCATGGGTAAGTAGTGGGAGGAAGTCCCATGCTAATTTGGTTTGAACTCAACCAAATAAGAGTTATTTGGGGCTTAAGGATGCATTTTAAAGAAAATCATCAACCAAGCATTCTAGTGTAGAATTAGTCAAGTGTTGACTTGTCGTTTTTATATAAAAGGAAACATGAGATGTCTAATTTTATATGAAAAACGAGTCTTGGAATCATTTATATAATTTCGTGGGAGATCATTATATAAATGGACGTTTGTTTTAAAAAATGTTTTAGCAAATGTCATTAATGTACAATGAATGTTAATTTCCTCATATTTGTTGTAGAATAATTTATTTGAAATCGCAATGTCAACCTCAACTCCCGCACCCATTTTGGGTAAATATTCATGGTTGAGAACCGTGATGGATAAATGTATCCTAAAGATGACGGTAGCAACCTTGTCGAATGGGATTCGACTATAAGGGGCGCTTCAATCCGCCAATGTGCTTAAATACCTTACCGAACAACTTCCAAATTAACCTCGACTTAGGGCCACCGTGGCGGCACGAGCCGCCTACGATGAGCGCCTAAAGGTGGACAATGACTTGAAAAATGTGTTGATTTGGTCAATGTCACCTACTCTCAAATTTCGTTACTCACAAAGTGCATATGAGATATTCACTAGAGTGACGATGATGTGCTTCAACCAAGAGAACATCAAAGGAAATGAGAATGAGAGAAAAAGATGTTCTTTCAATGAGATTGAAGAACATAAACATTGGGGTCAAGAAAGGGAAGGGAGCTAATGAAGCTCGGTTCAAGGAAGATAAGGGTAAGGGGAACGCTATTGAGAATAGCAAGCCCAAACCCGGACATTGGAAGCGCAATTGTCCCAAATTCTTGAAGGAAAATAATGATGGATGTGCGACATCCAAAGATATTGTTCCTTCTAGTCTTTATATGATTGACATAAATCATGCTTGCATTTCCACATGAGTATGGGATACCGGATGTGGGTCTCATCTTTGCAATCACTTGCAGGGGATGAGAAACACGCGAGCACTAGCTAAGGGTGATGTAGATCTCCGCATGGGAAATAGAGCTAGAGTAGCGGCCGTTTCCGTGGGAACTTTTTGTACTCACTCTAGCTAGTGGTTTAGGGTTGTACTTGAATAACTGTTATTTTGTACCAACTCTAACCAAAACATTATCTCCGTCTCCATGTTAGAAGCGGAAGGCTTTTGTTTTATGATTAAGCACAATCGGTGTACTTTTTCATTTAATGAAATGGTTTATTGTGAAGCCATTTCAATTGGAGATATTTATGTTTTGAATGATGTCAATGATGTTTATCATATAGAGAACAAGAAGCTCAAAGCGAATGAATCAAACAAATCCTACCTTTGGCATTGTCGTTTAGATCATATAAACGATAGACGATAAAGAGACTTGTTGAGAACAATGTTCTCAAATCATTTGATTGCGAATCATATGGTACGTCAGAGGCTTGCCTTTTAGGGAAGATGACTCGTGCACCCTTTAATGGTAAAGGGACACGAGCAAGTGAGGTTTTAGGACTCATACATACCGATGTATGTGGTCCATTAAACATCAACTGCTAGAGGAGGATATCATTACTTCATTACTTTTACCAATGACTTAAGTAGATATGGTTATGTCTACTTAATAAGGCATAAAAGTGATGCTTTGGAGAAATTTAAAGAATTTCAAAATCAGGGTGAGAACCAATTTGATAAGAAGAGACAAGCACTCTGATCGGATCGTGGTGGCGAATATCTAAGTAATGAGTTGATTTACATCTTAATAATTGTGATATAACATCACAAAGGACTCCTCCAGGCACACCACAGTTGAATGGTGTTGCAGAAAGGAGAAACCGAACTTTATGAGATATGGTTCGGTCTATGATGAGTCAAAGTGAGCTTCCTGGATCGTTTTGGGGCTTTGCGCTATTGTATACCGTATTCTCACTAAATCGAAGTCTCCAATAAGACTCCATATGAGATATGGACGGGAAAGGTTCCCTATTTGTAGGTTATCCTAAGGAAACGTGTGGTCATTACTTTTACAATCCTCACGAGAACAAAGAGTTTGTGGCTCGTGATGCTGTTTTTCTAGAAAATGAATACATTTCTAGAAAACAGAGTGGGAGAAAATTTGAACTTGATGAAGTTCAAGAGCCACAAACCGACGCAGAAAATGAGGAAACTGTTCCCTCGTCTTCTGACACGGTTGTAATCCCTAGGAGGTCAGGAAGAGTTAGTCATCAACCTGACCGCTACCTCGGTAACATCGAGGAGGAGGGTGATTTGTTGTTATTCGAAAGCAACAAACCCTCAACCTACAAGGCGGCTATTAGTAGCCCCAACTCCGAACAATGGCTTAAGGCCATGAAATCCGAAATGGATTCTATGTACGAGAACCAAGTTTGGGACTTGGTAGATTTACCTGAAGGAGTGAGACCTCTTCAGTGTAAATGGATATTCAAAATCAAACTCGGCATAGATAAACATATAGATGTTTACAAAGCTAGATTGGTGGCAAAAGGGCTTTTCACAAGTCCAAGGTATTCATTATGATGAAACCTTTGCACCGGTTGCTATGCTTCGATCCATAAGGATAATCTTAGCGGTTGCCGCATTTCATGACTATGAGATATGGCAAATGGATGTAAAAACCGCCTTCTTGAATGGGATTCTAGAAGAGGAAGTGTTTATGACACAAGCTGAAGGTTTTGTAGATACATCATACCCTAAGAAAGTGTGCAAGCTTAAGAGATCCATTTATGGTCTTAAGCAAGCATCGAGGAGTTGGAATCACAGATTCGATCATGTTATCAAACAACATGAATTAAGCTCGTCTTAGGAACCTTGTTTGTACATGAAGTTTAGTGGGAGCAAGGTAACCTTCCTTGTTTTGTATGTGGATGACATACTACTAATTGGAAATGATGTTCCAAGTTTGAATTCGGTAAAGGCGGAATTGGGAAACCATTTCCAAATGAAGGACTTGGGAGAGGCACAACGCATCTTGGGTATCCGGATGTATAGAGATAGATCCAAGAGGATACTAGCATTGAGTCAAGTAGCTTATATCGATAAGATTCTTGATAGGTTCAATATGAAAGACTCCAAGAGAGGCTTTCTTCCGATGAGTGTAGGAATAACGTTGAAGAAATCTCAATGTCCTACGACTCCTGCGGGAATTGAACGCATGAAATTGATCCCTTATGCTTCCGCTGTTTGATCAATCATGTATGCTATGATGTGCACTCGTCCCGATGTGGCTTTCGCTTTGAGCATGACGAGCCGGTATCAAGCTACTCCCGGTGAGAGTCACTGGATAGCTGTAAAGAACAACCTTAAGTACTTGAGAAGAACTAAGGATTCGTTTCTGGTGTTTGGAGGAGAACTTGAGCTACGTGTAAAGGGTTACACGGATGCAAGTTTCCAAACCGATGGGGATTATTTGTAATCCCAATCCGGCTATGTCTTTATGGGGGTGCAGTTTGCCTGAAAAGTTTCAAACAAAGTGTTACTGCGGATTCTACAATAGAAGCTGAATGTTTGTCAGCTTCGGAAGCTGCTAAAGAAGCTGTATGGATTCGGCAGTTCTTGAATGGACTAAGTATAGTCCCTAGTGCCGCAAATCCAATCACTATTTATTGTGATAATAGTGGGGCTATCTTTCGAGCAAAGGAGCCCAAGTCTAGTAATAAGTCTAGACACGTTTTGAGGAAATGCCATGTTATAAGAGATAATGTGGAAATGAAGGAAATAGATATTTGTAAGGTTGGGACTGACGATGATATCGCTGATCCTTTAACCAAGCCTCTTTCGAGGGCTAAGCATGACGCTCACACCGCCTCTATGGGGTTGAGGCGTATGCCTGATTTCCTTTAGTTTTGAGATATGTAATGGATAAAGTATCCTATTACATATATGAAAATGACATTCATTGTTTAGAGTATATTTACTCTTTTAAGTCATTATGAATGCATACTTTGTTTATCCGAATAGTTGTGTGACAACATTGAACATATTCAAGTGAACGGTATAAACTAAGTATTTGGTCCCTAGTCTCTCATATGAGGTGACGTCTCGGAAAGACTAGATTGCAAGTCGATCGATGGTGGGTTCAACACCATAGGGTCATATGTGATGACTGATCGTTTGCATAGACAGACTGTGAAACACTCTGTCGGGCAGTGACGCTTATAGAATTCCTTTTTAATGAGATTGAAACCTGGTCGTGGTGGGAATTCTATAGTATTCCTTTGAGTCGATTCTTTGACTGGGCCGATTATGCGAGTCGGTGCGGTTTAGAGTGACTTTCATTTTTGTCCTAAGCCATGCCGTGAAAGGGGTTATAAGGGCATCTTTGGGGTCATGGTGATCTGCATTATACAAGACAATCGAAAGTGGAAGGGAAATGTCCACCCTCGTCAGGGTAAAACATCTTTGGGCCACTCGAGGAGTAGTCGCTGAAAATGCGTGGCCACGCTCGGTAAGAATCTACGGTAGATTCCCCGGTCAGACAGCTACTCTCCTTATCGAGGAAACCACTCATGATATATATCTTATGAATGCAAGTACGACCTGTAAGACACCTTGCATTGAGTGGGAGATGTGAAACGGACATGAGAATTGGTAATGCACAACTTGTCTCGGACAAGTGGGAGATTGTTGGAGTAAGTGTCCTCCACAATAGTGCGATTACTTAATAAATCTCAATTAAGGAATACATGGGGATAATCCTATATTATTGT
Organism: Dianthus caryophyllus; assembly: GCA_023091065.1. NCBI lineage: Eukaryota > Viridiplantae > Streptophyta > Magnoliopsida > Caryophyllales > Caryophyllaceae > Dianthus > Dianthus caryophyllus. The sequence continues at coordinate 2,145,921 of JALGRB010000018.1, forward strand.
CAATTGATTAACGTAAATCAATAACTATTGGCTGACTAGAGTTTGACGTTATTGTCGTGAGAACGGCGGTAATCAATTGATCCCTTTAAGTCACACCTATAGGAACGTACTCCAAATAATAAAGCTAATTAATTGTATGAGATACGATTAAATTAGTAACTTGATAAATCGACTAACGGTTAGTCAGTGAATTAATTTAGAGAGAAATCGAGTTGTGAACTCGAGTGATTTAATTTTATATCGATAAAATTATTAGAGGAGATGAGAATTAGTGATTAAACGTTAATTCACTGATTATGTATATTTTACTAATGTGATTAGTGAAAGTATAATTTTTAATATATGTGTAAGTGTACATGTATATTAAGGAAGAGTTTAATTGATTTACACTTTATTATATTAGATAATTAAGTGATAAATTATAAGTATTTGTGGGACAAATATTGGAAAACAAAATAGACCCATATGGGTCATTTTGGACGTGCAAAAGAAAAGAGAAGGAAGATTCCTTCTTTTGTCTTATGTGCCTTGGCTTTTGATGATTGTTTTAAGCATGCTAAAATATAATCATTCACATGCATGTAATAACTCTTATCAAGAAACTCTTCTCTCCTCTCTTGCTTAAAGTGGCCGGCCCCCCCCTTGGAGTATAATACACACTTCAAGTTGCTTTTGTTCTTTGAGAGAATAAGAAGGCCATAGAAAGCATATCATTCAAGAAATTGTTTTTCCACTCATCTCACTAAAACCTCTCTAAATAATACATCTATTACTAAGAGTTAGTAATGTTATTATCACATATTATCAATCTTTTATTAGTGATTTCTAGATCAAAATCACTAGTAAATTTGGAGTGCTTCTTGGGTGCAACAAGGAGGTTTCCCTTTTTGGAAACTCGGTTTTGGAGGATCATCCTAAACTAAAGCTCAAGAAAAAAAACTAGAAAGGAGTTCTAGTTTTGTGCCCAATATTTCCCTTTGAGAAAGGTATAACATTTCTAAACTTGTAACAAAGTGAATTTGTACTACATAGATCTTGCTAAATCAAATTAGAGTAATTTGATTTACACTAATATTTGATTAGTGAATGGGATCCGATCCCTACAATTGGATGGGTGCACTCTTAACAACTTTCAACCCTTGATTTGCTTCTACCTCCTCCCATCCAACCTTAAAGATGTAGTTGCTATCTTTCCCACCATGGACTAAATCGCCTTCATAGTCCCATGGTTCACAAGTCTCATCAAGGAGGGGATGACAAGTACCCTTCTCAAGTACATCATTCAAAACCTTGTCACCAAAATTACTCTTCTCGGCTCCATTGGTTGACCTCCCTATCTTGCAAGGATTAGGATGCTCTTGTGTAAGTGATTCTAACTCCTCAATTAGAGGTTTAGAAGCTACAATGGTAGGCCTTCCTCCCCCTAAGATCAGTTCACTCGGCTTTACCACCACCATCTCAATTTGCTCTTGTTTATCTTCCTCTACATCCTCATTAGCAAGTACCTCATTCCCCTCATCCTCACAAACAAGGATCTCATCTCCCCCCCAATGAATAATATCACACGAGTTCAAGGTCTCCTTTGTGGGACATTCCTTGGCATTGTGACCATATCCTTGACATTGACAACATTTTTTGAGGGTGATGGTTTTTTTGTGGTTAGGGTCAATCGCCTCCCTTTGGTCTAGGGTTAGTGGTTTAGGAGAAGTGGTTGGCTCAACAACTTTGACTCTCTTTGGTGGCTCATAGGGTTGTGTTTTAGTACGAGGGTCAAGTAAATCGGTCAACCCTTTACCCATACCAAAATTTTCAGCCTTTCCTCTCATTTTAGCCACCTTGGCTTCCAACTCCTTTCTAGCCCTCTCCATAGACTCGAAAATGGTCTCAACACAAGGAGTTTCACATGTGGTACCATAGGAAAAAATTGTGGAACCAAAAGGAAAAGATAGAACCATTGTTACCTTAGGAACAAAACTGATTTTGTAGCAAAGGTTGGATCTTTGCTTGCTAGAACCGAAACATAGACTAACACAAGGATGGAACTTGTGTTAATTAACCTAGGCTTTGATAACCAATTTGGAGTGAAACCTATGGGGTAAGATTTCACTCAAGGGAATGAACAAAATCGACTTGAAATGCTCTTGAAAATCTCGGCCAAAGTGGGACTTTTTTTGTGTGAATTTTTCTGAAAATTTGTGAAACAAAAGAAAACATAAAAGATAGTGCTAAATCTAAACACAAAGTAATAGATTTAGGTGTTGATTAATCAAGCACTAAGCCACTAATTAATCATATACTCACTAACTCAAGCACTAAGCAAAGAGAAAGATAAGAGAGCTCTCAAATTAGGGTTTCAACTCATTCATTCAAATCTGAAAAAATACAAGGGGAGAGTGAGGGTTTATATAATACCAACACTCTAATCTTGACCTTACAATACATTGTTGATCTAATGGCCATAAGAGCCTTACATAATCAGCCGAAAATAAGGGTCCTAGAGACCTTACAAATCTGAAAATAAAGCAACCTAATACATAAAGTAGATGGTGACCTTCAAGAGCATCCACACCTTGCATTGTTCTTTATTCATCCAAGGGTTGAGATCACTCCTTGGAGCACAAGTTTGTGGATCACCAATTCTGATTTTAGCATACAAACAACAACAATATAAAGTGGAAAAGGACATAAAGCATAAAGTAATACAATTGAAAGGGACATGCTTCACAAGATAATGTGTGACTTGTTGATTGAATTTCAGCTGTTCTCCTTGGCCCTCTTTGCATTTAGCACGTCCCATGTGAGAGCCCCAGGCTCATGGGAAGACTTAAAATTGGTCCCCAAGTGAGCTCACCCAAGGAGGAGAAGGTAGGACAAGTGCATTGCTCATTAACCCCAAAACAGTTTCTAACCGGATTTCCTGAGAATGAGGTGACTTGTACGCTTCACCATTTTATGCTCACGTTGAATTAGAAGACCCATGATATGTCATTGGAAAGGTATTTGAGTTGGCTATCCAATTCAAAACGAATTACCCAAAAATATTGCCTAGAGCTCAAGATATGTAACTTTTAGTACGGACATGTCGATTCCTCCTTTGGACTGAAGTTTCACAATCTGACCCCTGACTTGTAGAGGTCATAACTCTCAGCTCCCTTTGAACCAGATAGCCAACAATATGTCAAATGAAAGCTCTTTGAGCTAGCTTTCATATGAAAGTGGTTTCACCTCAATTGGATGAGTAGATTGGGAGTTATGTTACAATCTCTACCGACATGTCAAAATGAGCTACATGGTTCATGGCCTAGGTTGTTGCTTTCCTTGTGTGGGCTGATTTCCTTTGTTCTTCTTTTGTACATTTCACTTGGTTTGACCCTAATGGTCACAAATTAAGCCATGGCTCGAGCCATAGGACCCAAGTAAGCCCAAGCCTCAAAATGAGCAAAAATGAGCTTATCCATTTTGGTGCAATAAAATAAAGAGAAATAAAGATTAAAAAGGAGCCACGGTGGCGAAAACACCGTGGCGGAAACAACGGTCTAGACTTCAGAGTCTAAATAAGCGGGAATAAAATACTCGTACAAGAGCTACCGATGAACAAGCGACAGACTAACAAAAGACTATACTGGTAACTACTAAAGTAATAGAGCTATTCTGGCGGTTGTGCTCACTCTTCACCCGCCCCGCATGTATACATGCCGCAAAGAATGCAAAAGCCGCAAAGAAAGTCAGTGGGGAGTAACTAGGTGCTCCCCAGTCATATATCAACAAAACCAATATAAATAACAATACAACATACAACCCAACTAGCTTATGGCCTATAATCAAAGTGTAAATCAATCAACAATAACAACCCAAATGTATAATAAACACGAGGCAACCTCAAGCCAACTCATTAGTTAACCCAACTCAACCACCTGCCAACTCAACAACCAACCAGCAACTCAAGTTAATCGTAGATAAACTAGTTCATTAGTTATTTAAGCTCTACTGTCATCAACAAAGTGACAATCAACAATCAACAATCAACAACGCAAGAGAAAGTACAGAGCATTAGGTGAAGCAACAACAAGAATCACCCTGAATCTCACCCTAACCGGTGATGCATCCAAACCCTATGGCGGAACAACATAACCGTAGTTCCACCAACTGTTTAAATTTGGCCAAATCCCACCATAACCGGTGACGACATAACAAACCATAGTCTCTAACCATAACCGGTTGAGAACCCACAATAGCTCTAACTAAACAACAAGGATAGTCGAGGGGACTATGGGCGGTATCCGTCCGAAAGGATGTTCTAGCTCTTCACGCACGTGCCATAACCGTACCCGTACGCAAACTAATCTCAAGCTCACAAACTAGTCAATTCAACATGAACCAACTCATAATCAACGTCAATTTGACCATCTTTTACTCCTCAAAATCATTACACATCCATCTCAAACTCATTAACATCGTAAATATCCATCTTACATTCATTCGCATCATTAATCATAGATAACGGCGCAATAACAAGCTTAATACAGAGTAATTGTCATATGAACTCAATGGTAACCATAATAAAACATAAAATTAATCCAAAGTTATCATCTCTAAGTGACCTAACATCATTATAACCCCAATTCATGTTACTAAACTCAATAGTGTGAGACTGACTCCAATTCATCCCAAAGATTGCAACTTTACAACACATACAACCCGAAGATCATAGCTTTGCAAGTATACAACCAAACAACACATCCAAGAATAATTATAGGGTCTCACACAAGTGAAAATATGGTTAAGACTACACCTAGTTACCTTATTAAAGAACAAAACAATCCTAACTTTCTTCCTCATCGATGTAGATGGTGTCTTTTTCTTCCTCGAGTTCACCTTCTCCTTGAATTTATGACACAACAACAAGAGGAAAACAAAAAATCTATACCCTAATAGCAAATTCTAATCAAAATCCTCATAATAAAACTAATAATAATAAAGTACGAAGAATTACCTGAAGAGGAATAAAGAAATAAGTTTAAGCAAGAATTAGGGCAAAAAGGATTAAATCTTGAATAAATTCCAATGGAGAATTAATGGAGAATTAAAGAGAGATTAAGGAAGAGTTTAAGAGAGAGAAGAGAGAGTTTAGATGTTTAGGGTGAGAGAAATATGGATTAATGAGGGATTATAACCAATTTAGGGTTTAAATATAACTAAGAAAAGCTAAAAACCAAATCCTAGAACTATATGGACTAAGCAAGAACCAACCGCATCTCGCAGGTGCAGCTCGCGCCGGGCCTTGATGGAGTCGCGCCTCGGGCCGGTGGGTCGCGCCCGGCTTGCATGGGCCACTGTCTCGCTTCTTTGCCGCGGGTATGGTCCTGTCCACTTTTGCTCGTTTCTCCCCCTTTCCGCGACCAAGTGGCGAGTACACCTCGCCCCTTACTCTCCAAAACACTACCAAGTTACTTCTAAACACAATTAAACCTCTCCTTACACTTACTAACTCGATTCTAACCTCGGAAAACATAACACTCGGCTCACCAACTTACAACGCAAGCATAGGAAACGACTTTCTCGAAATAAAATGAGAAAATCATCTGAAATTAATTATAAATATTTAAGAAATGAATTATAAGATATTGAAATTGAGTCGGGGTGTTACAATCTCACCCCCTAAAAACAAGTTTCGTCCTCGAAACTTGAGAACAAAAGAAAATACCTAAAACGTGTAAGAAAAGCCTTACCTCCTACGATCACTATGATGAGAATCACTAACTCTACTCATTTCAAGGTCAAGGGTATAGCCACGCTTAACGACACCTAAAATAGGCCGATATAACCAATCGCTCGGATGTGGACCTCTCATTCATGCAACATTCTATACCATGGATACACCCCCAAGTTCGACAAGCTCAAATTGGATACACTATCTCCCCAAGACTATGTTAACTCAACCAAGCATCTTCAATCCTAAGTATACCAAAACCTCAAACGTGTTTTAAACCAAAAGGACATCACCACCCACTTTACGAATATAAACCAATGCACAAACTAATCCTCAACTCAATGCTAAAGATAAAACTCATAACACCAATTATAACGTGACCCAAGTTCAAATCTATATCGCTGTCCACATCGTTCTACACTTCCCACAGCAAATAACCATAAACATTTCAAATCATACCATATCTCCCCAAATCAAACATATATTATCACATAGTTCTTAAAGCGAACCTCTAAAAGCTTACTAGTCCCTCAATCTACCATTATCATACACACGCTCGTCCACCATTTATTCAAACTTTAATCCATCGTACCCACTGACCTCGAATTCTCTCCTTCCATTAACAAATTCTCCATACACATATATAAAACCATAAGATGCATACTTATCAATCCTAGATTATCCCTTAAAGTGTAAATCCCAAAGTCCTATCGTGCTCACTTTGACCTTTTAGCTTTACTCCAAACCAACTATCACTCACCTTATTATCACTTCTCGATTCTCACCAACCCATGGTTATCACATCCCATATACCAACATACCTAAGGCCTCAAAAATGCTCCCCATGTAGATACCATAATTTCTTTTACTACCACCCAACGTGTATTAAGCTAGCTTTTAACCTTGAAGGCTATAGCTCACAAGTAACATTAACTCAGAATTATTAAGCTACCTCGAATAGCACTAGCTATAAATCACGAAACTAAGAATCCTCAAAAGCTACAACAACAAACCATGTACATTGCTAAAAAGACCATCCCTACTATTAGCCATTTATAAACTAAGTTCTACCATCTATGACTCCCACAATAACAACAACCTAAGGATCAAATCTTGAGCTAGGGAAGGATAAATCACCCTACGGCTTGATAAACTGATTAGGCAAACTTATCGAGGACAAGGTTGATGTTAATACATCCAGAACTCCTATGAAATTGAGAACGAGAACAGCTAGGGGAAAGGAAGGGAAAAGAATAAAAGATCGGCATCTCAAAAGTCGGCTTAAAGCCAAGAGGAATAGTTATATAGAGGCAACTAAAGAAACGGAATATCATAAGGCATGAAGACAAGACCAAAATCCAATAAATAGGGTCGAAATATAAAAGTGATAATTTATGATGTAAAATAAAGAAAGGAAGGGAACAAATTAAATAAAATTATGACACATTAGACCTTTCGCTTGAAAATACTCAACAACTATGTATTTTGTAAAAAGGAATTTTTTGATCAAACGATGAAGAAAATTAAAACGTTCTTTGGGATTTTACAAATAAATGCATAAGACTCATTTCAAACAAAGAACTCAAATTAGCTTCATTGTGAAGGTAAAACGAGAAAGGTGACTCGCGGAATGTTCAACAATTATAAAGTATGATTAGGGGTGACGATTGAAAAAGAGGAATCTTGAAGTTGAGTCTCAAATTGGAAATTGATTTTAGAAAAACGACGTTACTAAAATATTAAGCAGAGGTAATAATATCATAAATAGACAAATGGCTCAATTTAGAAAAATTTTAATAAACTTAAGCTTAGTACAACAAAGAATTTTTGGTCAGTCACTTCTTTAAAATCGTTTGAGTAAAAATCGTTAAAATATGTTGAGGCAATTAGAAGGAGAGTGGAAGGTAAAGCCATCTCGGTTGAAATGTTTTCGCAACATAGTTACAAAAGGTGAGTGTACAAGAAGGTTAAACAAGTGAGTTTCGCACAAAACACATAATAGATTCCATTTATGAAAATGATTTAAAATACCAAATAGGTAAAAGAATTTAGGAATTATTCCTGTACGGTTCATTGAAAAAGTAAGAATGAATAGAATAAGAGATTTTACTTGTGGAAAAGAAGCTCAAATCGGAATCACAAGCTGATCAATGAGACTGAATAACTAGAAAGATGTAATACGAACGAGTACAACTAGCCATGCTGAATGAGGTCCCTACGAACACGGTATGTGATTTACATTAAAAGCTTTCGCTGCGTACTCTGATGGTAGGATCATACAATCGCAACCGGTCTCCTGCTCCTTGCTCCAGCTTAAAAAATCGGAAAGACTCAAAGACTTTTGGAGTTAAATCTCTAGAGTTCCTCAAAAGGCTGTAGAAAAATTGAAGGTTTAAACACGAATAACCTAATGATTAAATTCGAAAGAATGAATTAATCGGAAAGACTAAGGCAAGAGACCATCAAGTAATAAATAAATTGAAATTCAATGGAGTTGAACACTCAAAAGAATATTGTTAAAAGTAAGGGTCATTGAAGTATAATAAAATGAAGTGTAAAGTACTTCCTTTGTTGAGTGCTAAAATAGAGGCTAACATGAAAATTTTAAATTCGTTAGTACTATCATTTGATTAGAAAATAGAAGTATAAAATATTTAGTCTTACAAGATGAGTTTGGTGAAACCGAAGAAACCTATCAACATATGTGAACGTAATTATCAGAGTGAAAAATTTCGTAATAAAGAAACGGATTTTGAAACGACAATCAAATCAAATCAAAATCTTTAAAAAGGGCTATTTTAGAGGCAAAATAAGTAAATTTGAATGTGAAGATTTATCGAGTCGACACCGACTTTGCATGTCTCCATCATTCTTATACTTGCATCCAAAGTAAACATATGATCTAATGGTGGGATTCCTAAGTCCACCATTCAAACAACTACTCATCCTTAATAAACATACATCCTCAATAACGAATATCGCGAAAACAAACCCTTAAGACTTCTACCCATTACCCTCACTCGGTTTCTTAATTCATTTTAAGTTATTTACCTAATGAGAGTTGAGAGGGTATTCGCTCTGATACCAACTGTAACAACCCGGATTTTCCAATTGACGGGCTAAAAGTCGTATGCCGCAAATTATAATTTTAATCACTTAATCCCTAATTACTAAACAAGTAGTAAAACGGAAGTAATGGTCGATCCCACAGAGAAATAGGCTAATTGTAATGAAGTAAAGTGTAAAGAATGTAATAATACGGAGTAATTAAATAACAGTAACAAGTTGGGGGGGTTTTGGTTTAGTAAAATATGACTAAATAAACTAACTAATGAAAATAATAAATTAAGGATTTGAGACAATTAAGAGAAAGACCTTGACACGAAGCGATATCCACAGACGATAAAATCACCGATCATAGAAGACAATTAAACCACTTTACTTGAGTACTTTATTGTGAAAGCTAATACCTTTCAATAATATTAACTTATGTATTCCCTATTTAGTCAGTAATTAGGTCAAATCGGATGCCCTAAATTACCCTTTCTAAGACTAACCCAAATCACGCGAATTAAGTTCAAGTCTACAGAAGAATTAGCACTAGAATCAATAAAGATGACTAATACTAACAACGCTGTTAATAGTCGAGTCACAAATTCAATTCGTTTTATGATTAATTCACGACAAACGGAGTACAATAAATCAACCACAATTGCTACCACGATAAGATTAATAAAGCTAACTGAGCCAATAATCAAATCTAGCAAATTAATTAATAATAACCCTAATTAGTTGTACACCCTAATCAAGATTAAAATCAATAATAATAAGAACAAGGAATTAAATAATACTCAAAGAAAAGTAGAGAAATTGATAATCGCACGGATTAATTACCGACGCTTCAATCGATCGTATCAAGAATTTGGAGTTTAGTTACACATAATTTGAGAGAAAATCACCAAGTTATTGGAGAGAAACTTATTAAGAAACTAATGAAAACTAATCAAAGAGATAATAATAATGAAATAACGTAAAAAGCCTCCTAATTAAACCCTAAGAATTTCCTAAAAATATTTCCTAAAGAGAAAATTAAAATTAAAACAAAGTAAATTTCCAAAAATCCGAATTAGCATGCGCCAGTGGCGCAGGAGGATGCGCTAGTAGCGCAATAACTCGGCAGAATTGGCAACAGAGGTGCGCCAGTGGCGCACAGATCTGCGCTAGTAGCGCATTAGCACGGCAATCAACATCTTCTCAGGCGCCAGTAGCGCCTATCCATGCGCCAGTAGCGCATTGACCTTCTTCACTTCTTTGTCTTCCCCTGCTTACTTCCGCTTCGATTTCGTCTTCTTGCTTCCCGTGTCTCGAGATTGGTACACACTTCAAAATCATCAAGAACACACTAAAATAATCAAATCATTCAAAAAGCACTTATAACCATCCTATCATCACAACTCCATATTACGTCAAAATGGTCGTAATTCACCCAACTAAACATCTCAACCACACCTAAAATCACCATGTAAACCACTACTAATTCCGTCTTATCACCAATAAAATAAAATAAAGAGAAATAAAGATTAAAAAGGGGCCACGGTGGCGGAAACACAGTGGAATCCGGATCGTCACTAGCAAAAAACAATGGTCTAGACTTCAGAGTCTAAACAAGCGGGAATAAAATACCTCTGCAAGAGCTACCGATGAACAAGCGACAGACTAACGAAAGACAATACTGGTAACTACTAAAGTAATAGAGCTATTCTGGTGGTTTTCCTCACTCTTCACCCGTCCCTCATGCATACCTGTCGCAAAGAATGCAATAGCCACAGTCAGTGGGGAGTAACTAGGTGCTCCCCAGTCATATTTCAACAAAACCAATATAAATAACAGTACAACATAGAACCCAACTGGCCTATGACCAATAATCAAAGTGTAAACCAATCAACAATATACAACCCAAATGTATAATAAACACGAGGCAATCTCAAGCCAACTCATTAGTTAACCAACTCAACCACCTGCCAACTCAACAACCAACAAGCAACTCAAGTCAATCGTAGATGAACTAGTTCATTAGTTATTTAAGCTCTACTGTCATCAACAAAGTGACAATCAACAATCAACAACGCAAGAGAAAGCACAGAGCACTGGGTGAAGCAACAAGAATCACTCCGAATCTCACCCTATCCGGTGATTCATCCAAACCCTATGGCGGAACAACATAACCGTAGTTCCAGGAACAACATAACCGTAGTTCCAACAACTGTCTAAATTTGGCCAAATCCCACCATAACCGGCGACGACATAACAAACCATAGTCTCTACCCATAACCGGTTGAAAACCCACAATAATTCTAACTAAACAACAAGGATAGTCGAGGGGACTATGGGCGGTATCTGTCCGGAAGGACGTTGTAGCTCTTCACGCACGTGCCATAACCGTACCCGCACGCAAAGTAATCTCAAGCTCACAAACAAGTCAATTATTCAACATGAACCAACTCATAATCAACGTCAATTTAACCATCTTTTACTCCTCAAAACCATTACACATCCATCTCAAACTCATTAACATCATAACTATCCATCTTACATTCATTCGCATCATTAATCATAGTTAACGGCGCAATAACAAGCTTAATACGGAGTAATTCTCATAAGAACTCAATGGTAAACATAATAAAAACATCAAATTAACCCAAAGTTATCATCTTTAAGTGACCTAGCATCATTATAACCCCAATTCAATGTAAACAAACATCCCAATTCATGTTACTAAACTCATTAGTGTGAGGCTGACTCCAATTCATCCCAAAGACTGCAGCTTTACAATACATACAACCCAAAGATCATAACATTGCAAGCTTACAACCAAACAACACATCCTAGAATAATTCTAGGGTCTCACACAAGTCAAAATATGGCAAGGGCTACACCCAGTTACCTTATTAATAATGCACCAAACAATCCTAGCTTTCTTCCTCATCGATGTAGATGCTGTCTCCTTCCTCGAGTTCACCTTCTCCTTGAATTTATGACACAACAACAAGAGGAAAACAATAAATCTATGACCTAATTGCAAATTCTAATCAAAACCCTAATAATAAGGCTAATAATAATAAAAGTACGAAGAATTACCTGAAGAGGAACAAAGAAATAAGTTTAAGCAAGAATTAGGGCACAAAGGATTAAATTTTGAATAAATTCCAATGGAGAATTAATGGAGAATTAAAGAGAGATTAAGGAAGAGTTTACTAGAGAAAAGAGAGAGTTTAGATGTTTAGGGTGAGAGAAGTAAGGGTTAATGCAGGATTATAACCAATTTAGGGTTTAAATATAGCTAAGAAAAGCTAAAAACAAAATCCTAGAACTATACGGACTAAGCACGAACCCACCGTATCTCGCAGGTGCAGCTCGCGCCCTGGCCACCGGTGGGTCGCGCCCCGGTCATTCCCGGCTCGCGCATGGGCCGCCTGGTCATGTCCACTTTTGCTCGTTTGTTCCCCATTCCGCGACCAAGTGGCGAGTACACCTCGTCCCTTACTCTCCAAAACACTACCAAGTTACTTCTAAACACCCTTAAACCTCTCCTTACACTTACTAACTCGATTCTAACCTCGAGAAACGTAACACTCGGCTCACCAACTTACAACGCAAGCTTAGAAAATGACTTTCTCGAAATAAAAATGAGAAAATCATATGAAACTAATTATAAATATTTAAGAAATGAATTATAAAATATTGAAATTGAGTCGGGGTGTTACAATATGCTTCCTTCAATGGTCAGATTATGCTGTTAAAGCCTCCCTTGATTCTTGCCTGTGAAGTTACTGTTCCCCCTTTTCTCTCCTGTAACGGCTGTATACTAACTACTTCAGCTGTTAATGAGTATCTAGCTCATTCAATGTAGGATATATTCGCTAACTTAGTCTTCCCATATAACGTCATTTTCCTTCTCCTCTTTCGGGCTTTCAGTTTTATGGGCCCATTCCTTGACTTGTCCTAGCTTGACCACAATTTCTTTTGTTGACTTGGGCTTTGACTTTTGACTATGTTTGACTGTGCTCCTTTCCTTTGACTTGGGCCTTTGTTTTGTACTTTGGGCCCATGAGAATATTTTGGGCGTAACATTTGCCCCTCATTTCCTCTACCGCCAACCCTAGGCTGGAGTTGAGGAAATGTTCCTATGCTGGGGTCCAGGGCTGTCTAGACAGGATTGTGTATCCAGGCCTACCATTTTGTGTTCTATGCTGAAAGTCAGCTCTTACCAAAATTTGTGAGGCGTGTTGGCTGATCATAAAGACGTGTGCATCAACTTTTTTGCAGCGATAGGACGTTTCACTTCTCCTCTTTGTCCCGTATTTATATGCGTTTAATTGCTACCAAACCTTTCATTTGCCCTATTTTGTTTAAAATTTGAAAATCAAATCCTCTCTTTTAGTTTGTTTCCTTTGTTATTTCTTTCTAAAAATCACCAGAAAAAACCTTAATTTCTTCGTCATCCATGACTCGCGAAATCGCCTACCCCTCACCTACTACTTCCTTCGTGCATGAAGGCCGCATCTTTACTGCAACCCAATTATTTCCTGACGCCAACGTCCGCCGCAACCAACTCGACAATCAGATCGGCGATCGGCTGAAGGCTGAGGGGAAATTTACGCCCACCACCGCCGTCTGGAGCCCAACCAATGATATAATAAGGGTGGATTGAGTTTCACCGGGGTGGTTCTCCATGTATGAGGTTGCCTTTTGTTCTGGTGCAACCCTACCATTCTGTCCACTAATGGCTGAATTTCTCAAGACCCTTGTTCCTCCTTGCCAAGTAATGCCCTTGACGTGGAGGCTGATCCACTCAATCGACGCCATCTGCAAGAAACAACATCTCGAATTTCAACTTCGTGACCTGCGCAACTATTACCACCTTCGTACCCACAAGAAGGACAAGATTTTGCTGAGGGTCAGGGATGGCTGCCCTCTGTTGGTGACTCGTCTGGACTTCGGGGATGACAAAGGTTGGGCATCCTTCTTCTTGTTTATGAAGAGTAACACTGTTGGCTCTGGGTTCGAGGCCCCAGAATATGTGGTCAATGGGACTAGTACGTAAATCCATTTTCGTTATTTGCATGACTTTGATATGTACTCTCGCCCAGTCCAGGACTGATTTTTATTGTCTCTCCTTCCAGTTTCTGACTATGTCTCACACCCTGATGATGCTGCTTCGATGAAAAGGATTGAAGTTTTCCTGTCCCTGCCAGAGTTCGAAAGAGGCTGGCCTGGCTGCTTGGGTCTGGATCTAGTGCCTACTCCACTAGCTAGGGATGATGATCAGGCCTCCAGTGCTGAAGACAGCTTGGAGGCTACTGAAAGCGAGCCCATCAATCCCCTCATATGAATGCTGCTCTGCCTGAACTGAGGCTGACTAGGCCTCGCCCCTATATCAGGTTTACCAGACCTGTACCTGGTGGTGGTACAAGGCCTTCCAAGGGTAAGTACTGTATCTTTGTTCATAACCTTTTGTTCTGTCTTAGCTACCTGTTTGAACGCTTATTCTCTTGTCATTCCGCTTTCAGTATCATGGCTTGCTGGCGGGACCCGTCCAGGCCTAGAGAAGGTGTAGGCTAGAATTGCCAGGGAACGGGCTGAAGTGAAAGCTGGTGGTGCCCCCATTGTCTCAGCTCTGAAGATCCCTGCTGCCACTCCTAACAAAATTAAGGCCCCTGAGCCCAGCCAGACCGCCACTGTCGCAAGACCAGGTTTTGCCAACGTCTTCCCCAGCCTAGATCAGAAGAAGAAAATAAAGAAGGAGAAAGCTGATGCGACTTCTGGCGAACTTCGTATCCCTCTGCTGACTGAATTCCGAGACGCTAATCTTCTCATTGCCAAGGGCCTGATGGAAAGCGTTACCTTCCAAAGCACTGTGGAGCCTAAACTGATTGATCCCGTAACCCTTCCCGCCAACTCTTTACTTGTAGCGTTCAGGTACAGTCCTGCTCCTTTCGTCAACTTTTTTGGTTACCCTGCAAACCTTGACTTATCCTCATCCTTACCTTGTATTGTCATGTCTGCAGTTGTTGAGTATGGTGGCTAGCCTGAGCTGTAGTGTTCCCAACTTGGAGGCTCGTCGTGCTAACGCTGAGAACCAGTATGGCATGATGAACTCTTCCTTCGTGTCATACAGGTTTGAGCTGGAAACCATGAGGAGGAGTATGGAAAAATATAGGCGTTTGGCGGAGGTTAACATGAACAGGTCACGGGAGCTAGAGGACCTTAATCTACAACTGACTAGGAGGTGAAGACCTTAAGGGAACAGTAGGTTAAGCACGCGCAGGAGGTAAATGCCTTGAGCGCTTACTGGACTTTGAGGACCGAGATTGACATGATGAGTGTCTGTCCCGAAGAGCGTGCTAAGTGGGACATGGAGATGGAGCTAGAGACCTTCAAGAGTTCCTGGGGAATTTGCCGATGAAGGGGAGGTGTAGTCTACTCAGCCAACAGTCCAGGAGACTCAGAAATAAAGTAGTGCCAGCGGTGGAACTTGCCGGGTCTGGGGCAGCAGAAGAAGGTAATGGTGTGTTAGCCTCAGAGGCTGCAAATTAAAAATTTCAATCTGTTAGTTTAAAACACTTTTTGGGTAATAGTTGGGGTTGTATTCTCAGTCCAGAACAATGATTTCCCCCGGGGGGGGGGGGGGGGGGGTATGCCCCCTGTATTTTGGGTTTGTAAAACAATTTAGTTTTGAACTTTGTTTTGACGAAATATTCACCATGGGTGGCCATCGTAAACGGATGTCGGTCTTTGGTTATGGTGTGACTGTTTATGCTTATGCTCTTTGTCTTTGTTTCTGTTTTGTTTTTGGTGCGCACAAGTTTGTTTTGATTTTGTCATGTAGCATGCATGCGTTTGATAGTTTAGGCGACTTACATTTTGGGGCTCCCTTAACAGACATTACTCCCTGTCCCGTTGTTGCAGTCGTGATGGGGCTGATGCCCTTACTTTTGTGTTAGATTTGTCAGTTTGTTTTGTTGATTTGCTGTGCTTGTCTGTTCTGCAAGTCTTGTCTGTTCTGCACATTTGCTCTGTCTATCCTGTCAGCACAGACCGTTGGTGTTTTTACCAACGACCCTCTGACGCTTAATTCAGTAATGATTCTTATATGGAATAATGAATCACATATGGTAAAGCTCAGAGTTGAGTGACTCACCAGGTCTGTTTGTCACGTGTGATGACTTACATATGATAAAGTTTGAGATGAAGTGCGTTCTATGCTCTTGGGATCATCTTGCCATCCAGGGTCTGCAGTCTGTATGAGCCCTTACCTACCGCCGAGTCGATTAGATAAGGTCCTTCCCAAGTTGGTGCAAGCTTTCCTACAGCTTTATCTCTTGTGTTCTGAAACACTTTTATCAGGACTAAGTCTCCTGTCCTGAACACTTGTAACCTGACGTTCTTGTTGTAACTTCGTGCCACTAACTTGCATTGGTATCGCCACCCTTATAGCTACTAAGTCCCTTAGCTCTTGAA
Organism: Dianthus caryophyllus; assembly: GCA_023091065.1. Taxonomy (NCBI): domain Eukaryota; kingdom Viridiplantae; phylum Streptophyta; class Magnoliopsida; order Caryophyllales; family Caryophyllaceae; genus Dianthus; species Dianthus caryophyllus. The sequence goes on from JALGRB010000018.1 coordinate 2,162,152, forward strand.
CTGTATCAATACTGTCACACAGTACGTCTTTGTTTTCTGAAGTTGTGTTTAGACCATACCTGGTTGTTGGCACTTGCACTTCAACTAGAAATACTGCTTCACACCCATACACCATTGACTATGGCGTTTGTCCTGTAGCTCTCTTTGGTGTAGTCCTGTCTGCCCACAACACCAGTGGCAGCTCTTCAGCCCATCAGCCTTGCTTCTCCATCAGCATCTGCTTTATGCAATTGATCACAACTTTATTGCTAGACTCAGCCTGTCCCTTTGCTTGTGGATAGCGTGGCGCTGAAGTCACCAGGTTGGTGTTCCACTGCTTCCAGTAGTCCCTTGTCTTGTTTCCTACGAACTGTAGTCCATTGTCGCACACTGATAGGCTCGGTCGCACTCACGTAATCAAAAATAATCCTGACAAACCTAAGGGTAGCTAGGGTAAGTCGGGGTCGAGTACACAAGGAGAGGTTTGCAATTGTAGGTTACTTATGGAGCGTTTCAAGTCTTGGTCGGTTCGAAAGTTGGAAGTTCACTAAAGCTAGAGCGTAGGAAAAGGGTTTAACTTATGGGAAAGAAGTCTAGGAAGTCGGGCTAGGCAAGGGTAAGGTTAGGTCTAGGAATGATGATCGGGTTGAGTAGGTAATCACACTTGCTAAGGATATAGCTCGTCCTCTCGGTCTTAAGCTTCCTCTAGGTCTCAAAAGCGGGCTCTCGCCACTTACAATTTAGGGTCCTAAAGATTGTCTCGCGCCTCTCCTCGAACTAGGCTTTCGATCTTAAGTTCAAGGGTGCTAAAAGTTTGCTAAAACGTGATCAAGGAATCAACAAACACAATCAAGCAAAGACAATCAAAGCGAGCGCAAAAACCTAACTCAAATGATGACAAACATCAACCAAAAACAACACCCATGATTCACCCTTCTCCCTAGATGAATAAACTACTCACACATGACAAAAACGATAATCAAAGCAATTGAAATAGATAAAGACATGATCACAAACAAAATAAAATGAAATCAGAATGAAAAGAGGGGAAGAAAATGATATACCAAATCAGAAAATCAATGAACCAAAGGATGAATTCAACAACGAAAACCAAATAGACGATTAAACTAGAGAAATTCGACTCGGGAATTCAAAATACAAGAAGGAAAATTAATCAAACCCTAAATTTTGGAGAGAAAGTACTTTAAAGTGTTGTCAAAATGCTGTAAAAATTTCGTGCAAAGATATAATGTTTTGGCCCTTCAAATAGACGAAGTATTTTAAGCACACGAGGAGTCGGAGTCGTCCCAGGGATCCGCGACACTCATCCCGACCGGGACAAGGTCCACCCCGACCGGGACCAATTCATCCCGTAGGTTTCAGTTCCCGTGCTCATTTTGCCACTTCTTTGCCTTAGCTTATTTTTGCTTCAAAGTCGTCCCAAGGCTAAGGGACGAGGCCTAGGAGTAGGGACGAGTCTTAGGATGAATATGAGAGCTTCAAATCCCGACCCAAGGTCCCGGGACACCTTCATTCATTGAAACGAGGCTCGTGCGCAAGCGAAACGCAACGAAACCAACTCGAAACAATTCAAAACTTCACGAAAATTTACGAAACTTTTTCGAAACTTCTCGACAAGCATCCTATACTCCAAATAGGCGCATTTCCCTACAAAATAGACATAAAAACGCAGCAGGGCCAAAACGGAGAGAAATAGGAGCTGAAACGCATATAAAAGCATGAGAATCGCAAAGAAACGCTAACGTATAAGGGGCTATAAGTATGTAAATATATGACACATCACACACAATTTCTGACGGGATTCTATATTGCTGATTATATTCTTCTTAATGAAGGTGATCACTTCCTTTTTATTTACGTTTTTGTATGAATCTGCTTCTATCCACTTTGAGAAATAATCAGTCATGGCAAGCATGCACACCTTCTGTCCTGGAGCAACAGGTAAGTTTCCAACTATGTCCATTCCCCATTTCATGAATGGCCATGGCGCTGAAATCGAATGTAACTCCTGAGATGGCTGGTGGATTACAGGACCATGCTTTTGACAAGTGTCACACTTTAGCGTATATTGAGCACAATCGGTTTTCAAGGTAGGCCAATAGTAGCCCATCTGTAGTTCTTTGTTGGCCAAGCTTCTTCCACCTGTGTGGTTTTCACATTGTCCATCGTGGATTTTTGACATGACAGTCCTGGCCTGGTCAGGTTCCAGGCATCGTAGATAGAGTCCATTGAAGGATCTTTTGAATAGTACGCCTTATATAATCGTGTATCTAGATGCTTTGATTTTGAACGCTCTTGCTTCAATTTTGTCATCAGGAAGTTTGTCATGGAGTAACCATTCGTAATATGGCTTTGTCCAGTTCTGGGTTGTCTGTACTATGTTCTGGCAGACTGGCTGCGCCTTTTGGATTGCTGGTTCCAGGATATGCACAATTGGTACGTTGTCCAGCGCAAGAGGTTCAAATGTTGAACCAATGTTGGCCAGAGCATCAGCCTGCACATTCTGGTCCCTGGGTACTTGCTCAACATCAACATTGTTAAACTTTTCGAAAAGAAATTTTACCAAATCAAGATATGCTACCATCTTAGAATCTTTAGCGCGTCACGTCTGCTGATCTGGTTGGCTACTAACAACGAATCGATTTTTACCTTTAGATTGCGTACTCCCATATCTAAGCACACATTCAGTCCTGCAATTAGGGCCTCATATTAAGCCTCATTGTTTGTTGTCCTAAACTCGCACCTGACTATCTTGTCCCCTGTGGGTACCTCAGACCACACCGGTCCCGCCCTCTCGACATTAGCTGAACCATCTGTCCAAAGTTCCCACGTACCTTGGGCTTTAGTCAACTGGAATATTTCTTTATTAACTTGTTCATCTAGTGTACGAGTGAAATCAGCCACAAAATCTGCTAAAGCTTGAGATTTGATCGCAGTCCTGGGCTCATAGGTGATATCATACGTGCTTAAGTTGATTGACCACTTCGACATACTGTAGATACCCGTATCCGTACCCCCCAAAAACAAACCCGATGATGAAAAGGACTTTCATGCATGCTTTTAAAAGAGTCGAAACGGTACAAAAGTGTCTAAAACGTATTTAGTCATTTTTAGCGTATTAATTTGGATTTGCATAATCATAAAAATGAATGTCACTCTTAGTCATTGTAAGCACGATACAGGAACGTCTTATTAAGCCAAGCCACAAAAACAGCCCAACTAGCTACAAAACGGCCCAAACTTACAAAAACGACCCAAAACGCACACTAACACAACACTCAAAACGGGCCAAAGTGCGTCCCGTGTCACATTTTCACAAAACAAGACTCCACGATACCATAAAATAATATAACCTAATATTATTTTATTTCGAGCCAAAACCGAAAAACACGACAAAAACCGAAGCACGAAAATCAAGATTGAGCCAAAAACTAATTTGGCCCAAAATATCCAAATAAAACACCATCATTACCCCCTAATACGTCACTTAACAAAGGCGGCTTAAAACAGCCCACCAAAACAAAAATAAAATCGCCAGTTGACAGGCGATTAAAAATTTAAACGCCTGTCAACAGGCGATTATGTTTTTGTTTTGTACCAGCCGCCTTTTTGATTTTTCTTAAAAAATATCCAACTCAAACAAAATTAAACGCCTGTACACAGGCGATTTAATTTTGTGCACCCACAAAAACCAGCCAACCTCTATAAATACCAACCCACTTCATTCATTTCTAAACATCGGTTTTTCAACACACATACACTATTCACGAAATCCACTCAAAAATACCGTCTTTACATTTTCGAAAGGTAAACATTTTACCTACGGGCTGGACGTTTGAGACTCGGACAATGGGGTTACATTAACCCCAAACCCGATATTGGCACTAGCGAAGCCGTATTCGTAATACGGTTGTAGCAATTCGGATTCATAATCCGTCTAAACCCCGCCAATATCGCATAAATAAACGACTCATTATCACTAAAGCAAACCGACGTCACTTTTATAATTATGCAAGTCCTCATTCATGCATTAAATAACGACTAGAATCACGGATCCAACACTAAATTGTACCGTTTCATAGAGTCTTTTAGCATGTCAAAACTGAGGGTTTTTCTGTACAAATTCTAATACGAGGTCGGAAAATAACGTCTATAGTAATAATTTAGTCAATAAATTATTATTTAACGTACATTTCCTATAGCAATATGTCATTATTTTGACAATTTACATTATTTATGCATTTTAATCGAGTCATACTTATTCGCACTTGTACGTAGCGTGACTTTTTAGCCCAAATATCGAAATTAAGCAAATGTTTTCAAATTAGTAGAGACTACTCTTATGTAGGCTTTTTGATTACTGTTTTCAAAATACATTTTGTCAAAACTTTCGAAAAGTAACCTCACTCCGAACCCCTTCTCTGGTTTCAAACCTCAGATTGATAGGTATCGACGCACTTTGAAATCTGAGACACTCGTGTCTTGTATTTCAAGACGCGTTGAATAGGTTCCAAATTCCTTTAATATTTGGTGGCGACTCCGAAAATACATTTTCAAAAAGGATCTTCTACTTTTCTTTTTGGTCACAAATTCATGCAATGATCTCCCCCATTTTTACAAAACTTCGCACTTTTTTCCTGCGAGGCGCATTCCGCTTCCCGGCGCCCCCGCACGGGGCGAGGGCGGGCGCGCAGGGCGTCGATAGGTTTTCCTCTCTTCCCGGTACCTTCAGCTGGCGACTCCGCTGGGGACGAGCATGATTTTTATTATTTTTGAAAAACTTGTTTTTCTTTTATTTTAAAAACATAAAGAAGTGAAGCTTGAAACTTTGAAAACATTTACGCTTTCGATATTTGGGCAAAAATACGTTGAGTCGAATCCTCCTGATTCAAACCACACCCTTTGAGGAACGGCCTCAAGAATCCTCGCTCATAAGCGAGGTAACTCCGACACACCGCTTCTCTCACCCTCCACGATTACAAGTACGGCATCCGCACAAACGATCGTAACTACCAAACTCGAACGCTCTAGGGCCCTGTCTTGAATTCACACCTAAGACGTGTGTAGTCTTGCGGTGCCCCTACCTAAACGTTACTGAATGGCCGAGGGAACCTTACCCTATAAACCAAAAACCTGTGTTTATATGTACAAGTGTGAAGCTATAGTACCCTCACTATAGTAGTCTTTCAAAAACATTCTGCATGTGAAAACTTTTCCTAGGCATTATACTTTTAAAATACGTCCATCTTTGAAATTGCTTTTCCAAACTTTTTTCAAAAAAGGTCATACTTTTTAAAACACGGCGTTAGGCTCTTTGACCTATAGTCATTTGAGTTTAATAAATAAAATGCCACTACATTTAAAACCGACCCAGGATAACCACTATGTCCCAGGTCTTTTTCAAAACGTAAATGAATTATGCGACTGACGTATCGTCATAATACATTTATAGCTAAAGGTTTTTTCACAAAGCAAAAACCCGAATATGTCAATTCATTTCGGAGATTTTAAACAAAATTAACTTTTAGAACTTTAGGATTAGCTCTAAGTCGAGTGACTCTTTAGTCATCCCGATTTAATCTTTTTCTTTTCAAAAACAAAAACACGGGCTCGTTCAGATGCGAACCCGTTGATTTACTCATTGAATCAAGTGACATATCGTCATTTTTTATTTAAATCCCTGAGTCACACGTAAAAGGCGAACAAGTGATCGCCTCTTACCCAATTTTAACATCCTCAGATCGGTTAGCCTATCGCTACTTTGCCTCGATCCTTTTATCGTAATCCAATGATAAACCCCTGGCAACATACCGCCGAACTGGGTTAATCAGATTATGATCATACAAATTTTCCTACCTCGAGAATAGGGACGTGTTAACACACCTCTATCTCAAAAGCTTCCCGTGTCCTTTTAAAAGCTAAAATCACGAGTCAAGTCAAGTCACCCACTTTTTACGCTTTTGTGTCTTCCTTTGGTCGTGAATGCGATTTTTCATTTGAGTCTTTTCCTTCTCTTTTAGAATCACTAAAGATTTGAAAACTTTGTCAGGTCCACTCATTGAAAAACCCCGAACACCCGGCTCGCAAGCACAAGATGAATTTCCGTTTCAACCTCGCGAATGATGAAACTGCCTTTCCACCGCCTCCTCCACTAATGACGATCACCGAACACGTAAGGCTGCTCGACCACAAGGTAGCCAATCTCACCGCTTTGTTCGAACATCTGACCGCCATGCAAAAGATCGAAACCGAGAAAAACGCAAGACTATTCGCCGAAGAGTCTGCTCGACACATCAAGAGAATCCGATCCCTGGAGGATGAAATTCACAAATACAAGCTGGCCAAAACTTCAGATCATGGTCGCCAGGTCAATGCTTCTCCCACCGCAACAACGACTGGGCCGTTTAACGGTATAAACTCAAAGGCACTAGCAACACAACCAGTATTCCTAGCACAGCCCACTCCTGCCGCACCCAGGTCATCATCAGTTGGACCATTTCCGTTGCAACAACGACGAAGGTTCGACCCCCTCTTTATGTCCTACTCAAAGGCGTTGGGAAAGCTCGTGAAGAAGAGCATTCTCCATCTTCCCAAACCCACCAGTGTGCCACCTGAGTATAAGAAGCCACTATCATGGCACGAGGACTCGTACTGCGAGTTCCACAGGGGAAAGGGACATGACACAGAGAACTGTTTGCGCCTGAAGAACGTAATCCAAGACATGATCGACAATGAAACAATCGATAAGCCAAGCACAGCTCCTAAACCATCGGTCCAGCATGACACCCCCCATTCTCGCCCCATTTTCGTAGGAGCTCATCCCATTCTCAATCACCCTCTCCTGGCTCCCTCAAGCGATCACGAGGTCAACGTCCTTTTTGACAGCATCAACGGTAGCAACATCGATCACATTCGCCAAGCTAGGACAAGAACAAAACCAAGGCACGAGGACAGGAAAGGAATCTTCACCCAGATCCCTCATCAACATCCCCTCAAACAGTCCGACGACCACGATAAAGCTCCACACCCCCAACGTCCGCATCAGTCTCCTTTGGATCTACAAATACCGCCGGGATTCCCTCCTAAACACACGAGCAAAAGCAAGAACAAAGACATGATCGAAAATATGATTACCCCACCCATAACGAACGGTCCTTCATATAACACAACATGGCGAGATACCAAGGAGATCCTCCCAGCACAACTCATTGACCGCATTGTCCGGGATTGGCTACCAGGTGCCATAACTTTCTCCCACGCAGATCTGCCGCCCTTTCAAGATCCACACAACCCAGCACTCTACATAACCGTAGAGTGTCGTAATATGGTGCTACCTGTCACCCTCATCGACAACGGCTCCGCAATCAACATCCTGCCCCTAACAACTGCCCTCAAGCTAGGACTAAAGGAAAGTGATGTCGCCCCTTGCTCCAACAGCATAAGAGCGTACGACGGTACATCCCGCAGTATAGAAGGAATCATATCACTACTCGTCATGACAGGTTCTGTTGAAACACGAACCGAGTTCGAGCTCATGAATATCCCTCCGGCATATAACATGTTGTTAGGAAGAACCTGGATTCACGCTACCGGAGCCATCACATCAACTCTGCACCAAAAAGTGAAGCTTCCCCGTTACAACGAAGTCATTACCATAAAGGCCTCAGACTTTCGAGTCGCTCTCCATCAGCTGAAGCTTGAAGAAAACGCCACCCAATCTACCAATGCCCAGGGAAATCCCAATTCAAGCATCTACACCTAGAGTCTAGGATCCTGCGTCATTATGACGCCAATTTTCCAAAAAACGGTTAGGTTACCCGATCACATTCCTAAAAGTAGTAAGTCTTAGCTAAAGAACTAGAGTCATTAAGGTTATCCAAAGCTCCCTCGTCTGAGCTATCTTCAAATGTAACCGCTTTTGATAACATTAATAACATGAAAGTTTTTGGTTACTCTTTGCCTCATTTAAAATCTACTCTTTCTAATGATTGCGATAATTTTAGACTAAATAACATTGCATTATATAGATACATTGCGAGCATTGTCTCAAAACCCGAACAGGAGCCCATTATTGAAGACCCAACACCCATCAACATAGGCACGCCCGAAGAGCCTCAAGAACTGCAGCTGGGGGCTTCCCTAAGCACAGAAGAAAGGGCCACGTATACCAAGCTTCTCGCAGAGTTTAAGGACGTCTTTGCCTGGTCATATAAGGATATGCCCGGCATCGACCGCGAGATAGCTGAACACCGCATCCCGATCAAGCAAGGTAGCAGACCGATCAAGCAGAAGCTCCGACGCATCAAGCCAGAATGGTCTCTCATGGTCAAAGAAGAGATTGAAAAGCAGCTACAAGCTGGGTTCATCCAAGTCATCGAATACTCAGACTGGGTCTCCAATATGGTACCAGTTATGAAGAAAAACGGCAAAATACGAGTATGTGCTGACTTCCGGGACCTGAACAAAGCCTGCCCAAAAGATGATTTCCCACTACCTCACATGGACATCCTAATCGACAACACAGCAGACCACGCCTTACTGTCATTCATGGATGGATATGCAGGATACAACCAAATCAAGATGGCAGCAGACGACATGCCAAAAACAACTTTTGTAACCCCCTGGGGAACGTACTGCTACACAGTCATGCCATTTGGGTGTAGGGATCGGATCCCATTCACTAATCAAGTATTAGTGTAAATCAAATTACTCTAATTTGATTTGGCAAGATCTATGTAGTTAACAAAAGTATTTTGTTACAAGATTAGAAATTTATACCTTTCTCTTAAAAGGAAATTTAGGGCACAAAACTAGAACTCCTTTCTAGTTTTGTTTCTTGAGAATAAGCTTAGGATGATCCTCCTTAATAACCCAAGTTTCCAAAGAGGAAACCTCCTAAAAGATGGCACCCAAGAACTACTACAAATACTACAAGTGATTTAGACTAGAAATCACTAATAGCTTACTTGATATTATGTTATATATTATTACTAACTCTTAGTAAAAATAATATAAAGAGTGTATAATGTTTTAGAGAGAAATGGTGAGAGATAAAGAGAAAAGCATTAGAATGAATTCTCTTTCATTTGGCCTTGTGTTTTTATGTAGTAACAAAAAACAAAATCAAGTGTGTTAGACACACTTGGGGGGCCGGTCAAAAGGAGAGAGGGGGAAGAGTGTGGTGCAAAATTTTCTTGTGAAGAACAATTAGAAGCATTGTAATCATTATGCTTCAACATGCAAAGGAAAACAAATAGGAAAAGACAAGAAGGAATCTTCCTTCTCTCCTCTCCATTTGGACGTCCCATATGGGACTTATGGGTCCATTTTGTTCTTCCAATATTTGTCCCACATTTACTTATAATTTATCACTTAATTATCTAATATAATAAAGTGTAAATTAATTTAACTCTTCCTTATTATACATGTACTTTACACATATATTAAAAATGTACCTTTTACTAATCTCATTAGTAAAATATACACAATTAGTGAATTAACGCTTAATCACTAATTCCCATCTCCTCAAATAATTTTATCGATATAAAATTAAAACATCCGAGTTCACAACTCGATTTCTCTCTAAATCAATACACTGACTAACCGTTAGTCAAATTATCAAGTCACTAATATAATCATATCTCATACAATTAATTAGCTTAAATATTTGGAGTACGTTCCTATAGGTGTGACTTAAAGGGATCAATTGATTACCGCCGTTCTCACGACAATAACGTCAAACTCTAGTCAGCCAACCGTTATTGATTTACGTTAATCAATTGACAATAATACAGGATTATCCCCATGTATTCCTTAATTGAGATTTATTAAGTAATCGCACTATTGTGGAGGACACATACTCCAACATTGGGCTCATCAACGCCGGCGCTACCTACCAACGCACTGCTACCACCTTGCTCCACGACATGATGCATAAGGAAGTTGAGGTATACGTCGACGACATGATCGTAAAATCAAAGGGAAGGGACGACCACGTCACCAACCTCCGGAAATTCTTCACCAGAATCAGGCAATACAAGATGCGATTAAACCCACAGAAATGCACCTTTGGGGTCACGTCAGGCAAGTTGTTAGGCCACATAGTAAGCCAACGCGGGATCGAAATAGACCCGACCAAAATCAAAGCAATAATGGATATGAAACCGCCAAGCAACATCGACGAAATAAGGAGCTTTTTGGGACAAGTCCAATATATCTCCCGATTTATCGGCAAACTCACCATGATTTGCGAGCCAATCTTCAAGAAGCTGAAGAAAGAAGAGCACACGAAATGGGACGATGACTGCCAACAAGCATTCGACAAAGTCAAAAGCCTGCTTACAAACCCACCTGTTCTGGTACCCCCGCTAAAAGACTTGCCACTGTCGCTATACTTAACGACTACGCCAAACGCCATGGGTGCCATGCTCGCCCAAGAAGTCAACAACGAAGAACGGGCCATCTACTACATTAGCAAGAAGTTTCACGATTACGAAACTCGGTATGAACCAGTCGAGAAAAGCTGCCTCTCACTGGTCTGGGCAACCAAAAAGCTCAGTACTACCTTCTCACTAGCACAACAAGAGTCTACTCCCTAATGGACCCCCTCAAATACCTATTTGAAAAACCAGTCCTGAACGGACGTATGGCCAGGTGGACTCTGCTTCTCGCCGAGTACGAACTCAAGTACCTCCCTCTGAAAGTAATCAAAGGAAGAGCGGTTTCGGACTTCCTCGCAGAAAATGCTATCATCGAACAACCCATGATCGATACAATGTCATTTCCGGACGATGGGATCTTCGCCATAGAAAGGGAGTACTGGCAATTATACTTCGACGGAGCGTCAAATTACCGCGGCTATGGAGTCGGAATACTCCTAATATCCCCAAACGGCGATCATACTCCACTCTCAATCAAGCTCGACTTTAGCGTTACAAACAACGCCGCAGAATACGAAGCCTGCATTTACGGCCTGCAAGCCGCCATCGCCCTCAAAATAAAGAACCTACGGGTGCATGGAGATTCATTCCTCATCATAAATCAAGTGACCGGGGCATGGAAGATCATGAGCGAAACCCTCACCAAATACCAAACAAAAGTACAAAAACTCCTAACCAACTTTGACTGCATCGAATTTTACCACCTCCCAAGGGAAGAAAACCAGTTTGCCGACGCACTGTCAAAACTCTCATCCCTCCTCAACATGCCACCAGACATGAAGTTACTACCCATCATCGTCGAAAGACGTAACGAACCAGCATACATCCATACCATTGACCTGGACGAAGCCGAGCAGACCGAGCCTTGGTATCAAGCCATAATCAACTACAAAACAGACAACACTTACCCACCCGACACCGATAAACGTGGACAGAGAGCTATCAGACTCCTAGCTTCCCAATTTGTACTAGAAATAGGACAATTGCTCAAGAAAACACCACAAGGGACGCTGCTCATATGTGTCGACTACAAGAAGGGGCAGGAAATCGTCACACAAGTCCATGACGGCGAATGCGGACCCCACATGAACGCTCGAGCACTCTGCAAACAGATTCTACGGCTAGGATGGTATTGGACGACCATGGAAGCAGACTGTATCCAATACGTCAAGCACTGCCACAACTGCCAAATTTTCAGCAATGTCCAACATGTACCACCTTCACCACTATACAGCCTAACCTCACCCTGGCCCTTTTCAACCTGGGGCATCGACGTGATAGGAAAAGTCCACCCCATCGGAGCAGGAGGTCACTGTTTCGTGCTAGTGGCAATCGACTACTTTACAAAATGGGTAGAAGCAGCATCCTTTCGAACCCTCGGCTCCAAAGAAGTCGCCAAGTTCATACAGACAAACATTATATGCCGATATGGCATACCCCATGAGTTCATCAGCGATCAAGGCTCGCACTTTCAGCGCGAGACGGAAGCTATACTCACAAAATACAACATCCAACATCACAAGTCCTCACCCTATCGACCCCAAACCAATGGAGCCGTTGAAGCAGCAAACAAGACAGTCGTCACCATACTCGAGAAAATGATCGACAGCTGCAAAGATTGGCCCAACAAGATACCATATGCACTCTGGGGATATCGTACTACCATCCGAACCCCTACAGGCATGACCCCCTATTTCCTCACCTATGGCATGGAAGCCGTCCAACCAGTGGAAATAGAAATACAGTCTCTACGCATACTAATGGAAAGTAGCATCCCGGAAGCAGAATGGGCCCGTGAACGGTACGAACAACTCATGCTCCTGGATGAACGCCGACTGCATTCCCTGAGTACCGTACGAATGTACCAAGCCCGACTACAACGAGCATTCAACAAACGAGTTAAGCCACGACACATAAAAGTAGGCGATCTCGTGCTAAAGTCAGTCCGAGTACCACTTCCAGTCGACCCACGAGGAAAATTCAAGCCTAACTGGGCTGGACCCTACCTCGTCAAGGAAATCTTCACAAGCGAAGCAGTAAAACTAACCGACTTGGACGGTCAAGAGTTTAACCTAGCAACGGACCTCGACCAGCTCAAGAAATACTACCCTTAAAAATGCCTTGCAATGTATCTGTAAAATGTAAAATTTTCTAAAAAAAAACAACTCATGGACCGGCAGGTCCTTAAACATGCTCATGGACCGGCAGGTCCTTAAACATGCTCATGGACCGGCAGGTCCTTAAACATGCTCATGGGCCGGCATGCCCCTAAACGTGCACATTCACCACAAAAAAAGCAAACACAACTCATGGGCCGGTATGCCCCTAAACGTACACTTCCCGAACTACGCCGGTTTGATTCCATTTTCCATGGATACGTAGGCAGCTTTGCAAAAAGCGCAACCGATATTCAACACGAAAATGACACGTCCAAAGCTTAAAAAAGCCAAGGACATAGTCAACACAAAAACCGTCTCGTAACCTAACGGGTTAACATAAGGCGATATTCAACACAAAAATGACACGTCTAAAAGCTTAAAAAGGCTAAGGACATAGTCAGCACAAAAACGTTCCACAGCCCAAAGGGTAAGGGGAACAACATTCAACAATACATGACACGTCCAAAGCTTAAAAAGGCTAAGGACATAGTCAACATAAAAATTCGTCTTTTAAAACTTCAGGGTGAAAAGAACGACATTCAACACAAAACGACAAACCCAAAGCTCAAAAAAGTCGAGGGAATAGTCAATACAAAAATTTCCTAAAAACCATGCTTGCATTCTAAACCTTTGAAAAGGGATTAGAGCCAAGGAATTTTACACAAAATAACAAGCAAAATGAGGCAAAGTCGTGAATAAAAACCTGATTTTTATTAATCTTAAAAAGAACGGTTACATTTTGGATTTTCCAGACGTAGGAGCATAAACTACACTAACAAACACTACAATATATTACAATACAGATCCCGGCATGTACATCGGGTTTAGGATAGATAATATATTACATAATACAACATAGTATGAACATAATACTAACAAAACATACATAAAACTACATCAGGTTCCCTTCATTATCCGGCCGATTTGACAACTTTCAGCTGAACCGGAGAGCACCGACCCTCAACCCCAACGGCGATCCCCAACATTGCCATAACAACCTTGATCACCTGACCCCGGAATACGGCGACGACCGAACACACACTCAGCCGCCGAGAGAGGCACCGAGCCCGAAGCACCACCCCCTCCTGAATTACGTCCAAAGCGGATCGGGTCGTAGGCAAACGTCGGCGGAGGCTCGTTAAGCTCTAGGGCACGGAGACGAGCCCTCTCCCGAGCACTTTCAGCAACGGTCCATTTAGAGTAGGCCCTCGACACCCGGATCGTCCCAGGAGTACCAGCTACAAGCCACTTAGGGCGCATGATCCAACCACCGACCCACTCATCAGTCACCTGGTTATTTAACACAACCATGTCCTGTATCTTCGTGTCCTGGCCAGGAATGAACTGCGCATACCCTATCTGCCGCCTCACCCGCAGGGGATGGATGAAAACTCCCATCTCAAACCCACACAATAAAACTCCAGAGGGACCATCACCTACTGCACTCGCCGTCACGCTGACCACTCCCCACCATGATACCGACCAACGGATAGCACACGACCTCACAAACTCGGGGAAATAGTCATTAGGACGCTCATCTGGACCCAACCATCGCATGTAACGGTTTGTAATGCCTCCTGCGACATACTCACCATCGAAGCCAAGGTCGTTCAACACACTCAGACGCTCCATCAACCACACCTGGAGGATCAAATGGCACCCTCAGTACGCATGCTCCCTATTGCATGCCTGGTCGTCCAATCCAAGGATCGTCTCTGCCAGAATTAAAGCAGAAGGATTGCAACCTATTTCCATCTGCTCCACAACAGCAATTAAACGCGGATCTCCCAAAGACTCCTCGGACACGTAGTCCGAACATATAGCAGTGTACCAAGCAAAAGGCCAAAGCCCTTCTCCTAGCCACAGCAGAGATATGCCCGTTCGCATTATTCCTAAACCATTGACACAAACGATAGAGGTTGATACGGCTCCCAACAAATAGCTCTTCTACCTCATCACGGGTCATCTGGAGATAATTCTGAACCTGCCTCTTATAGCCAAGTTCCTGCCTGACACATACAGGTGCCAATACGCTGGCCCACCCGCCAATGGCCCCAAACTCCTCGACTAAAGGGCAAACCTCTCCGCAAGGAAAGCGGAACACATGAAGGCTTGGGTCCCAATACTCAAGACAAGCGTCCAGGAACTCGTACTCCATTCGAACCTGCCTTAGCCCACGAAATACGCCAACGCCGCAATCTTTCAAGAGCTTCTTCTCAACACCCGACAAGGACGCACACCAACGACGCAAGTTTCCTTGAAAATTCTCCATAACTCGACAAATGTTCCGTAAATATTCTGAATATTTTTGGAAAATCGAGAATAGAAGACGAGAAGATGAGTGAAATGAACTAACTTAGCCCTCCTTTTATAGCCGAGATTTGCAAAACGAAATACAACACAAAAACTTAAACGCTAGTGAACAAGCGATTAAAATAAATCCAAGAAAAATCACAAAACAAAAAATTAATCGCCTGTAAACAGGCGATTAAAAATGAAATCGCCTGTTTACAGGCGATTTTCTTTTTCTTTCTGACAAAATTATTCGATTTTCTTACAACTCTTACACACCTACGCCCTAAAACCTTTAACTTATTACCCTATTTACCCTTTTACCGACCTCAAGACGACCCTTACGGTCCCGACGCGTCGTCTCGATTTGCGTAATCGGCTCCCGTCTTTCATATTTTTCTTTTTCACAAAACACGATAAGCACACAAAAATCAAAAACAACACAAAATATGAATTTCGCATTCACAATTTTCGTCTCAAAACGTCGTTTTAGCTCACATTTTTACTATGTCAAAAACGTCTTTTTCACGAGTCTAAAATATTTTTCTAAACGGCATTTTTCAAAACTCTTCATTTTTCATTTAAATGGGTCATTAGCAAGTCAGTCTCAATCGAGGCGTATATATATGCTTTTACGACTAACAATGTTTTACAGGTACGCTCGGCAAGCAAATACGCAAGGATTTCAGACCCGGCTACGACGCAGGAATGCATTTTTCGCAACAAGACAATATAACCAAGTTATACCCATAAACACCCACAAAACCAAAAAAAATCAACCCCACACAAGTCCTGATAAATAAACCATACAAACAAATACTAATACTCCTAATACAAGTCCAAAATACACAAGTCCAAGCCTACTACGACTGGTCACGACGTCAGAAGACAAAGACGCAGGAATCAATCTCAAAGACGCGCCTCTATCCGGCTCCTGCGTCACAGACCCTCTAGCTCTGCCCGGACCCTCGCCAACTCCTCAAAGATGCGCAGCCTCCATTTCGACCATGATCTCGCCTCCTCACCACGACCTGGCTAACTCAAGTCGAGCCTCGGCCGTCTCTCTCTGCGCCCTGCAGGCATCAACCACCTTCTCATTCACGACCGCTCGCCACCGGTTTGCCGCCCGCCACAGCCTCCTGTGCACCTCAGCCGTCACCTGCCACAAAACGAGGGATACATTTAGCTTTCCAACCTGGGGGCTACAACCAAAAACCTGCTTCAACAGAGTTTGACTAATGATTTTACAATAAAATCTTACTCAAACTGGGGGCTACAATCAAAAACCTGCTTCAACAGAGTTTGACTAATGATTTTACAATAAAATTTTACTCAAACTGGGGGCTACAACCAAAAACCTGCTTCAACAGAGTTTGACTAATGATTTTACAATAAAATCTTACTCAAACTGGGGGCTACAATCAAAAACCTGTTTCAACAGAGTTTGACTAATGATTTTACAATAAAATCTTACTCAAACTGGGGGCTACAACCAAAAACCTGCTTCAACAGAGTTTGAATAATGATTTTACAATAAAATCTAATTCAAACTGGGGGCTATACTACATAATACTCATGCTGTACAAAGAAGAAGGTGAATACCTTTCTCACGCGCAGATCCCAACTCTCGAGACCCGCCGGTGACCACGCATGCACGAGGTGGCAAAGACGATCGAACGAGAGCGACCCTCGTGAACAACCGCCAGATCCTCGACGAGCGGAGGAGGCCGGAACTCAAGATCGATCACGTCGCTACAAAACAAAAACAGGGTAAATTTTTGCTTCCTGGAACCAAAACAGATACAAGCGAAAAGGATAATCAAGCATACCTCGATCACAGCGTCAGCAAGGGCATGCTGTGCCCAAGTCACGTAATCCTCATCCCGCCGCAGCAAGGAGTCGGACTCACCCTCGTGATACACGTCACGACGCTCATTAGCGTCGGGCGTCTCCACGAACAAAACCGAGGGCGGAGGAGCAGGTACGATGAAGCCGCCGCGACCCGTCTGCGCAGACAGACGCTCACCCAAGTACCAATACGAGCCGTACTGAGTCTCAATGTACAGCCGCCGTCCGTCAAGGGGACCAAAGCGAGCTGCAATCGTCGGAGGAACGCTGGTAAAATTCCTCCAAGGGTCGCGAACAAACTACAAAACAAAACCAAATTATAAACCACAAAAACAAACACAAACTCAAAAACAAGCTACAAAAGACCAAAGTACAAAACACAAATACCAAATACCCTTACCTTATCCACGGTCATCCCGTTAAAGCGCACACGAGCCGCGTAATTTAGGCCAATACCTTCCGGTCACCGTCACAGGCATGGAAAGCCTGACATCGCGCCTCAACCTTGAACGATCCGGAGCAGAGAGGGGAAGTGAGCATAGCACCAAGCCTGCAAGCAATCAGAACACACGTTACAGAAGAAAAGCAGAAACAAGACAACAAAAAACTACAAAAATCGAACCTTACCTCCATCAGAAGACCAGGGCCCACGTGCGTCACATCTGATTTCGTTGATCCTGGCCAGACGCACCGCATCCCTCAAGTATCGGATCAATGCACCCAGAGCAGAGTGACCCGGTCAAAGTCACCTAGACGCGTCATGTCCGACAATAGCCATCAACACACGGCCGACGCCGCTCCCCCTTGTCGCCAAAGTGGGTGGCCGTCGGGAACCACCACGACCCAGGGCCTCGCTCGGCCTTCGCTCGAGTAGACCCCTTCTTCTTTCTCTTCCCCTCAAAGAAGTCGGCAATCCATATAGTCCGGGGCTGAAACGTGTGCTCCTCACCTATCCCACACCTAACCCCGTCACCGATCAACCGTACCAAACATGGGCTATCGATAGGAGGACGCCACGCCCCGATCAAGCACGCCACCACCATGAGGCGACCAGACGGCGACCCACGAAGAAGGAGTCACGCCCACCTCGTAACCAGGCATGTGGAAGGTGTTGGTCGTATCCCAAACCTATCCAAAGAACGCCGGAGCACGCAAGGCGCGAGTTCACCCGCTACCCCCGCACCTCTCTCCATTTCTCGCACTGGGACCAAAAGTCGCCCTAAGCACTATATCCCGCTCCTCCCGTGAGCCTACCCTCAAAACGCCAAACACCGTCCGAACCCGCAGAAGGTCCTCATCGAGCCTAACCTGAAAGCCGACCTTCACTGATCGACAAGTGCTCCAGGACTCCAAACCGTAGTCACGCCATCCCACCCATGGCCACCGCGACCACAAACGCGGACCGTGAGGATAGTCAGGCCTCGCGCCCAGCTCGTCGACCATCCCCATGAAAACCTCTGTCGCGGCCTCAAAAGCTGCCGCACTCGCATCCTGGGCCTGATCCTCGGCCTCTGCCTCACCCTCGGCCTCTGCCTCAGCCTCAACCTCATCCTGAGCCTGCTCCTGAACCTGGCCCTGGACCTGACCCCCGGCCACAAAGCGGCCTCGCAGAACAACAAAGAAGAAACTGAAAGCGTTAGCGGCTGAAAGAAGCAGCGGCAGCTCGCCAAAGATCTCAACCTCGACAAAGCCACCTAGCCTGCCCTGTCAGAGCCCTCCTCGTCACTCGAAGACTCCTCCGACTCCGAAGGGCCATCATGCGGCTCCTGACCCCGAGCACGACCACGCCTCCGCGTGACCTCCACAGGGTCTCCCCCCGCTCCAACCTCCTCAGCAACACCGGCGACCTCAGCCTCGTCCCGGTCGTCACCCTCGGCAGCAGCACGAGCTCGACGTCGTGGCCTACTGCTACCCTCACCAGAAGCCTCATCCACCTTACGTTTCTTTCTCGGGTTCCTCCGACCACGACCACGGCCTCTAACCTGGCCCCCTCTAGAACCGCAGCGCCTCGGCAACGCCGCACACGCCCTGCGAAGCCTCGCCGCCAAAGACCACGACCTCTGCCTCGCCCCCTCGGAACCACAGCGTCCCTCCAAAGACCGCCACGCCACGCCTACAAAGACCCCGCAGCCTACGCCCGCCGACTCTCCACCACGCCTCCCAGAGCCCCAGACGTCTCCACGGCAGCCGCCACGCCCACGCCCGCAAAGACTGCGAGACGACACCTGAGCCTGACCTCGCCACCAACAGGAGACCTCGGACGACCCAAAGAAGCAGCTGCCGCTAGTATCACCGTAAGACCGCGTCGCCGGCGACGGCCTCGCTTGCGTACTACATTAGCGGCGGGTGACTCGGCGAGAACGCCACGACCCACACCACTAACTCACGGCTCAGGGCCACCAGAACAAAGACCACGCCCCGCACCACTCGCAGAAGGCCCAGACGACGCACTGACAGCACTAGCGCCACTAGCAGAAAAGGCAGGAGACTCCACAAAGAACTCGAACTCACCCTGGCGTCGTAGAAACCCCTGGCGTCGGAGCAAAGGCTCTCAGTACATCCCACTGAGACGGACCCTCGGAAACCTCCAGAGGCGCTAGATACCCGGCAGAGTATGCTCGCCGAACAAAGAAAGTCAACACCAGCCAATACCCGATCCATGTCACTGGAAGTAGGCGCTGGAGGCGTAGGATCACCTACACAAGATTCAAAAAGCATACTCAGACGACGACAACAACAAATCACTCAAGAAAGCAGAAGCACGCGGAAATAACAGAAAACAAGCACTAAGGCCTACGTTATCTGCAGATAAGGCCAAAACAGGGCGAAAGCACAGAAAATCAAAGTCCATGAGACGTATACGATATATACGTCCTACTCAGTCAAGTTAAAGAGCAAGCACGCGCAAAAGCAGCAGAGAATTGGCCAAAGCAGCAGAAAGCAGGCCTTTTTAACCCAAAAATAGCAGAAAAGGGAAAACGCTACTGGCCGTAAACCCATATTTACCGACATGCACTCCAACCCATAAATCACAATAAGCTCATGCAAAAAATTTCATGCGAAAGCGATGTCCCGAACACCTCGACTGAATAGCTTTTGCAAAACACCTCCAAACTACAAAAACGGCCTTTTCTTGACCATAACTCAACCCAAAAAGCCCCCACTTCCCACAAAACAACCCCCTAGCCAACACAGACGACATACATTACCATACATTCCATGAACGGGGCACGAAAAGCGAGGAAAAGCGATTTTTGTAAACCTAGCCTAAACTACAAAAAAACCCTCCAAAATACCCCCAAATAACACATTACCTACAAAACAAAGCCAAATATGTACCATGCTAGCCATAACAATGCAATACAGAGAATTCGGGCAAGTTTCGGAACCGAAAAATTTCGACCAAAATCGGCCCCTATACCAAAACGCACGAAAATGACGTTTTTTCGAGCCGTTCTCCGCATACAAGCCACCCAAACCTTCACACTAGCACACTACAACCCTGCCAAGGCAACCAAGCCAATCGGGATCGTTTTGAGTAACGAAAACAGAGCAAAACCCCGATTTTACCCCCTTCTACACGGTTTTTTACCCAAACGAACCGCTTTTCGCGACCATTTCAACAAACCGAACTCACCAACACGATATACTACTAATGGGTAAGCTACACTGAAGTTTTGAGCCATTTTCGAGACGTTTTCAAAATGACCATCATGCCCCTACACTACAAAACGCACGAAAATCGAGACCACGAGCCGGATTTTCACACAACGACAGCAAGACAAGCAACGCAAGCACGATACCAACCAGGGCTAACGTTTTCAAGCCAAGTCGAGAGCTAAACTCGAATCAAACCGACATTTTCGGCCTAAACCCTAGAAAACGGTATTTCGAGTTAAAACCAACTCAAACAAACTTCAAAACCCGAAAAACCAAGTGAGTTGACTACATACCTTGGTCCATGATGAATTATAGGAGTCGGAAAATCGAATTTTGGTCTAGAAAATCGCCGGATTGAATTTTAGGGTTATCGATTTAGTTTTTATTTTAGAAACAAAATAAACTCTCCTCCCTTCTCTTCCCCGATTTTTATACAAATTCACAAAACAAAAACAAAATCGCCAGCCATCGGCGAATTTATTTTTGTTTTCGGTTTCGCTGCTTTGGGCTGTTTTCCTCGGCCCAATACACTTTCAACCCATTTCAAACACAATTCTAACCCAATACAAAAACGCGTAGCCTCCTTAAGAGACGTTCATAAAAACCTAGCCCTTTTTATGAGAAACCAAAAACACGTAGCCTCCTCACGAGACGTTCATAAAAACCTAACCTTTTATGAGAAAAACGCGTAGCCTCCTTAAGAGACGTTCATAAAAACCTAACCTTTTTATGAGAAATACAAAAACGCGTAGCCTCCTCACGGGACGTTCATAAAAACCTAGCCCTTTTTATGAGAAACCAAAAACACGTAGCCTCCTCACGAGACGTTCATAAAAACCTAACTTTTTATGAGAAAAACACGTAGCCTCCTCACGAGACGTTCGCAAAAACCTAAACCACTCTTATAGACCAAACCCCAAAACGCGTAGCCTCCTCACGAGACGTTCATAAAAACCTAACCTTTTTATGAGAAATACAAAAACGCGTAGCCTCCTCACGAGACGTTCATAAAAACCTAACCCTTTTTATGAGAAATACAAAAACACGTAGCCTCCTCACGAGACGTTCATAAAAACCTAACCTTTTATGAGAGAAACACGTAGCCTCCTCACGAGACGTTCATAAAAACCTAACCCTTTTTATGAGAAATACAAAAACACGTAACCTCCTCACGAGACGTTCATAAAAACCTAACTTTTTATGAGAAAAACCCGAAGCCTCCTCATGAGACGTTCATAAAAACCTAACCTTTTATGAGAAAAACGCGTAGCCTCCTTACGAGACGTTCACAAAAACCTAAACCACTCCCATGAACCAAACCCAGAAGCGCGTAACCTCTTCTACGAGACGTCCAGCCAGGAGCGCAAGCCATAAGCGCAAGCAAAGCACAGCCAGGAGCACAAGCCGGCGCAAGGCACAAGCGGACACAAGCAAGGCGCCACCGGTGAAGTACTCAGCCACATGCAGCCGACATGCCCTTAAACATGTAGGACCGTCATGTCCTTAAAAACATGTCGCTCCTCCTCGCATTTCCCGACGCTAAGTCCTCGCCTCTCCCATAAGACACATGCTTAGCGCCGCCGTAGTATCGAGGCTGTAATGGTCCTGATACTATCTTTAAGTTTGACTAACGCTTTGTCCAAGCTCACCAAACCGGGCTCTGTAGATACCCGTATCCGTACCCCCCAAAAACAAACCCGATGATGAAAAGGACTTTCATGCATGCTTTTAAAAGAGTCGAAACGGTACAAAAGTGTCTAAAACGTATTTAGTCATTTTTAGCGTATTAATTTGGATTTGCATAATCATAAAAATGAATGTCACTCTTAGTCATTGTAAGCGCGATACAGGAACGTCTTATTAAGCCAAGCCACAAAAACAGCCCAACTAGCTACAAAACGGCCCAAACTTACAAAAACGACCCAAAACGCACACTAACACAACACTCAAAACGGGCCAAAGTGCGTCCCGTGTCACATTTTCACAAAACAAGACTCCACGATACCATAAAATAATATAACCTAATATTATTTTATTTCGAGCCAAAACCGAAAAACACGACAAAAACCGAAGCACGAAAATCAAGATTGAGCCAAAAACTAATTTGGCCCAAAATATCCAAATAAAACACCATCATTACCCCCTAATACGTCACTTAACAAAGGCGGCTTAAAACAGCCCACCAAAACAAAAATAAAATCGCCAGTTGTGTAGGTACCCAAATCTGCACCTCCCGCCAAAAACCCAGTGATGTAATCATGGACTTTTATTGCATGCTTTTATGTTGACTTAAATGGTTCTAATTATGACGAATTCAAGTTAAATGATTTAAAATGCAAATGAGGTTTCTTTATGGGTCATCACTCTTAGTGTCTTTAGGTCTAGAGTCTAGCTTGTCTCGAGTTCAGGACCTAATCGGCGTGCGCACACCCCTTTCTAAACACATACTCTAATTGATCCTTTTACTTTAACAAGGTTCGATTCGATCCTCCTAAATCCCTGATTTTAGGCATAGTCTCTAAAACCACCTTTTAGGATTGGCAAACACCTAGGATAGCCTCACGGAATGTCCTATTTCACAAAATACTACAAAATACACCCTTTTTGCGTTTTCAGGGCTCGGGCCCAGAACCGAGCCCAAACCCATGTCTGGCCCGCTTCCCAAGGTCCAGGATAAACCCAAACAAACCCTAAATATCAGCCACAACAACGTAACTTAGAGCTCAAGCAAGATTATACCGTATATCCTAAAAGATAATTTGGAAATATACGGAATAAAGGGATAATGCCCGCCCTACCAATCGCATGAGGCCTTGCGATTAGAGGCGCAAACGCCAAGGTGTCTTGCGATTGCCCCAAGCTATCGCAAGGGTCCTTGCGATTCCTACGTCCGTTTTATCCTCTAGGGTTTCCTAATTCTCACGAGCTCTACACTATAAATCGACCCCCTTCATTCGTTCAACACACAAATTTCAGAATACAATTCACATCCAAAAACACTCTCAAGCCTCACGCATAAACACCCTTAGAGTTCTCCACCTTCCTAGTGTTGAATTCTTCCCTTTGAAGCGAAGCGCTGCCGGTTTCCTAATCCGAGACAGGTAATACTTAATCCTACCATGGATTAGGGCTTTCTTTACTTCTTAGACTAGCAAGGGCCTACATTAGGCTCACCCCGACTTTGGTACGCGAGTCTGCTTTTCATAAGGCGACCATGCACCTCGAATACACACCCTATTCGTAACACCTTTCCAAAGTCGCATAAACAACTGACCTCTCTAAAATAAATCAATGGCTAATTGAACTTTATTTTAATGCATGCATTTTAGCAAATCCTCTTATTGCATCTAAATTACTTAAAATGAATTCGTCATTAAATCAATCGCTTTTATTAACAAGTTAAGCATGCTTAACTGAGGATTTTAAACAATCTCTTTTGCATTATTTTACATCTTTATCGCATTTGTACGTAGCGTATTACTTAGGCTCATGTATCATTCTTTGCATTGTTCTCAAGTCTAGTAGAGGCTATCTTTTGATAGGCTTTTCCAAAAGATCTTTCATAAAAACATTATTTTGATTTATGCTTTAGAAAAGTACCCTCACCCGAATCCGAATCTGGTTTCACAATAACCTTAGACGGATAGGTGTCGACGTGCCTTGAACTCTAAGACGTGTCTTTGAGCATGAGGACACGGAGGCGGGTTCTAAATTTGCCTCATAATTTAGTGGCGGCTCCAAAACAGTTTTAAAAGGTTTTTCTTATTAGTCTTTTTTAACTTTACGGCCCTAGTAAGACGTCGAGTGGTTCCATGGTCAGATCCCGGTACCTACAGTTGGCGACTCCACTGGGGACAGGTTTTATTTTTGAAAATTATAATTAGCTTTTTCTTTTTAAAAGTAAAAATGAGACTTGAACAACTTGAGAACAATCAACATGCATGAGCTAAGCATATCCGTTTAGAGTCGAATCTTGTCGGATTCACACACAAATACCTCGAGAGGTGGTTCCAAACGCAGGCTTGTCCACTCGATAAAGCACGTTCTGGACTAACCTTCCTCTCACCCCTCCACGGCTTGCCGTAGCGAACTGATTTGACCGCCCCAGGGCTTCCTTCGTATCCTACACGTTATACTGTGTGGGCGAAGGACTAAAAGCACCTGCCAAAGCGTACTCAAACCAGTTGGAGGCGTACGAGACCTGACCAAACGACCAAGAGTCATACGTACAAGTGCGAGGCTATACGATATAGTCCTTTTCAAAATCTGCATATCTTCGAAAACTCACTTAAAATTTTCGAAAATAATCAACCTAACAGACTAACCAGCTAACATCTTTTCAAACAAAATAATCACGAGCTTTTGAAATAAAGATCTTTCAAAATTTCTTTTACAAAATTAGCAAAACCCGAGTCGAGGTCTTTGGCCTCAACTTGTGGACTTCACTCTTAAAACCTCACGGTTTGAATCCTGTTTTAACATCCTCGACTTGTCTAAACCCAAGTCGATTCCTTTTTTATGCGTCTACCTTTAGCCCACGACAACATACCGTCATTCGGGCTGAATGAACGCAAAGCAAAATCTTTTAACATCGAGGTGAGCTGCGCGCACGCACTCTCATCCTCAAAGCACTCCCAGCTTATTTTCAAAACTTCCTCTTTTTCAAAACTTAAGAGTCCTTTTTCAAACGAAATGAGCTGAAATGAACATAAAATGAACGTGTCAGTCGGGTCTGTCAAATAGCTGATGCATCCTATGCAAATGTAGGGGAACCTCAACTGGATACCCGCCGCACTAAGAACCGAGTCGTCCTCCCTTACAAGAAGCGAACCTACAAGCGAAAGATGGCCGGCAACGAAGATGTCAACGCACTCCGCGAACAAGTTAACAAACTGACCAATGACCTTGAAAAGCTTTTGACCCACCACCAGACTGAAGTCGATCGAATGGAGCTGAAAATTAAGGACGAGGCAGATAAGCACGTCAAGAAACTCCAGGCTATGGAGGAACGTCTCGGTACCCCGGGAGGCTACTCCATACACAAGGAGAACGAGAACATCCCCCAGAATATTAGGGATGCCCTACCAAGCAAGCTCGCCCTCAGTGACCTCCCAATCTTCCAAGGTCACGAAAGTCCGATCACCCACATCAGGGCTTTCAAATCACAAATGGGCATCAAGGGGGTCGATCCGGAACATTGGCCATCACTATTCCCACATTCCCTCGCAGCCATACCGAAGACCTGGTTCTACTCCCTAAACCCGGAGCGGGTTTCTTCTTTTGAACAAATTACCGTTGAGTTCGATCATCAATACAAGGACAATGATGACACCCAGGTCTCTATCCGTACCCTGGAGGTCCTGTCACAAAGGGACAACGAAGGATTCACCGAATACCTTACTAGGTGGAAGAAGCTTAGTGCACAAATCCCAAATCGTCCAAGAGAGGACGAACTTGTGCCCAAATTCGTCAATAACTTGCGACCCGTGTACCAATTTTACATGCGGTATAGCAACATACAAACTTTCAAGCAACTTACTAAGGTCGGCACCCAGATTGAAGACGACCTTAGAACTGCGACCATGGCCAAGTATACCGGCCATGCATATCAAGGGAGCTCATCTAAATCAACCCGCACAACTAAGAACGATGAGAGCCGTGCCGTCGCCAGCTTGAGTCACTTGGTGATTCAGAGACATGTGCAACCTTCACCCCTTCTTCTTTCAAGCCTAGGAGAAGCTTCGATCAACTTTACATGTCTTACACTAAGGCATTTAAAAGATTGGTCGACAAGAACTATCTACAACCCATCGGGCCTACCACTGAACCACCCGAAGACAAGAAGCCTAAGTTGTGGGATTCTAATGCTTACTGTGCCTACCACAGGGGCAAAGGCCACGATACTGAGAACTGCTTCAAGTTAAAACACGCTATTCAAGACCTTATCGACCAAGGAAAGCTCGATAAGCCAACTGCAAGTGGTAAGCCATCCAACAAAGACAACCCCTTGGCTAGCCATGCGATCTTTGCGGACTTCGCACCCGTTATTGATTGCTCCTACCTCATAACACCCACCGACGACCAAATAAACACCATCTCTCTTAACCAACCTATCATGGAAAGTAATGTCCAAACCGACGGTGAAGACTTCACCAATATTCTAACTAGATGGAAGGAGCTTAATGCACATCTCGTAGGCCTAGTGCACCCGGACGAACTCGTGCATGATATCATCAAAGACCTACACCCAGTATACCAAACTCACCTTCGGTATGCTAACATACGCAACTTTCAACACCTTGTCAATATCGCCACACAAATTGAAGATGATCTGAACGCCTGCCATGGTGAACAAATCAATGGAGTATGGTATTCAAGTAGCGAAAGCGAGGGCGAATGGCCACCACTTAATAAAACCATAGCCCAGATCAACAACTCTTCCTCTTCTAAGAATAACAAAAAAGGGAGGAACAAGAAGGGAAAGAAGAAGGGCAATAAGCCCCAGGTCAAGGCTAATATCACTCAACCCGAAACTAAAGACGAAGTCTCGCATCTCACTCGTTCTGGGCGGCCTTACCAGAATATCTTCACAGATGCTTATGCCCAAGAAGCCGCCGCCCCAGATAAGGGCAAAGCCGTAGCCCAAGAAGACGTCCCTTCTCAAGGCACGTCATCAACCCCAGTGGTACTACCACCAAACACGAGCGAGACACTTCAAAAGCAACTCGTTCGCACCAAAGCCGACATCTCAATCTGGGCTCTCCTACGGGACTCTGCTGAGCACCGGAAGGCATTCGTCCGCGCCTTGCAAATAGCAAGCGCAGATGAAGACATTTCACCCGATCAAATGGTCACCATATTCACGAGACTGCTCATTTGGAGCCATCACCTTCTCCGATAATGAATTCCCAACATTCGGCGCTAATCACAATTTAGCCCTTTACATTAGCTCCGAATGCAGAAAACGAACTTTACCCGTGACCCTAATTGACAACGGATCTGCAGTAAATGTCCTACCTTTGTCCACCGCACGCCGCCTAGAACTCGACGACGAAGACTTTCAACCAAGCCACGAAGGCGTCAAGGCCTTCGATGGAACCAAACGTAGCGTGAAAGGGACAATCTCCCTCCACGTACGCACAGGCCCTATAGAACGAAAGGTCGATTTCCAAGTAATCGACATGACACCATCTTATAACATGCTCTTAGGGCGCCCATGGATTCACGCTGTACGAGCCGTGACATCCACACTACACCAAAAAGTGAAGCTACCTCTTAACGACAAAGTCATAACTATCAACGCTTCCAACTTCCGCGCTCTTCTTGATTCACCCAAGGAACGTAACGCCGCCGAAATCACGATTGAAGAAAATCAAGAACACTGCGGCTTCGACTTTGAAATAGGAGCAATTACAGCCACGCCAATCCGAACCTACAAACCTTTCGAAACCAAGGATAACCATAGCCTCTGGTCCACCATGGGCCTAGGCTACAAACCAAAGGAAGGAGATTTCGAACAAATGACTAAAGAAGTCAAAAAGCGTAAGTTCGCGCGGAAATTTAACCTCCCAAAATACTCATTTGACATGAGTAAATACTTCATCTCAGGGGGAGGGTACGATCGAGATAACTCCACCAAGCCTCAAGAACACTGCTTCGCTAGTGAAAGCGGACTTCCTTTTACAAACAAAACTAACGAAGACTTGGTCTCATCCATCCTCCGAGACCGCCGTTTCAATCCCGATGACCTCATCACCGACGTCGCCGATAAAACCTTAAACGGTTGGTACAAAATTACCAAATGGACCGACTCACAGGGCCACAAATATCAACTTGTCACAGGGGAAGGACCCCTCTTTGACAAAATAACCTCACAAAATGGTGAAGACTCAAGCGAGGATGCTTCAAGCAACAACACCAATCAAGACTACTTAAGAGGAGGAAATTCTTTTAGGATCTAATTCTCTAAGTGTCGGGTCATCTGCTGACCCATCTTCTAGTTTTAGCTTAGACTTTTTATTTTCAGAGGCTAGCTCCAGCTCTTCTCCTAATTTGTCAAACAATTCTTCTTCTTTAATGAATAATACAGATAAGTTTGCTTACGTCTCGTCTCAAGCTAAAAACAAACAACTAAACAATAAACAACAAACAAAACTTGAACAAACAAACAAAACAACAAAACACATAAATCCGTGCGATAAAAGTGAATCAACGAATGAACAATCACTAATCAAATACATCGCAAACATTCTAAACAACCCAACGCAAAACCCAATCGTCGAGGAAACCATAACCATTAACATAGGAACCCCCGAAGAACCAAGGGAACTACAACTAGGCACCTCACTGAGTGAGGATGAGCGCGCCAACTTCACCCAACTCTTAACCGAGTTCAAAGACGTCTTTGCTTGGTCATATAAGGATATGCCCGGCATCGACAGGAGCATAGCCGAACACCACATCCCCATCAAACCCGGTTTCAAACCCATCAAACAAAAACTAAGGAGACTACGGCCCGAATGGTCCCTTATGGTCAAAGAAGAAATCGAGAAGCAATTACAAGCCGGCTTCATTCAAGTCGTCGAGTACTCGGATTGGGTCTCAAACATGGTCCCAGTATTGAAGAAAAACGGCAAGATACGAGTATGCGTCGACTTCCGCGACCTAAACAAGGCAAGTCCAAAGGACGACTTCCCACTACCGCACGTAGACGTTCTAGTTGACAATACCGCCGATCACGCCCTTCTATCCTTCATGGACGGGTATGCAGGATACAACCAAATCAAAATGGCCCGTGAGGACATGGCCAAGACGACGTTCATCACACCATGGGGCACGTACTGCTACACAGTCATGCCCTTTGGCCTAATCAACGCAGGTGCAACCTACCAACGCACCGCGACTGCACTCCTACACGACATGATGCACAAAGAGGTCGAAGTATATGTGGACGATATGATCGTCAAATCCAAGGAAAGAGATGATCACATCACAAACCTCCGCAAGTTCTTCACGCGACTCCGCCAGAACAAGATGCGCCTCAATCCCCAAAAATGTACATTTGGAGTTAAGTCCGGCAAGCTACTAGGACACGTAGTAAGCCAAAGAGGCATCGAGGTCGACCCCTCAAAAATAAAAGCAATTATGGCAATGCAACCACCTAAGAACCTAGATGAAATTCGAAGTTTCCTGGGTCAAGTCCAATACATCTCCCGCTTCATAAGCAAACTAACCATGATATGCGAACCAATCTTCAAAAAGCTGAGGAAAACTGACCACGTGGAATGGGACGAAGCGTGTCAGCAAGCATTCGATAAGGTGAAGGAGTTGTTATCCAACCCCCCAGTCTTAAGACCACCACAGAAAGACCTACCCTTATCACTCTACCTTACAACAACGTCAACTGCAATGGGCGCCATGCTCGCCCAAGAAGTCAACGGTGAAGAACATCCGATCTACTACATCAGCAAGAAATTTCTCGACTATGAAACTCGGTACGCGCCCGTCGAGAAAAGTTGCTTGGCATTAGTATGGGCATCTAAAAAGCTCCGTCACTATATGCTGGCACATCAAACGAAGGTCTACTCAAAAATGGACCCCGTCAAGTATCTTTTTGAGAAACCCGTGCCAAATGAACGCATGGCACGATGGACCCTGCTTTTAGCCGAGTTTGATATTGTCTACATTCCCCACAAAGCCATCAAAGGATCTGGCGCCTCGGACTTTTCGCCAATCGTGCAAATCAACGAAGAACACATCACTGACACCACATCATTCCCCGATGAAGGAATATACAATATCGACGAAGAACAATGGGAAATGTACTTCGATGGTTCATCAAATTACCGAGGCTGTGGGATAGAAATACTACTCATTTCCCCGAACGGTGAACATACACCCCTTTCAATCAAATTAGACTTTGATGTGACGAACAACGCCGCGGAATATGAGGCATGCCTGCACGGACTACAGGCCGCGCTCATACTAAACGCAAGGAATCTACGAGTATACGGAGATTCTTCGCTAATTATCAACCAAGTATCTGGAGCATGGAAAATACTCAACGAAAACCTCGCATTATACCAAAGCAAGATTCAAGAACTTATCGCCAAATTCCACCGCGTAGAGTTCCTGCATTTGCCTCGCGAAGAAAATCAATTCGCAGACACCCTATCTAAACTGGCGTCACTACTAAACATCCCCCCAGGAATGCAAACCATTCCCATCGTCGTGGAACGGAGCCACGAGCCCGCATACATATGTGACATCGAAGCCGAGGAAGAACAAAATGAACCTTGGTACCAAGCCATAATCAACTTCAAACGAGACGGAGAATATCCGCCAAATACTGACAAACGTGGCAGACGAGCTCTTCGACTTCTAGCATCACAATTTGTGCTGGAAGCGGACAAGCTACTCAAGAAAACGCCCCAGGGTACACTACTCCTGTGCGTTGACCACAAAAAGGGACGAGAGATTATATCTCAAGTCCACGATGGCGAGTGCGGACCCCACATGAACGCACGAGCCCTATGTAAACAAATCCTCAGGCTAGGATGGTATTGGACCACCATGGAAGCCGACTGTGCAAAATATGTCAAACATCACAATCACAAATCTTCGCAAATGTGCAACATGTACCCCCTTCGCCTCTATACAGCCTCACATCGCCATGGCCATTCTCGACCTGGGGAATCGACGTCATAGGCAAAGTACATCCGGTTGGAGCAGGAGGACACTGCTTCATCCTCGTGGCCATCGACTATTTTACGAAATGGGTCGAAGCCGCGTCATACCGTAAACTAGACACAAAGGAAGTTGCTCGCTTCATACAAAACAATATCATATGCAGATACGGCATACCTCATGAGCTGATCAGTGATCAAGGCTCACACTTCCGAGGAGAAGTCGAACCCATCCTCACCAAGTACAACATCCAAATACACAAGTCATCACCATACCGACCCCAAACCAACGGAGCGGTAGAAGCTGCAAATAAAACCGTAGTCACCATCCTCAAAAAGATGATTGACACCTGTCACGATTGGCCGCACAAGATTCCCTTCGCCCTGTGGGGATATCGAACCACAATACGCACACCAACCGGGATGACACCCTACTTCCTAACTTATGGCATGGAAGTAGTACAACCCGTAGAAATCGAAATGCAATCACTTCGAATTCTAATGGAAGCAGACATACCAGAAGCAGAATGGGCACGCGAGCGATACGAACAACTCATTCTCCTAGACGAAAGGCGCTTACACTCACTAAGCACCGTTCGCATGTACCAATCAAGACTACAACGTGCATACAACAAACGAATCAAGCCACGCAACGTCAAAGTGGGTGACCTAGTCCTCAAATCAGTCAGGGCCCCGCTACCGGTCGATCCAAGAGGGAAATTCAAACCTAACTGGGCCGGACCATACTTGGTTAAGGAAATTCTTCCCGGAGGAGCCGCAAGATTGACCGACCTCGACGGCGAAGAATTCAACTTACCCACCAACCTTGATCAGCTTAAGAAATACTACCCTTAGGCTAACTTTGCGATGTATTCAAAAAAAAAAAAAAAAAACAAAAACCACCACGCACGGATGAACTACGCTCGGTTTGATTCCACGCACTGTGGATACGTAGGCAATCTTGCAAAAGATTCAACCAAACCCACGAACTACGCCGGTTTGATTCTGTGTAAAGCACTGATCGTAGGGCACTCTTTCAAGGCACAACCGACCTTCTTTGCACGCACGCCTGAAGCTTAAAAAGGTCGAAGGCGATGCACTCACAAAAGGACACGTTCAAAGCTTAAGAAGGTCGAGAACATAGTCCACACAAAATGACACGTTCAAAGCTTAAAAAGGTCGAGAGCATAGTCAACACAAAATGCAAGTCTAAAGCTTAAAAAGGTCGAAGACTCAAAACAAACAAAAATACGCAAAATAAGCAAAGAGACGAGACGATAGGCAAACACTTTCTTTATTTAGTCATGAATGTTGAAAATGTTTACATTTTAGATAAAGAGTTTAAAACTAGCTTTCAAACTCATTTTATTCATTGAACAATTAAATAAACGGAAATTCTTTGAATAAAACATTTAAAGTCTAAATCTAAGTATTCTTCCTACGACGCTTTGGAGAATCATCTTCATCCTCATCCTTTGAAGCATCCGCACAAACAACAACCGAAGCAACCACTGGATTCGGGACACTCCTCTCGAATCCTGGGGGCTCAACAGGGCCTTCATCATCCACAACCTCAATCCTTTCACCCAGACGATCCTTCACAATCACCTTAGGCCCGAGTCGTTCCTCAAGTGACTTAGATGAAGACGCCACCGCGCTTGAACTCGCAAGGTCGTTGTAGTCCCGTCTTCCGCGCACCGCCGCATGCGCCAACGACGGTCTTGGACCCGTCTGTTCGCGTCTCCGCATATTCTCCCTATCCTGAGGATCCAAAGAAATACACCACCTCCGATAGAAGTCCGAGACACGAGTAGTCTCAGAACCAGCCGGCCGAGCCCAAGTCACTCGACTAGACCACCCTTGCACCCAAGCATCAATCATCCGATTGTTCAGAACAACCGACTCGCATAACCGAGTATCCTGCGCTGGAATAACCTGAGCTAGGCCAACCTGCCTCCTTAACCGATGTGGGTGGATCCACACGCCTCGCTCAAATCCACACAACATTACCCCGCTAGCCGCATCCGCAACCGATGGTGCCGTGATGTGTCGAATGGACCACCACGACACGACCCACCTTATCATCCTCTCCCGAACGAACCCTTGGAAGTAATTCGCTGACCGCTCCCGAGGCACAGCCCAATAAAGAGTACGGGTAGTCAACCCGGCAGGAACATACACATCACCTCCCGGTGGAGCCAAAATACGAAGACGCTCCATCAACCATATCTGCAGGATCCTAGCACACCCGCGATACGAGCTTAGACGATTCGCATGGCGGTCGTCCAAGCCTAATATAGTTTCAGCTAGGATCAAAGCTGAAGGATCATGACCCAGCTCCATCTCCTCCGTGACCCGTGCATACCTAGCATGGCCATGCACACCGTCCTCCATAGACCCAGCAAAGCAGTA
This sequence comes from Dianthus caryophyllus, assembly GCA_023091065.1. Classification (NCBI taxonomy): domain Eukaryota; kingdom Viridiplantae; phylum Streptophyta; class Magnoliopsida; order Caryophyllales; family Caryophyllaceae; genus Dianthus; species Dianthus caryophyllus. The sequence continues at coordinate 2,195,647 of JALGRB010000018.1, forward strand.
CCGATGTAGCAAGCAGAACCCTAGAGCTCTCCTCCTAGAACGAGCAGAAATGCTCACGTCATTCAAATTCATGTAACGCTCGCACAACCGTCGCATGTTCACCACACCTCCTTCGAACAACCCTTCCGCATGAGCATTGGTCATTGAGAGATACTGCCGTAGGCTCCCATTATAGCCAAACTCGCTCCTAACCGCTACTGGGGTAGTACGGTTAGACCATCCTGCTATAGCCGAAAACTCCTCTAACAACGGACATATCTCACCCCCCGGGAACCTGAAAACATGCACCCTAGGATCCCAATAATCAAGACACGCGTCAAGAAAGTCAATCTCGACGCGCATCTGCCTAAAACCTATGAAGACACCCGCGCCAGTCAAAGACAACGCCCTTTTCTCCGATTCACTAAGGGAAGAAGTCCACCGCTTCAAAAGACCATCAAAATGGTCCATTCTTCAAAAACAAAAAAAATATTCTTAAAAAATACCAAGCTATTTAAGAGAATACAAACAAGCAAAGAAAAGAGTTGAGGTTGAATGAGGATTATGCCTCGTACCTCCCCTCTTTATATAGCAACACGAAATCTCGAATTAGGAAAATTCGACGATAAAACCGGCAGTCCAAACCGCAAGAAGGCTTGCGATTGGAAATGCCAATCGCAAGACCCCTTGCGATTACCCGTACCATCTGCAACAGATGTTGCGACTCCTAGGAGCGGCTCTATCCCCAAATTTCCATATCTTCGACTTTCCAAATCCTAGTATACACACAATTACGATGTACATCTTAATTGGGCTCCTTATTTCGGGCCTAATTACAAACAATCACACGTGGATCCGTCACAAATGATGATCGATCCGACCATAACACATTTCATTTTATAGTCCGTTTTAAAGCTCATTTCGAATTTTTAACGTCTAAAATGAACTTTTTCAAACGCATTCTCAACAAAACATTTTTTTCAAAACAAAGTCTCCCACTCGGGAATCATTTTCAAATTTTTTTCTACCTACTAACTGAACAGGTACATGAAGAAGTAGAAAGTGCGACAAAAACAACTACGTTTTCAAGCAACAAGAAACGAAGCGACTAAGGATGACGGCGATTTAAGCTCGCGACCTCCTCTCAAGCCGAGCCACCTCCGCCTCGACTTTGACAAAGCTCACCGCCGCTTGCCCTAAGCCATCCTCCAAATGATGGTCGCCCGCCACAACTTTTTGTGGACATCCTTCGCAACCTGCACAAGACATTTTCAAGCGCGTTTTACTCCATTTTGCCTTAATTATACACTAAATTAAGACAAACTACGGGGGCTAAAACAAGAACGAAGACTCTATTTTGACTCCAGTTTCTTTAAACTATAGTCAAACTAAGGGGAGTAATACAAAACCCGACCCAATACTCGAGTTTGCCCTTCGTTAACATTTAACTCGGTCAAACTGGGGGCTTACATAGTATACCAATGATGGAGCCATACCTTCTTCACCTTATCACCTCAACTCTCCATCCCTGCATCCGTGATCGCCGGCAGATACTCAGGTACGTGGAAGGTCTCCCGTGCCCCGACATTACCATGCTCCACCATCATAGGAAAATCTGGGGGCTGGAACGCCAAGTCGGCGTCAGGCACCTGCAACATGAAGCACAACACAACAAAGTTAGGAAAATTTTGTTGAAAACTAGGGAAAATTTTTGAAAATTTTCACTCAACACAAACGAACAAGACATACCTCGATGGGCCCACTAGCCAACCTACCCATCGCAAACTCTGCATAGTCCAGCTGATGAAGGAGGAGATTATCAGACTCCCCCTCAAGATGCAGCTGTCTCTGCTGCCGACTCAAGACACGCGTCTCGAAAAGAACCTTAGGTGGATCAAGAGGCACGACGAAGTCAGGATACCTCGTCTGAATAGCCAAACGCTCACCCAAGTACCAGACATACCCATACGGTGTAGCCAGGTACAACCGTTGGGAGTCGCGCTCCCGAAAACGCACCCACAACCCTCAGAACGCCTGTCTTGCTCCCACACGCAGCGAATCGGGCTATGAAGAAGAAACACGTCAAGCAAAGTCATTTAAACACATGCTATTTAGAAGACTTCAATACGTACCTGACCACCTCTCAGCTCGTTCAGTTTAACCCGAACGAAGTCATACTGTTGGAGTAAGTGTCCTCCACAATAGTGCGATTACTTAATAAATCTCAATTAAGGAATACATGGGGATAATCCTGTATTATTGTCAATTGATTAACGTAAATCAATAACGGTTGGCTGACTAGAGTTTGACGTTATTGTCGTGAGAACGGCGGTAATCAATTGATCCCTTTAAGTCACACCTATAGGAACATACTCCAAATATTTAAGCTAATTAATTGTATGAGATACGATTAGATTAGTAACTTGATAAATTGACTAACGGTTAGTCAGTGAATTAATTTAGAGAGAAATCGAGTTGTGAACTCGAGTGATTTAATTTTATATCGATAAAATTATTTGAGGAGATGGGAATTAGTGATTAACTGTTAATTCACTAATCATACATATTTTACTAATGAGATTAGTAAAAGAGCAATTCTTAAATATGTGTAAGTGTACATATATGTTTAAGAAGAGTTGTGAGTTCAATTTGATAATTTGTACTTTATCATATTAGATGATTAAGTGATAAATTATAAGTATTTGTGGGACAAATATTGAAAACAAATTGGACCCATTATAAGGGCCATTTAGCCGTCCAAATGCAAAGGAAAAGGAGAGGAGATGCTTTGTTTTGTCTTTTGCTTTTTGTCCTACTTTTGCATGCAAAAGCACCATCATTACAAAGCATAAGATTGTTCTATTCAATGAGAAAAACTCTTCTCCTCTCCATGCATAGGGTGGCCGGCCATTTTGGTCTTTGGAACCCAATTTTGCTTTTCTCATTTTTGCTTATATTAGAGCATAAAAGGAAAGAGAAAATGGATGCATACATCTCCTAACTTCTTCTAATCACTCAATACTATTCTCTCTAAATATTCATCCTAATATTATACTAAGTGTTAGTAATAATATTATAACATATTATCAAGTGATACTAAGTTATTTCTAGATCAAAATACTTAGTATTTTTGGAGTGTTCTTGGGTGCATCTTTTAGGAGGTTTTCTACTTTGAAAACTCGGGTTTTTTGGAGGATCATCCTAAGCTAAAACTCAAGAAACAAAACTAGAAAGGAGTTCTAGTTTTGTGCCCAAATTCCTTTAAAAGAAAGGTATAAATTTCTAAACTTGTTAACAATGTAAATTTGTACTACATAGATCTTGCTAAATCAAATTAGAGTAATTTGATTTACACTAATATTTGATTAGTGAAAGGGATCCGATCCCTACACATACGACCAGTCGTACCCGATACGGCTGCACGTACCCCAAGTCCATACCGCAGGGTACTTCTTCTCCATTGTAACTGCCTCTTCGGGCAGAAAGAAAGGGAAGTGACTTTAGATCCAACACTATACAAGAAACATGAAACAAATTAGCACAAGTGAACAACATTTTGAGTAGATCAAATGAAGACAAAGAACAATGTACCTCTAATAACAAGCCAGGAGACACGATGGGGATCCTAGACCCCCCATCCATCTTCCGTGGCCTAACAGCATCCATGCAGAAACGGATGCACAAGCCTAAGGCTGGGGACACCCAGTCATATGCCCTGATTGCACTCCAGTCCAGAAGATACATCAACACCGAAGTAGCAGCCCGCTCGCCCTGCTCGCCGAAGTAAGCAGAGCTAACAAACCACCAGAGCCACATACGAGCATTCTGCTCGTCGCTCCAAGCCCCAGGACCATGCTGAGTCTTCCCCTCGAAGTACTCCATGATGTAGCTCGTCTTAACAGAGTTAGGCGCCTTTCCTTGATAAGGCACCTCCAAACCAGCACCGACAGCATCAAGCACCGCCCTATCGTCAATAGGCGGCGCAAAAGCAAAGTCCATATCACGGTCGCCAAAAGGTAGACCCGTGATAATAGCATACGAAGACAAGGTAATACCTGCCTCGAACCCCGGCAAATGGAACGTCGTGGTCGTGTCCCAGTATCGATCAAGGAACGCCCGAATGACCCTCAAGTTCGCCGTGGTACGCAAATCTATAATCTGGACCCAACGCGCGACCAACGGACCCAGGAAAGACCTATCTATCTTCTCTCTCGCCCCGGGAGACAAAACTTCTCGATATGCCCAAATGACGGACGAAATACCAGAAAACGTCCTCATGTATCCTACCTCGAGCCCACTAAGAGCCCGATGAGACAAATGACGAGCACGATCCGCCAACAGGGTGTGACCGTCCCAATTTTTCGCAAAAGGACGGTCAACACGCGGACCATGACTCGCACGACCCCTAGCACGAGACCCTGAAGCCTGTGAAGACTCACCCTCCTCCATGGCCTCTACCTCTCTCTCCTCCTCACCGATTGCACCACCAGGACGCCCACGGGTGCCCATGCCTCGCCCACGACCCCTCCGGGTCGGAAAATTAATGGATCCAGGAGAAGGATCCCTCGCACTAAAAGCACGACGCAAATTCGAACCACCAGGAGTCGTAGGCTCCTCAGCGCTAGAACCAGTACTCCGACGAGCACGAGCCCTCGTCGTAGGAGGTCCAGACCAATCCTCATCTGCAATATTCCAAGAACATAAGCACAAGACGAAGACACAGAAGTGACAACAATTCAAGAAAACACCCTATACAGAGCCCTTTTAGGCTCAATTCACAATTTGGTCGAAAGCCGCTCTATACACATCAAAATTCCAACTTGATGGTTTCTATACCCCACATTAACCTTCAATTACACCCCATAACGATCAATTGCATTTTGAACTTGCCGATCAAAAACCCCTAATTTTGACCTAAGTTCTCCGTTTTAATCGACTTTAAACCTCAATTTAAGGGACGATTACTAGCATTTTTCAAAAAGTAACACCATACACCTACTATACTAGCCGAGGGGAACCTATGGCGAAGTTTAATTGCAATTCCGAGACCGAAAATCCGGGTCCGATTTTTGGGTCGGGACCATTTCATACGAAATTGGTCTAAAAACGTCTCAAACCATGTGCATTTCGCACATATATTCAAGAACAACACGATACAAGGGAATGGTATCGTTCTCTAGTAATCAAACGGCGAATTTCAAGACAAAAGACGGTTTTTCATTAAAAACGCCTTTTCTACATTTCAAGAACGATCTAGCAATTTACAAAGTCAAGATACATAAAAACAAGTAAAATGGAGTCTTACCTTGATCCATTTTGAAGTAAAGCAAGAAAAAGAGCGAAAACGGTCTTGAAATCGCAAGGAATCGGTTTTAAGAGAGAAAAGTCGAAAATGGGAAAATGAAGTTAATACACGGTATTTCCGTGTTTTATAAGGAGAAAAAGCCCAAGACCTAATCGCAAGGACGCTTGCGATTTGGGGAAGGAACCGCAAGGACGCTTGCGATTCCAGCTTTGGGCATTTTCGTGTTTTTCCTATTTTCAGGTCTAATTTGGATTTATAATCCACCTGTAGCCCTTGTAGACACTTTCTCACGTTACGTCGCTCGGTTAAGGCGTCACCTAAAGTCCGCCACACTCTTAAACGAGTTTGAAGCACTATACACAACCTTTGCGTACACACTAAGCATAAGCATTTTCCTCGGACGATAATTCCCGGCGGACGTAAGCACTCTTTTACGAGATGAGCACCAACGAAAGCACTAGCACGAAGCATGAAGCATATACGCTCTTTGACGAGACCAAGCACGCACGCTCTTTTACGAGACAAGCAACAGCAATAGCACGCAAAGGTATTTAGCAGGCAGGCATGCCCTTACGAGTATGCAAGGACCGTCATGTCCCTAAACATGTTTGTCCCTCCCCGGATAAGCCCGGTTCGGAGTCCTAGTCTCACCCATGGACACATACTCCGTGCCGCTGATAGCATCGAGACTGTAATGGTCCGGATGTTGTCGTGTAGTTTGACTTTCGCTTTAGTCCTAAGCTCAGTCAAACTGGGGGCTCTGTAGATACCCAAATCTGCACCTCCCGCCAAAAACCCAGTGATGTAGTCATGGACTTTTATTGCATGCTTTTATGTTGACTTAAATGGTTCTAATTATGACGAATTCAAGTTAAATGATTTAAAATGCAAATGAGGTTTCTTTATGGGTCATCACTCTTAGTGTCTTTAGGTCTAGAGTCTAGCTTGTCTCGAGTTCAGGACCTAATCGGCGTGCGCACACCCCTTTCTAAACACATACTCTAATTGATCCTTTTACTTTAACAAGGTTCGATTCGATCCTCCTAAATCCCTGATTTTAGGCATAGTCTCTAAAACCACCTTTTAGGATTGGCAAACACCTAGGATAGCCTCACGGAATGTCCTATTTCACAAAAATACTACAAAATACACCCTTTTTGCTGTGGTTTCGGCCCAGAACCGAGCCCAAACCCATGTCTGGCCCGCTTCCCAAGGTCCAGGATAAACCCAAACAAACCCTAAATATCAGCCACAACAACGTAACTTAGAGCTCAAGCAAGATTATACCGTATATCCTAAAAGATAATTTGGAAATATACGGAATAAAGGGATAATGCCCGCCCTACCAATCGCAAGAGGCCTTGCGATTAGGGCAGGCAGCCGCAAGGTGTCTTGCGATTGCCCCAAGCTATCGCAAGGGTCCTTGCGATTCCTACGTCCGGTTTTATCCTCTAGGGTTTCCTAATTCTCGCCGAGCTCTACACTATAAATACGACCCCCCCTTCATTCGTTCAACACACAAATTTCAGAATACAATTCACATCCAAAAACACTCTCAAGCCTCACGCATAAACACCCTTAGAGTTCTCCACCTTCCTAGTGTTGAATTCTTCCCTTTGAAGCGAAGCGCTGCCGGTTTCCTAATTCGAGACAGGTAATACTTAATCCTACCATGGACTAGGGCTTTCTTTACTTCTTAGACTAGCAAGGGCCTACATTAGGCTCACCCCGACTTTGGTACGCGAGTCTGCTTTTCATAAGGCGGCCATGCACCTCGAATACACACCCTATTCGTAACACCTTTCCAAAGTCGCATAAACAACTGACCTCTCTAAAATAAATCAATGGCTAATTGAACTTTATTTTAATGCATGCATTTTAGCAAATCCTCTTATTGCATCTAAATTACTTAAAATGAATTCGTCATTAAACTGAACTGTTTTTATTAACAAGTTAAGCATGCTTAACTGAGGATTTTAAACAATCTCTTTTGCATTATTTTACATCTTTATCGCATTTGTACGTAGCGTATTACTTAGGCTCATGTATCATTCTTTGCATTGTTCTCAAGTCTAGTAGAGGCTATCTTTTGATAGGCTTTTCCAAAAGATCTTTCATAAAAACATTATTTTGATTTATGCTTTAGAAAAGTACCCTCACCCGAATCCGAATCTGGTTTCACAATAACCTTAGACGGATAGGTGTCGACGTGCCTTGAACTCTAAGACGTGTCTTTGAGCATGAGGACACGGAGGCGGGTTCTAAATTTCCCTCATAATTTAGTGGCGGCTCCAAAACAGTTTTAAAAGGTTTTTCTTATTAGTCTTTTTTAACTTTACGGCCCTAGCAAGACGTTGAGTGGTTCCATGGTCAGATCCCGGTACCTACAAGTTGACAGGCGATTAAAAATTTAAACGCCTGTCAACAGGCGATTATGTTTTTGTTTTGTACCAGCCGCCTTTTTGATTTTTCTTAAAAAATATCCAACTCAAACAAAATTAAACGCCTGTACACAGGCGATTTAATTTTGTGCACCCACAAAAACCAGCCAACCTCTATAAATACCAACCCACTTCATTCATTTCTAAACATCGGTTTTTCAACACACATACACTATTCACGAAATCCACTCAAAAATACCGTCTTTACATTTTCGAAAGGTAAACATTTTACCTACGGGCTGGACGTTTGAGACTCGGACAATGGGGTTACATTAACCCCAAACCCGATATTGGCACTAGCGAAGCCGTATTCGCAATACTGTAGCAATTCGGATTCATAATCCGTCTAAACCCCGCCAATATCGCATAAATAAACGACTCATTATCACTAAAGCAAACCGACGTCACTTTTATAATTATGCAAGTCCTCATTCATGCATTAAATAACGACTAGAATCACGGATCCAACACTAAATTGTACCGTTTCATAGAGTCTTTTAGCATGTCAAAACTGAGGGTTTTTCTGTACAAATTCTAATACGAGGTCGGAAAATAACGTCTATAGTAATAATTTAGTCAATAAATTATTATTTAACGTACATTTCCTATAGCAATATGTCATTATTTTGACAATTTACATTATTTATGCATTTTAATCGAGTCATACTTATTCGCACTTGTACGTAGCGTGACTTTTTAGCCCAAATATCGAAATTAAGCAAATGTTTTCAAATTAGTAGAGACTACTCTTATGTAGGCTTTTTGATTACTGTTTTCAAAATACATTTTGTCAAAACTTTCGAAAAGTAACCTCACTCCGAACCCCTTCTCTGGTTTCAAACCTCAGATTGATAGGTATCGACGCACCTTGAAATCTGAGACACTCGTGTCTTGTATTTCAAGACGCGTTGAATAGGTTCCAAATTCCTTTAATATTTGGTGGCGACTCCGAAAATACATTTTCAAAAAGGATCTTCTACTTTTCTTTTTGGTCACAAATTCATGCAATGATCTCCCCCATTTTTACAAAACTTCGCACTTTTTTCCTGCGAGGCGCATTCCGCTTCCCGGCGCCCCCGCACGGGGCGAGGGCGGGCGCGCGCAGGGCGTCGATAGGTTTTCCTCCCTTCCCGGTACCTTCACATACGACCTGAAAGTTCAGGCTTACACAGGACAGACTGGTTTCTACATGAATCAGACTCTTACTTACGTAATACACAGGATGTTGCTGCCCATCTAGTTCTCGCACCAAGACTGCACTAACAGAAGACTCTGTTACAGATAAATACACTATCAACGGCTCTCCCGCTTGGGCTCGACAAAGAATGTAGAGGACATGTACCGTTTCAAGTCCTGAAACGCTTTTTCGTGTTCTTCCCCCTAAAATAAATGCTTGTTTTTCCTCAACAGATCGTAGAATGGCTTGCATCTTTCTGAGGATCTGGATATGAATCTGGTCAGGGCTGCAACCCTGCCTGTCAGCTTATGTACGTTCTTGGGATTTTGAGGAGGCGTCAAGTTCATTATTGCTGTTAGCTGTTCAGGACTGACCTCTATCCCCCTCTACGTCACCATATAACCTAAGAATTTTCCTGCAGTAACACCAAAAGTACACTTTGTAGGAGTCAATTTCATATTGTACTTTTCCAATATTTCAAATGCCACGGCCAGGTCTCGTATATGATCTTCAGCTTTCTTGGATTTGACCACCATGTCGTCAATGTAGACTTCCATTATGTCTCCTGTAACACACGCGATTTTTACAAAAAATAAAAATATAAAATAAAGATCAAACGAATCTAAGGTGGCGGAAACACCTTAAAAACCGCGTAGTTAATTAAACTGAAAAGGGTTAAAAGAAATAAAATATAAAAGTTTACAAATCTCGAGGATTAAATACCTCTCAAAATAGAAACTAAAGTACTGAAATAAGATAATTTATCGTGACGCTCGCTAGCTCACTCTAAAACTCCCGTAGCCACTAGTACAAAAACCACTTACGGCTACGGTTAAAAAGCACATATGGCTACGGTTGTACAACCGTAGTAAATTAAGGCGTAGCCTTAAGTAAAGGACTTACGGCTACGGTTGTTCAACCGTAGCCATAAATACAAAAGGCTACGGTTGTTTAAATGAACCGAAGCTGTAAGTTAAGAAAAGGCTACGGTTGTTGTATACAACCGTAGCCAAAAGTGATAAAAGGCTACGGTTGCAAACAAATATCCGAAGCCATAACTTAATAAAAGGCTACGGTTGTAAACAAACAACCGAAGCCATTTTTGACTATTTTAATTAAAAAAAAATTAATAGCTACTTTTAATCTAAAAACCTCTATAATAGTAAAAATTCAAATTATATAAATTAATAGAAGTATTATACAATTAGTAATGGTTTTTTTTTAAATAATACAACTAACTTTCATACAAACTACATAACCTAAATACTAAAGAACCTAGTTCCGATCCACCACAACAGTAGCGATAAACCAGGTCCTAGCAGCCAGGAGACAACCACGGATACAGCAGCAATAAACCAGGTCCTACCAACATCAACAACATACCTCCAGCGACAACATAACGGCAGCATCGCACAATAGAAGACCAGACCACGATAGCAACAAACGCTTATCTCCACAACTATATCTTTCTTACTTCAGGCATAATTTTAATGATTCCACCCGCAAAGTCATGTTGAGTTCTGCTCCAAACTGAAATACCTCAGACGACTTTCGTGTCCTTGGATCTCTACCTCCATGCATATGTCTTCATTCTTTCATGTCCTTGGATTTCTACCTTCAGTCTGAAGAGGGCTATGACTTACTATTATGCGTCCTGCTTTTGGTGTCCAATCACCCATCGCGGCCTTATAATCGACGTGTATAGCTCAATGCTTTCTTCCGGAATAACGTACTTTAACCTGTCAAACTAATACCTGAATGAGGTGGCCCTTCCATCTCCATACTCTATTAACTTACGTTTCACCCTTCCTTTGTAGACTCTTCAAACTTAAAAGGGAAAAACACTGCAGAATTATACCACCAAATCAGCTGACAGCGAGTGACGTAAGTAGCAATAGCTCATTCAATTAACATATGGGTTCTGCGCAATATCAGTACCTCCATTGAGCGTACAGTATCAATTGCAACAGCAACAGTAGCTGCTGAATACCCGAAAGGCGAGAGAAATCCCCCATTTTTCTCTTTCTCATATTTGATAGCTTCATAATATATTCTACTCCTAGATACAATACCGAGTTGGAGAGCAGGTCCAAAAAGAGCCAGAAACGAAGCTCCAGTTCGGCTTTCGGTTTCTCGTAACCTTTGATGAACCCTGAAATCATGTCAAGTCTTAGTACACATGTGACGAAGAAATCAGACAAAATCGAGATACAGAGGAAAACTTACTCTTGCCAGTCATCTCGACCTGATAATGCATTCAGCACTACTTTTGCTTCATGACTACTATGTTTCCTTTACTTGTATTGAAGACCGTGGAACTCTTAGGCCGCTTCTTTTATCTTTCGTTAATGTTTTGACTACTGCTCTCGACTACCGTAGAACCAAATGAGCTTCTCAGTTCTGCGTGATCTCTCATGAAAACCGCTTCAGCTGAACCATCTTTGATGGAGAACCATTGTTCTTTTTCTTTCTCAAAGTGGTTCATAAATTCACTCAAATCATTGATAGTGGGCAGATGACCTGATTTACATTCATTCAAACGACTCGGCACATTAGAAACACTTTTAGATTTAAATTACGACTTAATACTGCATTTAGTCAAAAGTTTTAAGGTAGTAAGGATAGCTCACCCCACCCAGTTCCGCATCAAAACTAGGTAACTTCGGGATACCAAATGAGGAGTCATCAAATTGATGTTTCTTCACACCTTTGAAATATGGCGACAAGTCATCCAAGTTCTATACATAATTAGAGGCACAATATAAGTGTCACTAGCATACTTAGATGAAACATGGGCATGAAGGACTTGTTCTCTTCGACTTAAGCAGTTCGGAATCTCAAGTTTTCTGGTACTTTTGAATTAGTTTTGTTCAAGTTTTCTCAAAATTTTATGAAGTATTGATAGGTTAAGAAAAATAAGATGAGGAGAACAGGTCATAAACCAACGTAAAATTACGATTATCTTGGTCACAACCCACTACAATACACATCTACTACAACAAAAGAGCCTAAGAACTATCAAAAAATAGTTAGAGGCTAATCAAACTACGCTGCAGTTCATGCTTTTAAGTCGCAGCAAAAATCCTGATAATATATTAGCAAAACGACAATCAACTCAAAATCAACATCTAAACAACACTAATATTACAACAGACGAGAGACAAATTAAAAAAACTCATATAAATTATAACACCCCGTGTTAATTTAAATCAATAATTAGCCATCAAATACTAATTTCAAATCTTAAATCTAATCTTAACCTTTTAGCCTTACAAAATCTCTATTTTTGCAAAACTTTCGTTTTGTAAAATTTATCGACTTCTTTAAAACTTTTGAAAAATTTTGAATAATAAAATAAATATTTTAGTCTTAGAATTCAAAAGTAGAAATATTTCGAAAAATCGTCAAACGCGCACACATTAACTTTTATCGCTTTTCTCATAATTCACAAGTGCAAAACCATCTCATTTTCTTCTCCATTTGGCCGAGCCACTCTACCCTCTTTCTCTCTTTATTTTTCTTTCATTTTTATCCAAAAACACTCTAATTAAAACCCTAAATATTATTCTAATAATCTCTAGTATTATTTAGCTAATTAGTGGGTATATTGAAGCTTACTTATTTCGGGTTTTTGAAGGTGAAGACGGGTATACGGGTGAAGAACTTAACCTAGATAACGTAGTTGATCCGGATAACCTCTAGCTTGCCAAATCAAGGTGACTATTTATATCTCATTTTAACCTCTTTTGTAAATTAATTTGTTTTGTTATTATAATTTTATGAGTATAAAAATTATGTTAAAATATGTTAAACATCACTTGTCTGCACTTATATGTTTATGTGATGTATAAATAATGATAATAACTAAATAATCGTTTTACTAGAAATGTGTAGTAATATGTTAATATGTTTAGTTAAATTAATTTTGAGCATTTTTAATTATTGTTCATATGATTTATATGTTTATTTATGTTTTAGTTAAGTAGTAATCTTATATAAAAATTGTGTGAAATATTAACAATGAGTTTAAAGTGATTAAAAATCGAAAATGAAAATTTATGTATTTGTGTGTGTACTCACGGCATTTCCCATTTATTTTAATAAATTTTCACTTTTAATTTTGGCAAATAATATGTTGTGTTAAGTTAGTTTAAAATGGATGTTATTATGTTATAAAAATTAATTTAGGAAAATAAATTATAAGTTGTTAAAAATGAAAATTGTGTTCTTGAGCTTAGTTTTAGTGTTCATGATGTTCTTAAGTTTGTTCATGTGTGTTCATCATTTTTGTTCATTTTGATCTTGGTTATTTTAGGCGTGTTATTTATTGTTGTTTATGTTTAGTTATTATTTCATATTATGATAGTAGTATTACATAAATCAACTTACACTTTTTAGAAAAAAACTTTTAGAAAAATAAAGTTTATGTTTTAGTTTAAATTTTAGTTAAATGAAATTTTTAGAAAAATTTCATTTTAGTTTAAACCGTTTTAGTATAATTAGAATAATTAAAATATAAAGACTTTAAGCTAAAAACCGATAAAATGGAAAAATGAAAGTTTGGACACCACCATGAATTTGTCACGGCATTAGGCCTCATTTAGGGTCAAATTTTACTTTTATCACTTTTTAGTTTATTGTTAAAATAATTTAATTAGTAGTTAATAAGTTAGAATTAAGAAATTAAAAGAAATAAATGAATTTTGATGAAATACACATATCACACGACATACCATTAAAAATGGGCTAAATTTGATCAAAATGAAATTATCACTAAGTCACTAAAGTTTACTAGTTAATACAATTGAATTTTTGTATAAATCGATTTCGTTATAAATGAAATATATTAAACCGATAAAAAAATGTAACCGTTAGAAAAATGAATCAAATCGTGTGCTACTGCCTTTGCAAATATTGGACTGTTGGACTTGGACATACGGACTAAATGAATCATCCACGATACAATTATTTTAAAAATGAAAATCACTAAATTTAGTAAATAGACGACTAAATTTAACTAAGTCTCATTTTAAAATAAATATCGATTATCACTTTTTAGAAACCGAACTTAACGACTTTAAAACTAGATTTTTAAACTTAGTGACTAAGTTAGGATGTGAATAGTGACCGATTTGAATAGTGACCGATGTGAATAGTGATTGAAATGAATAGTGATTGAGATGAATAGTGAACGATGAATAGTGACTGAGATGAATAGTGACAAGTGAATAGTGATTGATGAATAGTGACCTAGATGAATAGTGTCGATGAATAATAAATCGGGACGAAACTTGTTAAGCAAGTAACGTCCCAAATTTCAAGAAGGTGAATAGTACCCGGGACGAAACTTGTTGAACAAGTAATGTCCCAAAACCTATTTTAATGGAATTTGAGGTGACTTGTTGAACAAGTTATCTTTTCAAATCCCGAGACGTGAATAGTGAAAAATTCACGAAACTTGTAAAACAAGTTACGTCTCAAAATTCAAAGATATTTCAAATTTCAAAATTTGAAATATTGGAAATAATTGAATATTTTACTAAGTATAGAAAAATTGAAAATGAATAAGTAAATGACTTAAGGTGTTTTGAAAAACACTTAAATAAAATTGGACATACTAATAAACGTATTAACGTAAAAATCTAAAAACGTTAATAATTAACAACACTTCAAATAATAAACGAACATGTTATGTGATAATATGAAACCGAATACAAATACTTAAACGTTTGACGATGAGACTAGGAAAGTCTAGTAACATGTGATATGTAATATCAAATAAATAAAAAATCTTGAGTAAGTTAAATAAAAGGTCAAACGCTTGAGCCTCCGATATGATAACGTCAATCGTAAGTGAAGTGGGGTTAAGATAGTCTTGTGCGGATACCACTATCTCGGTCTCTGACATGGGTCATCCCGGTTAGTGTGGTTAAGCCGGCAGCATTATTGCTTAGCATCCTGCCCATGCCTTTGTGCTTTAAGTCGCAATGCCTAAGCCGTACAAGATAATGAATATGCCAACTCTTTTGGGTCGGTCTTTAGGAAATAGTCGTTTTATTCAGAGTTAAGGTGCTCTATGAATAGCATAGCCTACTCTTAACGAGAATACTCATATATGCATATTAGACTTGGGTGTAATTCACCTTATTTCGCTAGGGGTAATAGGGCCATCGCAGCCTCATGGAGTGTTTTATCGGCTTTATGGATTTGGGTCGATATGTGATTTTGTCTCCTTGCCGCGTTTCGTTCTTAGTGGGCGCGACGCTAGCATTCGTTCTTGCCCTGCGTAAAGATTACTTGACGGGATTGTATCTGAAGTTCGAATCATTTCGAACACTAGAAGATGAGATGCAAGTACTATAGTATTCGGCGTGGTTTACGAGTCGAGTAAGTCGCTGCACTATGGTAGTGAGATGCAAGCGACTAGAGTACAATAGCCTACTCAGTGGTCAGGCTCGTAAGCAGTATGTGTTGTTTGATTAAATGAGAATGAGTGCGTACAATCTTTGAAAACTAATGACCACAAATTTCTGAAGTGAATCGAGTTTGCATGATGTGAATGATACAATATTTATGTTTGTTTGCGATCTGATATCGCTTCGTAATCCTATTTGATATCTTTGTGACACTATTGCTATGCTATTATCTGTTATTTGTTTTCATAACTGAATATCATGCTTATATGATTTATCGCTTTAAACTGCATGCTTATTATGACTTATATGTCTTTATATGCTATGTGTAATAAGCATGTTTTTGTTTTTATCATAATGTTATAATTATAAAGCGATAGTAATAAACCAAAGTAATTGAAATCGAGGGTAAGTATGAGCATAGCAAGTCACTTTGTCAGCTCGTAATCCACCCCATCGATTTATTGTGCGGGATAGCAATGGGCCGGAGCTGGATTTTGGACGGGGCCACGAGATGTTTTTATGCTTTACTTTTAGTTGCTTTTCGAGAGATATGTAATATATAACGTGTAACAACCTGGTTTTTCGTCGACTTTAATTACTAAGGCGGAAATTAATTAAGTCTTAAACCAGCGTTATTAATTATACATAAAACCCAAAATGTTACATCGTAATCCAAAAGTTGAATAAAACAACTCTGTGTACGGAAATTTAAAAGAGTAGCGTCTTATATATTACAAATCTCTCGCAAATGACATAAAGTAAAGCGTAAAAACGTTGCATGGCCCCGTCCAAAATCCAACTTCTACCCATGATTACCTGCACAATAAAGCGATGGGGATGCTCACGAGCGGACAGTGACTTGCTATGCTCATACTTACCCTCGATTTCAATTACTTTGGTTTAATATTATCGCTTTATAAACATAACATTATGATAAAACATAAACATGCTTAATACAATTAGCATGTAAAGACATATATGTCATAATAAGCATGCGGTTAAAGCGATAAATCATATAAGCATGATATTCAGTTATGAAAGCAAATAACATATAATATCATAGCCATAGTATCACAACATATCGGCAATATTACAAAGCGATATCAGATCGCATACATACATACGTATCGTATTGTTCTCATCATGCACTGATTCACTTCGTAAACTTGTGGTCTTTAATTTTCAAGATGGTACACACTCGTTCTCATTTAATCAAACAACACACAACACATATCGCTTTAGCCCGACCAATCGAGTTGGCCATTGTACTCTAGTCGCTTGCATCTCACTACCATAGTGCAGCGGCTTACTCGACTCGTAAACCACGCCGAATACTATAATACTTGCATCTCATCCTCTAGTGTTCGAAATGATTCGAACTTCAGATACAATCTCGTCAAGTGATCTTTACATGTGGCAAGAACGAATGCAAGTGTCGCGTCCAATAAAGATGAAACACGGCAAGGAGACAGAACCGTAAAGCGCATATGCACATAATGTTACGGTGGCCCTGATAACTTTAGCGAAATAGAGTGAATTAAACCCTAGTCTAGTACATGTACATTAGTATCCACGTTAAGAATGGGCCACGCTAATCGTAGAGCACCTTAACTCCAGATAAAACGACCACTTCCTAAAGCCTGTGGCAAAAACCATGGCGTATTCATTATCTTGTCCGGCAATGGCGACCGCCACAAGACTATCTTAAACCCACTTCACTTACGATTGACGTTTTCATATCTGAGGCCCAAGCTTGACCTTTTATTTAAACTTACTCAATATTTATTATTTATTTGATATTTACATATCGCATGTTACTAGACTCTCCTAGTCTCAGCGTCGAACGTTTTATTTGAATTGTAGGTTTCATATGATCACATAACACATTCGTTTATTATTTGAAGTGTTGTTAATTATTAACGTTTTTAAATTTCTAATTTGATATGTTTATTAATATGTCAAATTTTATTTAAGTGTTTTTCAAACACTTTAAGTTATTTACTTATTCATTTTAAATTTTCTATACTTAGTAAAATTTTCAATTATTTTCAGTATTTCACTATTCACTTTTCACTATTCACTATTCACTATTCACTATTCACTTTTCACTATTCACCGTATTTTTATACGTATTCCTATTTTTATACTTCGTATTCTATACGTATTTTTATACTTATACGTATTCTTATACTTGTACGTATTTTTATATTTATACTTATTTTTATACTTAAGGTATTTTAGTATAATACTAAACTTGTTTTTATTTTCTAAGTACAAATTTCTAGTTTCAAAGTCGTTAGGTTCGTTTTGTACTTAGTGATTTTTGAAAATATTCTAAAAGTCTAGTTTTAAAAACGTTAAGTTCGGTTTGTAAAAAGTGATAATGATATTCATTTTAAAATACTAGTTTTAAAAATGTTAAGTTCAATTTGTAAAAAGTGATAATGGTATTCATTTTAAATTAAGACTTAGTTAAATTTAGTCGTCTATTAACTAAATTTAGCGATTTTCATTTTAAAAGATAATAGTATCGTGGATGATTCATTTATAGTCCGTATGTCCAAGTTCAATAATCCA
The DNA here is from genome assembly GCA_023091065.1 of Dianthus caryophyllus. Taxonomy (NCBI): domain Eukaryota; kingdom Viridiplantae; phylum Streptophyta; class Magnoliopsida; order Caryophyllales; family Caryophyllaceae; genus Dianthus; species Dianthus caryophyllus. Next base: position 2,213,542 of record JALGRB010000018.1, read on the forward strand.
ATAGCAAAGGTAGTAACACACGATTTAATTCATTTTTATAACGGTTACCCATTTTTATCGGTTTAACATAATTCATTTATAATTAAAACGATTTATACAAAAATTCAATTCTAATTACTATTTAACTTTAGTGACTTAGTGATAATTTCATTTTGGTCAAATTTAGTCAATTTAAAAGGTAATGTCGTGTGGTATATCTATATGTTACAAAATTGGTTTATTTCTTTTAATTTCTTTATTCTATTTATTAACTACTAATTAAATTATTTTAACAATTAAACTAAAAAGTGATAAAAACAATTTTAACATTAAAAATGTCCAAAATGCCGTGAGCATGTATACTAGTATTCTAAATTTCATTTTTTTTGATTTTAACGGTTTTTAGCTTAAAGTCTTTATAATTTAATTATTCTAATTATACTAAAACGTTTTAAACTAAAATGAAATTTACTAACAATTTCATTTATATTTATGAATAGTGTTTTTCAACACTTTAACTTTCTAACTTTTTAATCTAAAAGATTTATAATGTTTTAGTTGATTTATAGTATAATACTAAGTGATATATAAAACAATAACTAAACATAAACATAAATTATTAACAAACATAAATTAAAATGAAATCAAAATGAGTAACAAGTATGAACATCAACATGAATAACTCAAGAACACACATGAAGAACTCAAGAACAACTCAAGAACACTTATTTCGATTTTAATAATTTATAATTCGTTTTCCTAATTTAGTTTTTTTTTCATAGGAACATCCATTTTATACTAACTTAACACTACATATAATTTACAAAAATTAAAAGTGAAAATTTAGTAAAAAAAATGGTATATGTCGTGTGACATATTTATGAATATACAATTTCTATTTTTCATTTTTAATCACTTTAAATTCATTTTTAATATTTCACATAATTTTTACATATAACTACTACTCAATTAAAACATAACTAAACATAAAAATCATATGAACATAAATTAAAAATGCCCAAAAATAAATTAACTACACATGGTATCATTTTACTACAACTAATCTATTATCAATATAACTTATTTATTATCATTTTATTATACTTCACCTAAACATACAAGCACACAATCATGATGTTTAACATATTTAACATAAAAATCATACTCATAAAATTATAATAACAAAACAAACTAATTTACTAAAAAGATAATATAAGACATAGTTAGTCACCTTAATCGGTAAGTTTATTGGTTGTCCGGATCGATTATATTATCTAGGTCCAAAGCTTCACCCTCAAACCCGTCTTCACCTTCAAATAAAACCCGTAAATATTAAGCTCCAAATACCCACTAATTAGCTAAAATATACTAGAGATTATTAGAATAATATTAGTGTTTTTATTTAAGAGGTTTTTGTAATAAAATGGAAGAAAATCAAAGGGAGAAAAGGAGGAAGTATACTCGGCAATTTTGGAGGAAATAAGGGTGTATTTTTGCACTTGTGAATTATGAAAATGATGTTAGTAAAATGTTAGGTTAAATGAATTAGATATGTTTTGGTTTTTAATGAAATATAAAGTTTAATTAAATGAAATTAGGGGACCAAATTATTCAACTAGCCAAATTAAGTCTTACATTACTATTTAGTGTAGAATTTGTCTATTTTGTGTTTTAAAATGTTTTCCTCGAATTTGGTCAGCTTTTAAAAGCTCAAGGCCAAAAGCGATAAAAGTTAATGTGTGCGCGTTTGACGATTTTTCGAAATATTTCTACTTTTGAATTCTAAGACTAAAATATTTATTTCATTATTCAAAAATTTTAAAAAGTCTTAAAGAAGTCGATAAATTTTACAAAACACAAGTTGTGCAAAAATAGAGATTTTGGAAGGTTAAAAGGTTAGGATTTGATTTAGGATTTGAAATTAGAAATTGATAGCTAAATATTGAATTAAATTAACACTGGTGTTACAAACCTCCCCCTTAGAAAAGTTTAGATCCTAAACTTGAATGAAGATTAGGATTTTCACCTGAGATAAACAAATTTCTGGTATTTCTCCTTCATAGAGGCTTCGGTCTCCCAAGTTGCTTGTTCAGTCAATTGACCTTTCCATAGCACCTTCACTAAGGGAACCGTCTTCCGCCTCAACCTCTTGGTTTCTCGTGCTAGAATCTTGACAGGTCTCTCGGAGTATAGTAAATTAGGCTCAACTGCGATCACGTCAGGAGTAATGATATGACTTGGGTCACTCCTGTATCGCCTCAGTTGGGAAACGTGAAACACGTTGTGAACCTTCGACAAATTGGGTGGTAATGCTAGGCGATAGGCTACCTCACCAATCGCTTGCTATCTCATATGGTCCCACATATTTAGGACTCAATTTTCCTTTCAAACCGAAACGTCGGACCCCCTTCATGGGTGATACTTTCAAGAACACATGATCGCCGACTTCGAATTCAATAGGTCGGCGATGCTTGTTGGCATACATCTTCTGACGGTCCTGGGCCGCTTGTAGTCGTTCACGAATGATTTTGATGTGTTCAATCTGGTCTTGAATAACCTCTGGTCCAGTACCCACGTTATCACTAGCATCGTCCCAACAGACTGGGCTACGACACTTCCTCCCGTAGAGTGCCTCAAATGGGGCACAACCTAAGCTTGCATGGAAGCTATTGTTGTAGGAGAATTCAATCAAAGGTAGACTTTTCTCCCAATTCTCGTTGAATTCTAAAGCACATGCCCTGAGCATGTCTTCAACCGTTTGGATAGTTCGCTCAGTTTGACCATCAGTTGCAGGGTGGAAAGCGGTGCTCATCTTCAGTTGGCTTCCCAACGCTGCCTGGAGTTTGTCCCAAAAGTGAGAGGTGAATCTCGGATCCCTGTCCGAGATAATGTCTAGCGGTACACCGTGTAGTCGAATCACCTCCTTCTCATAAGCCTTAGCTAGCTCTTCAAGGCTCCAAGTGTCTTTGATTGGTAGAAAGTGGGCCGATTTGGTCAAGCGGTCCACTATTACCCAAATCGCATTATTGCTTGGTGAGTTCTTGGCAAGCTCGTTATAAAATCCATGGAGATGGAGTCCCATTTCCCAAAGAAATGTCCAAAGGTTGTAGTAGTCCCCCAGGTCGTTGATGTTCAAACTTCACCTTTTGGCAGATTAAGCATTTCGCAACGTACTCGGCAATCTCTGCTTTCATGCCTACCCACCAGAACCTCAGCTTTAAATCTTGGTACATCTTATCAGAACCTGGATGTATGGAGTATCGTGTACTATGTGCCTCGTCGAGATCCTTCTCTTTAAAGCGGTACATCGGGCACACACCACCTTTCTTTGAATCTCAAACTCCCGTCAGGTTTAATCTCAAACCCTACTCGGTTTCCTGAAGGAATTTCCCTTCTGATTTTTACGAGTTCTTCATCCTCCCATTGTAGAGCTCTAATCTCGTGATATAACTCCGGCTCTGCGACCATTGCGTTCAAATCAGCATCGTCAGACTGAACCAACTCTAAGTTCATTCTCTTGAAGTCTCTGACAATACCAGCCGGAATTTCCCAAATGTTGCCAAGGGTATGCGTAGTCTTTCTACTCGTGAGCGTCGAGAACGACGTCGCTTTACCCTCATGGTACAAGAGTTCAATCTTATAGTCCTTGATCGCTTCTAACCATCGGCGTTGTCTCATGTTGAGTTCCTTCTGCGTGAAGATATATTTCGTGCTTTTGTGGTCCGTGTAGAACTTGATACTCACTCCGTAGAGGTAATGACGCCTTGATTTTCAAAGCAAACACCACAATTTGCTAATTCTAGGTCATGAGTTGGGTAGTTTCGTTCATGAACCCTTAACTGCCTTGACGCATAAGCAATGACCTTCCCTTGTTGCATCAGTACGCAACCCAGGCCATTCAATGAGGCGTCATCAGACTTCATACTGTCTCCATCCGTAGGGAGAGCTAAGGCGAGTACTGTGGTAAGCCTTGTCTTGAGTTCCCGAATGCATTCTCGCACTCGCCGCTCCATATGAATTTGGATTCTTTTTGTAGCGACTTTGTCATTGGTCGTGCTACCTTAGAGAAATCAAACGAACCTCCTGTAGTATCCCCGCCAATCCTAAAAGTCACGTATTTCGATTATATTTGTGGGAGCCTTCCATTCTTTCATCAAGGCCGATCTTTGCAGGATCTACCATCACTCCGTCCTTTGAGATGACGTGACCCAGGAATGCTACCTTCTCGAGCCAAAATTCGCACTTAGAAAATTTAGCATACCACTTATATTTCCTCAGTATTCCCAGAATGATACGTAAATGTTTCTCGTGTTCTGCCCCGGTCTTGGAATAAATTAGGATATCATCAATGAATACAACCACGCATATGTCTAAGTACTCGTGGAAGGTCCTGTTCATTTGATCCATGAACACTGCTGGTGCATTTGTCAAACCGAAAGGCATAACCTTGAATTCGTAGTGACCATATCTGCTTCAGCGGTCTTACGGATGTCGATTCCCTAACAGCGATCTGATGATAACCTGACCTCAGGTCGATCTTAGAAAACACTCCCGCGCCTTTTAGCTGATCAAAAAGGTCGTCAATCCTTGGCAGAAGGTAGCGGTTCTTAATGGTCACTTTGTTTAATTCCCTGTAGTCGATGCAGAGTCTCATACTGCCATCCTTCTTCTTCACAAAGAGGACCGGTGCTCCCCAGGGTGAGACACTCGGTCTTATGAAACCCTTTTCAATCATTTCTTCCAGTTATTTCTTTAATTCCTGTAGTTCTACCGGTGCCATCCTATAGGGTGCCTTTGAGATTGGGGCCGTGCCTGGCACAAGACCGATGGAGAATTCAACGTCACGAGCAGGTGGCAAGCCTGGTAAGTCTTCTGGAAAAACGTCAGGGAATTCCCGTACCACGTGAATACCTTCGATATCCACGCTTTCCTTGACCTCATTGACGCTGCATAGGTACACTTGGTGTCCTTTTCTTTCTAGCCGCTGTAGTTGTAACATGGAGATGATTTTCGCCCCCTTAATTGGCGAAGTCTTCTGATAAGTGACTCTAGTCCCTGTAGGATGCTTCAAGTGAATTTTCCGATCTCGGCACTCGAACAACGCATGATACTTAGTCAACCAATCGATCCCCAGAATGACGTCGAACTCCGGCATGTCAAAAAGAATAAGGTCGGAAGGGAAGATTGTTTTATGGATTGTGATTGGAGTTTCTTTGAATATTTTGGAACATTTGAAAATTTTTCCGTTTGGTAAAGAAATATTTGCGTTGATTGATTCGGATTTTGTGAGATTAGCCTTTGAAACAAATTTAGAAGATACAAAGGACAATGATGCCCCGGTGTCAAATAAAACGACAGCGTTCCACGAGTTTATAGGAAAAATACCAGTGATGACGTCTGCCTCAGGTGACTCTTCTGCCTCGGCCTCTGTGAGTACATAAACTCGACCCTGTACCACAACAGATTGTGGTACCCCCGCAACAGGTGCCGTGTTCTGGTTGTTGGGGCATACATTCGACTTATGCCCTACCATCTTGCATTTGAAACAGGTGATTGGCAGACCATTGCACTGCCTCCCCTCATGTAGAGCCTTGCGGCATATACGACAATTCCCCGGTGCGGCCCTTGGTTGAGGAGCCCTTCCTGCAACCATGGCTCTCTCGTTGTTCCCAGCAGGAACCCTGTTTTGGAACGCAGGCCTCTGAAAATTTTGCCTCTTTGAATCGGGCGTTGGTAGTTCGGCTTCGAATGAAGCTTCGACTGCGTGACACTAAGGCACAAACACCTTCTTCTTCTTTTCACCTTTTCTAACTCCGGAGAAGCCCATAGGCTACATGCGCATTCATACGCCGCGACAGCGGTATTGTAGGTGTTGGTACTCATGTGGAGTACGCATAGTGTTGGACATATTGCGCAGATACCTGCAGGTCATGGCCCTTTCGTTGGGAGCGATCGCACCCCAAATTTGGCCACGGTGTTGAAATTTTGCGGTGTATTCTTGGAGTGTCATGTCTCCCATCTTAAGAGTTATGAACTCCTCTTCCTTCCGACAACCGAGCTCATACCCAGTACTTCTCCTTGATTTTCGTGAACTCGTACCATGTGAGCGTGGCGTCGAGGCTCGTTGGTCCTGACCACGTTCCACCAATCATTCGCCTCGCCTTTCAAGTAGTAGGCGGCGATGTTTACCCTATCCTCTGGAGGTGTCCTGCTTAGGTCCATCAGCTTTTTCATCTCTTCTAGCCAATTCGTGAGATCGATAGGGTTACTTGAACCCGAGTATTCTTGTGGTCGATGACGTGAAACACGATCAAACGCGCTTGGATGATGTTGGCGGTTTGCGTTGTCCGTGGCTATTTCTGCCAAACGGATCAAAGATTCTTCTGCCAGGAGGTGTCTTTCCTCGTCTGTCATTGGAGGTGCAGCCATTCTGAAAGAATTAAGACGTGAAGGAATTTATTAGTATTGCGAGAGGTTAGAAGACATGCTTATCATTGATAGCTTTTACTTGAAAGTAAATGCAATAACGGCAGTTATGCAAGTAAGCACAGAAGTTAGGTATTTTATTTCATTGAGATGTAATTTTTGGTTACATCGGTTTTAGGATTTTAAAATGTATCTAGTACATTTTCTTAGGAAGGATATAAAAGTAGGAGAGAGGGAGAATGTATTTTTGTGGAATTGGTTATGAATTTAACAGATGTCTTCACTCCGTGCCGTCTGGTACTCCTTCGGTGCTTCGATCCTCGGGAATTGAATTATTATTTAGATTTTATATCCGAGGATAGTTGTTAGTTTTTGTCAGTCACTTCAGCAAGTAGCAAGCATACGATAGTTAGTGTATTTTATTTTGAGGGAAGTAGTTAGTTATTTAAAAATCCTTAGCCTATGGTCGGTCCTTAAGGTTTCTACCCATCCTCACATTTTAAAGCGATTTTAAGTTTATTATTTAAGTGATCTAATAAAGAAAAATCTAATTTATTATTTGATCCTAGTAGTCTTGCGGTTTAACTTATTAATATGTTAACTCGCCCAGGTGTCTCTCGTTAGGTAAGCATAAATCGCATTAGGCAATTCATGTTACGGTCACGAGTCAGCTCTGATACCAACTGTAACAACCTGGTTTTTCGTCGACTTTAATTACTAAGGCGGAAATTAATTAAGTCTTAAACCAGCGTTATTAATTATACATAAAACCCAAAATGTTACATCGTAATCCAAAAGTTGAATAAAACAACTCTGTGTACGGAAATTTAAAAGAGTAGCGTCTTATATATTACAAATCTCTCGCAAATGACATAAAGTAAAGCGTAAAAACGTTGCATGGCCCCGTCCAAAATCCAGCTTCCGGTCCATGATTACCCTGCACAATAAACTGATGGGGGGATGCCACTAGCTGACAAAGGACTAGCTATGCTCATACTTACCCTCGATTTCAATTACTTTGGTTTAATATTATCGCTTTATAAACATAACATTATGATAAAACATAAACATGCTTAATACAATTAGCATGTAAAGACATATATGTCATAATAAGCATGCGGTTAAAGCGATAAATCATATAAGCATGATATTCAGTTATGAAAGCAAATAACATATAATATCATAGCCATAGTATCACAACATATCAGCAAGATTACAAAGCGATATCAGATCGCATACATACATACGTATCGTATTGTTCTCATCATGCAGACTCGATTCACTTCAGAAACTTGTGGTCTTTAATTTTCGAAGATGGTACACACTCGTTCTCATTTAATCAAACAACACACAACACATACTGCTTACGAGCCTGACCACTGAGTTGGCCATTGTACTCTAGTCGCTTGCATCTCACTACCATAGTGCAGCGGCTTACTCGACTCGTAAACCACGCCGAATACTATAATACTTGCATCTCATCCTCTAGTGTTCGAAATGATTCAACTTGATACAATCTCGTCAGTGATCTTTACATGTGGCAAGAACGAATGCAAGTGTCGCGTCAATAAAGACGAAACACGGCAAGGAGACAGAACCGTAAAGCGCATATGCACATAATGTTACGGTGGCCCTGATAACTTTAGCGAAATAGAGTGAATTAAACCCTAGTCTAGTACATGTACATTAGTATCCACGTTAAGAATGGGCCACGCTAATCGTAGAGCACCTTAACTCCAGATAAAACGACCACTTCCTAAAGCCTGTGGCAAAAACCATGGCGTATTCATTATCTTGTCCGGCAATGGCGACCGCCACAAGACTATCTTAAACCCACTTCACTTACGATTGACGTTTTCATATCTGAGGCCCAAGCTTGACCTTTTATTTAAACTTACTCAATATTTATTATTTATTTGATATTTACATATCGCATGTTACTAGACTCTCCTAGTCTCGATCGAGCGTTTTATTTGAATTGTAGGTTTCATATGATCACATAACACATTCGTTTATTATTTGAAGTGTTGTTAATTATTAACGTTTTTAAATTTCTAATTTGATATGTTTATTAATATGTCAAATTTTATTTAAGTGTTTTTCAAACACTTTAAGTTATTTACTTATTCATTTTAAATTTTCTATACTTAGTAAAATTTTCAATTATTTTCAGTATTTCACTATTCACTTTTCACTATTCACTATTCACTATTCACTTTTCACTATTCACCGTATTTTATACGTATTTTTATACGTATTCCTATTTTTATACTTCGTATTCTATACGTATTTTTATACTTATACGTATTCTTATACTTGTACGTATTTTTATATTTATACTTATTTTTATACTTAAGGTATTTTAGTATAATACTAAACTTGTTTTTATTTTCTAAGTACAAATTTCTAGTTTCAAAGTCGTTAGGTTCGTTTTGTACTTAGTGATTTTTGAAAATATTCTAAAAGTCTAGTTTTAAAAACGTTAAGTTCGGTTTGTAAAAAGTGATAATGATATTCATTTTAAAATACTAGTTTTAAAAATGTTAAGTTCAATTTGTAAAAAGTGATAATGGTATTCATTTTAAATTGAGACTTAGTTAAATTTAGTCGTCTATTAACTAAATTTAGCGATTTTCATTTTAAAAGATAATAGTATCGTGGATGATTCATTTATAGTCCGTATGTCCAAGTTCAATAATCCAATAGCAAAGGTAGTAACACACGATTTAATTCATTTTTATAACGGTTACCCATTTTTATCGGTTTAACATAATTCATTTATAATTAAAACGATTTATACAAAAATTCAATTCTAATTACTATTTAACTTTAGTGACTTAGTGATAATTTCATTTTGGTCAAATTTAGTCAATTTAAAAGGTAATGTCGTGTGGTATATCTATATGTTACAAAATTGGTTTATTTCTTTTAATTTCTTTATTCTATTTATTAACTACTAATTAAATTATTTTAACAATTAAACTAAAAAGTGATAAAAACAATTTTAACATTAAAAATGTCCAAAATGCCGTGAGCATGTATACTAGTATTCTAAATTTCATTTTTTTGATTTTAACGGTTTTTAGCTTAAAGTCTTTATAATTTAATTATTCTAATTATACTAAAACGATTTAAACTAAAATGAAATTTACTAACAATTTCATTTATATTTATGAATAGTGTTTTTCAACACTTTAACTTTCTAACTTTTTAATCTAAAGGATTTATAATGTTTTAGTTGATTTATAGTATAATACTAAGTGATATATAAAACAATAACTAAACATAAACATAAATTATTAACAAACATAAATTAAAATGAAATCAAAATGAGTAACAAGTATGAACATCAACATGAATAACTCAAGAACACACATGAAGAACTCAAGAACAACTCAAGAACACTTATTTCGATTTTAATAATTTATAATTCGTTTTCCTAATTTAGTTTTTTTTTCATAGGAACATCCATTTTATACTAACTTAACACTACATATAATTTACAAAAATTAAAAGTGAAAATTTAGTAAAAAAAAATGGTATATGTCGTGTGACATATTTATGAATATACAATTTCTATTTTTCATTTTTAATCACTTTAAATTCATTTTTAATATTTCACATAATTTTTACATATAACTACTACTCAATTAAAACATAACTAAACATAAAAATCATATGAACATAAATTAAAAATGCCCAAAAATAAATTAACTACACATGGTATCATTTTACTACAACTAATCTATTATCAATATAACTTATTTATTATCATTTTATTATACTTCACCTAAACATACAAGCACACAATCATGATGTTTAACATATTTAACATAAAAATCATACTCATAAAATTATAATAACAAAACAAACTAATTTACTAAAAAGATAATATAAGACATAGTTAGTCACCTTAATCGGTAAGTTTATTGGTTGTCCGGATCGATTATATTATCTAGGTCCAAAGCTTCACCCTCAAACCCGTCTTCACCTTCAAATAAAACCCGTAAATATTAAGCTCCAAATACCCACTAATTAGCTAAAATATACTAGAGATTATTAGAATAATATTAGTGTTTTTATTTAAGAGGTTTTGTAATAAAATGGAAGAAAATCAAAGGGAGAAAAGGAGGAAGTATACTCGGCAATTTTGGAGGAAATAAGGGTGTATTTTTGCACTTGTGAATTATGAAAATGATGTTAGTAAAATGTTAGGTTAAATGAATTAGATATGTTTTGGTTTTTAATGAAATATAAAGTTTAATTAAATGAAATTAGGGGACCAAATTATTCAACTAGCCAAATTAAGTCTTACATTACTATTTAGTGTAGAATTTGTCTATTTTGTGTTTTAAAATGTTTTCCTCGAATTTGGTCAGTTTTAAAAAGTCAAGGCGTCAGCGATAAAAGTTAATGTGTAGCGTTTGACGATTTTTCGAAATATTTCTACTTTTGAATTCTAAGACTAAAATATTTATTTCATTATTCAAAAAATTTTAAAAAGTCTTAAAGAAGTCGATAAATTTTACAAAACACAAGTTGTGCAAAAATAGAGATTTTGGAAGGTTAAAAGGTTAGGATTTGATTTAGGATTTGAAATTAGAAATTGATAGCTAAATATTGAATTAAATTAACACGGGGTGTTACATAACGCTACTCCTTTAAATTACCGTATTTAGAGTTGTTTTATTCAACTCTTGAACGATGTTGTAACTTTTGGGTTTTATTGTATAATTAATGACGCTGGTTTAAGACTTTATTAATTTCCGCCGTAGTAATTAAAATCGACTGAAAGCTACAGTTGGTATCAGAGCTGACTCGTGACCGTAACATAAATTGCCTAATGTGATTTATGCTTACCTAACGAGAGACACTTGGGCGGTACAAACATATTAATATGTTAACCCACAAGACTACTAGGATCAAATAATAAATTAGATTTTTCTTTTGTTAGATCACTTAAATAATAATTTGAAATCGCTTTAAAGTGTGAGGATGGGTAGAAACCTTAAGTACCGACCATAGGCTAAGGACTTTTAATTAGCGAACTACTACCCTCAAAATAAAATACACTAACTATCGTATGCTTGCTACTTGCTGAAGTGACTGACTAAAACTAAAACTATCCTCGGATATAAAATCTAAATAATAAATTCAATTCTCGGAGATGGGAGCATCGAAGGAAGTACCAGACTGCACGGAGTGAAGACATCTAATAAATTCATAATCAATTCCATAAAAATACACTCTCTACCTTCTACATTTTTCTATCTTCCTCAGAAAATGTACTAGATGCATTTCAATGGAATGAAGTATCTAACTTCTGTGCTACTTGCTTGACTGCTGTTATCACTTTTATTTCAAATAAATTCTATCAATGTCAAGCATGCTTTCTAACATCCCGCAATGCCAATAATTTTCTTCACGTCTTAATTCTTTCAGAATGGCTGCTCCTCAAATGACGAACGAAGAGAGACAAATTCTGGCCGAAGAATCTCTAATCCGTTTGGCTGAAATAGCCATGGACAACGCGAACCGCCAACATCAGCCGAGCGCGTTCGACCGTTTCTCTCGTCATCGACCATCAGTATACTTGGGTTCAAGTGACCCTACCAAGCTCACTAACTGGCTCGAAGAAATGAAGAAGCTCATGGATCTGAGCAAGACACCTCCGGAGGAGAGGGTCAACATCGCCGCTTACTATCTGAAGGGCGAGGCTAATGGTTGGTGGAATGTGATCAGGACCAACGAGCCTGACACTACGTTCACCTGGAACGAGTTCACCGTGAAAATCAAGGAGCGATACTTCGGGTATGAGCTCCAGTGTCAGAAGGAGGGGGAGTTTACAAGTCTGAAGATGGGAGACATGACACTCCAGGGCTACACTGAGAAGTTCCAGGAGTTGGCCAAATTCGGGACTACAATTGCGCCCAACGAGAGGGCCATGACGCAGAAGTACTTACGTAACATGTCCCCAACTCTGCGTATTTACTTGAGCAGCAACAACTACACCACATTTGCCGCAGCATATGAACGTGTGTGTAGTGTTTGGGCTTCGCAGAAGTTAGAGGAGGCTGAAGAGAAGAAGAAGAAAAAAGTATTTGTGCCTTCCGTGTCATCGTCAAGCTTCATTCAGAAGCCGAGCTACCAACGCCCTAATCAGTAGAGGCCAAATTTTCAGAGGCCTATCTATCAGAACAGGCCTCCTACCTTGAGCAACGATCGAACTATGGTTGGGGGAAGGGTTCCTCAACAAGCTTTCACGGCCGGGAGTTGTCGTATGTGTGGCAAGACACAGCACGAAGGAAGACTGTGTAATGGCCAGCAGGTTACCTGTTACCGCTGCAAGAAACTAGGGCACAAGTCAAACGTACGCCCTAACGTTCCGAGACCGGCACCTACTGCGGGAGTACCACAATCTGTAATGGTACATGGCCGAGTGAATGTACTCACGGAAGCTGAGGCAGAGGAGTCACCTGAGACCGACGTCATCACTGGTATTTTTCTTGTAAACTCTGTGAATGCTGTCGTATTGTTTGACACTGGGGCATCATTGTCCTTTATATCTTCTAAGTTTGTCTCTAAAGCTAATCTCACAAATTTTGAATCTATCGATGCAAATATTTCTCTACCAAACAGTAAAACTCTTAAATGTTCCAAAATTTTCAAAGAAACTCCAATTATCATACATAAAACAATCTTTCCTTCCGATCTTATACTTTTCGACATGCCGGAGTTCGACGTCATTCTTGTTATCGACTGGTTGACCAAATACCATGCAATATTTGAGTGCCGAGATCGAAAGATTCGCTTGAAGCATTCTACGGGGACTAGGGTTACGTATCAGAAGACTTCGCCAATTAAGGGGGCGAAAATCATCTCTGTACTACAACTACAACGGTTAGAAAGAAAGGGGCACCAAGTGTATCTATGCAGCATCAACGAGGTAAAGAAAAGCGTGAACATTGGAGATATTCACGTGGTACGGGAATTTCCTGACGTCTTTCCTGACGAGTTGCTAGGCTTGCCACCTGCACGTGTTGTCGAGTTCTCTATCGACTTTGCGCCAGGCACGACCCAATCTCAAAGACACCCTATAGGATGGCACCGGTAGAACTGCAGGAATTGAAGAAACAACTAGAGGAAATGATTGAAAAGGGTTTCATAAGACCAAGTGTCTCACCTTGGGGAGCACCGGTTCTATTTGTGAAGAAGAAGGATGGTAGTATGAGACTCTGCATCGACTACAAGGAATTAAACAAGGTGACCATTAAGAACCGCTACCCTTTGCCTAGAATCGACGATCTCTTTGATCAACTAAAAGGCGCGGGAGTGTTTTCTAAGATCGACCTAAGGTCGGGTTATCATCAGATCGCTGTGAGAGAAGGGGACATCCATAACACTACTTTCAGAAGCAGATACGGTCATTATGAATTTAAGGTCATGCCTTTTGGTTTGACAAATGCACCAGCAATGTTCATGGATCAAATGAACAGAACCTTCCATGAGTACTTGGACATATGCGTGGTTGTATTCATTGACGACATCCTGATTTACTCAAAGACCGGAGCAGAACACGAGGAACACCTCCGTATTATTCTGGGAATACTAAGGAGATATAAGTGGTATGCAAAACTATCCAAGTGCGAGTTTTGGCTCGAGAAAGTAGCATTCCTGGGTCACGTCATCTCGAAGGATGGAGTGATGGTAGATCTTGCAAAGATCGACGCAGTGAAAGAATGGAAAGCACCCACAAAAATAACTGAAATACGCAACTTTCTGGGTTTGGCTGGATACTGCAGAAGATTTGTCCCAGATTTCTCCAAGATTGCACGACCAATGACGAAGCTGCTATAGAAGGAATCCAAGTTCATATGGAGTGACGAGTGCAAGAATGCATTCCAAGAATTCAAGACAAGGCTTACCACAGCACCAGTCTTAGCTCTCCCTACGGATGGAGACGAGTATGAAGTCTGATGGCGCCACCGAATGGCCTGGGTTGCGTACTGATGCAATAAGGGAAGGTCATTGCATATGCATCAAGGCAGCTGAAGGTTCATGAACGAAACTACCCAACTCATGACCTGGAATTAGCAGCCGTAGTGTTTGCTTTGAAAATCTGGCGTCATTACCTCTACGGAGTGAGTATCAAGTTCTACACAGACAACAAAAGCCTGAAATATATCTTCACACAGAAGGAACTCAACATGAGACAACGCCGGTAGTTAGAACTAATCAAGGACTACAAGATTGAACTACTGTACCACGAGGGTAAGGCGAACGTTGTTGCTGACGCTCTGAGCAGAAAGACTACGCATACCCTTAGCAACATTTGGGAAATTCCGACTGGTATCGTCAGAGACTTCAAAAGAATGAATTTAGAGTTGGTTCAGTCTGATGATGCCGACTTAAACGCAATGATCGCAGAGCCGGAGTTATATCACGAGATTAGAGCTCTACAATGGGAAGATGAGGAACTCGTGAAGATCAGGAGAGAGATTCCCTCAGGAAAACGAGAAGGGTTTGAGATAAAGCCTGACGGAAGCTTAAAATTCAAAGGGAGGTGGTGTGTGCCCGACGCGTGCGGTGTTAAAGAAGGATCCTTGACGAGGCACATAGTACACGATACTCCATACATCCGGGATCTGATAAAATGTACCAAGACTTAAAGCTGAAGTTTAGGTGGGTTCGAATGAAAGCAGAGATTGCTGAAGACGTTGAGAAACGCTTGATCTGCCAAAAGGTGAAGTTTGAACATCAACGACCTGGAGGACTACTACAGCCTTTGGACATTCCATTGGGGAAATGGGACTCCATTTCCATGGATTTCATAACGGGTTTACCGAGGACTCACAGGGGAAATAAGGCGATCTGGGTGATAGTGGACTGATTAACAAAATCGGCCCACTTTCTACCAATCAAAGACACTTGGAGTCTTGAAGAGCTAGCCAAGGCTTATGAGAAGGAGGTGATCCGATTACATGGCGTACCCCTGGACATTATCTCGGACAGGGATCTGAGATTCACCTCTCATTTTTGGGAAAAACTCCAAGCAGCTTTGGAAAGCCAACTGAAGATGAGCACCGCTTTCCACCCTGCGACCGATGGTCAAACTGAGCGAACTATCCAAACAGTCGAAGACATGCTCAGGGCATGTGCTCTAGAATTTAACGAAAATTGGGAGAAAAGTCTGCCCTTGATTGAATTCTCGTACAACAATAGCTTTCATGCTAGTTTGGGTTGTGCCCCATTCGAGGACTATACGGGAGAAAGTGTCGTAGCCCAGTCTGTTGGGACGATGCTAGGGACAACGTGGGAACTGGACCACAGGTTATTCAAGACCAGATCGAGCACATCAAAATAATTCGTGAACGGCTACAAGCGGCCTAAGACCGTCAGAAGATGTATGCCAACAAACATCGCTGACCTATTGAGTTCGAAGTCGGTGATCATGTATTCTTGAAGGTATCACCCATGAAAGGGGTCCGACGCTTCGGTTTGTAAGGAAAGTTGAGTCCTAAATACGTCGGACCATATGAGATAACCGACAGAATTGGTGAAGTACCCTATCGCCTAGCACTACCACCCAACTTGTCAAAGGTTCACAACGTCTTTCACGTTTCGCAACTAAGGCGATACAGGAGTGACCCAAGTCATATCATTACTCCTGACGTAATCGCAGTTGAGCCTAACCTGCTGTACTCCGAGAAACCAGTAAAAATCCTTGAGCGTGAAACCAAAGTATTGAGGCGGAAGACGGTTCCCTTAGTGAAGGTGCTATGGAAGGGTCAATTGACTGAACAAGCAACTTGGGAGACCGAAGCCTCTATGAAGGAGAAATATCCCGAGCTGTTTATCTCAGGTGAAAATCCTATCCTTCATTCAAGTTTCAGGACGAAACTTTTTCTAAGGGGGGAGGTTTGTAACACCCCGTGTTAATTTAAATTAATAATTAGCCATCAAATACTAATTTCAAATCTTAAATCTAATCTTAACCTTTTAGCCTTACAAAATCTCTATTTTTGCAAAACTTTCGTTTTGTAAAATTTATCGACTTCTATAAAACTTTTGAAATTTTTTGAATAATAAAATAAATATTTTAGTCTTAGAATTCAAAAGTAGAAATATTTCGAAAAATCGTCAAACGCGCACACTTTAACTTTTATCGCTTTTGACGCCCGACTTTTTAAAACTGATTAATTTCGTGAAAAATATTTTAAAAACATCAAGGGAACATTTCTTTGCCTAATAGTAAATTTTCATACTAGTATTCCACTTGATTTATTTCGTTCCCTAATTTCATTTAAATAAAACTTTATTTACTAAATAAATCAAACTTTAGCCTAATTCATTTAACCTAATTTCCTTACTAGCTTTTCTCATAATTCACAAGTGCAAAACCATCTCATTTTCTTCTCCATTTGGCCGAGCCACTCTACCCTCTTTCTCTCTTTATTTTTCTTTCATTTTTATCCAAAAACACTCTAATTAAAACCCTAAATATTATTCTAATAATCTCTAGTATTATTTAGCTAATTAGTGGGTATATTGAAGCTTACTTATTTCGGGTTTTTGAAGGTGAAGACTGCATATGGGTGAAGAACTTAACCTAGATAACGTAGTTGATCCGGATAACCTCTAGCTTGCCAAATCAAGGTGACTATTTATATCTCATTTTAACCTCTTTTGTAAATTAATTTGTTTTGTTATTATAATTTTATGAGTATAAAAATTATGTTAAAATATGTTAAACATCACTTGTATGCACTTATATGTTTATGTGATGTATAAATAATGATAATAACTAAATAATCGTTTTACTAGAAATGTGTAGTAATATGTTAATATGTTTAGTTAAATTAATTTTGAGCATTTTTAATTATTGTTCATATGATTTATATGTTTATTTATGTTTTAGTTAAGTAGTAATCTTATATAAAAATTGTGTGAAATATTAACAATGAGTTTAAAGTGATTAAAAATCGAAAATGAAAATTTATGTATTTGTGTGTGTACTCACGGCATTTCCCATTTATTTTAATAAATTTTCACTTTTAATTTTGGCAAATAATATGTTGTGTTAAGTTAGTTTAAAATGGATGTTATTATGTTATAAAAATTAATTTAGGAAAATAAATTATAAGTTGTTAAAAATGAAAATTGTGTTCTTGAGCTTAGTTTTAGTGTTCATGATGTTCTTAAGTTTGTTCATGTGTGTTCATCATTTTTGTTCATTTTGATCTTGGTTATTTTAGGCGTGTTATTTATTGTTGTTTATGTTTAGTTATTATTTCATATTATGATAGTAGTATTACATAAATCAACTTACACTTTTTAGAAAAAAACTTTTAGAAAAATAAAGTTTATGTTTTAGTTTAAATTTTAGTTAAATGAAATTTTTAGAAAAATTTCATTTTAGTTTAAACCGTTTTAGTATAATTAGAATAATTAAAATATAAAGACTTTAAGCTAAAAACCGATAAAATGGAAAAATGAAAGTTTGGACACCACCATGAATTTGTCACGGCATTAGGCCTCATTTAGGGTCAAATTTTACTTTTATCACTTTTTAGTTTATTGTTAAAATAATTTAATTAGTAGTTAATAAGTTAGAATTAAGAAATTAAAAGAAATAAATGAATTTTGATGAAATACACATATCACACGACATACCATTAAAATGGGCTAAATTTTATCAAAATGAAATTATCACTAAGTCACTAAAGTTTACTAGTTAATACAATTGAATTTTTGTATAAATCGATTTAGATTATAAATGAAATCTATTAAATCGATCAAAAAATGTGACCGTTAGAAAAATGAATCAAATCGTGTGCTACTGCCTTTGCAAATATTGGACTGTTGGACTTGGACATACGGACTAAATGAATCATCCACGATACAATTATTTTAAAAATGAAAATCACTAAATTTAGTAAATAGACGACTAAATTTAACTAAGTCTCATTTTAAAATAAATATCGATTATCACTTTTTAGAAACCGAACTTAACGACTTTAAAACTAGATTTTTAAACTTAGTGACTAAGTTAGGATGTGAATAGTGACCGATTTGAATAGTGACCGATGTGAATAGTGATTGAAATGAATAGTGATTGAGATGAATAGTGAACGATGAATAGTGACTGAGATGAATAGTGACAAGTGAATAGTGATTGATGAATAGTGACCTAGATGAATAGTGTCGATGAATAATAAATCGGGACGAAACTTGTTAAGCAAGTAACGTCCCAAATTTCAAGAAGGTGAATAGCACCCGGGACGAAACTTGTTGAACAAGTAATGTCCCAAAACCTATTTTAATGGAATTTGAGGTGACTTGTTGAACAAGTTATCTTTTCAAATCCCGAGACGTGAATAGTGAAAAATTCACGAAACTTGTAAAACAAGTTACGTCTCAAAATTCAAAGATATTTCAAATTTCAAAATTTGAAATATTGGAAATAATTGAAAATTTTACTAAGTATAGAAAAATTGAAAATGAATAAGTAAATGACTTAAGGTGTTTTGAAAAACACTTAAATAAAATTGGACATACTAATAAACGTATTAACGTAAAAATCTAAAAACGTTAATAATTAACAACACTTCAAATAATAAACGAACATGTTATGTGATAATATGAAACCGAATACAAATACTTAAACGTTTGACGATGAGACTAGGAAAGTCTAGTAACATGTGATATGTAATATCAAATAAATAATAAATCTTGAGTAAGTTAAATAAAAGGTCAAACGCTTGAGCTTCCGATATGATAACGTCAATCGTAAGTGAAGTGGGGTTATGATAGTCTTGTGCGGATACCACTATCTCGGTATCTGACATGGGTCATCCCGGTTAGTGTGGTTAAGCCGGCAGCATTATTGCTTAGCATCCTGCCCATGCCTTTGTGCCTTAAGTCGCAATGCCTAAGCCGTACAAGATAATGAAAATGCCATCTCTTTTGGGTCGGTCTCTAGGAAATGGTCGTTTTATTCAGAGTTAAGGTGCTCTATGAATAACATAGCCTACTCTTAACGAGAATACTCATATATGCATATTAGACTTGGGTGTAATTCACCTTATTTCGCTAGGGGTAACTGGGCCATCGCAACCTCATGGATTTGAGTGTTTTATCGGCTTTATGGATTTGGGTCGATATGCGATTTTATCTCCTTGCCGCGTTTCGTTTTTAGTGGGCGCGACGCTAGCATTCGTTCTTGCCCTGCGTAAAGATTACTTGACAGGATTGTATCTGAAGTTCGAATCATTTCGAACACTAGAAGATGAGATGCAAGTACTATAGTATTCGGCGTGGTTTACGAGTCGAGTAAGTCGCTGCACTATGGTAGTGAGATGCAAGCGACTAGAGTACAATAGCCTACTCAGTGGTCAGCCTCGTAAGCAATATGTGTTGTTTGATTAAATGAGAATTAGTGCGTACCATCTTTGAAAACTAAAGACCACGAATTTCTGAAGTGAATTGAGTCTGCATGATGTGAATGATACAATATTTATGTTTGTTTGCGATCTGATATCGCTTCGTAATCCTGCTGATATGCTGTGACACTATTGCTATGCTATTATCTGTTATTTGTTTTCATAACTGAATATCATGCTTATATGATTTATCGCTTTAAACCGCATGCTTATTATGACTTATATGTCTTTATATGCTATGTGTAATAAGCATGTTTATGTTTTTATCATAATGTTATAATTATAAGGCGATAATAATAAACCAAAGTAATTGAAATCGAGGGTAAGTATGAGCATAGGTAGTCACTGTCCGCTCAGCGGGCACCCCCCATCAGTTTATTGTGCAGGATAACCGTGGACTGGGAGCTGGTGATGTAGAACGGACTCGATATTTTGCAGCGGAAAATAAAAGATATGAATTAGCTAAGAAAATCTGGCAAGACCCCACAACTAAGACTAGAATTAAACTAGCAATCTCGTAAGACTACTCGATTAACTCGTTTTTGGTAACTCTCAACCTCGCAAGGAATCAAGTTAACAAGAATTCAACCTCGCAAGGAAAAATTAACATTCTTATAACTCGCAAGTTAATAAGAACACACAAGTATAAACTTGAATTTTATTTCTCAAAATAATCTGAAAAATAAGGTCACAATCCAACCTTATTTATAGTACTCTAAACAACTATATTGGTCCTAGGCTAATAAGGATACAAAATTATTCATCAACTAATACTTTCCTAATCTAATTAGGAAATAAACTAACAAAATAAAATCAACTAAAAGAAATTATTACTCCTACCACTTCTAGGAAACTTTTCCAAGTTTATTTGCAACTAAATAAACTAAATAAAGATAATAAAATAAGATAAATTAACACGATTCAATTTTAGGAAAGTCGTGTTTCCAGCTGCCTGTTTCACGCGTTTCCAGTTAACAGCTGGAAACATGTATCTGCGTTTCCTGTCGGACAGCTTTAACAGCTGGAAACGTGTATCTACGTTTCCTGTCGGACAGTTTCTGCGTTTCCACTGTTTGTGCTTGCGTTTCCACTGTTTGTGCTTCCGTTTCCACAGTGATTCTAGGCTCCCGCATCAGCTGGATTTTGGACGGGGCCACGAGACGTTTTTATGCTTTACTTTTAGTTGCTTTTCGAGAGATATGTTATATATAACGCTACTCCTTTAAATTACCGTATTTAGAGTTGTTTTATTCAACTCTTGAACGATGTTGTACCTTTTGGGTTTTATTGTATAATTAATGACGCTGGTTTAAGACTAAATTAATTTCCGCCTTAGTAATTAAAGGCGACTAAAAACCAAGTTGTTACATGAATCATCCAGATTATATGGTAATATGTAGATACCCGTATCCGTACCCCCCAAAAACAAATCCGATGACGAAAAGGTATTTTCATGCATGTTTTAAAATAAGACGAAACGGTACATAAGTGTCTAAAACATTTTAGTCATTTTTAACGTATTTATTTGAATTTACATATTTCGTAAAAATGAATATTAATTTAGTCATTTTAATTGTAAGTCGACACAATACACACAAGCACGACACATAAGCGCCTCACAAAAATGGCCCAAGAACACAAAAACGACCCAAACACACAAAAACGGCCCAAGACACACAAAAAAGCCCAAGCACCCGAAGCGGACCAAAATGCGTCCCGGGTCACATTCTTACAAAACAAAGTTTCACAATATCGTAAAATAATATATTACAACATTATTTTATTTCGAGCCAAAATCGAAAAACACGACGAAAAACCGAAACACGAAAACGGAGCCGAGAAAGTCAACTCGTAGCAAGTGGATCAACTTGTACCAAGTTGATCTCTCAAAAAAGCCTCGAAAGTCAATCAAATTGGCAAACACAATGATACACACCTACGCCAACATGTTATACGAAATACGGCGCTATAAAAGTGTCGAGCAGGCCAAAAATCGCTGTGCCTTTGGCGATTTTGGAAAATCGCCCGATTACAGCGATTTTCCCTCCCCTGTTTTGCACACTGGCGATTTTTGGTTAATCGCTGGTTCACTGGCGATTTCCTGAGCAATTATACATAAAACACGAAGTATTTGCTATAAATAGCAGCCCTTGTTCGACATACAACATACACAATTCACAACAACAACAATTCCAATCAATTCAATTCAACACAATACTAATACACATATATAAAGCCTCTCGCACTTATAAATTCCACTCTAAAAACCGTCTTTGCATTTCAAGGTAAAGAAACTTTACCTTTAGATTGGACGTTTGAGACTTAGACGTTAAAGGGTTACTTTAACCCACCTCGATATTGGCACTAACGAACCCGTATTCGCATTACGATTGTAGTAATTCGAATTGAAAAATTCGTCTAAACCTCGCCAATATCGCATAAATAAACGACTCAAAATCACTAAATTAAACACCACTTTTACATTATGCAAATTCTCGATTCATGCATTAAACTACGACTAAAACAAGGATTCGACATTTAACTGTACCGTTTCATTTAGTCTTTTTAAACATGCAAAACCGAGGGTTTTATAAAATCTTAGAATTGAACGCAAATTGGAGAATAACGTCTATTTATTAATTCAAATACATTGAATTAGTAACTTTACGTATATTTCCTACAGCAAATCGTCATAGCTTTGACGGCTTACATTTATTTTACATATTTGTCGAGTCACATATTTGCATTTGTACGTAGCGTCCTGTTAGCCCAAATATCGAAATTAAAGCATTTGTTTTCAAATTAGTAAAGACTACTTTTACGTAGGCTTTTTTATTACAGTTTTCATAATATATTTTTTTGTCAAGACTTTCAAAAAGTAACCTCACTCTGAATCTTCTCTGGTTTCACAATAACCTCAGAAGGATAGGTATCGATGCACCTTGAAATCTGAGACCCTCGCGTCTTATGATTTTAAGATGCGCTGAATAGGTTCCAAATTCCTTTAATATTTGGTGGCGACTCCGAAAATACATTTCAAAAGGATTTTCTACATTTTTTTTATAATAAATTTATGCAATGACATTCCCCCATAGCAAAAGAAACCTCGAGCAAAGCAAGCACTAGCCGCTCTCCGGAGCGCGCGCATTTTTGCAGCCTTTCCTACTCAGTGCATTCCGCCCGGGGCGTCGAGAAGAGGTGGCATGGCTCTCCCGGTACCTTCAGTTGGCGACTCCGCTGGGGACGAGCATGTTTTTTATTTATTTATTTTGAAAACTAGTTTTTCATTTATTTTAAAAACATAAAGAAGTGAAACTTGAAACTTTGAAAACATTTCTGCTTTCGATATTTGGGCAATAGTACGTTTGAGTCGAATCCTGCTGATTCATAACCACACCCCTCGAGGGACGGCCCCAAGTAAAAACTCGCTTCATAAGCGAGTATACTCTGGACACGTCGATCTCTCACCCTTCCACGATTACAAGTACGACATCCGTACAAGTAATCGTAGCAGTCAAACTCGGACGCTCTAGGCCCCGTATTGAATCCACACTCAAATGTGTGTGATCTTGCGGATAACCCTACACAAACGTTGCGGGAATGACCGGAAGGAACCTTACCCTGAAAGTCAAGAACCCGTGTCTATACGTACAAATGCAGAGCTATAGCACCCTCGCTATGGTCGTCTCTTAAACAAATGCATGCAAAAAAAAAAAACATTTCATAAGTCATTACACATTCAAAAGACGTCCATTTTGAAATTACGTTTTCAAAAATCTTTTCAAAAGAGTATACTTTTTAAGCATACCGTCAGGGTCATTGACCTATAGTCAGCTGAACCTGACATACAGTATATCACGATGTTCAAAACCGATCGGCAATAATCACTACATTTCCAATCCTTTACAAAACATAAATGCATTATACGACTGACGTATCGTTATAATACATTTATCGCAAAAATATTTCACAAAGCAAAACCCGAAAATGTCAATTCATTTCGGAGATTTCAAATGAAGTAAATGCCTTTTGAGATAGCTCTAAGCCGAGTGACTGACTAGTCACCCCGACTTAAACAAACTATCTCTCTCAAAAATAAGCAAAACACGGGCTCGTTCAAAACATGAACCCGTAGATTTACATATTAGGTCAAATGACTTATCGTCATTTTGGCTTGATACCCTGTGTCTCACATAAAAAGCGCTTTTCACCCAATTTAACTTCTTCAGGTCGACTAGCCTATCGCTACTTCGGTCTGATCCTTTTTATCACAATCTAACGATGAACCCCTGGCGACATACTGCCAATTCGGGTTAATCAGATTGCGATCATACAAATCTTTATTACATCGAGATTAGGGACGCGCGAACGCATCCTTACCTCAAAAGCTTCCCGTGTCTTTTAAGCAAAAACACACGAGTCGAGTCTTGCACACGCTTTTTCACATTTTTACATTCTTTTGTTACCAATACATTTTTTCTGTTACTTTCTTTCGGAGATCACTAAGGTTTGAAACTCTGACATGTTCACTCACTAAAAGTCCTGGATACACGACGTACCAAAGATCGTCATCTGAACCCTCCGCCACCTCCAAAGAAACGTACCTACAACAGCTCGAAACCAAGAACTACCATGGCACTTAACAATGAAGAAAATGTCGGAGGAAACCCAACTCCTCCCCCATCAATGGTTACCCCTGAACATGTTCAACAGCTTAACAGCAAAATCCTTAGCCTCACTGCTGCGATCGAACAAATGGCTATGATGCAGAAGCTTGAGGCCGAGAAAAATGCCAAACACCTCGCTGAAGAAGCTGAACGAAATGCCAAAAGAATTCAGGCAATGGAAGAACGCCTCAGTAACTCAAAAGGGTATTCCATTCATAAGGAAAATGGGCGTGTCCCAAAAAGCGTCAAGTCCATGCTGCCAGCAAAGCTCTCACTTAGTGACCTCCCCATCTTCAAAGGTCACGAAAGCCCACTGGTACACATTAAAGACTTCAAGGTCAAAATGGCCGTTATGGTTGTAGATCCCTCAGCTTGGCCCACTCTATTCCCACATTCTCTGCACGCACAACCTAGAGCCTGGTTCTACGCTCTGGACTCACACAAAGTTACTACCTTTGAAGAAATCACGGTTTAGTTCGACAGCCAATACCATGACAATAACGATATTCAAGTCTCATTGCGTACTCTAGAAGTCCTAGCACAAAAGGACAATGAAGGTTTCACTGAATACCTCACACGCTGGAAGAAACTCAGTGCCCAGATACCTAACCGTCCCAAGGACACAGAACTAATCACCAAGTTCATTAATAACCTCACCTCCGCATATCAGCAGCATTTGCGGTATGGCAACTTTGACAGTTTTGCTTCGCTCGATGCGATTGGGTCAAGCGATCGAGGACAACCTCCGTAAAGAAAAGACTAAGGTTACAGGCCGAGGTTACCAGGGTAGCTCATCACGAGCCGTCACCAAAACCGAACCAGTTCATAGCATTAACGCATTGGAAGCACTAGCGGCATCCCCAACTCTCATAACGCCAGCAAACTACACCACACCGCCTCCAAAGGCGTCATATTCATCTGCAGGTCAAACTTCGTCGAAGCCACGACGAAATTTTGACCCAATTTATATGACTTACTCCAAGGCGCTGCAAAGACTTGTGAGCCGAAACGTGCTTCAACTCCTAGGACCTACTAGCGAGCCTCCTCAGGATAAAAAGCCCAAATCATGGGACCAAAATGTCTACTGCGAATTCCACAGGGGAAAGGGACACGACACTGAACAATGCTTTCGTCTAAAGAGCATAGTTCAAGACCTGATCGATGACAAAACCATCGAAAAGCCTACTCCGGGCCCTAAACCCTCAAACCAGCTCAACCCCCTGCATACCCACGCTATCTTCGTGGGTACACACTCCATCATTGACTGTTCTCACCTGATCATCTCAAACTACCATGAAATCAATGGTATCTGGGACAGTTCTGATGAGGAGGACAACCACATAGACAATAATGGCTACCTATTCCCTCCCGAAGAAGAGGAAGAAGAAGAACGACAACCCAAAGGGATTTACGGCAAAGTACCCCACGAAAACCCGATCAGGTTGTCCGACAGCGACGACGAGATAGCCTACTTAACACGTTCTGGACGTCCGTACCGAGCCCCGCTAAGCCTGCTTGAACCCACAGGTTTTCCATCAAAAACAACTAGCCAAGACAAAGACAAGGGGATAATCATTAACGAGGCTACACCTCCGCCTCCGATGACTACGCCTCCCCCTCCGATGACTACGCCATCACCTCCGGTCACTACACCACCACCTGCAACTACTGCAAGTCAGCCACAAGCTAACATAGCGTCATCAAGCACCGCTCCAATGCCTATACCCGAAATTGAAGACACGCTTCAAAAACAGCTCAATAAAACTAAAGCAGATATCTCAATCTGGCAGCTCCTAAGGGAATCATTGGGACACCGCGAAGCTCTTTACCAAGCCCTGCAGGTCACCCCCATTACAACAGAGATGTCTCCCGAAAAACTCATCAGTCACATTACTCGTGAATGGCAAGCTAGCGCCATCACTTTCTCTGACAAAGACCTCCCACCATTCGGAGGTACACACAATCTGGCACTCTACATTAACGTAGAATGTCATGGCATGACACTACCCGTCATTCTCATCGACAACGGATCTGCAGTCAACGTCCTGCCCTTAGAAACAGCTAAAAAACTAGGAATCAAGGAAAACGATTTTATTCCCTGTGCAGACGGCGTCAGAGCCTACGACGGTACCCGCCGCAGCATAAAAGGGACCATCTCCTTTCCTATCATGACAGGACCCGTCATGAGGGAAACCGAATTCCAGATAATCGATATACCCCCCGCATACAACATGTTATTGGGTAGACCCTGGATTCACGCCACTAAAGCTGTCACTTCAAGCTTGCACCAAAAAGTCAAGCTCCCCCTAGACGACGAGATCGTCACTATCCATGCCTCGAACTTTCGAGCTTCCTTACAGCAGCAAAAGATCGACAATGACTCCACTAGAATAAGCACTGAAACCCCCGACATCACTTGTGGTTTTGATTTTGACTTCGACATCTGCACACTGACTCGTGAGGAGGAAATCGCCTCACTCTATGTGAAGGACAACGACAACAAGTGGCCTACCATGGGCCTGGGTTACGTACCATGGTCCTATGAAGTCACCCGTGGGCTACAAGCATTGGATGATCGTAGGAAATGTCATGACTTTCACATGGAACCATACCACATCTTCATTGACAAATACTTCGTCAACGAGGGTGTGGGCAAAATGCCCAAAGATCTTTTCTCCTGCACTATCGCTGGGGTTGAACTCATTTTCGGTATCCTGCGCAGCCACGACTTCAACCCCACTGACCTGATCGTCCCATACGAGGAGAAGACACACGACGGATGGTCAAAGACTCTCTAGTGGACTGATGAGCAAGGTCGCACCTTCAGGATCACCACTGGAGAAGGCTACACTTTCGAAAATACTGACTCTGAAGAGGACGAGGACAGGATCCCTGACAACAAACCGGTCATAAAGTTTAAGCTCCCACGTCGTCATTTCAAGTCTTTCACCCCAACTAAGCCCCCGGGCTACATTCCTGACGTGATAGACATAGATAAAGAGTTAGAGTCTCTAAGGTTGTCCAAAGCTCCTCTGTCCGAGCTACCTTCAAATGTAACTGCTTTGGAAAACATTAATAATAACAACGTTTCTGGTTATTACTTGCCTTGTTTTCCTTTAAAGAATGCATTTTCTAATACTTGCAATAACGTTAAACAAAACAGCATTGCATTATATAATTACATTGCAAATATCGTTTCAAAACCCGAGCAGGGCCCCATCATTGAAGACACAACAATCATCGATGTGGGAACACCCGAAGAACCCCGAAAACTACAGCTGCGGGCTTCCTTAAGCATGGAAGAAAAAGCTGCATACATTGAACTACTCACAGAATTCAAGGACGTCTTTGCATGGTCCTACAGGGACATGCCTAGCATTGATCGCGAAATAGCCGAACACCGCATCCCACTCAAACCAGGTGCCAAACCTGTTAAACAAAAACTCCGACGCATTAAACCCGAATGGTCTCTCATGGTCAAGGAAGAGATCGAAAAACAACTACAAGCAGGTTTCATCCAAGTCAATGAATACTCAGATTGGGTGTCCAACATGGTCCCAGTCATGAAAAAGAACGGTAAAATACGAGTATGTGCGACTTCCGCGATCTTAACAAGGCTTGCCCAAAAGATGATTTCCCATTGCCTCACATTGACATACTTGTGGACAACACTGCTGACCACGCATTACTGTCGTTCATGGACGGATACGCAGGATACAACCAAATCAAAATGGCAACAGACGACATGTCTAAGACAACCTTTGTGACACCCTAGGGCACCTACTGCTACACTGTCATGCCTTTCGGACTCATTAACGCGGGCGCCACTTATCAACGTACCGCAACTACTCTACTGCACGACATGATGCATAAAGAAGTAGAGGTCTACGTTGACGACATGATTGTGAAATCAAAGGAAATGCAAGATCACATTGTCAACCTTCGTAAATTCTTCACCAGAATCAGGCAATACAAAATGCGCCTCAACCCACAGAAATGCACTTTCGGGGTTACGTCAGGCAAGTTATTGGGTCACATTGTAAGCCAACGTCGAATTGAGATCGACCCTGTCAAAATCAAAGCAATAATGGAGATGAAACCTCCAAGCAACATTGACGAGATCAGGAGTTTCTTGGGACAAGTCCAATACATCTCTCGATTCAGTAGCAAGCTCACAATGGTCTGCGAGCCAATTTTCAAGAAGCTAAAAAAGGAAGAACACACAAAATGGGACGACAACTGTCAACAAGCATTCGACAAAGTCAAAACCCAACTCACCAATCCACCTGTTCTGGTGCCACCCCAGAAAGATCTACCTCTTTCGCTCTACCTAACGACTACACCAAACGCCATGGGCGCCATGCTCGCCTAAGAGGTTAACAACGAAGAGAGAGCAATCTACTACATTAGCAAGAAGTTCCAGTATTACGAGACTCGCTACGAGCCTATGGAGAAAAGCTGCCTCGCTTCAGTGTGGGCTACAAAAAAACTCAGACATTACCTCCTTGCCCACACAACAAGGGTGTACTCCTTAATGGACTCTCTCAAGTACTTGTTTGAAAAACCAGTACTCAACGGCCGTATATTATGGCCAGATGAACGCTACTACTAGCAGAGTATGAACTAAAATACTTGCCTTTGAAAGTCATTAAGGGAAGAGCTGTCTCATATTTCCTTGCAGAGAATGCTATCATTGAACAACCTAAGATTTACACGACCTCATTTCCCGACGACGGAATCTTATTTGTCGGCGAAATCTTGGCGACTCTACTTCGATGGAGCCTCAAACTACCGCGACTACGGCGTAGGAATACTCCTAATATCTCCTAATGGCGATCACACACCCATCTCAATCAAGCTCGACTTTAATGTCACCAACAATGTCACAGAATATGAGGCTGCATTTCTGACTTCTGGCGACCATGGCCCTCAACATAAAACACCTACGGGTACATGGAGACTCCTTCCTCATCATAAATCAAGTAACAGGGGTATGGAAAATCATGAACGAAACCCTCGCAAAGTACCAAGCAAAAATACAAACACTCCTGACAGAATTTGACTGCATAGAATTCTATCACCTCCCAAGGGAAGAAAACCAATTTGCCGACGCACTGTCAAAGCTCTCATCCCCTCTCAACATGCCACCAAATTTTGACACGCTACCCATTGTCGTCGAAAGACGTGGTGAGCCCGCATACATCCACACCATTGACATCGACGAGGCTGAACAAACAGAGCCATGGTACCAAGCCATACTCAACTACAAGACAAACAACTCCTATCCACGACAGAGCATGCGCGATAAAGAGCCATCAGACTCCTTGCACCCCAATTCGTACTTGAAATGGGACAACTACTCAAAAAGACGCCACAAGGTACCTTGCTCATGTGTGTGGATTACAAGAAAGGACAGGAAATCATAGCCCAAGTGCACGATGGCGAATGCGGTCCACACATGAACGCAAGAGCATTATGCAAGCAAATATTACGACTAGGATGGTATTGGACGACCATGGAAGCAGACTGCATCCGTTACGTCAAACACTGCCATAACTGTCAAATTTTCAGCAACATACAGCATGTACCCCCTTCACCCCTCTACAGCCTCACGTCTCCTTGGCCCTTCTCAACCTGGGGTATAGACGTGATAGGTAAAATCCACCCAATCGGAGCAGGAGGACACTGTTTCGTACTAGTAGCCATTGACTACTTCACAAAGTGGGTGGAAGCAGCATCCTTCCGCACCCTCGGCTCAAGAGAGGTTGCCAAATTCATACAGACAAACATCATATGCCGATACGGCATACCACACGAGTTTATAAGCGATCAAGGTTCACATTTTCAAGGCGAAGCAAAGGCCATACTCGCCAAGTACAACATACAACATCACAGATCCTCTCCTTACCGACCCCAAACCAACGGAGCCGTGGAGGAAGCAAACAAAACTGTAGTCACCATCCTCGAGAAAATGATTGACAGTTGTCGGGACTGGCCCAACAAAATCCCATACGCACTATGGGGATATCGCACAACCATACGCACACCCATAGGCATGACGCCTTATTTCCTCGCCTACGGCATGGAAGCCGTGCAACCAGTGAAAATTGAAATGCAATCCCTACGAATACTAGTGGAAAGTAGCATCCTAGAAGCAGAATGGGCCCGCGAACGCTACGAGCAACTCATGCTCCTAGACGAGCGCCGACTAAATTCCTTAAGCATTGTACGAATGTACCAAGCACGTCTACAAAGAGCATTCAACAAACGAGTCCGGCCACGAAACATTAAAGTGGGAGATCTAGTGCTAAATCGATCTGCGCGCCACTCCCTGTCGACCCACGAGTAAAATTCAAACCTAACTGGGCTGGACCTTACCTCGTCAAAGAAATCTACACAGGCGGAGCAGTCAAACTAACTGACCTAGACGGTCAAGAGTTCAATCGAGCAACCAATCTCGATCAGCTAAAGAAATATTATCCCTGAAACATTTTGCAATGTATTTATAGCATGTAATTGAACAATTCAACGGGCCGGCATGCCCTTAAACATGCACATCCATCACAAAAAGCAAAACACAATTCTATGGGCCAGCATGCCCCTAAAAATGCACTTCCTACAATTTTTTTTTCCTGGGCAAGCATGCCCCTAAAAATGCATTCAAAATAATACAACTCCGAACTACGCCGGCTTGATTCCATTTATATGGATACGTAGGCTGCTTTTCAAAAGCACAGCCGACATTCAACACAAAACGGCACGCCCAAAACATCTAAAAGTTAAGGGTACATCCCACATAACAGAATTCAAAACACAAAAGCAAAATACATGCATATCTGTAACTTTACAAAAACAAGGCAAGTTATACACAAGAACTTTTGTTCTATTATTGATTAAAAAGGGAAACATTACATTTGGATTTTCAAACTAGGAGCACAACCACTA